>OX451737.1:537182772-538382772 GCA_948472305.1 Vicia faba
CAATGTTCAAACTCATAGAACAACACATTAAAACAATGAATATGCATTAAATTATTGAGTGTAACTTGGTTTAAGGACCTGTAATCTAACCTAAAGCATGCTGAGTTCCAATTGCAAAGTTATGGACATGGAACTTGGTCATGAACAAAGTGGTTTTTTGCTATATTGTGAAATTCGATTCTCTCTAACCATGAGGTTGTTTGAGAAGTTCTTGGACATTTTGGAAATCTTGGAATGTGTACTACAATCCATCTTTGAAATGCAAATTGAAATTCCAAGTGGAAGTGTATGGAAAATGGCCTTGAAGTGGGGTAGAAAACCTTGTCAAAATAGGTTAAAATTTCACTAAGTTAAAATGGTTTAGTGCCCTTATTCAAAAAATTGTAACTTGAGATACAAGCTTCAAATGAGAAACTTTGTGAATAAAAGTTGTAGATTATGCAACAAGCTACAACTTTCATGTTTTGACTTTTGTTTGAATCCAAATGGATCTTGGTGAAAAAGTGGGGAAAAGTTGGGAAAAAATTAGGGTTTTTCATAACTTAGAAAAATTCTAAGTTATGAAAATTCAAATTTCTAACCTAATTTGCATTTTGTGATTTCTTGGTGAACAAGTTTCATGATTTGGCATGTTTTTATGGAAAATGAATCTTGATTTTTGATTTTGACCAAAAAAGTTAAAGTTTGACTTTTCAGTATACAGTCAAAATTGATCAATTGACTGGGAAATTCAACTGTCAATCTTGTGTACTTGGGATCTTTTGAGTTTGTTGATCATGTCAAGATAATTCCATAGGGTCCTTGAGTCTATGTGTGAGCTTGGTTTGCCATTGGCTAGGTCAAACAGTCAAAAATTGCCTTTGTGGAGTCAAAACCCTAAAAATGACCATTTTGCCCTTTTGGTGATCTGATCAAATTTCTTGGGGAATTGTGATCCAAACTTGATCAAATGGGTCCATATGAGTTCATAATGTTGATGTGGGTCAAATTTCATGAGGTTTGACTGTCAATTGGCCACAGTTGACTTTTTCCCAAAACACAATTGATTTCTAGGTCAACTGTCCAAATGATTGGGCAAAACTTGGAATCAGGACTTGAAACTTGGTATGGGTAAACTTGGGAGTCCAATATGAAGCAAGAAAGTCATATTGGGCACTTTAGGCCAAAACCTCTTTGTGCAAGCACAAACCCTAATTTGGGTTAGCAGTGCAAGGAGGAGTCTTGAGCAGATGAAACCCTAACTGGATCCTGAGCTTCAAGGGCTTTGTGATGAGAAATCAATGAGAAATGGGAGGGAAAATTTTGGGGTACAACAGTTGCCCCTGTTCAATCTTCTTGAATCCGAAGAGTTAGATGGGCAAGCTTGCCTTTCGTGACTCGAGGGTAAAAGGAGATTGGACACTAGAGTGCCCGGAAATTTGCACTCGTCGAAGCAATGGATGTGGGAATGGGCTTAGAGATGCCATTTGGAGATGGGCTTAACGAAGCCATATGGGAGAGTGATAGAAATCTTGTAGGAGATGGGCTTAGAGATGCAATCTGGAAGGGAATATCAGGAAAGTGTCCAAGCTTCGGACCATTTCTGAACTGGGGGGTCTGGACAAGCAATAGATTAACATCCGTTGTTGGGAGGAATCTGTAAACTGTTTTCAGTGGTTTGGAGAAGAAAGTGAACAAGCGATAGGTTAACATCCGTTTACTTGGAGAACCCGTGAACTGTTTTCAGAAATCTTGAAGTTGAATAAGCAATAGAGCAGCATCCGTTGTTGGGAAGCGTCCGTAAACTGTTTTCAGTGGTTTGGAGAAGAAACTGAACAAGCGATAGGTTAACATCCGTTTACTTGGAGAACCCGTGAACTGTTTTCAGAAATCTTGAAGTTGAATAAGCAATAGAGCAGCATCCGTTGTTGGGAAGCGTCCGTAAACTGTTTTCAAAAGTTGCATCTGCACAAGTCGATAGATTAACATCCGTTGTTGGGAAGAATCCATAAACTGTTTTCAGAAGTCTTGAAGAAGAATCTGAACAAGTGACAGGTTAACATCCGTTTACTTGGAGAACCCGTGAATTGTTTTCAGAAATCTTGAAGTTGAATAAGAAATAGAGCAGTATCCGTTGTTGGGAAGCGTCCGTAAACTGTTTTCAAAAAGTTGCATCTGAACAAGTTGATAGATTAACATCTGTTGTTGGGAAGAATCCATAAACTGTTTTCAGAAGTCTTGAAGAAGAATCTGAACAAGTGACAGGTTAACATCCATTTACTTGGAGAACCCGTGAATTGTTTTCAGAAATCTTGAAGTTGAATGATTTTTAGTCTGTCGACTGATCTTTCCTGAAAAGGTAAAGAGTTAGTTGCATGCAATGTTATGATGCATGATGTGATATACGTGACATCAATGTTTATGACATGAATGTGATGAATGCGCATGTAAGCTGACGAGCTATCTTGCTGAGTGTTGTACCCCAAAATTTGCCCTCCCATATTCTTCAAGAAATTGCCAAGCCATGCTTCAAAAGTTCCCCAAGGGTTGCACAGTGCAAGGTCTCCTAAACAGTCAAAATTAGGGTTTGTGTTCTGATCAAGAAAATGAAGTTTCCAAAGGTCCAATCAAGTCTCATATGCCTACAAATATGGTCAAGCATCCTCATACCAAGTTTCAAGACATTCGGCTCAAAATTGCACAGTCAAAACCCTAAATTGCACTACAGTCAACTGCAGGGGCAAAATGGTCATTTGGCAGTCAAAAGTTCAAATTTTTGGTCAACATATCATTTTGAAGCCACAAACATCATTTGATCAATGCTTGATCATGATTCTCAAAATTTGGCTCAGAAATCATCAAGATGCAAAAGTTTCCTTATTTGGACAGCTGAAAAAGTCAACTGTAAATTGACCAGAGCATAACTTTCACATGGATTATCAGAAAAATTCCATCCAAAGCTCATTTTGAAGAGAAAGACATTTCCTACAACTCATCTTCATACTTCAAGTCCAAGAAATGCTCTCACAAAAAGTTATCAATTTCAACATTATAGGTCATTTTCAAAAGTCAACAAAAAGGGACTTTAAGTCAAAGGCCATAACTTGAGATTGGTAAATCAAAATGACATGGTACCAAAGGAATTGGTTATAGGACTCAAATACCTTTCCAAAATGTCCAAGAACATGAGCAAATCTTAAAAATTGAGCAAGTTATGCCTTGTGGAAGTTGGGAAATTTTTGGATATTTTGAAAAGTCAACATTGATTCAAATGACCTAAAATTGCTAATGGGCCCATTTTTCTTCCATAATTCATCATCCATGGCATGTGCACGACCACTTTGCCCAAAGGGAAGTATTTCTTCATTTTTTTATTTTTTTATTTGAATTTTTATTAATAATAATTCATTTAAATCAAATTAAATACATGAAAAATATTTAACCTAAGTTTCACAATCCTTTTTTGCATGAAATCCACTCAATAACTCGTGCATGATCCAATATGGAAAGATTTGGAGAGAATTGATATGATTGAGAGCAAAAGCACATGGAAAATATTTGGAAAAAGATCTTGAAAATCAAATCTCTCAAACCATGAATACAAGAGATTTTGATCAAGTTTGTTGACCTAATTGGTTCATTACATAAGCCTGAATACAACCCTAATGAGATTGACCATTGAAGCTGCGCAGAAAACTCTAGACAAACTTGCATTTTTTTCAAAAAATCTCAATTCTGAAAACACCTTTGCAAGGCGATTCAAGCCAAAATAGTGTTTCCATTAGCTTCTTTGAGCATTATAGGACGTATTCCAATCAAAAACATCAATCCTAACGCTTTGAAACGGTATACAGAAGTCACACTTTTCCTTTTTTTTTTCATTATCGTGTTTTAACATCCATGCACATTCATAGTGTTTTGTTTATATATTCATGATCAGTGAAGTGTTTGCAAGCTAACCATATGCCTTGATTGAAGTTTTACGCATTATATGCCCAGATGCCATTGTTGCTTTTTAGGTTTGCAGAGTTTCGAATTAGGGGTTTTCAGATAATGTAAAATCAGCCTACCACGATGCCATGGTTGTAATCAGCATGTCTGGACGAAGAAGAAGCCACCATCGCGCTCAATTTATGAGCGTCCTAGAGCTAGTCGCTATTTTCCATAAAGTGGCTTAAGAGAACACTTGAAAACCGTTGCTTAATATATTCTTGTTTCAGGAAAAATAAAACACGAAGAAGAAGATGATATCGTGGCAAGATGTGATAGGCTAGTTTAAATTTCGCGCGCTGATTTCCACGAACCATTATTTTCTCATTATATTATTCTTCAGTTATTACATATACAACACGCGCATCTGGCTCCACTGGCAAGCTTAGTGACTGGTAAACCAAAGGACCTGGGTTCGAGCCCCAGGTTTTCACTTTCTCAATATTATTTTCCAATTAACAATCACATGCAGGTTCAACGTTATTGTTCCATGATACACCTTCAGAATCCAACGTCCACGCGTCCAATGGAATCAAATCAAAGGCACAGGTCTGGGGAACATCATAAGCTTGAGTCAACGCGCATACACGTGTCCTGCAAAAGTCCAAGAGGCTTGATATAAGTGGGCCTGAATTGCTAGAGAAAAACCTCCCATTTGGGGTCTGAACCCCCTAGGTTTGCATATTTGTTACCTTCTATATTTTTTTTATTATTTATATTTCTTTTTATTATTGTTTTATTAATTAATTTAATTATATTTTCATAAAATCCCAAAATATCATAAAAAATCAGAAAAGAATTAAAATAATAAATATTTTTATTTCTAGTATTTTCATAAATAAATTTGCATGTAATTAAATTTAGTTTTAAATTAAGTTTTAATTTTAATTCTTTTAACAAAAATCTAAAAAATATAGAAATAGGGTTAATTAATTAATTTTTCATCATTTTTATTTTTCTTTCATAATAATCAAATATTTAATATTATTTATTTTATTTATTTTTATAATTAAATTTGTATATAAAAATTAGGGTTAATTTAGGTTAAAATTCAATGTTTTCTTAATAAATTAAAAGCCATTAGAATTAGGGTTAGTATTTATTTTAATTAATTCTTTTTTCATATTAAATCCTAAAATACTAAAAAATATCAAAAAACAAGTTCTTTCTTTCTTTTAATTTTAATTAATTCCTCATTATTTTAACTTTGCAAAAAGGGTCCAACGCCCTCGTTTCGATTTAATTCTTATGCGCATATTTATTTTATTTCCTTATAATATTTATGTATCTCTCCCAAAGCCATGTAACCTCTTAATCTTCTCGCACTTTTAATTCCTTATTTTCTTTTACTTTCTTTATTTTTCTGTCAAATCGGGTTCGAGAAACTTTTGGCGATGTGGACCCGCGCCTTTTGTAATAGCTTAGAATTTTTACTTTCCCGCAATATTTTTAACTGTTAAATCAAAGCATGAAAGAATGTATGGACAAAATAAAAACAAGCGTTAGATCACCAATAACATGACAAAAGAAAAAATACTTGAAAACGACACACAAATTCACACACCACCCCTAGGGTACGCCTCACTATTGCCTTGCCTCGAAAGGTGATCGTCGAGTAGAGGATGTCTTAGTAAGTCCTCATGATCCGGGAACCTGGCATGAGGGTAGCTTCTAAGGTTTCTTCTCATTGCTCTAGTGATCACCATGTCCCTAAACTTCGAATTGACCCGAACACCTCCAACGGTGGTGCTACCTACCTCTCAATGGTGGGATGGCACTACTTTAAAGGACATTTACACAGACGAATTCCTTAGGGTAGGTAGGTTCTCGTAGATACTTGCTCTAATTTCAAAACAAAATTCAAAAATACTTTTCACACCGACACCTTTTCAAAAAGCTTTCGAAAGCAATTTTTCAAACACTCTTGAGGACCGATACAAGAGTCGAACTGGAATTTTCAAAGAAACTTTTTAAAACCCACATTGAAAAGCAAACAAACCTTTTTGAAAACACAATGAGCAAGTATCTAAGAGCCCATGGATAACCATGGATAGAAAGGGTGCTAACACTTTCCCTTTTTATAACCTACCTCCCGGACCGAGAGCAATCTCTTTAAGGAATTTTTCTGTGCTTTTGTCCTTTCCATTTGGAGAAAATAAAAGACGGTGGCGACTCTTGCTTCCGCGACATTTCGCGAACCAGCGTTAAACAGTCAGTTCCAGATCCACCGATCACAGAACTAGCGACTCTGCTGGGGACTAATCTTATAAAGTGAGGTGTACCTTAGGGCTAGTTCATAACTGTGTTTTCAATTGTTTTCCTTGTGTGCTTTAAATTGTGGGTTGCTTGGGAGTTCTATAGATCCTAAACCCGGATCTGGGGGATACCTTCCTAGAAAGTAGCAACAAGGCTGTGAGGGAACTGTGCGGGGTATACCGACATGGTTGAAACAGTCTGCTACGTTGATGTGGCACTTTGGTGTGTACCGGTAACCCTTGAGTTCAGTCAAGGAGAGTACGGGGCCTCCGCGTGGTGTCGTGAAGCATCAACAGACCTTAGGAACCTTAATTGAACTATCTTGGCCTCTTTAGGGTAGTGAGATAACTGACTTTGGTGCAGTCCGAGGTTGGTTGATACTCGATACTACACTCAATTGAGGGTTGCTTTCCTGGAATATTGCGGTCGCCAGTTCAGTGGCTAAATCGAAACGATGAACAATGAAAGCAATCCAGTGATATTGGGACCCTTAGAACCCGGTTACTTTGATAGGACAGGTTGAACCCACCAACTTCAAGAGGGTACTACCCAGACCCCATGTTGGCCTTAAACCCTAAGGGCTTATCTTGTGTGCCTTGTGTGCCTTACATGTTTGTCTTTGTAAATATCTGTGGTGTGTTTAATCATAGCATCATGACATCATCCAGCATCATATGCATTGACTAACCATTTCAGGGGTTCGAATTTTCATCTTTGTTCTTGTTTTGTAGGACATGGAAACTGTTCGTAGAAAGACAATTCAAATCAGTCTTGTAAGGATCCCTCCTCAGCTTAAGGAGCTTATATCCAGGATTCCCGAGAACTCTTCATTCAGTGAAAGACATGGAAGTCTCATCAGCTTGGTCAACACCAATATTGAGGAAGATATGATCAAGGTCCTATTCCAATTCTTTGACCCTCTGCATCACTGTTTCACCTTCTTGGACTATCAGTTGGTACCTACATTGGAGGAGTTCTCTCGGCTCCTGAAGATCCCTATCCTTGATCAGCTACCCTTCAACGGTACAGAAAAGGAGCCTAAGCTTGAAGAGATTGCTAAAGCCTTGCACCTACAGTCATCTGACCTCAAGGGACATTGGGAAGTTAGAAGTGGTATCAAAGGGTTCTTAGCCAGGTTTCTGTTCGAAAAGGCCCATGAATGTTGGAACTCCCTTGACTTGCAAGCCTTTGTGATGAGAAATCAATGAGAAATGGGAGGGCAAATTTTGGGGTACAACACATACCTCCCAACAAGCCTAAAAGACTACCCTTTCATCACTCATACCTCCTCATACTCAGAATCACTATTTTTCTAAAAAACAGGGTAGGTTCTGCATTTTGCAAGCCACAACAAAATTCCATCATGCGTTTTGTCCCAAGATAGTTCCAACACCTTCCAACCAACTCACCTGAACTATCCCAGGCCCCCATTGCAAGCTGTAACACCTCTAACACACTTTTCCATTTTCATTTCAAAGCTCTGCAGGTTGAGTTCTACAACACGATTCAAGTTGTTTCAAAGCAAGCCAAGCATTGGAGAAGCTTCCTTTGACCTCAGGCAAGCTCAATAAAAGCTCAAACACCATTGAAGGTTGCTACATTGTCCATCTCGAAGTCAACTGAAACAGGTATTTCATGGACTTCTATCTCCCTATTTAGGAATGGTTAGGCTTAGGTTTGTGAATGAAATATGTTGTACTCATAGCCCTAAAGCCATACTGTGATACGGTGGGAGAACTGACTTAGGATTTTGCGTTTGTATGCGCAAATGTTCGGTTTAGCAAGATTCGCCATCGACTTTTTATTTATCCTAAGGAAAGGTCAAAAAGCACAGGAAAGACCTTTGAGATGTTTTCGTGGGTTCGGGGGGTAGATTATGAAAAGGGAAGGTGTTAGCACCCTTTTCATCCATGGTTATCCATGGGCTCTTAGTTACTTGTTTTAGATCACTTGCCTTTGCTTTTCAATTGTTTGAAATGGTGCTTTGTGTGTGTGATTTTGAAAATGTTTTAAAAAAGATGCCTTGTCTAGGCAACCTTTGTAATAATTCTTGTTTGAATGTTTTACAAAGGTGTTTGTCCTTTTGAAAAGATGTTTCAATGTTTTTGAAAGTTGTTTGGAAGTTGTGTTGTGATGTGTGTTTTGAAAAATGGCAAGGATGTTTTGCAAGTTCGATCAAGTAACTAAGAGTTGTCTACCCTATTTTACTCAAAGATCTTTCTTATGTTTTTAACCCTTTTAATAGTGTTATTTCACCATTGTATTTGGTGAACAACCTTGTGTTAGGATGTTAACGGAACAGGCGTGGGTCGTCGTATAGACCATGAAAGTAATAGTGTCAAGTATCTTTGGCAATTTTCTTGAGGGACTTGATCATTTTGTTTAGGAAACTCTGATAGCGTCATCGATGGACTATGATCATTTTGATTGTTCTTGTTTTGCCAAAGTACTTGACGTGCATAACATGGCCCATTTGTTTAGGCAACCAAGTGGAGATACCCTAAGGGGTGCATGTGTGAATAATGTGTTTGATTTGCATGCATTTAGTCTTTGATTATGGGTTGTCTACTTGTTGTTTTCATCTTTCCATACATCCTAATTACTAGCATTTGTGCGAGAGTAATAAAAATGCAGAAAATAAATCCTACGCTATTACAACCATATTGAAGAGCAAGAAATGTAAAGACAAAATAAAAATAAAAGGAATAAAAATAATCCTTTCAATCTGGGCAGAGACACCCTTCGATTCTGCCCTTCCTGACTTCCTTCGATTTGGGCCTGGAGTCAGTAAGGTCGTGTCTTTCGATTTCACCCTTCTCCTGCTTCTTTTGATTGAGACTTGGCAGTCAGTGTGGAGATCCTACTGGCTACTTCATTCGCTTGAGGCCTGGGGTCAACGTGAAGTACACTCTTTGCCTCAGGCTCCTTGCTACTTCCTTCGACTGCAGGAGTGTTAGGCCCTTAGGTTGAGATTCGAAAGGCTTGAATACTTAGCCAATCGAAGGATACCGAGAACCTGTTTTAAGCTTTTAAAACACAACACTCAAGTGTAACTTTCAAAGCTACAAGCCATGGGTTAGCACAAGATTAATGGGTCTCAAAAGTCCAAAGTCTAAATAGTCAGGGTCAAAACTTTTAACACATAGGCATTCAGGATCGAAGATTGAAACATGGTCAAACTCCCTAGATGAAATATCTACATCTTTTTTTATTGGTATGCACACATAATATAAAAATGAAATAGTTCTAAGTTTAGAGTGAACTTGCCTCTTGAAGCGCTTAAATCAAAGGAAACTGCAAGTGACTTCCTTGGTGATGAATGGAAGTTCGTTGGGGTCTTCCTGAGGCTAGTTCAATTACCACCTTGCTTGAACAGTCACTGAATCGAAGGAGGGAGTTTAATAGTGGTGAGTGAATTGAAAGTTATTATATAACAGTCTAAAGGATAAATCGAAGGCTGGTTATCTGGCTGTTGGAGAGTGAATCGAAGGATTCACCAATGTATGAAGGGTCTGAGTTTTTTTTAAAAGTGTTAAGAATAAAATGTTGGGAGGTGTCTGAGAGTTTTGAGAATTTTCACTAGAGTTTTCTTGCTTGAGGATTTTTTTATGATTTTTCTCTCTTAGTAAAAATCTGGACCCTTTCTTTGTCAATGGTTCCTCTATTTATAGAGAAAAGGTTTGGGAGTTAAAACAAAGGTGTGGCTTGGCTGAAGCTTTTGGAGGTAAAACAAAATAATTTGAACAATTTGAGTAAACTGATCTTTGTAGCCTTTGAGGGACAGTGCTTTATTGCCATTTTGGTGCAAGGAATTGGGTGTCAGTGCAGGTCTGATGTGCAGCAGTTTTGGAGTTTTGTGGCCAGTGAATCAGGCCTGAGCCTGGAAGCGCATGTGACTTGGTCGACAAATGCCTTTGGCCTCTCGTCCTTTTGTCTTGACTCCCTAGACTCACCTTTCGACCAGACTTTCCGTAACCATCTCCTTTTTTCAATCGAAGTGACGTTCGAATGACTTCCCTAGACAATCCTTTGAATGGGCCAAATTAATGCTCTTGGGATGAAAGGCTCAATCGAAGCTTGCAACGCTGGAGAAGTCACTCCCCCAAACTAAAAAGGGGTGCAAGGGCAGGATCTGTGATCGAAAGAGGGCAAAAGAGAGGCTTTTTCCTCCTGGATCGAAGGACATCATCAAGAGTGTTTTTGCCTTGCAGGGGGCACTTGTGGCTAACAAACATGGTTTTCAAGGTAAGCAATGTAGGCAGCAAAAGTCACAAACGAAGCTTGCAACAAGAAGTCACACGCCCATGCGAAAGAGGCACGCTAGCATCCATTTTGAGCAATCGAAGGAGGCCAAGAGTCAATCGAAGAATGCTGATCGAAAGAGGCCTAAAGGCCAATCAAAAGAACTGAAACGAAGAACACTTGTATTTCTCCAATTTTTGTCAAAATAATATTTTTATCTGTTTTCTCCCTTTTTGACAGTTTCCTTTTAATTTTGGTACTGGAAAATTCCAAAGTACTTGTGCAAGTTTGAATTTTGGGAATCCTTTGTGAGAGTGGCCTTGATAATTGAGAGGGCAAATTTTGGGGTACAACAGTTACCCCTGTTCAATTTTCTTAAACCTGAGGATATAGATTGGCTTTCGAGCCTTTCGTGATCCGAAGGTGGAAGATAATTGAACACTAGAGTGCCCAAAAATTTGCACTCGTATGGTGTAGTATCAGCATTGTGATGTCGGGAATGGGCTTACAGATGCCATTTGGAGATGTGACAGAATCTTGTTGGAGATGGGCTTGTAGATGCCATCCAAGAATTCCTGTTGAATTGTAATTTTGTAAGTTGAAAGAAGGAACCTGTGTAGGGTTGCCTGATGATGAGTCCGTGTGAAACTGCATCTTGGAAGGAAGGAACCTGTGTAGGGTTGCCTGATGATGAGTCTGTGTGAAACTGCATCTTGGAAGGAAGGAACCTGTGTAGGATTGCCTGATGATGAGTCCATGTGAAACTGCATCTTGGAAGGAAGGAACCTGTGTAGGGTTGCTTGATGATGAGTCCGTGTGAAACTGCATCTTGGAAGGAAGGAACCTGTGTAGGATTGCTTGATGATGAGTCTGTGTGAAACTGCATCTTGGAAGGAAGGAACCTGTGTAGGGTTGCTTGATGATGAGTCCGTGTGAAACTGCATCTTGGAAGGAAGGAACCTGTGTAGGATTGCCTGATGATGAGTCCGTGTAAAACTGCATCTTGGAAAGAGAAGGAACCGGTGTAGGGTTGCCTGA
Source organism: Vicia faba (assembly GCA_948472305.1). NCBI lineage: Eukaryota > Viridiplantae > Streptophyta > Magnoliopsida > Fabales > Fabaceae > Vicia > Vicia faba. Next base: position 537,194,278 of record OX451737.1, read on the forward strand.
TGATGAGTCCGTGTAAAACTTCATCTTGGAAAGAGAAGGAACCGGTGTAGGGTTTCCTGATGATGAGTCCGTGTAAAACTTCATCCGAAATTTCCTAAGAAGGAACCTGTGTAGGGTTGCTTCATGACGAGTCCATGTAAAACTACATCTGAATTTAAGAAGGAACCGGTGTAGGGTTGCCTGATGATGAGTCCGTGTAAAACTGCATCTTGGAAAGAGAAGGAACCGGTGTAGGGTTACTTCATGATGGTCAAGTAGATAATTGTCCTGTCTGGTTTCAGGTATTAATCTGGAACTTGAAAAGGTTGATGGTAGCCATCTGTTGATTGACCTTTTTCTGAAAAAGGTAAAATGTTAGTTGTATGCAATGTCATGATGTATGAAATGCACGATGTCATGATGTTCTCAAAGTAAATGAGATTGCGTTGTATGCGCTTATCATGTATGTAAATAGGACGTATGAAATGCGAAATGTTAATGAATGTACTTTTGTCTGGGAAAATAAATCCTTGGCAAAAACTGGGGAGTCATTAAATCCTGGACTGCTGTTGAAGAGTATGTGTGTCTTCAAACATTGCTTAGAATATTTCCAATGGATTTCTGTTTTGTTGTTTGAGGAGAACTCCGTTGGGGGAAGTTGAAAACTCTGTGGGGAGTATGTTTATTTCTGCTTGGAAAAGGAGTTTAGGAGTCTTAGTCGTCCGTTGCTCTACTGGGGAGTCGAAGTTGAACTGATATCTGGTCGGGTCCAGGTTTCGCATTAACTTGCTGGGGATTGTAGAGTAGTCTACTAGGGAAGAGGAGTTGTGGTCCTTTGATTTGTAGTAGTCGGAGAGGCAAACTCAAGCTGGGGAATCCTGGTGTTGTTGGGAAAATAAACCATGTCGTCAGTCCGCTATAGAGGTGACATCTTCGTTGGGGGAAGTCCTCGAGGATTCTTGAGGTTGATTCAGCTGGGGAAAGGTTTCCAGAGATTAAACCCTTGCTGGGAGTCATCCTATGAGAAGGACTTTGGGGAGACTTGTCATTGCCCCTAGTAGCGAATGTTTGTGGCATTGCCAAAAAGTTTGATTGTATGTAACCCTTTGTCGGGGTTGACGTTAAATGCCCCAAGTGACGGAGATGGAGACTTGCCCCTGGTTACTCTGCACTTCTTCAGAGATTTCTTGAAATCTTGACTGGACTACCCCAGGTGTGCCGGATAGTGACATGTCATGCCCCCTTGTTGATAGGAGATTTGTCAATGGAAGTGTCATCCTTTTTGAAGTGATTTCGTTCACTGAGAGGGCTTTTGTTCATCGGATATTCTCTGTGTGAATTTCTCCGCTGTCAAACAAATAGCCAAATGCAAACGGTGATATTCAAGTGATGCAAAGTTTACGTTTGTCTTGAAGTTTTGAAAAATGCACTTATGTAAGTAAAGAAATTTTGTAAGAAAAATTCAACTCAGGATTTAGAGCAAAGCCTTACAGGAGTCAGGATACCTTTTGTAACAGTATGCTTTCGAACTAACCCATGCTTCAATTAGGACTTTTGAAGGGTTGTAACGTGGCTTGGTTCACGGTTTAAGAAACAAAGGATAAAGGCTCAAAGTATTTGTACCCACCCATTCTTCGTGATGTTCTTCAATCCTAAACTCAGTTAATTGTGCGTCGAACTCTATTCGAATTTGGAACGATGTTTTGGTGATGGTTCACACAAGTTGGATTTTGGAAGGCAGTCATTTTTGCAACATTTTTCATGTTGTTGAGGATTTGTAGCGACCTCGTTCTTTTGATTTGTTATCCCTAACTTTTGCCTGACTGTTCCTGTTTTCGAGATTACAGTCAGCGAGATGCCCCAGCTTTCTTAAGCCTCCTTTATAGGTTTTGGCTCAGTGGGCTTTTTCTTTTTTGAGAGTTTGACTGCCTATGAGATAAGGAACCACCATTGTCTTTTGATTCCCAGGGAATGTTTTTTGATGTCATTCGTTGTATTATGAACTGAGAGTTTGCAACTTCAATGCGCATCTTTTTAATTAACTGAGTGACTACCCTGCCCCAGGTTTAAAGGTTTCAATTTGTGTTTAAAACAGAAAACTTCTACTTCTTTGGCTCGAAGGGGTTGACTAGGGATTATCTTCCTTATAACTCCAGTGTTTAGGATTTGAAAGAAACGCCTGTACATCGTCAGCAAGGTCTATTCAATAGCATACTGTTATGAGATTATGGCATTGTTTCGTCATCCTCCCTCTAAAGGCTTGTAACTTTTAGCAAGAGTTGAATGTCATAAAGAGTGTAAAAAGCATAGTTTAAATGTAATGAAAATGAAAGGATGAATTCAAGACAAACATATGCAATGCATTAATGAAACAAAGTTTGACATTAATAGATAATTGTTTGAATTACAAAAGGAATTACAACTTGAAAATTCAAATGAAACAAAGATGCTCTCAATGATTTGCCAAAGGAGCATTGATTATGCTGGAGTCTCCGGAGGACCAAACTCAATCTCCTTGGCATCAATCAAATTCTGAATCTTGTACTTCAATACCCAACAATCGTTAGTATCATGCCCGGGACTGTCAAAATGATAAGCGCACGTTGCATTAGGATTGTAGTTAGGAGAAGAAGTCTTGGGGTTTGGATGAGGTCCTATCAATGCAATCAGATTCATCCTTAACAAGTGTTGCAGCGCTTGAGACAACGGCATGTTGATGTTGGTGAACTATCTTTTAGGCTCGTCTGGCCTTCGTTGATTTCCCTTTTGCTGTTGTCGGTGTGACGCAGAACCAAAGATCAGGACTGCCCCTACGTGTTGGTCACGACGACTCTTTTGACTGTACACAGCATTGGACTCTTTCTTTCCACTGTAAGGCTTTTTCTGAGCATCAGAAGGTGTAGCTTCTTGAATCTTCCCACTTTTGATGCCAGCTTCGACCCTTTCGCCGGTCAGTATTAGCTCGGTAAACCCGGCTGAAGAGCTTCCGATCAAGTGTTTGAAGAAAGGCCCTGTCAAAGTTCCCATGAAGATGTCAATCAACTCCCTGTCAGTTAAAGGGGGTTGCACTCTACCAGCCAAATCTCTCCACTTTTGAGCGTATCCTTTGAAGTTTTCATTGGAACCCATGGTCATGTTCTGCAATTGCACATGAGTTGGTGCAAGATCAGCGTTGTACTGATACTGTTTGTAAAAAGCGGCAGCTAGATCCTCCCAGGTGTGAATGCGGGAACTCTCCAATTGATAAAACCACTCGAGTTGAGTCCCTACCAGGCTTTCTTGGAATAAATGGATCCAAAGCTTTGGATCAGTTATGTATGGTTGAATCTTGCGGACATAAGACTTTAAGTGAATCTTAGGGCAAGAGACTCCATCGTACAGTGCAAAGATAGGGACTTTGAACTTTGGCGGGATGACCAATCCAGAAACCAAACCCTTGTCTCCTAAATCTAAGCCAGGTATTTGTTGAATCTCCATAGCACTGAGGCGGTCCTCCAACTGTTTGTACTTGTCATCAGCGGGAGGATATTGTTCTTCGGAGTAGTCAGCTTTAACTTCATCAATCTCCAAATTGTGGTCTTCTTCAAGACTATCCCCTATGTTGGATGGAGTTGAAAGATCTAGGGTTTTAGGTCTTCTTCTCAAGTTCAGGATGCTCGCTGCCTTCTTGGACTTCTTCTTCTTGTCTTTGAGAAGGAGAGCTTTCAGATCCTCTTGCCCTTTACCCATATCCAGAAGCATTTGTTGGAATTGAGCGTTTTGAGCTTGGAGATCTTTCACCGTTTGTTCCATATCCATCTTACTGAAATAAACAGCAGGAAGATAAGGAGACCTGTATGGGAGAAACCTATCATGATGCAATGCATGATATGTGGATGCATGTTTCCAAGAATATCGCGGGGTAAACACAAGAAAATGTTAGAGGTTGAACTTCAATCAACATCTTTGATTGGAGAACTTGGTATCGGTGGATGTCTTTCCACGAGAATCAAGCTCACCATGTCAAGTGGGTCATAGCCCCTGATTCAAGTTGTTGCACTTGATCTTTGACGGCGTTTGTTTAGAGGAGAACCCTCTTGCCCCTTGGTATACATCTGGTTCAATGTGACCCTGCATCGAAAGACCCTCGAGATCCTTGAAATGGTTATTGAAAATGCTATGGTATGATGTTATGTACATGTATGCGAAAGTAAGCAAGTGTATATACAGACAGTCATATTCACACAGAGCAAACAAGTCCTTAGGTTTAGGCTTGCATGGAGTTTAGGCATTACCCTCTTTCAGTTTAGTTGGTTTAAACCTGTCCTAAAAATAGTAACCGGGTTCTAGAGGATCTCAATATCACTGACTACCCTCAATCGGTCATAATTTCAGTTTAGCAACCTTTTCTTGCGGCCGGAATCATCGCGAGAGTTTAGTCTCAATGAGTGTAGCATACTGCTACTGTTCTATGGCCAAGTTGGTCAATTTAAGGTTCTAAGGTCAGTTGGTGCTTAATGACTCCTTAGAAGACCCATATTCTCCTCGTTCTAACACAAGGGATATCGGTACAGACCAAGGTGTCACACCAATGTAGCTACTGCTTCATCTGTGTCGGTCTATGTCGGACAGATCCCTCACAGTTTATTGCTACTTACCTAAAGGGTATCCCCAGATCCGGGTTAGGATCTATAGAACTCTGATACAAGCCCACAAAATTAAAGCATACAAAGCATACAATTGAAAACACAATGATCTAAAACCCTAAGGTAACCCCACTTTTAGGATGATTCCCCAGCAAAGTCGCCAGTTCTGTGATACAGTGGGAGAACCGACTTGGGATTTTGCATTTGTGTGCATAAATGTTCGGTTTAGCAAGAGTCGCCACCGACTTTTTATTTATCCTAAGGAAAGGTCAAAAAGCACATGAAAGACCTTTGAGATATTTTCGTGGTTTCGGGGGTTAGATTATGAAAAGGGAAGGTGCTAGCACCCTTTTCATCCATGGTTATCCATGGGCTCTTAGTTACTTGTTTTAGATCACTTGCATTTGCTTTTCAATTGTTTGAAATGGTACTTTGTGTGTGTGGTTTTGAAAATGTTTTGAAAAAGATGCCTTGTCTAGGCAACCTTTGTAATAATTCTTGTTTGAATGTTTTACAAAGGTGTTTGTCTTTTTGAAAAGATGTTTCAATGTTTTTGAAAGTTGTTTGGAAGTTGTGTTGTGATGTGTGTTTTGAAAAATGGCAAGGATGTTTTGCAAGTTCGATCAAGTAACTAAGAGTTGTCTACCCTATTTTACTCAAAGATCTTTCTTATGTTTTTAACCATTTTAATAGTGTTGTTTCACCATTGTATTTGGTGAACAACCTTGTGTTAGGATGTTAACGGGACAGGCGTGGGTCATCGTATAGACCATGAAAGCAATAGTGTCAAGTATCTTTGGCAATTTTCTTGAGGGACTTGATCATTTTGTTTAGGCAACTCCGATAGCGTCATCGAGGGACTATGATCATTTTGATTGTTCTTGTTTTGCCAAAGTACTTGACGTGCATAACATGGCCCATTTGTTTAGGCAACCAAGTGGAGATACCCTAAGGGGTGCATGTGTGAATAATGTGTTTGATTTGCATGCATTTAGTCTTTGATTATGGGTTGTCTACTTGTTGTTTTCATCTTTCCATACATCCTAATTACTAGCATTTGTGCGAGGGTAATAAAAATGCAGAAAATAAATCCTACGCTATTACAACCATATTGAAGAGCAAGAAATGTAAAGACAAAACAAAAATAAAAGGAATAAAAATGATCCTTTCGATCTGGGCAGAGACACCCTTCGATTCTGCCCTTCCTGACTTCCTTCGATTTGGGCCTGGAGTCAGTAAGGTCGTGTCTTTCGATTTCACCTTTCTCCTGCTTCTTTCGATTGAGACTTGGCAGTCAGTGTGGAGATCCTACTGGCTACTTCTTTCGCTTGAGGCCTGGGGTCAACGTGAAGTACACTCTTTGCCTCAGGCTCCTTGCTGCTTCCTTCGACTGCAGGAGTGCTAAGCCCTTAGGTTGAGATTCGAAAGGCTTGAATACTTGGCCAATCGAAGGATACAGAGAACCTATTTTAAACTTTTAAAACACAACACTCAAGTGTAACTTTCATAGCTACAGGCCATGGGTTAGCACAAGATTAATGGGTCTCAAAAGTCCAAAGTCTAAATAGTCAGGGTCAAAACTTTCAACACATAGGAATTCAGGATCGAAGATTGAAACATGGTCAAACTCCCTAGATGAAATATCTACATCTTTTTTTTATTGGTATGCACACATAATATAAAAATGAAATAGTTCTAAGTCTAGAGTGAACTTACCTCTTGAAGCGCTTAAATCGAAGGAAACTGCAAGTGACTTCCTTAGTGATGAATGGAAGTTCGTTGGGGTCTTCCTGAGGCTATTTCAATTACCACCTTTCTTGAACAGTCACTGAATCGAAGGAGGGAGTTTAATAGTGGTGAGTGAATTGAAAGTTATTATATAATAGTCTAAAGGATAAATCGAAGGCTGGTTATCTGGCTGTTGGAGAGTGAATCGAAGGATTCACCAATGTATGAAGGGTCTGAGTTTTTTTTAAAAGTGTTAGGAATAAAACGTTGGGAGGTGCTGTACCCCAAAATTTGCCCTCCCATATTCTCCAAGAAATTGCCAAGTCAAGCTGCAAAATTCTCCAAGGGTTGCACAGTGCAAAGGTCTCCCATACAGTCAAAACTAGGGTTTGTGTTCTGATCAAGAAAATGAAGTTTTCAAAGGCCCAATCAAGGCTCATATGCCTACAAATATGGTCAAGCATCCTCATATCAAGTTTCAAGACATTCAGCTCAAAATTGCACAGTCAAAACCCTAATTGCACTACAGTCAACTGTAGGGGCAAAATGGTCATTTGATAGTCAAAAGTTCAAATTTTTGGTCAACATATCATTTTGAAGCCACAAACATCATTTGATCAATGCTTGATCATGATTCTCAAAATTTGGCTCAGAAAATCATCAAGATGCAAAAGTTTCCTTATTTGGACAGCTAAAAAAGTCAACTGAAATTGACCAGGGCATAACTTTCACATGGATTATCAGAAAAATTCCATCCAAAGCTCATTTTGAATAGAAAGACATTTCCTACAACTCATCTTCATACTTCAAGTCCAAGAAATGCTCTCACAAAAAGTTATCAATTTCAACATTATAGGTCATTTTCAAAAGTCAACAAAAAAGGACTTTAAGTCAAAGGCCATAACTTGAGATTGGTAAATCAAAATGACATGGGACCAAAGGCATTGGTTAGAGGACTCAAAGACCTTTCCAAAATGTCCAAGAACATGAGAAAATCTTAAAAATTGAGCAAGTTATGCCTTGTGGAAGTTGGGAAATTTTTGGATATTTTGAAAAGTCAACACTACTTCAAATGACCTAAAATTGCTAATGGGCCCATTTTTCTTCCATGATTCATCATCCATGACATGTGCACGACCACTTGGCCCAAAGGGAAGTTTTTATTCATTTTTATTTATTTATTTGGATTTTTATTAATAATAATTCATTTAAATTAAAATAAATACATGAAAAATGCTAACCTAAGTTTTTTCAATCTTTTTGTGCACATTATATCATCAATATTTCGTGCATATGCAAATTAGGAAAGATTTGGATTGATTGGCATGATTGAGAACAAAGAACACTTGAAAAAGATTGAAAAAAGATCCTTAAAAAATCAAATCTTCAATTCATGAATACAAGAGATTTGGATCAATATTGTTGACCTAATGCACTCAGTACATAAGCATGATCATAACCCTAATGATGCTAGACACGCAGCAGCTCAGAAAAGGTCATAACAAAGCTTGAAATTTCTCTCAAAAAGTCAATTCTGAAAACAAGGTTAGAGGGCGATTAAAGACCTAATTCTTGTTCCAATAGCTTCCTCAAGGATTACTGATCACATTCCAATCAGAAACAACCATCAAAACGCCAAGAATTGGTAAAACGGACATGAACTGTACAGAGAAAAACTCATAATCGTGCATCATGATTTAAGGATTTTTACAGCATTTTATTCATGGATTCATGTTCATTATGATATTCTGATGCTAACCAACATATTCAATTGCATTTTTGTGTGCTATATACGATTATGCCATGTTTGACTTTTAGGGTTTTCAGAGGTTGGAATTGGGGATTTTCAAACGAGGAAAAATTGAGACTCCAAACCACCACCATTAGATTCAGCACGTTCAGACGAAGAGGAAACACCCATCGCGCCCAATTTATGAATGCCTGAGCTCTAGTCGCTATTTTCTTGAAAACGGCCTAAAAGAACATTTATAAAACTGTTGCTTTTGTCTTTTGTATTACAGGGATGGTGAAGACGATGACGTTGTGGCACACGCTGATTGGTTTGTTTGAAATTCGCGCGCGTTTCCAAGCACTAACCCACGTTTTCCTTTTTATTAATTGTTGTTTATTTATATATCAAATGCGTTAGTTGGCACAGTTGGTTGGAGAAAGCATTGGCAATATCCATGACCTGGGTTCGAGCCCCAGGTCTTACATGTTTCAATATTATTTTTCCATAACAATTCCTATGCAGCGATTACGTTGAGGACCATCATGTTCCTTCATCATCCAGTCATCCACGTGCATATTGGGATCAGATCAAAGGCTAAAGATTGGAGAGCACGCTACGCCCTAGTCAACGCACCACACGTGATTCCAAAAAGTCTACCAGGCCTTGCTAAATGGGCCAGATTGCTAAGATCAAAACCTCCTATTTGGGGACTTCCACCCCCCCTGGTTTGCAATTTTCCATATTTTTCTTATATTTTATTATTATTATTTTCTTTATTTGTTTAAATTAATTAATTATTTCTACAAAAATATAAAAAATACCTAAAAATCAGAAAAGAAAAATATAATAAACATTTTGTGTTAATATGTTTTTTTTATAATTAATCTGCATGTAAATAAATTTAGTTTTAAATTAGGTTGCAATTTTAATTCTTTAATAAAAAAAATCTAAAAAGAAGTAGAATTAGGTTTAATTAATGTTTTATTCCTTTTTTTTAATTTTTCTTTTTCACAATAATATTTATTTATTTTATTTATTTTTATAATCAAATTTGCATGAAAATAACTTAGGTTTAAATTAGGTCAAAGTTCAACATATTTCTTAATAAATTAAAAAATAACTAGAATTAGGGTTTGCCTTTTATTTTAATTTTAATTAATTCTTTTTCTATTAAATCTCAAAATACTAAAAATACCAAAAACATTTTCTTTTAATTTTTAATTTTAATTCCTTATTAATTTTAATTTTTGCAAAAGGGTCCAACGCCCTCGTTCGTAATTTCTTATTTCTTCGCATATTTATTTTATTTCATTTAAATAATTATGTACCTCTCCCGAAGCCTTGTAATTACTTCTCGCATTTTTCAATTCTTTTAACTTCTTTATTTTTCTGTCAAATCGGGTCCTGGTTAATTTTGGCGATGTGGACCCGCGCCTTTTGTAATAGCTTAGATTTATTTTTTTCTCACAATGTTTTTAACTGTTAAGCAAAGCATGCAAGAATGAATGGCCTTAAATAAAAACAAGCGTAGAAAACCAATAACATGACAAGACAAATGCAAATGAAAACGACACACGAATCGCACACACCACCCCTAGGGTACGCCTCACTGTTGCCTTGCCTCGAAAGGTGATCGTCGAGTAGAGGATGTCTTAGTAAGTCCTCATGATCCGGGAACCTGGCATGAGGGTAGCTTCTAAGGTGTCTTCCCATTGCTCTGGTGATCACCATGTCCCGAACCTTCGAATTGACCCGAACACCTCCAACGGTGGTGCTACCTACCTCTCAATGGTGGGATGGCACTACTTTAAAGGACATTTACACAGACGAATTCCTTAGGGTAGGTAGGTTCTCGTAGATACTTGCTCTAATTTCAAAACAAATTCAAAAGTACTTTTCACACCGACACCTTTTCAAAAAGCTTTCGAAAGCAATTTTTCAAACACTCTTGAGGACTGATACAAGAGTCGAACTGAAATTTTCAAAGAAACTTTTTTTAAAACCCACAGTTGAAAAGCAAACAAACCATTTTTGAAAACACAAGTGAGCAAGTATCTAAGAGCCCATGGATAACCATGGATAGAAAGGGTGCTAACACCTTCCCTTTCTATAACTTACCTCCCGAACCGAGAGCAATCTCTTTAAGGAATTTTTCTGTGCTTTTGTCCTTTCCATTTGGAGAAAATAAAAGACGGTGGCGACTCTTGCTTCCGCGACATTTCGCGAACCAGCGTTAAACAGTCAGTTCCAGATCCACCGATCACAGAACTGGCGACTCTATTGGGGACCAAACTATAAAGTGAGGTGTACCTTAGGGCTAGTTCATAACTGTGTTTTCACTTGTATTGATTTGCTTGCTTTACTATTGTGGGTTGCATCGGAGATACATAGATCCTAACCCGGATCTGGGGATACCCTGTTTAGGTAGCATAAGCTGTGAGGGACCTGTCCGGCGTAGACCGACACAGGTGAAGCAGTGGCTACGTTGGTGTGGCACCTTAGTCTGTACCGATATCCCTTGTGTCGCAACGAGGAGAATATGGGTCTTCTAAGGAGTCATTAAGCACCAACAACCTTAGAACCTTCGTTGACCCAACTTGGCCATTAGAACAGTGGCAGTATGTTACGCCCATTGAGGCTAAACTCTCGTGATGGTTCCGGCCGCAAGAAAAGATTGCGATGCTGGAGTTATGACCGATTGAGGGTAGTCAATGATATTGGGATCCTCTAAGAACCCGGTTACTTTGATAGGACAGGTATGAACCAACCAACTTCAAGAGGGTGCTACCTAGACCCCATGTTGGCCTAAACTCTAAGGGCTTCTCTTGTGTGACTTGTGTGCCTTCGTACTTGACTAATTGCATGCGTGTTATCTAACACATAAGCTACTTGCAGGTTTTGTTTATAGTCCTTAATAGGGACTCATAGCAGGGTATACTAGGTTTCTTACAGGTTTTGGTTTATAGTCCTTAATAGGGACTCATAACAGGGTATACTAGGTTTCTTACAGGTTTTGTTTATAGTCCTTAATGGGGACTCATAACAGGGTTTACTAAGTTTCTTGCAGGTTGTTTATAGTCCTTAATTGGGACTCATAACAAAGTATACTGAGTTTCTTGCAGGGTTTGTTTATAGTCCTTAATTGGGGCTCATAACAGGGTCACTTACGTTATCCCATGCATAGCTTGACATCATACCATTGCATACCATTGCATACATCCTAACCCATTTCAAGGATCTCAAGGGCTTGTGATGCAGGTCATGATGAACCAACTACCCAGCAAGGGGCAAAGGGGATTTATTTTCCTCTAGCCAAGGGTGTCAGGGGCTATGACCCACTGGATATGGTGAGCCTTTGACCCCTGACGAAGGACTCTCAACAATATGAAGTTCTTGCAATCAAGCTACCGGATCCAAATGCTAACAAATTTTTTGTCTACCCCGCGAGGTCCTTGAAAACATTACATGCATGTCATACATCTCATTGCATTACAGGTATCCCTTTGACAGGTTGCTTACCCTTCTTCGCTGTTTATTTCAGCCGATCGTCATGAATCCTGAATCTTCAACCGAACACACTATCAAGGCCCTCCAGGCTCAGAACGCCCAGTTCCAAGGGCTGATCATGAATTTGACCCAGGGGCAGCAAGATCTGAAGGCTCTGCTTTTGAAGAAGGAAAAGAAGAAGAGGAGGACTGTTTTGTTCAGCCCTAGACGCAGATCTAGGAACACCCTGCAGGATCAAACTGAGAGGACAACTCCATCTGTGGGGAAAAGCAGTCATCAAGAGGAAAGGATTCCCAGCCCAGTGGTCTCTGACAATCAGACAGATTTCAACGACGAACAATACCCTCCTTCCGAAGACAAGTACAAACAGTTGGAGGATAGGCTGAATGCTAGGGAGATCCAACAGGTACCTGGGCTGGATTTTGGAGATCTGGGTTTGTCAACTGGTGTGATTATTCCTCGGAAGTTCAAAGCACCATCCTTTACCAAGTATGACGGGGCGTCTTGTCCCAAGTTACATCTCAGGTCCTATGTTCGGAAGATTCAACCATATACGGTGGACAAGAATTTGTGGATCCACTTCTTCCAGGAGAGTCTTTCAGGGACTCATCTCGAATGGTTCTATCAGCTAGATGGGACCAAGGTTCGTAACTGGGAGGAGTTGGCTACTGCTTTCTACAAGCAGTATCAATATAATGCCGACCTTGCTCCTACGCGTACCCAACTCCAGGGTATGTCGTTAGGATCAAGTGAAGGTTTTAAAGAATATGCGCAGAAATGGAGGGATCTTGCTGGAAGGGTACAACCACCTCTGACTGATCGGGAGCTTGTCGATATGTTCTTGGGGACCCTGTCTGGTCCGTTCTACAACCACCTAATTGGGAATTCGTCTGCTGGATTCACAGATCTTATCTTGACTGGAGAGCGAATAGAAGCTGGCATCCGGTCCGGGAAAATTCAAGAGGCTGCACCTTCTGATGAAAAGCCTCATCATGGAAAGAAAGAATCCAATGATGTGCACGGTAAAAAGATCCGTCATGAGGTAGGGGCAATCCAGATCTCCAATCCTGGACCTGCTCAACAAGGACAGGGGCAGCAGCGCAAGGAGAAACGACAGTACACCAAAATCAACATGTCGCTGGATCAAGCACTGCAACAAATGTTGAAGGCAGGGCTGATCACCTTAAGGGCTCCTCTTCGGAATCCGAACACTTCTGCTCCCAACTATCATCCCAATCATAGGTGCGCATATCATTCTGATAGCCCGGGGCATACTACGGACAACTGCTGGCCTCTCAAGAACAAGATTCAAGACATGATCGACGTCGGGGAGATTCAGTTTGAAGTACCTGAGACTCCGAACATAATCACTGCTCCGTTGCCCAATCATTGAAGCCTTTTGTTTATTTGAATTTTTGAGTTGTATTTTTCTTTGCTTATACAAACAATTAATGTCATAGCAAACTCTTTTATTCTATCAATGCATCGCATACGTCTGTTTTGGGAATTAATACAATTGTTTTCATTATGTTCAAATTTCTTTTCATATTTTTTCTGATGTCAACTCTGGATCTAAAATTCTAAGCCTCTTGAGGGAGGATGACGAAAACGATACCATAATCTACAGTATGCTTTTGAACAGACCCTGCTGATGAGGTACAGGCATTGTTTCAATTCCTAAACACTGGAGTTATAAGGAAGATAATCCCTCGTCAACCCCTTTGAGCCAAAGAAGTAGGAGTTTTTCTTTTCAAAATTTAAAACCCTTTATCATAACCTGGGGCAGGGTAGTTCTCTCAGTTGATCCAAGTGCATAACAAATGGCACCAAAGGAGTCCTTACAAAACAAAAGACAGTGATGGTTCTGAATAATCAATAAAGAAAGGCAGTCATTATCTCGAAAAATAAAAAACCCATTAAGTCAAAACCCATGAAGGAGACTTACAAAACTGGGACATCCCGCTGACTGTAATTCCAAAAAAAAGAAACAGTTCAGGCAAAAAAAAGAAAGGGATAACAAAAATCAAGAAAGAGGTCTCACAAACCCTCAACCAAAGCAAAAAATGACTGCCTATTCAAAAGAAATCATCAACATCTGAACCGTTATTGGAACATCAAAGCAAAGACTCAAGCAAGGTCTAACGCACGATCAACTGAGTTTAGGTTTGGAGAACATCACGAAGAGCGGGTGGGTACAAATAATTTGAGCCTTTATCCTTTGTTTCTTAAACCGTGAACCAGGCCATGTTATAACCCTCAAAAGTCCTAGCTGAAGCATGGGTTAGCTCGAAAGCATACTGTCACGAAAGGTATCCTAACTCCTTAAGGCCTACGGTAAATACGGGTTGACATCACGTTTTACAAACATTCACTTGTTTTATGAAAAAAGAATGCATTTTCAAAAATCTTCGAGACAGACATAAGCTTTGCATTTTTAACATAACTTTGTTTGCATATGACTTTTTGTTTGAACAGCATAGAAATTCGCATGACGAAAGTCTAATGAACGAGAGTATCTCCAATCAAGGGGCACGGCATGATCATGGTCTACCATCTGGGGCAGTTAAGTCAAGATCCAGAGAATCTCTCAAAAGGCCAAAAAGCCTGGGGCAAATCTCCACCTAAGTCACGTGGGGCATTCCAGCAACGAATCTTGCCTGATCAAACACCTTCTGGTGGCCTGACAAAACACTTCTAACAGGGGCAACTCCCTACATCCTGAAAGTACAGACATAGTCGAAAAATACTACGCAAAATCAAAGACCCGCTAGGTTGACACACCTAGGCAAAAATAAGGGCTTCCCGGCGAACCAAAAGGGTTCGGGCAAAATGAAGGGATGAAATGAAAAAATCTGTACACCCGGCAAGCCGAAAACCTGAAAAGGCGGCTTGAGCAAAAATGGGTATCCCGGTGGATTGAAAACCCGAAAGGGCGGTCCAGGCAAAAGTTAGGGATTAAAGCGTACGACTATGTCCTGCCATCTGTCTACCAGAAGAAGGTTTGTCCATCAACAACTGTCAGCATCCCACAAGTTCCTCCCCCATAGAAACAGGGGCAATAAAGAGTGGTCTAAGCAATCTGATTGTTCTATCCTCCAAGGTATCAGGGTAGGTTCTGTTGAAGAACATAACCAATACAGTTCAATACTTCCCCAGGAGAGTCCAATCCAGCTTCCCCAGGAAAGTTGGAATTCATATCCCCAAGCAGTAAGCTTATCCCCAGTAGATTCTGGAAGCTTACCCTCGCAGAACACGAATGCGTCGTCCGGCTTGATTCAAAGAGTTATTTCCTTAACAGGATATAACTGGGTTATCCTCAGCTAAAAGCCACGGAAAGATCGTCGTCGACACAGTCTTCTTACCCCAGCGAAGTCCATCAACACTTCCAACAACAAGGATATCCTCAGCAAGTTACTATCAACAATCAACAGAGTGTCTCTCTCCCCACAGAGTATTGCTCCCCAGCGAGATTACTAGAGTATTTGCCTCCCCGCAGAGTAACCCATTCGCCAAGTTTATTCCCCAATAGAGTTATCTTCTCCTATCGGAACTCTTGCAACTATCATCCCCAGCAGGAGTAAAAGCTTATTCTTCAACATCAGCCCAGGAGTGACTTCCCGGCACCCGTCAAGGATTTATTTTCTTAAACAAAAATACATTCATAAACATCACATCTTCATACATTATAGCATGCATATGCATCATACTACACGAATCTCATTAATTTTGAAGACATACAGTTCATGCATCATGATTTTGCATACAATTATGTTTTGCCTTTTCAGGAAAAAGATCAATACAAAAATGATTACTATCAACTATCGCAATTCTTTCTAGATATAGTTTCAGATATGACCCAGATATGGCGACGTTCTGATACTGCTTCCAGATTTCCTTCTAGATATAGTTTCAGATATGACCCAGATATGGTGACGTTCTGACACTGCTTCCAGATATCCTTCTAGATATAGTTTCAGATGCAAACCAGATATGGTGACGTTCTGATGCTGCTTCCAGATTTCCTTCCAGATATAGTTTTAGATGTAAACCAGATATGGTGACGTTCTGATGCTGCTTCCAGAGTTCCTTCTAGATATAGTTTCAGATGTAAATCAGATATGGTGACGTTCTGATGCTGCTTCCAGATTTCCTTCCAGATATAGTTTCAGATGTAAACCAGATGTGGTGACGTTCTGATGTTGCTTCCAGAGTTCCTTCTAGATATAGTTTCATATGTAAACCAGATATGGTGACGTTCTGATGCTGCTTCCAGTTTTCCTTCCAGATATAGTTTCAGATGTAAACCAGATATGGTGACGTTCTGATGCTGCTTCCAGATTTCCTTCCAGATATAGTCCAGATATAAACCAGATATGGCGACGTTCTGACACTTATTCCAATTGAAGACATTCCAAGACCTAGACTGGTTCAGTTAATCGACCCTAAGATTTTCCTGATGCTTATCCAGTCAAAGGCCTTCTCTGGTTCAGTCAGATCGACCCTAAGATCTCCCTGATTCTTATCCAGTTGAAGATATTCCAAGACCTTGTCCGGTTCAGTTAAATCGACCATAGGATTTTCCTGATGCTTATCCAGTCAAAGGCCTTCTCTGGTTCAGTCAGATCGACCCTGAGATCTCCCTGATGCTTATCCAGTTGAAGATATTCCAAGACCTTGTCCGGTTCAGTTAAATCGACCCTAAGATTTTCCTGATGCTTATCCAGTCAAAGGCCTTCTCTGGTTCAGTCAGATCGACCCTAAGGTCTCCCTAATGCTTATCCAGTTGAAGATATTCCAAGACCTTGTCCGGTTCAGTTAAATCGACCATAAGATTTTCCTGATGCTTATCCAGTCAAAGGCCTTCTCTGGTTCAGTCAGATCGACCCTAAGATCTCCCTGATGCTTATCCAGTTGAAGATATTCCAAGGCCTTCTCCGGTTCAGTCAGATCGACCCTAAGATCTCCCTGGTTCTTATCCCAGTAGAAGACACCCAAGATTTTTCTCAACGAGCGTTGTTGAAGTTAAAGTCGCCCAAGGTTCTCTTACCGTTCATACTAAGATGGTAACCATCCCTGGTTCATTCATCATCTTTTGAAGCTCCAAACTCAGCTCCTGTAACCAGTCAGGACATATCTATACCAAGCATCTGAAAACCAGCTCCTGCAACGTGTCAGGTACTCATTTTCTTTTGCAGGTATGCAGGTCTTCGCTAAGGAATCTCTTACGCGATCAACATCCAGATGGCATCTATAAGCCCATCATCCTATCCATCAATCTCTAAATGGCATCTATAAGCCCATTCCATCATCACACTGCTACTATGTGAGCGCAAATTTCTGGGCACTCTAGTGTTCAATCATCTTCTACCCTCGGATTACGAAAGGCACGTCAGCCAATCTGCATCCTCAGGTCTAAGAAGATTGAACAGGGGCAACTGTTGTACCCCAAAATTTGCCGTCCCATATTCTCCAAGAAATTGCCAAGTCAAGCTGCAAAATTCTCCAAGGGTTGCACAGTGCAAAGGTCTCCCATACAGTCAAAACTAGGGTTTGTGTTCTAATCAAGAAAATGAAGTTTTCAAAGGCCCAATCAAGGCTCATATGCCTACAAATATGGTCAAGCATCCTCATATCAAGTTTCAAGACATTCAACTCAAAATTGCACAGTCAAAACCCTAATTGCACTACAGTCAACTGTAGGGGCAAAATGGTCATTTGACAGTCAAAAGTTCAAATTTTTGGTCAACATATCATTTTGAAGCCACAAACATCATTTGATCAATGCTTGATCATGATTCTCAAAATTTGGCTCAGAAAATCATCAAGATGCAAAAGTTTCCTTATTTGGACAGCTGAAAAAGTCAACTGAAATTGACCAGGGCATAACTTTCACATGGATTATCAGAAAAATTCCATCCAAAGCTCATTTTGAATAGAAAGACATTTCCTACAACTCATCTTCATACTTCAAGTCCAATAAATGCTCTCACAAAAAGTTATCAATTTCAACATTATAGGTCATTTTCAAAAGTCAACAAAAAAGGACTTTAAGTCAAAGGCCATAACTTGAGATTGGTAAATCAAAATGACATGGGACCAAAGGCATTGGTTAGAGGACTCAAAGACCTTTCCAAAATGTCCAAGAACATGAGAAAAGCTTAAAAATTGAGCAAGTTATGCCTTGTGGAAGTTGGGAAATTTTTGGATATTTTGAAAAGTCAACACTACTTCAAATGACCTAAAATTGCTAATGGGCCCATTTTTCTTCCATGATTCATCATCCATGACATGTGCACGACCACTTGGCCCAAAGGGAAGTTTTTATTCATTTTTATTTATTTATTTGGATTTTTATTAATAATAATTCATTTAAATTAAAATAAATACATGAAAAATGCTAACCTAAGTTTTTTCAATCTTTTTGTGCACATTATATCATCAATATTTCGTGCATATGCAAATTAGGAAAGATTTGGATTGATTGGCATGATTGAGAACAAAGAACACTTGAAAAAGATTGAAAAAAGATCCTTAAAAAATCAAATCTTCAATTCATGAATACAAGAGATTTGGATCAATATTGTTGACCTAATGCACTCAGTACATAAGCATGATCATAACCCTAATGATGCTAGACACGCAGCAGCTCAGAAAAGGTCATAACAAAGCTTGAAATTTCTCTCAAAAAGTCAATTCTGAAAACAAGGTTAGAGGGCGATTAAAGACCTAATTCTTGTTCCAATAGCTTCCTCAAGGATTACTGATCACATTCCAATCAGAAACAACCATCAAAACGCCAAGAATTGGTAAAACGGACATGAACTGTACAGAGAAAAACTCATAACCGTGCATCATGATTTAAGGATTTTTACAGCATTTTATTCATGGATTCATGTTCATTATGATATTCTAATGCTAACCAACATATTCAATTGCATTTTTGTGCGCTATATACGATTATGCCATGTTTGACTTTTAGGGTTTTCAGAGGTTGGAATTGGGGATTTTCAAACGAGGAAAAATTGAGACTCCAAACCACCACCATTAGATTCAGCACGTTCAGACGAAGAGGAAACACCCATCGCGCCCAATTTATGAATGCCTGAGCTCTAGTCGCTATTTTCTTGAAAACGGCCTAAAAGAACATTTATAAAACTGTTGCTTTTGTCTTTTGTATTACAGGGATGGTGAAGACGATGACGTTGTGGCACACGCTGATTGGTTTGTTTGAAATTCGCGCGCGTTTCCAAGCACTAACCCACGTTTTCCTTTTTATTAATTGTTGTTTATTTATATATCAAATGCGTTAGTTGGCACAGTTGGTTGGAGAAAGCATTGGCAATATCCATGACCTGGGTTCGAGCCCCAGGTCTTACATGTTTCAATATTATTTTTCCATAACAATTCCTATGCAGCGCTTACGTTGAGGACCATCATGTGCCTTCATCATCCAGTCATCCACGTGCATATTGGGATCAGATCAAAGGCTAAAGATTGGAGAGCACGCTACGCCCTAGTCAACGCACCACACGTGATTCCAAAAAGTCTACCAGGCCTTGCTAAATGGGCCAGATTGCTAAGATCAAAACCTCCTATTTGGGGACTTCCACCCCCCCTGGTTTGCAATTTTCCATATTTTTCTTATATTTTATTATTATTATTTTCTTTATTTGTTTAAATTAATTAATTATTTCTACAAAAATATAAAAAATACCTAAAAATCAGAAAAGAAAAATATAATAAACATTTTGTGTTAATATGTTTTTTTTGTAATTAATCTGCATGTAAATAAATTTAGTTTTAAATTAGGTTGCAATTTTAATTCTTTAATAAAAAAAATCTAAAAAGAAGTAGAATTAGGTTTAATTAATGTTTTATTCCTTTTTTTTAATTTTTCTTTTTCACAATAATATTTATTTATTTTATTTATTTTTATAATCAAATTTGCATGAAAATAACTTAGGTTTAAATTAGGTCAAAGTTCAACATATTTCTTAATAAATTAAAAAATAACTAGAATTAGGGTTTGCCTTTTATTTTAATTTTAATTAATTCTTTTTCTATTAAATCTCAAAATACTAAAAATACCAAAAACATTTTCTTTTAATTTTTAATTTTAATTCCTTATTAATTTTAATTTTTGCAAAAGGGTCCAACGCCCTCGTTCGTAATTTCTTATTTCTTCGCATATTTATTTTATTTCATTTAAATAATTATGTACCTCTCCCGAAGCCTTGTAATTACTTCTCGCATTTTTCAATTCTTTTAACTTCTTTATTTTTCTGTCAAATCGGGTCCTGGTTAATTTTGGCGATGTGGACCCGCGCCTTTTGTAATAGCTTAGATTTATTTTTTTCTCACAATGTTTTTAACTGTTAAGCAAAGCATGCAAGAATGAATGGCCTTAAATAAAAACAAGCGTAGAAAACCAATAACATGACAAGACAAATGCAAATGAAAACGACACACGAATCGCACACACCACCCCTAGGGTACGCCTCACTGTTGCCTTGCCTCGAAAGGTGATCGTCGAGTAGAGGATGTCTTAGTAAGTCCTCATGATCCGGGAACTTGGCATGAGGGTAGCTTCTAAGGTGTCTTCCCATTGCTCTGGTGATCACCATGTCCCGAACCTTCGAATTGACCCGAACACCTCCAACGGTGGTGCTACCTACCTCTCAATGGTGGGATGGCACTACTTTAAAGGACATTTACACAGACGAATTCCTTAGGGTAGGTAGGTTCTCGTAGATACTTGCTCTAATTTCAAAACAAATTCAAAAGTACTTTTCACACCGACACCTTTTCAAAAAGCTTTCGAAAGCAATTTTTCAAACACTCTTGAGGACTGATACAAGAGTCGAACTGAAATTTTCAAAGAAACTTTTTTTAAAACCCACAGTTGAAAAGCAAACAAACCATTTTTGAAAACACAAGTGAGCAAGTATCTAAGAGCCCATGGATAACCATGGATAGAAAGGGTGCTAACACCTTCCCTTTCTATAACTTACCTCCCGAACCGAGAGCAATCTCTTTAAGGAATTTTTCTGTGCTTTTGTCCTTTCCATTTGGAGAAAATAAAAGACGGTGGCGACTCTTGCTTCCGCGACATTTCGCGAACTAGCGTTAAACAGTCAGTTCCAGATCCACCGATCACAGGAGGTGTCTGAGAGTTTTGAGAATTTTCACTAGAGTTTTCTTGCTTGAGGATTTTTTTATGATTTTTCTCTCTTAGTAAAAATCTGGAACCTTTCTTTGTCAATGGTTCCTCTATTTATAGAGAAAAGGTTTGGGAGTTAAAACAAAGGTGTGGCTTGGCTGAAGCTTTTGGAGGGAAAACAAAATAATTTGAACAATTTGACTAAACTGCTCTTTGTAGCCTTTGAGGGACAGTGCTTTATTGCCATTTTGGTGCAAGGAATTGGGCGTCAGTGCAGGACTGTTGTACAGCAGTTTTGGATTTTTATGGTTAGTGAATCAGGCCCGAGTCTGGCAGCGCATGTAACTTGGTCGACAAATGCCTTTGGCCTCTCGTCCTTTTGTTTTAACTCCCTAGACTCACCTTTCGACTAGACTTTCAGTAACCATCTCATTTTTTCAATCGAAGTGACGTTCGAATGACTTCCCTAGACAATCCTTCGAATGGGCCAAATTAATGCTCTTTGGATGGAAGGCTCAATCGAAGCTTGCAACACTGGAGAAGTCACTCCCCCAAACGAAAAAGGCGTGCAAGGGCAGGATGTGTGATCGAAAGAGGGCAAAAGAGAGGTTTTTCCTCCTGGATTGAAGGACATCATCAAGAGGGTTTTTGCCTTGCAGGGGGCACTTGTGGCCAACAAACATGGTTTTCAAGGCAAGCAATGTAGGCAGCAAAAGTCACAAACGAAGCCTGCAACAAGAAGTCACACGCCCATGCGAAAGAGGCACGCTAGCATCCATTTTGAGCAATCGAAGGAGGCCAAGAGTCAATCGAAGGATGCTGATCGAAAGAGGCCTAAAGGCCAATCGAAAGAACTGAAATGAAGAACACTTGTATTTCTCCAATTTTTGTCAAAATAATATTTTCATCTGTTTTCTCCCTTTTTAACAATTTCCTTTTAATTTTGGTACTGGAAAATTCCAAAGTACTTGTGCAAGTTTGAATTTTGGGAATCCTTTGTGAGAGTGG
Source organism: Vicia faba (assembly GCA_948472305.1). Classification (NCBI taxonomy): domain Eukaryota; kingdom Viridiplantae; phylum Streptophyta; class Magnoliopsida; order Fabales; family Fabaceae; genus Vicia; species Vicia faba. The sequence continues at coordinate 537,216,017 of OX451737.1, forward strand.
CCTTGATAATTAAGAGGGCAAATTTTGGGGTACAACAGTTGCCCCTGTTCAATTTTCTTAAACCTGAGGATATAGATTGGCTTTCGAGCCTTTCGTGATCCGAAGGTGGAAGATAATTGAACACTAGAGTGCCCAAAAATTTGCACTCGTATGGTGTAGTATCAGCATTGTGATGTCGGGAATGGGCTTACAGATGCCATTTGGAGATGTGACAGAATCTTGTTGGAGATGGGCTTGTAGATGCCATCCAAGAATTCCTGTAGAATTGTAATTTTGTAAGTTGAAAGAAGGAACCTGTGTAGGGTTGCCTGATGATGAGTCTGTGTGAAACTGCATCTTGGAAGGAAGGAACCTGTGTAGGGTTGCCTGATGATGAGTCCATGTGAAACTGCATCTTGGAAGGAAGGAACCCGTGTAGGATTGCCTGATGATGAGTCCGTGTGAAACTGCATCTTGGAAGGAAGGAACCTGTGTAGGGTTGCTTGATGATGAGTCCGTGTGAAACTGCATCTTGGAAGGAAGGAACCTGTGTAGGATTGCCTGATGATGAGTCCGTGTGAAACTGCATCTTGGAAGGAAGGAACCTGTGTAGGGTTGCCTGATGATGAGTCAGTGTGAAACTGCATCTAGGAAAGAAGGAACCTCTGTAGGATTGCATGATGATGAGTCCGTGTAAAATTGCATCTTGGAAAGAGAAGGAACCGGTGTAGGGTTGCCTGATGATGAGTCCGTGTAAAACTTCATCTTGGAAAGAGAAGGAACCGGTGTAGGGTTTCCTGATGATGAGTCCGTGTAAAACTTCATCCGAAATTTCCTAAGAAGGAACCTGTGTAGGGTTGCTTCATGACGAGTCCGTGTAAAACTACATCTGAATTTGAGAAGGAACCGGTTTAGGGTTGCTTGATGATGAGTCCGTGTAAAACTGCATCTTGGAAAGAGAAGGAACCGGTGTAGGGTTGCTTCATGATGGTTGTGATACGGTGGGAGAACTGACTTGAGTTTTGCGTTTGTATTCGCACTTGTTCGGTTGAGCAAGAGTCGCCTCCGACTTTTTATTTTATCCTAAAGGAAAGGTTAAAAAGCACAGCAAAAACCTTTTGAGATGTTTCGTGGGTTCGGGGGGTAAATTATGAAAAGGGAAGGTATTAACACCCTTTTCATCCATGGTTATCCATGGGCTCTTAGTTACTTGGTTTTTTAGATCACTTGCCTTGATTTTCGATTGCTTGAAAATGGTGTGTGTATGTGTGTTTTGAAAATGTTTTTGAAAGAGATGCCTTGTTTTACGCAACCAATGTAATGACTCGTGTTTGAGTATATACGAAGGTGTGTATCTTTTCGAAAAGATTTTTCAAAATGTTTTTGGAAGTTTGTTTGAAAGTGTGTATGAAGTGTGGTTCTTGAAAAGAAGGCAAGTGTTTTTTTTGCAAGTTGATCTCAAGTAACTAAGAGTTTGGTCTACCCCTATTGTACTCAAAGGTTTTCTCTATGTTTTCAACCCTTTTTAACAATTTTGTTCCACCATTGAATTTGGTGGACAATCTTGCGTTTAGGAAGTTTAACGGGACAGCGCGGGTCATCGTATGGACCATGAATGCAATGGTGCCAAGTGTCTTTGGCAATTTTCTTAAAGGGACTTGATCATTTTGATAGGCGACTTTCAAAAGCGTCATCGAGGGACTTATGATCATTTGATTGTTTTGCCAAAGAAACTCGACGTGCAAGCATGGCCCATTTTGGAAGGCAACATGTGGGATTACCCTAGGGGGTGCAAGTGTGATTGTGTATTGATTTCATGTATTTGTCTTTGTATTAGGTTATCTAGCGTTTGATTTTATGTACATACAAACCCTAGGTCTAACCATGGTATAATTGAAAGCGGTAAATTGCAAGAATTTAAAGTCTACGCTATTACAAATAGTATCCGGGAGTGGGGGTACAAATTTACAAATGGGGATAAGACTTTAGGAATGTAGTGTCCAATAATTTACAACCAAATCGAATTGCGACCAAAGTGTAAATGTAACGTATATCAATGTATAAGAATAGTAATTGTATGCGTATCAAATGTAAAGGGTATTGTGTAGGTGTAAGTGTAAGTGTATATGTATTTTATTTACAAGTTGTAAGTGTGGGGGGGCTTAAATGTATAATTAAGTATGTTATAACCTAATTAAAAGGAATTAAATATTTTCTCTATTTAATCTTTGTAATCTTGTATTTTTCTTTAATATGTACAAAAAGAATATTTTAATTAAATGTTTTAAATTTTAATTAAATTATGTATATTAAAAAAAAAGTATTTTAATTGATTATGTACAAATAATATTTTTAAGAAAAAAGAAAATGTTCTAACTTAAAAAAAAATTATGTATTGACCCATTTATGTACAAATAAAATTATTTTAATTAGAGACAAGAAAATGTTTTAAGACAAAGTATTTCTCATGGATTAATATATGCTAATTAGTGATTTGTGTATAAAGGGATTTTTATATATACAAAAGAAAATTAAAATAAGAATCTATTAATCTAATTAACCCTAAAGTTCATGTAAAGAAAGTTTTGTATAAAAAAGAATTAAGGTAATTTTATTTACAAATAAGATTAGGTTAGTTTAAAATTGTAGAAAAAGAGATAAGTAAAAAAAATAGTTTAAGAATTAAATGGGTCTAAAGAGGTTTAAGGCCCAAATGGATTAATCAGAATGATAGAGAAAGGGGGGGTGCATCCAGAACAAATAAAACGGGCTTAGGCGCGATTGGAGGGCAAGGCCCATGTTCTGAATAACAATTTTGCTTAGGGTTATCTGAAGTTTGTTTCATTTTTGGATGTTAGGGTTTATGTTCATGAGTTACGGCGCCGCTCTTCGTTCATCACTTCGTTCCTTCCTCTTTCTCATGCCCAAACGTTTCTGAGTCTCTTTCGCCCAAGGCCACCGGCGCCACCGTTCATCCTCCTCCTTACGCTCACTCCAACGGAGGTAAAAAGAGGTACGATTTCTTTCAACGCGTTAGGGGTTTTATGTTTTGCATGCTTAGTTTCTTCGTTTATTGATTCGGATTACATGTTTCTTTGGTTCGAGGTGCGTGAAGAAGGAGAGAAATTATACCTTTCTGAGGAGACGGAGGAGGAATGAAGGTGTAGGCGCTCAGGCGGCCGGAGGCGAAGCTTGGCGATGCTGTGGACTGGCTTTGATAACCACGGTACTCTGTATTTTCCCCCTTTCGCTAGGTTTTATGATGACAAACTGAAAACCTAATTTGGTTACCTCTTCCTCTTCTTCTGTTCGTTTTGTCTCTTCTTCTTCTCGTTGCTCCTGAATGCTTCTGTATGCTTGTGTTGCCTTGGATGCTTTGAATATTCGTTCTTACTAGCCCAGTGATGAGGATGCTCTGAGGGCCCTATGACTTGGTTATGATATTTGGATTTCGTATGACGAATATGCTTGCAATGTGTGATGTCTGATATGCTTAGATAGTTGCCTTGTATGATTCGAATGCTTTGATGCCTTGAAACGCTTCTTCTCCTCGTTTCTGTATGCTTGATGATGATTGATATGTTTATTGATATGTTGTGCCCAGTGATGAACCCTGGGTTCTGAGGGCCTGAATGCTTGACTTTGAGTGTGGTATTTTAATCAGGTGAGGTTTTAGGCCTTTTGTGAGAGGTTCAAACGGGTTATGGCTATTGTCGGATAGTTGGATGCTTTTTGACTTTGTTGGTTGATGCTTAGGCTTGACAGTTTGAGGGTTTGAATCTGGACAGATTTACTGGTTTTTTTGGCTTCTGGTAAGGCTTAGCAGGTTTATGACTTCTGGTTCATGGCTATGTGTTTTTGGTGGACTTACAGGTTTGAGCTTTGAGTTAGGTTCTATGGCTTTCTGTTTGAGTTTTTTGGTAAGGCTTTTTGTGCTTGGATACAGGTTTGTAGGCAGGTTTTTTTTGGTTTTATCTCTTTGATGCTTAGGCTTTGGTTTTTTGCTTCAGCATGTTAATGGCTTTGGGAACTGGCTTGGTCCTTCAGCTTGGACAGTGGTCTTGGCTTGACAAGTTTGTGTTGTTAAGTGTTTGACAGGTTTTAGCTTGAGGCTTGCCTAGGCCGTTTGACAGTTCTTGAAGGGGTTTTTATGTTATGAGTTCTATTTGTAAATTCCGCCCCTTTCTTTTGATATCTCCTGCTTTGATATCTTCTGCTTTGATATCTTCTGTCATTTACAGTTTTGTTTTTTTATCCTTTATGTTTTTCAAGCCTAAGCCTGCAAAACCTGCACCTCTTTTCTCTTCTCTCTCTCTTCAGTACAATTCAAAACAATAAAAAAAATGTTTGTGTTTGTACCTTTCTAAAAAAGCAAACAGTTGGGAAATGATGACTTGAAAACCTTGCTTGCACTTCTAACCTTCCTCTGCATACTTTCTACTTTCCTGATATTTGCATATCTTCTTTTGACAGCTTTGATGGCCTTTTGTACTTTGACATCCTTTGGGCAACTTTTGTTTAGTTGGACATTGGAACTTTATAGTTCAGTTTGGACTTTTATACACGCTCATGCAGTTTTGACAAATTTGTGCATTTTTGACTTTGTGCATTCATTTTCACCCTTCTTTGTGAACCGGGAGAAATCCCGTGATTTGCAGAGAGGGCTAACTGATCCCGACCGTTTGCTTTTAGTGATGAACTCTATATCTGTCTGTCTCTTTAAATATTTATCTGTTTCTAACTTTTCTTCTTTTCTTTTGCAGACAAAAATTGAATGGAGAGGATTTAGCAACAGATGAAGAATGAAGAATTGAAGATTTAGAAACAATTAGGATAGTCTTATTTTAAATTTAATTATTGTAAAATTATTATTGTAAACAATTTGTAAACAAAACAATTGTACAAATAAATTAAAGATAAATAAAAACTCTTTTTTATCCAATTAATTCTTTTCTTCTTTTCACTTGTTTACTTTATTATCTATAATTCTTTAAATTAAAATAATTGAAAATAAATTCCAACTATTTAATCTTAGAATAATAAATAATTAAATAAACATTTCTTCAGCATTGATCAATTAAACTTGGCGCTTCCAACGTCCAAAGCAAAATAACAATCAATCACAACAACTGTCCAGACGTATTTTCTTTTTATTGACTTTAATCAAACACTGCAAATTCAAACTCAATGCATCCTTTCACTGATTTAGTCACACGATGCGAATTCCATCCAAGTGCATTTTTTACTGATTAAGTCAAACAATGCGAATTCAATCCAAATCTCAGAATATCTTGCAAAGCACCGTAGAATTAAATCTTTCTGAGGAACCGCGCATGAAAACCCTAATTCCTGATTAAATGCCAAAGAAGCGTTCGCCTGATCGAAGTTGAGTCAAAATCAACCAAAACCCTAAGCAAACTGCGTGAACTGTTCTAAACCCCTCAAAACTAGAGAAAACCCTAATTTTGTCTGACTGACGAGAAAAGTCTGTTTGACCGATTCTTGAGCCAGTTTGAAAAATCAGGAAACGCCTGAAGCTGTGATTTCTTGTGGAAAAAATATGAGGGAAAATTTTGGGGTACAACAGTTGCCCCTGTTCAATCTTCTTGAACCTGAAGAGTTAGATTGGCAAGTTTGCCTTTCGCGACTCAAAGGTAAAAGAAGATTGGACACTAGAGTGCCCTAAAATTTGCACTCGGTGATGTGATGGTAGAGGGAATGGGCTTACAGATGCCATCTGAGAATGGGCTTAAAGATGCCATTTGGTGATGGGCTTAAAGATGCCATCTAGTGACTGCTGGTAGGAGGATGGGCTTGTAGATGCCATATGGAAATGGGCTTGTAGATGCCATATGGAAATGGGCTTAAAGATGCCATTTAGAAATGTTTATAGGAGGATGGGCTTATAGATGCCATCTGGAAATGGGCTTAAAGATGCCATTTAGAAGTGTAATGGATAGTTGTGGAGATGGGCTTACAGATGCCATCGGGAGGTGTGACGGAACTTTGTCGAGAATGGGCTTATAGATTCCATTTGGAATTATGTGATGATCGCATAAGAGATTCTTTAGCGAGAACTTGCGTACTTGAGAAAGAAAGATAATTTCCTGGCCTGTTACAGGGGTTGATCTTCAGTCTCTTCATGCAGACATGCCTTGGCTGGATACAGGTATCGAATCTACAATCAAATGTTCGCAGATATGCCCTGGCTGGATACAGGTATCGAATCTGGAAATAATCGTCAACAGATATGCACTGGATGGATACAGGTATCGAATCTACAATCAAATGTTCGCAGATATGCCCTAGATGGATACAGGTATCGAATCTGGAAATAATCGTCAACAGATATGCCCTGGCTGGATACAGGAATCGAATCTGGAAATAGTCGTCAACAGATATTCCCTGGCTGGATACAAGAATCGAATCTGGAAATAGTCGTCAACAGATATGCCTTGGCTGGATACAGGAATCAAATCTTCAAACTCTTCAGATGTGCCCTGGCTGGATACAGGAATCGAATCTGGAAATAGTCGTCAACAGATATGCCCTGGCTGGATACAGGAATCGAATCTTCAAACTCTTCAGATATGCCCTGGCTGGATACAGGAATCGAATCTGGAAATAGTCGTCAACAGATATGCCCTGGCTGGATACAGGAATCGAATCTTCAAACTCTTCAGATGTGCCCTGGCTGGATACAGGAATCGAATCTGGAAATGCGATAGTTGATAGTAATCATCTTTGGGACTGACCTTTTCCTGAAAATGCAAAACATCGGTTGTATGCAATGTCATGATGTATGAAATGCGTGATGTCATGATGCTCAAAATGAGATAGTGTTGTATGCACTTTATCATGTATGTAAGCAGGATGTATAGAATGTGAAATGTCTATGAATGTATTTTCGTATAGGAAAATAAATCCTTGACGACCGGCCGGGGAATTAAATCCTGGGCTGATGTTGAAGAGTAAAGTTCTTCGTTTCCACTAGGGATGATGGTTGCAAGAATACACCGGTAGGAGAAGATGACTCCGTTGGGGTTTGATGAGAACTCCGCTGGGGATTCCACTGATATGTTATGTTGGGGAATTTGATGAACTCCGCTGGGGATAGGAGGAACCTGACTGTTGTTGGGGGAAGGCAAGAATCTTTTGATTGTGAGAAGGAATTAGCGTAGGGTTTCCTGATGATGAGTCCGTGTAAAACTGTATCATCCAACAAGTGATGAAGGAATTGTCGAACACTTTTGACATTCGAATGCCCCAAGTGGTGACGTAGATAATTTCCTGGCTTGTTACAGGTGTTAATCCACAATCGGTCGTTCACAGAGATTTTCCTGGCTTGTTACAGGTGTTGATCTGGAACTTAAGAAAGGTAACAGAATGGCAACCGTGTCTGGAGCACATCTGGACCGTATCTTCCAACAGGTGATGAAGGAATTGTCGAACACTTTTGACATTCGAATGCCCCAAGTGGTGATGTAGATAATTTCCTGGCTTGTTACAGGTGTTAATCCACAATCGGTCGTTCACAGATATTTTCCTGGCTTGTTACAGGTGTTAATCTGGAACTTAAGAAAAGTTGGTCAAAGAGATATTGTCCTGGCTTGTTACAGGTGTTGATCTCTGACCTGAGAAAGAAAGATGGTTCCCTGGCTTGTTACAGGTGTTGATCTTCAATCTCTTCATGTAGATGATTTCCTGGCTTGTTACAGGTATTAATCTACAATCGTTCGTTCACAGATATTTTCCTGGCTTGTTACAGGTGTTGATCTGGAACTTCAAAAGGTTGCTTACAGACGTGCCCTGGCTGGATACAGGTATCGAATCTCTAAACTCCTTATGCAGACATGCCCTGGCTGGATACAAGTATCGAATCTACAATCAATCACTCACAGACATGCCCTGGCTAGATACAGGAATCGAATCTGGAATTGTGATAGTTGATCTGTTGGCGGTTATAATTTCCAGTAGGTGGTGAAGGAATGATTGAACACTTTTGACATTTGAATGCCCCAAGCGATGATGAAGGAGTCTTGAATCAGATTACTCTGCGGATTGAGAGATTCCTTTAAATCTTGACTGGACTGCCCCAGGTTAACTGAATTTTGAAAGATCTGTTGGAACCTTGACTGGACTACCCCAGGTTAACTGGATGGTGCTATGTCATGCCCCTTGTTGATAGGAGATTTGTCGTTGGAAGTGTTATCCTTTTGAAGTGATTTTGTTCACTGAGAGAGTTTTCGTACCTCCGAACATTCGCTGTATGAATTTCTTCGCTGTCAAACAAAAAACCAAATGTAGACAGTGATATTCAAGCAATGCAAAGTTTATGTTTGTCTCGAAGTTTTGCAAAATGCATTTTTTAGCAGAAAACTTTTCATAAGACAAGTCAACACAAGATTTAGAGCAAAGCCTTACAGGAGTCAAGATACCTTTTGTAACAGTATGCTTTCGAACTAACCCATGCTTCAATTAGGACTTTTGAAGGGTTGTAACGTGGCTTGGTTCACAGTTTAAGAAACAAAGGATAAAGGCTCAAACTATATTTGTACCCACCCGCTCTTCGTGATGTTCTTCAACCCTAAGCTCAGTTAATTGTGCGTCGTACTCTGTTTTGAGTTTGGAACGACTTTTGGGTGATGGTTCACCAGTTGAATTTGGGAGACAATCATCATCTCCTTTTTTTTTCTTTTGCAACATTTTTCATGTTGTTGAGGATTTGTAATGACCTCACTATTTTGATTTTGATTTGTTATCCCTAACTTTTGCCTGACTGTTCCCGTTTTCGAGACTATAGTCAGCGGGATGCCCCAGCTTTCTTAAGCCTCCTTTACAGGTTTTGGCTTGGTGGGCTTTTTCTCTTTTCAGAGATTGACTGCCTATGTGATAGGGAACCACCCTTGTCTTTTTATTCCAAAGGAATGCTTTTCTTTTTCTTTGACGTCGTTCGTTGTGTTACGAACTGAGAGTTTGCGACTTCAATGCGCGTTTTCTCTTGAATTAACTGAGATACTACCCTGCCCCGGGTTTATATCAAAGGTTTTGATTATTTAGAACAGAAAACTCCTACTTCTTTGGCTCGAAGGGGTTGACTTAGGGATTAACTTCCTTATAACTCCAGTGTTTGGGAATTGAAATAAATGCCTGTACATCATCAGCAAGGTCTGTCCAAAAGCATACTGTATGAGATTATGGTATTGTTTCGTCATCCTCCCTCTAAAGGCTTGCAGCTTTTTATCAAGAGTCAGATATCATAAATAAAAGCATAAGAGTAGTGAAACAAATGGATGAATTCAAGACAAACATATGCAATGCATTAATGAAAACAGAGTTTAACATCAACAGATAATTGTTTGACAACAAAAGAAATTACAACTTTGAAAATTCGAAATGAAGCAAAAGTCTTTCAGTTGGAGCTTTGTCACTCCAGGTGGAGAACTCCTTAACGGAAGATTTTCATCTCGCCGTCTGGCATGAATTCCAGCACCCCAATGTCGATCAGATCTTGAATCTTGTTCTTCAAGGCCCAACAGTCGTTGGTGTCGTGTCCCGGGCTGTAGGAGTGGTAAACACAAAATGCATCGGGACGATAGTTAGGAGAGGAGGTATTGAGCTTCTGAGGAGGATCCCTTAAAGTAAGCAGGTTGACCTCCAACAGGCGCTTCAGTATGAAGAATGATGGTATTTCAGTCTCCGTGAACTGTCTTCCCGACGTTTCTTGCTTACGCCGATTACCCCGTTGACGCTGGCGAGGTTGTTGATGGGCTTGTGACCCTGAAGCAAGCGAAGGAGCCTTCCCCTTGTCTTCTTGAGTGGATGGAGGCTGAGCGGTGACTTGCTCTTCAACCTCAGACGTTTTCCCCAATTGGTTGTTTTGAAGCAGTTGGCGGACGAGAACTCTGAGTTCCTCTTGTCTTTGAGACAAATCTTGGATGAGAGCCATCTGGCCCACTAACTGCCCCATCACTTGGATCCTCAAGGTTGTCAAATCAAACTGCAGCTCCGCAAGCTGATCACTCCTGGCATTGTTTGAATTCTCCAAGCCCTTTGTGAGGAGAGTTTTCATTTCTTCTTGCCCCAGAGATAAGTTCAGGAACATCTCCTGCAGCTGAGCAGTCTGGTCTTGGATGTCTTTGACAGACCTTTCTAGAGCCATCTCTTACTGAAATAAACAGTAGGAGAGTAAGGAAACCTGAAAAAGTAAAAACTGTCAAAATGCAATGCATGATATGTGGATGCATGCTTTCAAGGACCTCTTGGGGTAAACACAAGAAAAATGTTAGAGGTTGAACTTTGCTCTTGGATTAGAGAACCTTGCACCGATGGATGTCTTTCCACGAGAATCAAGCTCACCATGTCGAGTGGGTCATAGCCACTGATTCAAGTTGTTGCACTTGATCTTTGACTGGAGAACTTTGTATTGGTGGATGTCTTTCCACGAGAATCAAGCTCACCATGTCCAGTGGGTCATAGCCACTGATTCAAGTCGTTGTACTTGATCTTTGGTTGGAGAACTGTGCACCTGTGGATGTCTTTCCACAAGAATCAAGCTCACCATGTCAAGTGGGTCATAGCCACTGATTCAAGTCGTTGTACTTGATCTTTGGTTGGAGAACTGTGCACCTGTGGATGTCTTTCCACAAGAATCAAGCTCACCATGTCAAGTGGGTCATAGCCACTGATTCAAGTTGTTGTACTTGATCTTTGATTGGCATTGGTTAAAGGAGAAACCTCTTGCCCCTTGGTAGACGTCTTGGTTCAACGTATCCCTGCATCAACAGACCCTCAAGATCCTTGAAATGGTTATTGAAAATGCTATGGTATGATGTCATGATGTTATGTACATGTATGCAGAAGCAAGTGAGTGTATATACAGGTAATCATATTCACACAAAGCAAACAAGTCCTTAAGTTTAGGCTTGCATGAGGTTCAGGTACTACCCTCTTTCAGTTTTGTTGGTTAAGACCTGTCCTATCGAAAGTAACCGGGTTCTAGAGGATCTCAATATCACTGACTACCCTCAATCGGTCATAACTCCAGCATCGCAATCTTTTCTTGCGGCCAGAACCATCGCGAGAGTTTAGCCTCAATGAGTGTAGCATACTGCTACTGTTCTAATGGCCAAGTTGGGTCAATTTAGGGTTCTAAGGTCGGTTGGTGCTTAATGACCCCTTAGAAGACCCATATTCTCCTCGTTTCAACACAAGGGATATCGGTACAAACCAAGGTGCCACACCAACGTAGCCACTGCTTCACCCATGTCGGTCTACGCCGGACAGGTCCCTCACAAATTATGCTACCTAAAAGGGTATTCCCCAGATCCGGGTTAGGATCTATGAAACTCCGATGCAAAGCCCACAAATGTAAAAGCAAACAAAGCAATCAATTGAAAACAAATGTGATCTAAACCCTAAGGTAACCCCACTTTTAAGTTATTCCCCAGCAGAGTCGCCAGTTCTGTGATACGGTGGGAGAACTGACTTGAGTTTTGCGTTTGTATTCGCACTTGTTCGGTTGAGCAAGAGTCGCCTCCGACTTTTTATTTTATCCTAAAGGAAAGGTTAAAAAGCACAGCAAAAACCTTTTGAGATGTTTCGTGGGTTCGGGGGGTAAATTATGAAAAGGGAAGGTATTAACACCCTTTTCATCCATGGTTATCCATGGGCTCTTAGTTACTTGGTTTTTTAGATCACTTGCCTTGATTTTCGATTGCTTGAAAATGGTGTGTGTATGTGTGTTTTGAAAATGTTTTTGAAAGAGATGCCTTGTTTTACGCAACCAATGTAATGACTCGTGTTTGAGTATATACGAAGGTGTGTATCTTTTCGAAAAGATGTTTCAAAATGTTTTTGGAAGTTTGTTTGAAAGTGTGTATGAAGTGTGGTTCTTGAAAAGAAGGCAAGTGTTTTTTTTGCAAGTTGATCTCAAGTAACTAAGAGTTTGGTCTACCCCTATTGTACTCAAAGGTTTTCTCTATGTTTTCAACCCTTTTTAACAATTTTGTTCCACCATTGAATTTGGTGGACAATCTTGCGTTTAGGAAGTTTAACGGGACAGCGCGGGTCATCGTATGGACCATGAATGCAATGGTGCCAAGTGTCTTTGGCAATTTTCTTAAAGGGACTTGATCATTTTGATAGGCGACTTTCAAAAGCGTCATCGAGGGACTTATGATCATTTGATTGTTTTGCCAAAGAAACTCGACGTGCAAGCATGGCCCATTTTGGAAGGCAACATGTGGGATTACCCTAGGGGGTGCAAGTGTGATTGTGTATTGATTTCATGTATTTGTCTTTGTATTAGGTTATCTAGCGTTTGATTTTATGTACATACAAACCCTAGGTCTAACCATGGTATAATTGAAAGCGGTAAATTGCAAGAATTTAAAGTCTACGCTATTACAAATAGTATCCGGGAGTGGGGGTACAAATTTACAAATGGGGATAAGACTTTAGGAATGTAGTGTCCAATAATTTACAACCAAATCGAATTGCGACCAAAGTGTAAATGTAACGTATATCAATGTATAAGAATAGTAATTGTATGCGTATCAAATGTAAAGGGTATTGTGTAGGTGTAAGTGTAAGTGTATATGTATTTTATTTACAAGCTGTAAGTGTGGGGGGGCTTAAATGTATAATTAAGTATGTTATAACCTAATTAAAAGGAATTAAATATTTTCTCTATTTAATCTTTGTAATCTTGTATTTTTCTTTAATATGTACAAAAAGAATATTTTAATTAAATGTTTTAAATTTTAATTAAATTATGTATATTAAAAAAATGTATTTTAATTGATTATGTACAAATAATATTTTTAAGAAAAAAGAAAATGTTCTAACTTAAAAAAAAATTATGTATTGACCCATTTATGTACAAATAAAATTATTTTAATTAGAGACAAGAAAATGTTTTAAGACAGTATTTCTCATGGATTAATATATGCTAATTAGTGATTTGTGTATAAAGGGATTTTTATATATACAAAAGAAAATTAAAATAAGAATCTATTAATCTAATTAACCCTAAAGTTCATGTAAAGAAAGTTTTGTATAAAAAAGAATTAAGGTAATTTTATTTACAAATAAGATTAGGTTAGTTTAAAATTGTAGAAAAAGAGATAAGTAAAAAAAATAGTTTAAGAATTAAATGGGTCTAAAGAGGTTTAAGGCCCAAATGGATTAATCAGAATGATAGAGAAAGGGGGGGTGCATCCAGAACAAATAAAATGGGCTTAGGCGCGATTGGAGGGCAAGGCCCATGTTCTGAATAACAATTTTGCTTAGGGTTATCTGAAGTTTGTTTCATTTTTGGATGTTAGGGTTTATGTTCATGAGTTACGGCGCCGCTCTTCGTTCATCACTTCGTTCCTTCCTCTTTCTCATGCCCAAACGTTTCTGAGTCTCTTTCGCCCAAGGCCACCGGCGCCACCGTTCATCCTCCTCCTTACGCTCACTCCAACGGAGGTAAAAAGAGGTACGATTTCTTTCAACGCGTTAGGGGTTTTATGTTTTGCATGCTTAGTTTCTTCGTTTATTGATTCGGATTACATGTTTCTTTGGTTCGAGGTGCGTGAAGAAGGAGAGAAATTATACCTTTCTGAGGAGACGGAGGAGGAATGAAGGTGTAGGCGCTCAGGCGGCCGGAGGCGAAGCTTGGCGATGCTGTGGACTGGCTTTGATAACCACGGTACTCTGTATTTTCCCCCTTTCGCTAGGTTTTATGATGACAAACTGAAAACCTAATTTGGTTACCTCTTCCTCTTCTTCTGTTCGTTTTGTCTCTTCTTCTTCTCGTTGCTCCTGAATGCTTCTGTATGCTTGTGTTGCCTTGGATGCTTTGAATATTCGTTCTTACTAGCCCAGTGATGAGGATGCTCTGAGGGCCCTATGACTTGGTTATGATATTTGGATTTCGTATGACGAATATGCTTGCAATGTGTGATGTCTGATATGCTTAGATAGTTGCCTTGTATGATTTGAATGCTTTGATGCCTTGAAACGCTTCTTCTCCTCGTTTCTGTATGCTTGATGATGATTGATATGTTTATTGATATGTTGTGCCCAGTGATGAACCCTGGGTTCTGAGGGCCTGAATGCTTGACTTTGAGTGTGGTATTTTAATCAGGTGAGGTTTTAGGCCTTTTGTGAGAGGTTCAAACGGGTTATGGCTATTGTTGGATAGTTGGATGCTTTTTGACTTTGTTGGTTGATGCTTAGGCTTGACAGTTTGAGGGTTTGAATCTGGACAGATTTACTGGTTTTTTTGGCTTCTGGTAAGGCTTAGCAGGTTTATGACTTCTGGTTCATGGCTATGTGTTTTTGGTGGACTTACAGGTTTGAGCTTTGAGTTAGGTTCTATGGCTTTCTGTTTGAGTTTTTTGGTAAGGCTTTTTGTGCTTAGATACAGGTTTGTAGGCAGGTTTTTTTTGGTTTTATCTCTTTGATGCTTAGGCTTTGGTTTTTTGCTTCAGCATGTTAATGGCTTTGGGAACTGGCTTGGTCCTTCAGCTTGGACAGTGGTCTTGGCTTGACAAGTTTGTGTTGTTAAGTGTTTGACAGGTTTTAGCTTGAGGCTTGCCTAGGCCGTTTGACAGTTCTTGAAGGGGTTTTTATGTTATGAGTTCTGTTTGTAAATTCCGCCCCTTTCTTTTGATATCTCCTGCTTTGATATCTTCTGCTTTGATATCTTCTGTCATTTACAGTTTTGTTTTTTTATCCTTTATGTTTTTCAAGCCTAAGCCTGCAAAACCTGCACCTCTTTTCTCTTCTCTCTCTCTTCAGTACAATTCAAAACAATAAAAAAATGTTTGTGTTTGTACCTTTCTAAAAAAGCAAACAGTTGGGAAATGATGACTTGAAAACCTTGCTTGCACTTCTAACCTTCCTCTGCATACTTTCTACTTTCCTGATATTTGCATATCTTCTTTTGACAGCTTTGATGGCCTTTTGTACTTTGACATCCTTTGGGCAACTTTTGTTTAGTTGGACATTGGAACTTTATAGTTCAGTTTGGACTTTTATACACGCTCATGCAGTTTTGACAAATTTGTGCATTTTTGACTTTGTGCATTCATTTTCACCCTTCTTTGTGAACCGGGAGAAATCCCGTGATTTGCAGAGAGGGCTAACTGATCCCGGCCGTTTGCTTTTAGTGATGAACTCTATATCTGTCTGTCTCTTTAAATATTTATCTGTTTCTAACTTTTCTTCTTTTCTTTTGCAGACAAAAATTGAATGGAGAGGATTTAGCAACAGATGAAGAATGAAGAATTGAAGATTTAGAAACAATTAGGATAGTCTTATTTTAAATTTAATTATTGTAAAATTATTATTGTAAACAATTTGTAAACAAAACAATTGTACAAATAAATTAAAGATAAATAAAAACTCTTTTTTATCCAATTAATTCTTTTCTTCTTTTCACTTGTTTACTTTATTATCTATAATTCTTTAAATTAAAATAATTGAAAATAAATTCCAACTATTTAATCTTAGAATAATAAATAATTAAATAAACATTTCTTCAGCATTGATCAATTAAACTTGGCGCTTCCAACGTCCAAAGCAAAATAACAATCAATCACAACAACTGTCCAGACGTATTTTCTTTTTATTGACTTTAATCAAACACTGCAAATTCAAACTCAATGCATCCTTTCACTGATTTAGTCACACGATGCGAATTCCATCCAAGTGCATTTTTTACTGATTAAGTCAAACAATGCGAATTCAATCCAAATCTCAGAATATCTTGCAAAGCACCGTAGAATTAAATCTTTCTGAGGAACCGCGCATGAAAACCCTAATTCCTGATTAAATGCCAAAGAAGCGTTCGCCTGATCGAAGTTGAGTCAAAATCAACCAAAACCCTAAGCAAACTGCGTGAACTGTTCTGAACCCCTCAAAACTAGAGAAAACCCTAATTTTGTCTGACTGACGAGAAAAGTCTGTTTGACCGATTCTTGAGCCAGTTTGAAAAATCAGGAAACGCCTGAAGCTGTGATTTCTTGTGGAAAAAATATGAGGGAAAATTTTGGGGTACAACAGTTGCCCCTGTTCAATCTTCTTGAACCTGAAGAGTTAGATTGGCAAGTTTGCCTTTCGCGACTCAAAGGTAAAAGAAGATTGGACACTAGAGTGCCCTAAAATTTGCACTCGGTGATGTGATGGTAGAGGGAATGGGCTTACAGATGCCATCTGAGAATGGGCTTAAAGATGCCATTTGGTGATGGGCTTAAAGATGCCATCTAGTGACTGCTGGTAGGAGGATGGGCTTGTAGATGCCATATGGAAATGGGCTTGTAGATGCCATATGGAAATGGGCTTAAAGATGCCATTTAGAAATGTTTATAGGAGGATGGGCTTATAGATGCCATCTGGAAATGGGCTTAAAGATGCCATTTAGAAGTGTAATGGATAGTTGTGGAGATGGGCTTACAGATGCCATCGGGAGGTGTGACGGAACTTTGTCGAGAATGGGCTTATAGATTCCATTTGGAATTATGTGCTGATCGCATAAGAGATTCTTTAGCGAGAACTTGCGTACTTGAGAAAGAAAGATAATTTCCTGGCCTGTTACAGGGGTTGATCTTCAGTCTCTTCATGCAGACATGCCCTGGCTGGATACAGGTATCGAATCTACAATCAAATGTTCGCAGATATGCCCTGGCTGGATACAGGTATCGAATCTGGAAATAATCGTCAACAGATATGCACTGGATGGATACAGGTATCGAATCTACAATCAAATGTTCGCAGATATGCCCTAGATGGATACAGGTATCGAATCTGGAAATAATCGTCAACATATATGCCCTGGCTGGATACAGGAATCGAATCTGGAAATAGTCGT
The DNA here is from genome assembly GCA_948472305.1 of Vicia faba. Lineage (NCBI taxonomy): Eukaryota > Viridiplantae > Streptophyta > Magnoliopsida > Fabales > Fabaceae > Vicia > Vicia faba. Next base: position 537,232,857 of record OX451737.1, read on the forward strand.
CAACAGATATGCCCTGGCTGGATACAAGAATCGAATCTGGAAATAGTCGTCAACAGATATGCCTTGGCTGGATACAGGAATCAAATCTTCAAACTCTTCAGATGTGCCCTGGCTGGATACAGGAATCGAATCTGGAAATAGTCGTCAACAGATATGCCCTGGCTGGATACAGGAATCGAATCTTCAAACTCTTCAGATATGCCCTGGCTGGATACAGGAATCGAATCTGGAAATAGTCGTCAACAGATATGCCCTGGCTGGATACAGGAATCGAATCTTCAAACTCTTCAGATGTGCCCTGGCTGGATACAGGAATCGAATCTGGAAATGCGATAGTTGATAGTAATCATCTTTGGGACTGACCTTTTCCTGAAAAGGCAAAACATCGGTTGTATGCAATGTCATGATGTATGAAATGCGTGATGTCATGATGCTCAAAATGAGATAGTGTTGTATGCACTTTATCATGTATGTAAGCAGGACGTATAAAATGTGAAATGTCTATGAATGTATTTTCGTATAGGAAAATAAATCCTTGACGACCGGCCGGGGAATTAAATCCTGGGCTGATGTTGAAGAGTAAAGTTCTTCGTTTCCACTAGGGATGATGGTTGCAAGAATACACCGGTAGGAGAAGATGACTCCGTTGGGGTTTGATGAGAACTCCGCTGGGGATTCCACTGATATGTTATGTTGGGGAATTTGATGAACTCCGCTGGGGATAGGAGGAACCTGACTGTTGTTGGGGGAAGGCAAGAATCTTTTGATTGTGAGAAGGAATTAGCGTAGGGTTTCCTGACGATGAGTCCGTGTAAAACTGCATCATCCAACAAGTGATGAAGGAATTGTCGAACACTTTTGACATTCGAATGCCCCAAGTGGTGACGTAGATAATTTCCTGGCTTGTTACAGGTGTTAATCCACAATCGGTCGTTCACAGAGATTTTCCTGGCTTGTTACAGGTGTTGATCTGGAACTTAAGAAAGGTAACAGAATGGCAACCGTGTCTGGAGCACATCTGGACCGTATCTTCCAACAGGTGATGAAGGAATTGTCGAACACTTTTGACATTCGAATGCCCCAAGTGGTGATGTAGATAATTTCCTGGCTTGTTACAGGTGTTAATCCACAATCGGTCGTTCACAGATATTTTCCTGGCTTGTTACAGGTGTTAATCTAGAACTTAAGAAAAGTTGGTCAAAGAGATATTGTCCTGGCTTGTTACAGGTGTTGATCTCTGACCTGAGAAAGAAAGATGGTTCCCTGGCTTGTTACAGGTGTTGATCTTCAATCTCTTCATGTAGATGATTTCCTGGCTTGTTACAGGTATTAATCTACAATCGGTCGTTCACAGATATTTTCCTGGCTTGTTACAGGTGTTGATCTGGAACTTCAAAAGGTTGCTTACAATCGTGCCCTGGCTGGATACAGGTATCGAATCTCTAAACTCCTTATGCAGACATGCCCTGGCTGGATACAAGTATCGAATCTACAATCAATCACTCACAGACATGCCCTGGCTAGATACAGGAATCGAATCTGGAATTGTGATAGTTGATCTGTTGGCGGTTATAATTTCCAGTAGGTGGTGAAGGAATGATTGAACACTTTTGACATTTGAATGCCCCAAGCGATGATGAAGGAGTCTTGAATCAGATTACTCTGCGGATTGAGAGATTCCTTTAAATCTTGACTGGACTGCCCCAGGTTAACTGAATTTTGAAAGATCTGTTGGAACCTTGACTGGACTACCCCAGGTTAACTGGATGGTGCTATGTCATGCCCCTTGTTGATAGGAGATTTGTCGTTGGAAGTGTTATCCTTTTAAAGTGATTTTGTTCACTGAGAGAGTTTTCGTACCTCCGAACATTCGCTGTATGAATTTCTTCGCTGTCAAACAAAAAACCAAATGTAGACAGTGATATTCAAGCAATGCAAAGTTTATGTTTGTCTCGAAGTTTTGCAAAATGCGTTTTTTAGCAGAAAACTTTTCATAAGACAAGTCAACACAAGATTTAGAGCAAAGCCTTACAGGAGTCAAGATACCTTTTGTAACAGTATGCTTTCGAACTAACACATGCTTCAATTAGGACTTTTGAAGGGTTGTAACGTGGCTTGGTTCACAGTTTAAGAAACAAAGGATAAAGGCTCAAACTATATTTGTACCCACCCGCTCTTCGTGATGTTCTTTAACCCTAAGCTCAGTTAATTGTGCGTCGTACTCTGTTTTGAGTTTGGAACGACTTTTGGGTGATGGTTCACCAGTTGAATTTGGGAGACAATCATCATCTCCTTTTTTTTTCTTTTGCAACATTTTTCATGTTGTTGAGGATTTGTAATGACCTCACTATTTTGATTTTGATTTGTTATCCCTAACTTTTGCCTGACTGTTCCCGTTTTCGAGACTATAGTCAGCGGGATGCCCCAGCTTTCTTAAGCCTCCTTTACAGGTTTTGGCTTGGTGGGCTTTTTCTCTTTTCAGAGATTGACTGCCTATGTGATAGGGAACCACCCTTGTCTTTTTATTCCAAAGGAATGCTTTTCTTTTTCTTTGACGTCGTTCGTTGTGTTACGAACTGAGAGTTTGCGACTTCAATGCGCGTTTTCTCTTGAATTAACTGAGATACTACCCTGCCCCGGGTTTATATCAAAGGTTTTGATTGTTTAGAACAGAAAACTCCTACTTCTTTGGCTCGAAGGGGTTGACTTAGGGATTAACTTCCTTATAACTCCAGTGTTTGGGAATTGAAATAAATGCCTATACATCATCAGCAAGGTCTGTCCAAAAGCATACTGTATGAGATTATGGTATTGTTTCGTCATCCTCCCTCTAAAGGCTTGCAGCTTTTTATCAAGAGTCAGATATCATAAAGAAAATCATAAGATTAGTGAAACGAATGGATGAATTCAAGACAAACATATGCAATGCATTAATGAAAACAGAGTTTAACATCAACAGATAATTGTTTGACAACAAAAGAAATTACAACTTTGAAAATTCGAAATGAAGCAAAAGTCTTTCAGTTGGAGCTTTGTCACTCCAGGTGGAGAACTCCTTAACGGAAGATTTTCATCTCGCCGTCTGGCATGAATTCCAGCACCCCAATGTCGATCAGATCTTGAATCTTGTTCTTCAAGGCCCAACAGTCGTTGGTGTCGTGTCCCGGGCTGTAGGAGTGGTAAACACAAAATGCATCGGGACGATAGTTAGGAGATGAGGTATTGAGCTTCTGAGGAGGATCCCTTAAATTAAGCAGGTTGACCTCCAACAGGCGCTTCAGTATGAAGAATGATGGTATTTCAGTCTCCGTGAACTGTCTTCCCGACGTTTCTTGCTTACGCCGATTACCCCGTTAACGCTGGCGAGGTTGTTGATGGGCTTGTGACCCTGAAGCAAGCGAAGGAGCCTTCCCCTTGTCTTCTTGAGTGGATGGAGGCTGAGCGGTGACTTGCTCTTCAACCTCAGACGTTTTCCCCAATTGGTTGTTTTGAAGCAGTTGGCGGACGAGAACTCTGAGTTCCTCTTGTCTTTGAGACAAATCTTGGATGAGAGCCATCTGGCCCACTAACTGCCCCATCACTTGGATCCTCAAGGTTGTCAAATCAAACTGCAGCTCCGCAAGCTGATCACTCCTGGCATTGTTTGAATTCTCCAAGCCCTTTGTGAGGAGAGTTTTCATTTCTTCTTGCCCCAGAGATAAGTTCAGGAACATCTCCTGCAGCTGAGCAGTCTGGTCTTGGATGTCTTTGACAGACCTTTCTAGAGCCATCTCTTACTGAAATAAACAGTAGGAGAGTAAGGAAACCTGAAAAAGTAAAAACTGTCAAAATGCAATGCATGATATGTGGATGCATGCTTTCAAGGACCTCTTGGGGTAAACACAAGAAAAATGTTAGAGGTTGAACTTTGCTCTTGGATTAGAGAACCTTGCACCGGTGGATGTCTTTCCACGAGAATCAAGCTCACCATGTCGAGTGGGTCATAGCCACTGATTCAAGTTGTTGCACTTGATCTTTGACTGGAGAACTTTGTATTGGTGGATGTCTTTCCACGAGAATCAAGCTCACCATGTCCAGTGGGTCATAGCCACTGATTCAAGTCGTTGTACTTGATCTTTGGTTGGAGAACTGTGCACCTGTGGATGTCTTTCCACAAGAATCAAGCTCACCATGTCAAGTGGGTCATAGCCACTGATTCAAGTCGTTGTACTTGATCTTTGGTTGGAGAACTGTGCACCTGTGGATGTCTTTCCACAAGAATCAAGCTCACCATGTCAAGTGGGTCATAGCCACTGATTCAAGTTGTTGTACTTGATCTTTGATTGGCATTGGTTAAAGGAGAAACCTCTTGCCCCTTGGTAGACGTCTTGGTTCAACGTATCCCTGCATCAACAGACCCTCAAGATCCTTGAAATGGTTATTGAAAATGCTATGGTATGATGTCATGATGTTATGTACATGTATGCAGAAGCAAGTGAGTGTATATACAGGTAATCATATTCACACAAAGCAAACAAGTCCTTAAGTTTAGGCTTGCATGAGGTTCAGGTACTACCCTCTTTCAGTTTTGTTGGTTAAGACCTGTTCTATCGAAAGTAACCGGGTTCTAGAGGATCTCAATATCACTGACTACCCTCAATCGGTCATAACTCCAGCATCGCAATCTTTTCTTGCGGCCAGAACCATCGCGAGAGTTTAGCCTCAATGAGTGTAGCATACTGCTACTGTTCTAATGGCCAAGTTGGGTCAATTTAGGGTTCTAAGGTCGGTTGGTGCTTAATGACCCCTTAGAAGACCCATATTCTCCTCGTTTCAACACAAGGGATATCGGTACAAACCAAGGTGCCACACCAACGTAGCCACTGCTTCACCCATGTCGGTCTACGCCGGACAGGTCCCTCACAAATTATGCTACCTAAAAGGGTATTCCCCAGATCCGGGTTAGGATCTATGAAACTCCGATGCAAAGCCCACAAATGTAAAAGCAAACAAAGCAATCAATTGAAAACAAATGTGATCTAAACCCTAAGGTAACCCCACTTTTAAGTTATTCCCCAGCAGAGTCGCCAGTTCTGTGATACGGTGGGAGAACTGACTTGAGTTTTGCGTTTGTATTCGCACTTGTTCGGTTGAGCAAGAGTCGCCTCTGACTTTTTATTTTATCCTAAAGGAAAGGTTAAAAAGCACAGCAAAAACCTTTTGAGATGTTTCGTGGGTTCGGGGGGTAAATTATGAAAAGGGAAGGTATTAACACCCTTTTCATCCATGGTTATCCATGGGCTCTTAGTTACTTGGTTTTTTAGATCACTTGCCTTGATTTTCGATTGCTTGAAAATGGTGTGTGTATGTGTGTTTTGAAAATGTTTTTGAAAGAGATGCCTTGTTTTACGCAACCAATGTAATGACTCGTGTTTGAGTATATACGAAGGTGTGTATCTTTTCGAAAAGATGTTTCAAAATGTTTTTGGAAGTTTGTTTGAAAGTGTGTATGAAGTGTGGTTCTTGAAAAGAAGGCAAGTGTTTTTTTTGCAAGTTGATCTCAAGTAACTAAGAGTTTGGTCTACCCCTATTGTACTCAAAGGTTTTCTCTATGTTTTCAACCCTTTTTAACAATTTTGTTCCACCATTGAATTTGGTGGACAATCTTGCGTTTAGGAAGTTTAACGGGATAGCGCGGGTCATCGTATGGACCATGAATGCAATGGTGCCAAGTGTCTTTGGCAATTTTCTTAAAGGGACTTGATCATTTTGATAGGCGACTTTCAAAAGCGTCATCGAGGGACTTATGATCATTTGATTGTTTTGCCAAAGAAACTCAACGTGCAAGCATGGCCCATTTTGGAAGGCAACATGTGGGATTACCCTAGGGGGTGCAAGTGTGATTGTGTATTGATTTCATGTATTTGTCTTTGTATTAGGTTATCTAGCGTTTGATTTTATGTACATACAAACCCTAGGTCTAACCATGGTATAATTGAAAGCGGTAAATTGCAAGAATTTAAAGTCTACGCTATTACAAATAGTATCCGGGAGTGGGGATACAAATTTACAAATGGGGATAAGACTTTAGGAATGTAGTGTCCAATAATTTACAACCAAATCGAATTGCGACCAAAGTGTAAATGTAACGTATATCAATGTATAAGAATAGTAATTGTATGCGTATCAAATGTAAAGGGTATTGTGTAGGTGTAAGTGTAAGTGTATATGTATTTTATTTACAAGCTGTAAGTGTGGGGGGGCTTAAATGTATAATTAAGTATGTTATAACCTAATTAAAAGGAATTAAATATTTTCTCTATTTAATCTTTGTAATCTTGTATTTTTCTTTAATATGTACAAAAAGAATATTTTAATTAAATGTTTTAAATTTTAATTAAATTATGTATATTAAAAAAAATGTATTTTAATTGATTATGTACAAATAATATTTTTAAGAAAAAAGAAAATGTTCTAACTTAAAAAAAAATTATGTATTGACCCATTTATGTACAAATAAAATTATTTTAATTAGAGACAAGAAAATGTTTTAAGACAGTATTTCTCATGGATTAATATATGCTAATTAGTGATTTGTGTATAAAGGGATTTTTATATATACAAAAGAAAATTAAAATAAGAATCTATTAATCTAGTTAACCCTAAAGTTCATGTAAAGAAAGTTTTGTATATAAAAGAATTAAGGTAATTTTATTTACAAATAAGATTAGGTTAGTTTAAAATTGTAGAAAAAGAGATAAGTAAAAAAAATAGTTTAAGAATTAAATGGGTCTAAAGAGGTTTAAGGCCCAAATGGATTAATCAGAATGATAGAGAAAGGGGGGGTGCATCCAGAACAAATAAAACGGGCTTAGGCGCGATTGGAGGGCAAGGCCCATGTTCTGAATAACAATTTTGCTTAGGGTTATCTGAAGTTTGTTTCATTTTTGGATGTTAGGGTTTATGTTCATGAGTTACGGCGCCGCTCTTCGTTCATCACTTCGTTCCTTCCTCTTTCTCATGCTCAAACGTTTCTGAGTCTCTTTCGCCCAAGGCCACCGGCGCCACCGTTCATCCTCCTCCTTACGCTCACTCCAACGGAGGTAAAAAGAGGTACGATTTCTTTCAACGCGTTAGGGGTTTTATGTTTTGCATGCTTAGTTTCTTCGTTTATTGATTCGGATTACATGTTTCTTTGGTTCGAGGTGCGTGAATAAGGAGAGAAATTATACCTTTCTGAGGAGACGGAGGAGGAATGAAGGTGTAGGCGCTCAGGCGGCCGGAGGCGAAGCTTGGCGATGCTGTGGACTGGCTTTGATAACCACGGTACTCTGTATTTTCCCCCTTTCGCTAGGTTTTATGATGACAAACTGAAAACCTAATTTGGTTACCTCTTCCTCTTCTTCTGTTCATTTTGTCTCTTCTTCTTCTCGTTGCTCCTGAATGCTTCTGTATGCTTGTGTTGCCTTGGATGCTTTGAATATTCGTTCTTACTAGCCCAGTGATGAGGATGCTCTGAGGGCCCTATGACTTGGTTATGATATTTGGATTTCGTATGACGAATATGCTTGCAATGTGTGATGTCTGATATGCTTAGATAGTTGCCTTGTATGATTCGAATGTCTTGATGCCTTGAAACGCTTCTTCTCCTCGTTTCTGTATGCTTGATGATGATTGATATGTTTATTGATATGTTGTGCCCAGTGATGAACCCTGGGTTTTGAGGGCCTGAATGCTTGACTTTGAGTGTGGTATTTTAATCAGGTGAGGTTTTAGGCCTTTTGTGAGAGGTTCAAACGGGTTATGGCTATTGTTGGATAGTTGGATGCTTTTTGACTTTGTTGGTTGATGCTTAGGCTTGACAGTTTGAGGGTTTGAATCTGGACAGATTTACTGGTTTTTTTGGCTTCTGGTAAGGCTTAGCAGGTTTATGACTTCTGGTTCATGGCTATGTGTTTTTGGTGGACTTACAGGTTTGAGCTTTGAGTTAGGTTCTATGGCTTTCTGTTTGAGTTTTTTGGTAAGGCTTTTTGTGCTTGGATACAGGTTTGTAGGCAGGTTTTTTTTTGGTTTTATCTGTTTGATGCTTAGGCTTTGGTTTTTTGCTTCAGCAGGTTAATGGCTTTGGGAACTGGCTTGGTCCTTCAGCTTGGACAGTGGTCTTGGCTTGACAAGTTTGTGTTGTTAAGTGTTTGACAGGTTTTAGCTTGAGGCTTGCCTAGGCCATTTGACAGTTCTTGAAGGGGTTTTTATGTTATGAGTTCTGTTTGTAAATTCTGCCCCTTTCTTTTGATATCTCCTGCTTTGATATCTTCTACTTTGATATCTTCTGTCATTTGCAGTTTTGTTTTTTTATCCTTTATGTTTTTCAAGCCTAAGCCTGCAAAACCTGCACCTCTTTTCTCTTCTCTCTCTCTTCAGTATAATTCAAAACAATAAAAAAATGTTTGTGTTTGTACCTTTCTGAAAAAGCAAACAGCTGGGAAATGATGACTTGAAAACCTTGCTTGCACTTCTAACCTTCCTCTGCATACTTTCTACTTTCCTGATATTTGCATATCTTCTTTTGACAGCTTTGATGTCCTTTTGTACTTTGACATCCTTTGGGCAACTTTTGTTTAGTTGGACATTGGAACTTTATAGTTCAGTTTGGACTTTTATACATGCTTATGCAGTTTTGACAAATTTGTGCATTTTTGACTTTGTGCATTCATTTTCACCCTTCTTTGTTAACCGGGAGAAATCCCGTGATTTACAGAGAGGGCTAACTGATCCCGGCCGTTTGCTTTTAATGATGAACTCTATATTTGTCTGTCTCTTTAAATATTTATCTGTTTCTAACTTTTCTTCTTTTCTTTTGCAGACAAAAATTGAATGGAGAGGATTTAGCAACAGATGAAGAATGAAGAATTGAAGATTTAGAAACAATTAGGATAGTCTTATTTTAAATTTAATTATTGTAAAATTATTATTGTAAACAATTTGTAAACAAAACAATCGTACAAATAAATTAAAGATAAATAAAAACTCTTTTTTATCCAATTAATTCTTTTCTTCTTTTCACTTGTTTACTTTATTATCTATAATTCTTTAAATTAAAATAATTGAAAATAAATTCGAACTATTTAATCTTAGAATAATAAATAATTAAATAAACATTTCTTCAGCATTGATCAATTAAACTTGGCGCTTCCAACGTCCAAAGCAAAACAACAATCAATCACAACAACTGTCCAGACGTATTTTCTTTTTATTGACTTTAATCAAACACTGCAAATTCAAACCCAATGCATCCTTTCACTGATTTAGTCACACAATGCGAATTCCATCCAAGTGCATTTTTTACTGATTAAGTCAAACAATGCGAATTCAATCCAAATCTCGGAATATCTTACAAAGCACCGTAGAATTAAATCTTTCTGAGGAACCGCACATGAAAACCCTAATTCCTGATTAAATGCCAAAGAAGCGTTCGCCTGATCGAAGTTGAGTCAAAATCAACCAAAACCCTAAGCAAACTGCGTGAACTGTTCTAAACCCCTCAAAACTAGAGAAAACCCTAATTTTGTCTGACTGACGAGAAAAGTCTGTTTGACCGATTCTTGAGCCAGTTTGAAAAATCAGGAAACGCCTGAAGCTGTGATTTCTTGTGGAAAAAATACGAGGGAAAATTTTGGGGTACAACAATGGTCAAGTAGATAATTATCCTGTCTGGTTTCAGGTATTAATCTGGAACTTGAAAAGTTTGATGGTAGCCATCTGTTGATTGACCTTTTTCTGAAAAAGGTAAAATGTTAGTTGTATGCAATGTCATGATGTATGAAATGTACGATGTCATGATGTTCTCAAAGTAAATGAGATTGCGTTGTATGCACTTATCATGTATGTAAATAGGATGTATGAAATGCAAAATGTTAATGAATATACTTTTGTCTGGGAAAGTAAATCCTTGACAAAAACTGGGGAGTCATTAAATCCTCGACTGCTGTTGAAGAGTATGTGTGTCTTCAAACTTTGCTTAGAATATTTCCAATGGATTCCTGTTTTGTTGTTCGAGGAGAACTCCGATGGGGGAAGTTGAAAACTCCGTGGGGAGTATGTTTATTTTTGCTTGGAAAAGGAGTTTAGGAGTCTTAGTCGTCCGTTGCTCTACTGGGGAGTCTAAGTTGAACTGATATCTGGTCGGGTCTAGGTTTCGCAGTAACTTGCTGGGGATTGTAGAGTAGTCTACTGGGGAAGAGGAGTTGTGGTCCTTTGATTTATAGTAGTCGGAGAGGCAAACTCAAGCTGGGGAATCCTGGTGTTGTTGGGGAAATAAACCATGTCGTCAGTCTGCTAGAGAGGTGACATCTTCGTTGGGGGAAGTCCTCGAGGATTCTTGAGGTTGATTCAGCTGGGGAAAGGTTTTCAGAGATTAAACCCTTGCTGGGAGTCATCCTATGAGAAGGACTTTGGGGAGACTTGTCATTGCCCCTAGTAGCGAATGTTTGTGGCATTGCCAAAAAGATTGATTGTATGTAACCCTTTGTCGGGGTTGACGTTAAATGCCCCAAGTGACGGAGATGGAGACTTGCCCCTGGTTACTCTGCACTTCTTCAGAGATTTCTTGAAATCTTGACTGGACTGCCCCAGGTGTGCCGGATAGTGACATGTCATGCCCCCTTGTTGATAGGAGATTTGTCAATGGAAGTGTCATCCTTTTTGAAGTGATTTTGTTCACTGAGAGGGCTTTCGTTCATCGGATATTCACTGTGTGAATTTCTCCGCTGTCAAACAAATAGCCAAATGCAAACAGTGATATTCAACTGATGCAAATTTATGTTTGTCTTGAAGTTTTGAAAAATGCGTTTATGTAAGTAAAGAAATTTTGTAAGAAAAATTCAACTCAGGATTTAGAGCAAAGCCTTACAGGAGTCAGGATACCTTTTGTAACAGTATGCTTTCGAACTAACCCATGCTTCAATTAGGACTTTTGAAGGGTTGTAACGTGGTTTGGTTCACGGTTTAAGATACAAAGGATAAAGGCTTAAAGTATTTGTACCCACCCATTCTTCGTGATGTTCTTCAATCCTAAACTCAGTTAATTGTGCGTCGAACTCTATTCGAATTTGGAACGATGTTTTGGTGATGGTTCACACAAGTTGGATTTTGGAAGGCAGTCATTTTTGCAACATTTTTCATGTTGTTGAGGATTTGTAGCGACCTCATTCTTTTGATTTGTTATCCCTAACTTTTGCCTGACTGTTCCTGTTTTCGGGATTACAGTCAGCGGGATGCCCCAGCTTTCTTAAGCCTCCTTTATAGGTTTTGGCTCAGTGGGCTTTTTCTTTTTTGAGAGATTGACTGCCTATGAGATAAGGAACCACCATTGTCTTTTGATTCCCAGGGAATGTTTTTTGATGTCATTCGTTGTATTATCAACTGAGAGTTTGCGACTTCAGTGCGCATCTTTTGAATTAACTGAGTGACTACCCTGCCCCAGGTTTAAAGGTTTCAATTTGTGTTTAAAACATAAAACTTCTACTTCTTTGGCTCGAAGGGATTGACTAGGGATTATCTTCCTTATAACTCCAGTGTTTAGGATTTGAAAGAAACGCCTGTACACCGTCAGCAAGGTCTGTTCAATAGCATACTGTTATGAGATTATGGCATTGTTTCGTCATCCTCCATCTAAAGGCTTGTAACTTTTAGCAAGAGTTGAATGTCATAAGGAGAGTAAAAAGCATAGTTTAAATGTAATGAAAATGAAAGGATGAATTCAATACAAACATATGCAATGCATTAATGAAACAAAGTTTGACATTAATAGATAATTGTTTGAATAACAAAAGGAATTACAACTTGAAAATTCAAATGAAACAAAGACGCTCTCAATGATTTGCCAAAGGAGCATTGATTATGCTGGAGTCTCCGGAGGACCAAACTCAATCTCCTTGGCATCAATCAAATTCTGAATCTTGTACTTCAATGCCCAACAATCATTAGTATCATGCCTGAGTTGCTTGGGCTGGGCCTGAGTTGCTTTTGCTTTTCACACATGCATATTCAGTTTGTACCCCCCTGGCCCATTTGCTTGCATATTTGTCATTTTTTGCATTTTATTTCATTTTTGATTTTGATATTTTATCTTCTAACATAAAAAATACCTAAAAATTATTTTCATAAATTTTTATATTTATTTGGAATTTATTCTAATTATTACTAGTATAAAAAATATTTAAATGCTTTATATTCTTTTTATTAAAACCTAAAATAATGTAAAAAATATATTTATTTTCATTTATTATTTTTATTCACATTTAAAAACATTTTCTTGAATATACACATTTTTTATAAATAATTATTTTTTTATCTTTATACATTTAATGTATTTAATACTTATATATTTTATTCTATTAAAAAAAAGGAAAATAAGAGCAAAAAACATCAAAAATAATACATGTTTATTTTTATTAATATTATATACCAAAAATACCTCTTTACAATATACTTTTATTTTTTGAACAAATTGATATATATATATATATATATATATATATATATATATATATATATATATATATATATATATATATATATATATATATATATATATATATATATATATATATATATATATATTATAAATAAATAATAAATAATGCTATTTGTTTAAGAAAATTAGGGTTTTTGCCCTAAATGAAAAAATAATTAAACTTGACTTTTTTCTTTATTTATTTTTACTTCACATATTAAAAACACTTTTTTTTAACATACATAAAAATCATTTTGTACATAATACATTTTATTTGACATTTATTTATTTTATTGTATTCAATTATTGTACATTTAAATATTGTATCTTGTACATTTAATTTGGTTGTAATAGTAATCTAGGGTTTAATTTCTTGTCAAATATCCTCAATTCAAATTTGTACCCCCCCTCCCTATATCATGTTGTAATAGTGTAGCATTTAAATTCTCGCACATTTAAAAGCTTTCAATTATGCCATGCTTAGACCTAGGGTTTGTATGCAAATAAAATTAACAAGTAGTTTGACCTAACCCAAGATAAATATGCATGAAAAACAAACACAATGCACACTTGCACCCCTAGGGTTTCATCCACTTGTTGCCTTCAAAAATGGGTCATGGTTGCATGTCAAGTACTTTGGCAAAACAAAAACAAAACAAAAGATCATAGTCCCTCGATGACGCTATCTGAGTTGCCTAAACAAAATGATCAAGTCCCTCAAGAAAATTGCCAAAGATACTTGAGACTATTGATATCATGGTCTATACGATGACCCGGACCTGTCCCGTTAACATCCTAACACAAGGTTGTTCACCAAATACAATGGTGAAACAACACTGTTAAAAGGGTTAAAAACATAAGAAATATCTTTGAGTAAAATAGGGTAGATAGCTCTTAGTTACTTGATCAAGCTCGCAAAAACATCCTTGCTACTTTTCAAAACACACTCCACAACACAATTTCAAAACCCTACTTTCAAACATTAAAAACCTTTCAAAAGACAAAAACACCTTTGTATACATTCAAACAAGAATCATTACAAAGGTTGCCGCAACGATGGCCTCTTTTCAAAACATCTTTCAAAATCACACACAAAGCACCATTTCAAACAATAGAAATGCAAATCAAGTAATCTAAGCAAGTAACTAAGAGTCCATGGATAGCCATGGATAGAAAGAGTGCTAATACCTTCCCTTTCTATAATCTACTCCCCGAACCCAAGAAAAGATCTCAAAGGTTTTTCCTGTGCTTTTTGACCTTTCCTTAGGATAAAATAAAAAGTTGGTGGCGACTCTTGCTAAACCGAAACATTTGCGAACACAAACGCAAAATCCCAAGTCAGTTCTCCCACCGTATCACATAACTGGCGACTCTGCTGGGGAAATATTTAAAAGTGGAGTAACCTTAGAGCTTAGATCACCCTTTGCATGATTATTGTTTGCTTTGATTGCTTTACATTTTGGTTCTCTTGTTTGAGCTTGAAATCCTCCACCTGGATTTGGGGAAACATTCATAGATAGCAATACGTTATGGAAACTGTGCGGGGTATACCGACACGGTTGAAGCAATAGCTATATTAGTGCGACATATTTGTGAGTACAGGTAGCCTTTGAGTCAATCAAAGAGAATACAGGGCCGCTGAGTGATGTCATGAAGCACTAATGAACTAGAATCTTACTTGACCATCTTGGCCTTTTATTAGGGGTAGTGAGATGACCGGCTTTGGTGCAGTCTGAAGTTGGTAGATACTCGATGCTACACTCATTGAGGGTTGTTTTCTTGGAATATTTTGGTCGCTAGTTAAGTGGCTAAACCAAAACAATGAACATAGAAAACAATCCAATGATATTGAGCTCCTTAGAACCCGGTTACTATTTATAGGACAGGTTTTGAGCTAACTAAACTCAAGAGGGTAATTACCTATGAAACCTCATGCAAGCCTGAAACTAGGGTTTTGTGTGACTTGCTTGTACATGTGTTTGTGCATACATCATGAACATCATAAAGCATCATATGCACCCACTAACCATTTCAAGGGTTCGGATCTTCATCTTTGTTCTTGTTTTATAGGTCATGGAATCTCTTCGCAGGAAAACAATTCAAGTCAACCTTGTGAGGATCCCTCCTCAACTCAAGGAGCTTACTTCCAAGATTCCAGAGAATTCTATCTTTAGTGAAAGACATGGTAGACTCCTCAACTTAGTCAACACCAGCATTGAAGAAGACATGGTGAAAGTTCTCTTCCAGTTCTTTGACCCCCTACACCACTGTTTCACATTCCCTGATTATCAATTGGTGCCTACTTTGGAGGAATTTTTTCAACTCCTGAGAATTCCTATTCTTAATCAACTACCCTACAACGGTACGGAAAAAGAACCAAAACCTGAAGATGTTGCTCGAGCATTACACTTGCAACTATCTGACATCAAGGGGCATTGGGAAACCAGAAGTGGTGTCAAGGGATTCTTGGCAAAGTTTTTGTTTGAGAAAGCACAAGAATGCTGGAATTCTCTTGATCTACAAGCCTTTGAATATATTATGGCACTCCTTATCTATGGGTTGGTCTTGTCCCCAAATCCTGACCAGCTTATAGATGTGAATGCTGTCAAGATTTTCATGTCCAAGAATCCCATACCTACATTGCTTGGGGACATCCTACACTCATTTTACACACGAACAATGAGGAAAAGAGGTGTTCTCATGTGTTGTACCCCTCTCTTAGCAAGGTGGTTTATTTCTCACCTTCCACAAGCAGTTTTGAAGAATGAGCAGGGTTTGAGGTGGTCACAACGATTGATGACCCTCACATATTCTGATGTACATTGGTGTTCTCGGTCCAGAGAAAATGTCATCATCATTGATCGTTGTGGGGAATTCGCTAATGTCCCATTACTTGGCATTAAGGGAGGCATTACCTACAACCCCTGTCTAGCTTTGAGACAATTTGGATATGCTCGGAGGGATGGCCCTCATGACATGCTGATTCCTGACCTAGTTTTTGACTTCGACAATGATGCGCAAGGACTTCGACAAAGGTTCATCAGAGCTTGGAGGATGCCTAACAAGGTGGATAGTAAGACACTAGGGTACAAGAATTCCATCCCCTTTGAGCCTTACCTCAAGTGGGTACGAACCCGCTCCCAGAATCTTATGATGCCATATCCTCACGTTCTCCCCTTGATCAAAGAGCCTGTTATGGAAGGAGAGGTTCCATACACCATCCTACATACTGACATGCCAACATCATGGGAGGAAATTCAAAAGAGTTGGATCTAACTCAAAGAAGAACATGATACTTTCGAAGCCAACTTCTATGCTAGTGAGAAGAAGGTTTTAGAGCTCACCCGCCGACTTTACGAGGAGAAAACCCTCAACACTTACATCGCACCAAAGAGGATGCGCAAAGTCTTTTTACATTAAGAATTTTGTAATATTTCGCCCATGGGGCATTTCTGTACTAACAAATTTCTTCTTAATATGACGTGCGTTCTTTTTGTTTACAACAAATTTGAATTTTTGAACCCTTGAATGCATTACATGAATAACATACCATTCATCATATGCATAAACAGGTCTTCAAGCCAGGTTTCCTTATCTTTCTGCTGTTTATTTCAGCAAGATGGATTTGGAGCAAACATTAAAGGATCTACAGGCACAAAATTCACAATTTCAGCAACTCCTCATGACCTTGGCAAAGGGTCAAGAGGATCTCAAAGTTCTGCTAGAGAAGAATAAAGAGAAGAAAAAGAAAAAGAGACCAGGGGTAGCCACTTTCGGAAGAAGGTTTAAGGGCGATGCTAGAAGGACTCTTGAGTTCCCTTCAACGTCTGACGAAGGGATTAGCAAGGGGAAAGGAGTTACTGTACCTTATGAGTCTGAGGTAGAAGAGGAGGAAGAGGAAGAAGACGAAGACTATTCCGAACAACAGTATCCACCAGCGGATGACAAGTATAAGAACCTTGAAGATAGATTGGCAGCTATGGAGTTGCAGAGGGTGCCTGGATTGGATTTTGAGGAACTGGGGTTGGTAGCTGGGATTGTTATCCCTCCCAAGTTCAAGGTGCCAACATTTTCCAAGTACGAAGGTCTGTCTTGCCCTAAGATGCACCTAAGGTCGTATGTCAGAAAAATCCAACCCCATTCATTCGATAAAGACCTCTGGGTACACTTTTTCCAAGACAGCTTGTCTGACACTCAACTAGATTGGTTTTATCAGCTCGAGAGATCAGAGGTTCATAATTGGGAAGACTTGGCAGCTGCTTTTTATCGTCAGTATCAGTATAATGCTGATTTTGCGCCCACTCGTACTCAGTTAGAAAGTATGGGGATGGCTTCAAATGAAGGGTTTAAGGAGTACGCCCAGAAGTGGCGTGATCTGGCTGGAAGGGTGCAGCCACCGCTATTAGATAGGGAATTAGTTGACATGTTTCTGGGGACCCTGTCTGGCCCCTTTTTCAATCATCTAATCGAGAGCTCTTCTGCGGGATTTACTGAATTGATTTTGACCGGTGAAAGCTTAGAGGCCGGTATTAAAAGTGGAAAGATTCAAAAGGATGCTTCCGCATCCACAGCTGTTAAGAAACCTTTCCCAGCCAAGAAGGAAGCATCTGCTGTGTACTCTCAGAAGGGATCGGAAAGAACTGAGCATCGGCCGACTGTAGGGGCCGTGATGATTCAAAATTTGTCAAATGATCAACCTCGTAACAATCAGTTAAGACCTAATCAACAATGGGTAGAACGGCCACAACAGCAGTTCACCCGCATCGACATGACGCCCGCTCAGGTCCTTCCCCATTTGTTGAAGCTGAATATGACCAGTTTGAAAGAGGCGCCAAAAAACCCTAACACCTCCTCTTCATACTATCACTCCAACGCCAAGTGTGTTTACCATTCTGACAGTGCTGGACACGATACCAATAATTGTTGGGCACTTAAGAACAAAATTCAGGACTTAATTGACGCCAAAGAGGTTGAATTTGATGCTCCTGAGAAGCCCAATGTTATATCTTCTCTGATGCCCAAGCACGACCACAATGTGCATGCCATTTTGGAAGACCTCCATATTACTGATGTTGCCAATCTGTTGACTCCATTGCTTGTGATTAAAGAAAATTTGTTGAGAGCCGGGATCTTTCCTGGTTGTGGTAAAGACTGTTATTTTTGTTTGAACATTCAAGGTGATTGTCCCATGTTGAAGTCGGGTGTCCAACGCCTGATGGATACTCAAGAGATACTTTTCCAGAAAACCCCTATTAACACTTTCAATCAGATTACCCTTGTTACTTGTGATACTTCAACCAACGATATTGCTATCATAACCATTTCTGATAATCCTCCCAAGGCTTGCAAAAGGCCTGTTAGGATTACACCCAACTCTGAATGTGTACCTTTAAAGATCACGATGCCGGGACCTGTCCCGTACCAATCAAGCAAAATGATACCGTGGAACTACGGGGGAGAAATCTTCTACCACGACATCAAACAAATCGAAAAAGTCCAAGAGATTTCTGAAGAAGACCCTGACATAGGAAACATCGCGAGTACAAGCAAGATAACCCGCAGTGTCCGGATCTTTTCTTTGGAGATTGCTCCCCCCCGAGCAGTTTTCGGACCCTTAAAAGCTTCTGCACCTGTTGGACCCTCTGTGCAAGGCCCGGTGATTGAAGAAGTGGTTACTCCTGAAGTAAGACCATCTGCTGATAATACCAACAAAGGTAAGGGGATACTGGAAGTTCCTGTCAAGACGAAGGCCCATGCCGTGGTTATCCCCGAAACCACTCAGAAAGAAATGGATGAAATACTGAAAATAATCAGAAAAAGTGACTACGACGTTGTAGAACAGTTGGGGCAGACCCCTTCTAAAATTTCAATGTTATCCCTCCTGCTCTGTTCAGAGGCCCATGCTAAGTCCCTGATTAAATTCTTGAAGACGGCACATGTACCCCAAGAGACTTCGGCAGACCAGTTTCAGGATTGTGTGACCAGTCTTACTGCTGACAATGGCCTTGGCTTTTCCGATGCTGACTTAACTCCCAAAGGAAGGAAGCACAATGATGCATTACATGTTTCAGTTGAATGCCGAGGAACCACCCTCGCCCGTGTCTTGGTGGATACTGGTTCTTCCCTGAATGTGCTGCCAAAGAAGGCTCTAGACCGTATGGATTGCGAAGGTTTGACCCTCAAACCTAGTAACATCGTCGTTAGGGATTTTGATGGTTCCAAAAGAATGGTTCATGGAGAGGTTGATATTCCTATCAAGGTAGGCACCGAAGTATTCAATTCTACCTTCTACATGATGGACATCCGTCCGTCATACTCATGTTTGCTAGGAAGACCGTGGATCCATTATGCCGGAGCAGTTGCCTCATCTTTGCACCAAATGCTGAAATATCCTGTTAAGGGTAAGATTATAACGGTGCACGGCGAGGAAGAGTACATGATCAGCCATCTCAATTCCTTTCGATATGTGGAGTTAGATGGCAAGTTCATCGAAACGCCTTTCCAACATTTTGAGGAAGTTTCTCCCGAAGTAGAGGCGGCGAAGACAATGGTGGAGGTATCTATCATTCCCAAGCATGTGGCTAGGATGGCGTCTCTCAACGACGCAGAGGCTGTGATTAAGGAGGGGGAGAGCACAATATTGGGACAATTGCCTGACTTTCCCCATAAGACGGACAAGTTTGGTTTAGGGTTTACAGTTGCAGGACAAGAGGCTATGCGTCGCTCTAAGATTGGAAGACCACCCGTCAAGATTTCTCACCATTGAATCAATGCTGTAGAAGATGAAGATGAGGAGGGCCACTTTGAAAATTGGATCTTTCCGACTGTCGAAGGGGGTTTGAGCAATTGGGAAGCAAAGGATTTTGTTCCTATCACCTTTATCAACCGGTAATTTTATCTTTGAACAATTTCCCATTTTTATGGTATGTAATAACTAAAACAATTCGCGCACTATTTTCACCTCATGCCTTGCCCGGGGCACGTAGGTCCATTTGTAAGGGTTTGATTTTCTTCATAATCATATGCCATGTTTTAATGAATCATTGGATGTTTTTCATCTATAAACTGTTGTGTTCATTTTCTTTCCTTTTGCATTTTTGTTTGTTTAAGGATGGCTATCCCTTACACACACCCACACTCACAAATGCAGGTACCCATCCACTTCGGATTCCATGGGTGACTATTCTGCTTTAGCCTTCGATAACTCCGAAGATTTGGTCAATCAGGCTGAGTACGAAGTTGACGAAGATTGTGAAGTGCCGGGAGAGTTAGCCAGACTTCTACAACATGAAGAGAGGGCCATTCTGCCTCATGAAGAGCTGTTAGAAACCATCAACTTGGGGACAGAAGAAGACAAGAAGGAAGTAAAAGTGGGTGCCAACCTGGAACCAGGTGTCAAGAAGCGCTTAGTGCAATTGTTGAATGAATATGTTGAAATCTTCGCTTGGTCTTATGAAGACATGCCAGGGCTAGACACCGATATCGTGGTTCACCGTCTCCCTACAAGAGAAGACTGTCCACCGATCAAGCAAAAGGTTTGCCGAATGAGGCCTGACATGTCTGAGAAGATTAAGGCTGAAGTAATGAAGCAATTCAATGCTGGCTTTCTGGCTGTTACAACCTATCCACAATGGGTTGCTAACATTGTGCCTGTACCGAAGAAGGACGGCAAAGTCAAAATGTGTGTGGACTATCGGGATTTGAACAGGGCTAGCCCTAAAGACGATTTTCCTCTGCCACATATCGACTATGGAGAAAACAACTTTTGTCATGCAATGGGGTAGCTTCTGCTACAAAGTGATGCCATTCGGACTGAAGAATGCATGGGCAACTTATCAACGCGCCATGGTAGCTTTGTTTCATGATATGATACATCATGAGATTGAAGTTTACGTAGACGACATGATAGCTCGATCACAGACAGAAGAAGAACATCTTGACAACCTGCAAAATTTGTTTGCCAGGTTGAAGGAGTATAAGCTCAGGCTGAACCCAAGTAAGTGCACTTTTGGAGTTAGGTCTGGTAAACTTTTGGGATTTATTGTCAACAACAAAAGTATTGAGGTTGATCCAGCTAAAGTAAAGGCTATACAAGAAATGCATGCTCCCCTTACTAAAAAGGAGGTTAGAGGATTCTTGGGACGCTTGAACTATATTGCAAGGTTCATCTCTCACCTGACATCTACCTGTGAGCCAATTTTCAAACTGTTAAAGAAAGATCAGGTAGTTGAATGGAACAATGATTGTCAAAATGCTTTTGATAAGATCAATGAATATTTGCTAGAATCTCCTATTCGGATGCCACCCGTCGAAGGAAGGCCGTTAATCATGTATCTGACTGTTTTGGATAACTCAATGGGGTATGTGCTGGGCCAACATGACGAGTCTGGTCGAAAAGAGCATGCCATTTATTACCTTAGCAAAAAGTTTACCGACTGTGAGACTCGCTACTCACTGCTCGAGAAAACTTGTTGCGCTTTGCTATGGGCTGCTCGCCGGCTAAGGCAGTATATGTTGACTCATACCACTTTGCTGATTTCCAAAATGGATCCGATCAAGTATATCTTCGAGAAGCCTGCTTTATCTAGAAGAATTTCTAGATGGCAAATGATCCTGACTGAGTACATGTTCCAAGCTTTCCAAATTGTCTAAGAACTCCTCAAACACCCTTGTGGTTAGAGAGAATTGAAGGCTTGAAGTTGGCAAAAACTCACTTTTGTCCATGGCCAATACATGTTCATAACAACTTGCAATTCTGATCTAGCTAGCTTGGTTCAACATTACAGGCCTCAAAACCAATTTGTACTCCTTAATTTAATGCATACCCATTGTATTAAGGTATTGTCTTGGTCATTAGGGCATTATACATTAGTTTAAGCCTTAAAAGGAAAAAGCAACAATGCCATTTTTGCCTAAACTTCACTTTATGTCAAAACCAAATCCTTGAGGCATGGGGCCAGATATTTGAGGCAACTCACCTGAACTATCCCAGGCCCCCATTGTAAGCTGTAACACCTCTAACACACTTTTCCATTTTCATTTCAAAGCTCTGCAGGTTGAGTTCTACAGCACGATTCAAGTTATTTCAAAGCAAGCCAAGCATTGGAGAAGCTTCCTTGGACCTCAGGCAAGCTCAACAGAAGCTCAAACACCATTGAAGGTTTCTATATTGTCCAGCTCGAAGTCAACTGAAACAGGTATTTCATGGACTTCTATCTCCCTATTTAGGAATGGTTAGGCTTAGGTTTGTGAATGAAATATGTTGTACTCATAGCCCTGAAGCCATACATATGCTTAGTTTTCATTTACAACAATCGTGCTTAGAGAATTTCACTCATGAACTTTATGAAAAAACTAGGTTAAAAATTAGGGTCAGAGAAATTCTCTCTGGTCTTTGAGAGTTAATCCAAGTTTTTTATATGGTTTAATTCGTTGTTTGATGCTCTACAAGTTTCATGTTGTGAGTTTTGTCAAAAGATCAAAGAATCAGGAGATAGCATTGGAAGTACATAACGCGTGTGTTGTTTGAAACTGAGGAAGAAGATGAAGTTGCTTGGGCTGGGCCTGAGTTGCTTTTGCTTTTCACACATGCATATTCAGTTTGCACCCCCCTGGCCCATTTGCTTGCATATTTGTCATTTTTTGCATTTTATTTCATTTTTGATTTTGATATTTTATCTTCTAACATAAAAAATACCTAAAAATTATTTTCATAAATTTTTATATTTATTTGGAATTTATTCTAATTATTACTAGTATAAAAATATTTAAATGCTTTATATTCTTTTTATTAAAACCTAAAATAATGTAAAAAATATATTTATTTTCATTTATTATTTTTATTCACATTTAAAAACATTTTCTTGAATATACACATTTTTTATAAATAATTAATTTTTTATCTTTATACATTTAATGTATTTAATACTTATATATTTTATTCTATTAAAAAAAAGGAAAATAAGAGAAAAAAACATCAAAAATAATACATGTTTATTTTTATTAATATTATATATCAAAAATACCTCTTTACAATATACTTTTATTTTTTGAACAAATTGATATATATATATATATATATATATATATATATATATATATATATATATATATATATATATATATATATATATATATATATATATATATATATATATATATATATATATATATATATATATATATATATATATATATATATATATATATATATATATTTGTAAATAAATAATAAATAATGCTATTTGTTTAAGAAAATTAGGGTTTTTGCCCTAAATGAAAAAATAATTAAACTTGACTTTTTTCTTTATTTATTTTTACTTCACATATTAAAAACACTTTTTTTTACATACATAAAAATCATTTTGTACATAATACATTTTATTTGACATTTATTTATTTTATTGTATTCAGTTATTGTACATTTAAATATTGTATCTTGTACATTCAATTTGGTTGTAATAGTAATCTAGGGTTTAATTTCTTGTCAAATATCCCCAATTCAAATTTGTACCCCCCTCCCTATATCATGTTGTAATAATGTAGCATTTAAATTCTCGCACATTTAAAAGCTTTCAATTATGCCATGCTTAGACCTAGAGTTTGTATGCAAATAAAATCAACAAGTAGTTTGACCTAATCCAAGATAAACATGCATGAAAAACAAACACAATGCACACTTACACCCCTAGGGTTTCATCCACTTGTTGCCTTCAAAAATGGGCCATGGTTGCATGTCAAGTACTTTGGCAAAACAAAAACAAAACAAAAGATCATAGTCCCTCGATGACGCTATCTGAGTTGCCTAAACAAAATGATCAAGTCCCTCAAGAAAATTGCAAAAGATACTTGACACTATTACTATCATGGTCTATACGATGACCCGCGCTTGTCCCGTTAACATCCTAACACAAGGTTGTTCACCAAATACAATGGTGAAACAACAATGTTAAAAGGGTTAAAAACATAAGAAAGATCTTTGAGTAAAATAGGGTAGATAGCTCTTAGTTACTTGATCAAGCTTGCAAAAACATCCTTGCTACTTTTCAAAACACACTCTACAACACAATTTCAAAACCCTACTTTCAAACATTAAAAACCTTTCAAAAGACAAAAACACCTTTGTATACATTCAAACAAGAATCATTACAAAGGTTGCCGCAACGATGGCCTCTTTTCAAAACATCTTTCAAAATCACACACAAAGCACAATTTCAAACAATTGAAAAACACCATTTCAAACAATAGAAATGCAAAGCAAGTAATCTAAGCAAGTAACTAAGAGCCCATGGATAATCATGGATAGAAAGGGTGCTAATACCTTTCCTTTTTATAATCTACTCCCCGAACCCAAGAAAACATCTCAAAGGTTTTTCCTGTGCTTTTTGACCTTTCCTCGGGATAAAATAAAAAGTCGGTGGCGACTCTTGCTAAACCGAAACATTTGCGAACACAAACGCAAAATCCCAAGTCAGTTCTCCCACCGTATCACACTATGCAGTTGAAATGGTTAGCAAATTTATGAGTAAATCAATGTGGTCTCATTACCAAGTTGTTGTCAAGATTCTGAGGTATGTGAAGAGAACTATGAAGTATGAAGTGTTATTTCTTTCTGGAAGAAAGATTGAATCAGAACTTGAGTTATTCACACTCTGATTGGTGTGGAGATAGAGTTGACAGAAGAAGTACTTCTGGGTACTTATTCAAATTTCTGGGAGGTCTTATTTCTCGGTGTTCTAAGAAGTAACATGTTGTTGCGCTGTCAACATGTGAAGCTGAATATATTACAGGAGCTTTGACTGCATGCCAAGCTGTGTGGATTCTGAACTTACTGCAAGATATGAAGATTGAGGTAAATAAATCTGAAGCTGATGATTGATAACAAGTCTATAATTAATCTTGCCAAGAACCCAGTGCTGCACGGGAGAAGCAAGCATATTGAGACAAAATATCACTTTCTGAGGAATCAGGTTCAGAGTGGAATATTATAAGTTGTGCACTCTAGCACCAAGAAGCAGCTGACAGATGTTCTAACAAAGATTATCAAGACTGGTCAATTTCTTCGTTTGATGGATGAAATTGGTGTTGTCAGTTTTGTGTAAATATAAATTAAAGAATCGTGTTGAAAATAATTTATATTTTAAGAAAATCTAGGAATATCTTTTTATATCTTTGTTAGAGGGTATTTTAGTAATTTTAGTATACCATATTTTTGTGTGTATAAATAACCTAGTAATAAGTAAGTCAATGTAATTTATTATTCTTTATTTTATAATTATCATTAAATATATATTTTTTTTATCTTTCATCTCTACTTTGTGGACCAACATAAATATGAAACAAAATCACCACATAAGTTAAAATATGTATCCTATTTTATTTATTACAGTGGATGTCATAAACATGTGTTTCATACGGCATCAGATCTACTTGTCACATGTATCACATGTAGTGGTATAAGCCTGTGTCAACCATCATCATTTAGTATGGATGACATAATAAAAATACCGGTGAATATTCCATCCCAAAGAAAGAACATTATTATTATGAAAGCAGACCCGCGACAATATTAGATCCTCTTCAGAGGAATATATAAAGGAGCATTGGTTTTTTAGGTGCCAGCATTAGGAATTTACCACTATAATGAACTTTGCGCCTATAGACGAAGAACTATAAAATAAAAATCAATAAGATAAAGAGTCTGTTTGATTTAGCTTTAAAAATGATTTTTTATAAAAATATTTTTGAAAATATTAAAAAAAAAATTAATAAGCTATTTCTTGTACATTGAAAGACTAACTTTAATATCATGTAATTTAAATATGAATTATTGAAGATTAAATATTTAATATTTTTTTGTTCTGATAGTTAATTTCGAAATTCAATTTAATCTCTTAATTTAAAAAAAATCCATATTAATTCAGTAACTCTCAAGAGTTTATCTTATTAGTCATTTTCATTTATGTTACGAAGAGTTAAAGGATCGATATGAATATTTTTTAAATTAAAAGATTAAAATAAATTCTAAAATCAAAATAAAGAATAAAAAAATATTAAATCAAGATTAAAATATAGTTGAAATCATAATTTTTTAAAAAAAAGTTTATCTAAAAAATAATTTTATGCTTTGAAATAGTTTAAAGTTTAAGTTGTTTTTTGAAATTTTAATAGTTAAAAAAAGTTATGATAAAAAAGATAAAATATTTAAAATAACATTTTAAGATTAACTAATAAAAATATTTTTTTATTTACAGTTTTTTTTTAATTTGTATTTTTAAAAATTAAAATATACAACACTATTAAAATTGTTTCTTTAAACAACTACTAACTACAATAATCCTCCACATATATAAAAAATTATAAAAGTTTGTCTGAGTTAACAATATAAATGTATTGCATTAAATTTTTGTAGCAAGTTATATTAATCAATGATATTTAGTGTATATTAGAGGTCTATCACTCGCATTGCACTCTCACAATTTGTGTTGTGGCAATGTGGTGTGCTATAAGACCATATCACTACAAGAATATTTACATATACCTACGGAGGTTTATAGTTACAGTTGTATATGTCGTAGGTATAGCTGTAGGTATAGAGGACTTATATCTGCGTAATACCTTAATTAAAAAAAAAGTATTTAAAATCACGTAAATGATTAACAAAAATAATTGATAAAAATATTAAAATAAAAATGGAATATTGAAAAGTGTGAATAACTCATTTTCATCACGCCCATATTGAAATTTTCCCCAAATTTTCCGTCCTCCGCTTTTTCATTCTTCCTCCTCCAAGAAACAAACCCATTCGTTAGAGTTTCTTTAAATTCCTTCACCGAACAACCACACAACATTCAAATAATAAACATATTAGTTTTGGTTTCGTTGAAGAAAAAAAAACTCTACCGCGGAGATTTAGTTCCAAATCACATAGAGATGGGTGCTTGAAGTCACCGTCTCAGCTGCTTCAACACCTCAAACGCCAAGTCTCTGATATTATCGTGATCTTTTTGCTTCAGTTTCAAATTTCATTATAGTTTTTGTTCTAGATTATATTTTTATACTTACGCTTTTATATTGGT
The DNA here is from genome assembly GCA_948472305.1 of Vicia faba. NCBI lineage: Eukaryota > Viridiplantae > Streptophyta > Magnoliopsida > Fabales > Fabaceae > Vicia > Vicia faba. The sequence goes on from OX451737.1 coordinate 537,259,428, forward strand.
AATCAAACATATTTCATTATAGTTTCTTTCAGTTCTGCAACATCTCTGTTGTATTGTTGACAACGCATTATTGACAACGCTGTTGCATTAGTGACACTAACACAATAGGATACTTTTAACTTTTGATAGCGTCACAAAAATTTGGGTGCTTGAGTCATCGTCTTAGCTACTTCAACGCCTCAAACGCTAAGTCTCAACTACTATCGCGATATTTCTGCTTCGGTTTCATATTTCATCATAGTTTTTCCTCTAGATTATATTTTTAAGCTTGCATTTTTTATATGGGTAATCTAACATGTTTCATTCTAGTTTCTTTTAGTTCTGTGACATCGTCGCTGCATTGTCGACACTACAACCACATTGTCGACACTGACACAAACATGTACTCTTAACATTTTATAGTGTTTATGTGGATTATTATTTTTTGATAGCTACATAAGTTGCTAGGAAATTCATATCATGTTAGGTTCACTGTGTCATACCCTGAATTTTTCCGCCCTATTTCTAAGATTTAAATGATTTTCAAACTTGGTGGTTATAAATTTCTTTGATTTATTTACACTACTATTTTGAGGTTTTCTAGTTGTTTAACTTTAAAAATATACAATAATTTATTTTAAATGATTTGTATTTTAAATAGCAAATATTTTTTTACTTTTATATATTTTTAATTGGCTTTTTTATTTTCAACAAATTAGATAGCACAATCAGTAAAGAGGTGAAGTTTGCAAGTATTAGGTAATATGTTTGAATCTCACCTCTCTAACTTTTTGCTTTCTATTTTATTTTTAGCCTTCTTTACATTATTCCAAAAATATCATAAAAATTGTGTTTTTTATTTATTTAAATATAATTTTCATTTTCTTTTATTTTGCATTTTTTAAAACATTTTTTTCTCATTAAAATCATGATTTTGTGTATTAAATAGTCAAATATTCTAACAAAAAATCAAAGAAAGAAAGTTTTGATCAAATTGATTTATTTTAGAATTTTTCAAATCTTGGAGAACAAGTAAGAAATTTTAGGAAAATATCAATTAAATCATCAAAATTAAATTACATTTTAAATTGGACTTTTAAATGATTGATTGATATTTAATTTTATTTCCTATTTTGTTGATCTAATTTTTACTATAAATAGATCAACAATTCTAAAACTTTTCATACACATTATTTATACATCAACAATTATCTATGAATCAACAATCATCTAAAAATTCCACAATTCCTAAATCACTCTCCCAAAGTTGTTGTTCTTGACGAACAACGACAATTAAAATCTTAAGCCTCCATTCTATCAACAAAAAAATATCGTAGGAAAAGCATGCAAGAAGAAGAGGAATTGCAAAATATCGAAAAGAAGACACGAAGGAAAAGAGGATCTATAAAGAAAGGATTTTTTTATTCTTTATTCATCGGGAGAAATCTCACTCTAGTAGGTTGGTTTTTTTTCTACTACCTCAATTATAGCTTGTGTGTTTTAAATTATTTTATGTTTTTTGTTTGATAGTTTGCGTGCGATTTTTGTTGTGGTGAATCATTTGTGTTTTTATCTTTGATTGATGGCCGATGAAAAATTGAGATTGATTTGTGGATGATATAATTTATAATTAAATTACTAGATTAATTTTTTTCCTGTAAGTAAACTAATTCTTATTTCACTTAGTTTTTTTTGCTTAATTTTTAATTTGTTGTTTATTATTATTTTATAAAAAGAATTTTACAACAAACATTGTTTTAATTATAACTTTTATCAGCCAAACAAGTGTTCTAACTTTTATACCTTCTTCACGGGAATAACAACGACACAAGCTTTTTCATAATTTTTCTATAAAACACTACTTATGTTCTTGCTCACATATTACACGCATAAAAATCATAAAAAACAATAAAACACAGAAAAATTAAAATAAATTGATATAACTTAGTTAATTCAAAATATTTTCTTGTGATTAATTTTTATTACTTAGAATTAATTTCTTTGATAAATAAAATTGTACATATTATCATTTTTCAATTAATTTAATGTCAACCTCTATTTATTTTATATATACTAATTCTTTATAATAATTATTGTTATTATTTCTATAACATAATTTAATTTCTTTTTTAGTTGATCATTCCCATTTTAATTATCCTTAAGAAAAATATAAAAATATTTAGGTTTCGCTTTTAATTGACAAATAACATAAAAATACAAAAGACAAAAATAATTAAAATTCACAAACAAACCAGAGTCAATTTCTTTACCCCGAGCGAATTAATTCTGATAATTATTAACTCTTTATCAAGATTTAATTCAAACAACTTCTTATCAATTGAATCAATTACTTCGCCTAGAGTGATTTAATTATGATGAAGATTCACTCTTCTTCAACGATTCAAAAATCCAATTCAAAACAACTGATCAACAAATCAAATTAATTTCTTCGCCTAGCGCGAATTAATTTCAATGAAGATCAACTCTTTTTTAATTCACCAAATCAAATGTTAAAACAACTAACCAATAATTCAAACTATTTTTCTCCTAACATAATAAAAATCCCAGATATTTTCATAAAAAGGATTAAATAGTATCGCTTTCAAAATTAACTGTGAATTGCGTCTACGATCACTCTTTACAAAACCCATACAAGGTTCAAGGATAACTCGAAATCAATTCTACACAATCTTATAAAAAAACACTAACAAAACACTGCGAACTACGAATTTGGACTCTGATTCTTTGCAAGGAGATACATAGGCACGCGGTTAAAACCAAGGCGAGTCCCTCAACTAAAAAATTAAACATTTTTCTCAAATATATGAAAACAATAAACTTTTAAATATAAATTCTCAATTTACCCCTTAGACTTAAAAAATGAGCCCCTTGAGAACAAGGGAGATGAAAGGTTCCTAACACCTTCCCTTCATCTAATCAACTCACGAATTTAAATTTTTTGTACCAATTAGGGTTACTTGTTATATTCCCGTCCTTAGGATAAAAATTAATGGTGGCGACTCTCTATTTTTTGCTGGTTACGACACACTGGTTAATTACTTTCATTGTGTGGTTGTCATTTTTGGGCTTTAAGTTTGCAGGTGCTGCCATCTTATCTTAATCTTTAACAATAATAAGAACTTTATATATTTGCAATGTTTTTTATAAGAAGGGTGGGGAAGAAAAGGATTTTGAGTGGTTAATTACTGTCACTATTTTTGTTGGGTATATGCATTTGATGATGGATAATATGAATGTTCCTTGAACACTATTTCTTAATTATTAGGGTTTTAAATCGTGGTAACAATTATAGTTGCATAATGTTTCTTGATATTGCAGAGAAACATGGTCAAATAGGATAATTCATTCTCAGTCAGGTTCGTGTTGTAGTTTCAACAACATAAAAATTTGTTATGTCTTAGCCTAAATTGCAGTCACAGACTTGAAGATAATGAGTCTCCGTTATTCTTTCTTTATAAACCTTTAGTATCGCCTACCACTTAAGTTCATGTTGTAGAGTTCTAGACTCTCTATAAAGTCTTTCGTGTTGCAATTGACTCCTATCTAGTTACAATGGAGTTGTTGCACTAGGTTTCTCAATGTATGCCACTGACACCAAACAACAACAAATTTTTGTTGAGGCTTTAAAAGTTTTCATCGAATATTATACACTGACTGAAATCTCGAAGCCCTTTAACGAATGCCACCGGTTTTTAATACCTTATAAGTACATTAGTTTTAAAATGGATGTTAGATTTATCTTTATTAATGATTCTCACTTGAAGATTTTTTCTTAATAATTTCAACTGTCTGTTCTGGATTGGGCCTTCCCGTGGCCCAATTACCAGCGAGGCCCAATCCAAGCTTCACAACATACCATGATGAGTATTAGACTCCTCGACACGCCCCGACCATGGGTGTCGTCAAATACAATTGTGCCTGCCGGTGACCGCGAAGAGCGTCCCCGATGAGGGACGTCCCATACGAGGAACATCCTAATCTAGGCCCTGCTCGAGCTCACTCCTCGTAGGGCAGACTCTCAACCTCTCTGAATATCTGAGTCCTCAGGGTCCCGGGAAGATCGCGTCTTCACCTCCCTATTCTGTAGAGAGCATTATCCAGGTAGGGGACCACGTGCAGGTCCCCACTACTCCACGTAGAACCTGGAAGTCTCTTTGTTGGGCCTGTTTGGTCAGCCCAGTAAAGGGACCTTGGCCCAACGCTGAGGGCTATAAATACCCTCTATTTCAAGAGGGTCAGGTATTCATTTTCATTCACGCCTATACACTACTTGCCTGCTCATTCCGTCTCTCATTTTGTCATTGGAGTGTCTTGCAGGTACCCCCTATCCATCTCCTTCAAATCCAGTTCAAACCAGTTGTGATGGTCCAACTCTGATCAGGTACGATTAGTGGCACCGTCTGTGGGAAACTAAGCTTCCACGTCTTATAAACTTACAAAGACCAAAGCTAAAACCATCATCGATCGTCATGGCTGACCAGACTCAAGACAACCAGAACGTCCGCGTCGTTGAAGCTAACAACAACATCACCGACAAAAATGTCGGCCCCGACAACACCGGTATCACCGACCATAACATACTCCCCAGAGGCACCATCCCCGGGCCCTTTAACTACCGGGACGAAGCCACGGCCTCATCTTCATCAGTCTCTCCTTGGCTTGAAGAGGATCCAACTGTCCAATTCCATGAGGTCCCTGTCCCCGTTGGGGCAGACGCCACGACCAGGGCATTGTTCGCGGCAATTAACCAGACGAACTATCTCATCTTTGCCCAGGGGGAAAGATTGAGAGCACTTGAAGACGACCGAAGGCTCCCTAGAAGACACAAGAGGCCTCAATCCCCTCCTCCTCGAAGAACGGAGGAACGTACCTATTGCACCTTAAAATTTGCCCTCTCATTTCTCAAGGAATCACCCTGGATCCTCAAGTTTGCTTTCATCAAGTCTCCAGGCCTTGAATTATCAATTTTTCCAAGCAAACCATTTGCAAGGGAAAAATGGTCATTTGCACACTAAGAAGTCTGACTTTGACTTTTGGATCAAAATCAAATCTCAAAAATCATATTTCATCAAGACATGTTGGAATATGAAGTTTGCTTCATCAAGAGTTTCAAAAGTTAAATTTTACTTTGGAAGAATCAAATTCTAAAGACTTTGAAATTTTCCTAAGTGTTTAAGAAATATGACAATTTCAGAACTTTTGGGCCAGTGTTCACACTCAGCAAATTCTGGATATTCTTAAGACAGAGTTTGGTCAGTACTTCTGGGCCAGTGTTCATAAAGGATCAGTCAGAGTTTGCAAAGGTTAAATCAAATAAGGTAACAAAGCATGCTGTAAGTATATTGGAAGTTCTGAAGGATCCCTCAGAACATGCTGAAGTCAGAAGATAAGAAGATCAAAAGATGAGATGCTACGCTGAAGCAGAACTTCTAATCCAGAGTCAAGCAAGGATACAAAGTTTCACATGGGAACTCATTTAATGCTCACAACCGCCTCTGAGTCTTTATCCAAGGGATTTTCCCCACGTGTACCCCTACTGTATTGGGAAGACAAACTTCTGTGCAAAAGTATGCTAGAACCACATGCTGTTTCTACTTTTCCTTAATTCACACTACCAAATCCAGCTAAGGCGCTGTTAACCATCCCACTTGAATGCATTGAACCCCCACTTGTTTAAGCTTACTTTAAGAGTAAGCCAGCATCTAGCACATGATGTTGGCACCACTTGACATCTCCAAACTACAAAAACTTTTCCTATAAATAGAACACCATTGGCCACTGAGAAAAGTCCAGAAATTTTTTGTGAAAGAGACGAGAGAATTGAGAAAGAAAGCTTTGAACCACTGCAAAAATTCCAAGAACCCAGGGAACTTTAAACACAAAATACCAAAATCTTAGCATGGATTCCTTACATTCAAACTCCATTGTTTTCCTCAAGTGTTCTTGACTAAAGCCATCCATGCAGTTGCTGATTCACACATTAGAAGCTACCTTAACTTCTATATTCCTATTGCCATACACTCTCCATTCATTTCCACCTCAAAGGAGTCAGAATATCACCTCTTGATTGTCCCAGAAGTTGTAAACTTCCATCCTGCTGAGTACGTGAAGAAGTTGCTCAGAACATCACCAGAATTCAAGACCAACCTCCAGTTCAAAGAATCATGTCCAGCTGTAAGGTAAGTTTTCTGCTGACTCTCATCATAACTGATTAGGCATTGTCAGATTTTGCATATTTAGCACAATGTAGATATTCTGATCCTGATGGTGTATATATTCTGAAAATTCATGCATTTGTCTGCCTAAGTAGAGGAAATCCCAGTTCAGAGTTTCATAAAGAAATTAAGACTCAATTAGAATTAGCAAATATATGTTGCTTCTGATTTGTGCTTTTGATATTTCAAGAAATTTGTCATAACTGTTATGCATGCAACTTTTGTTCTGTAAATGACTAAGCTGCAGATGTTCTGACTGGCATGGAAAGAGGCAAAGTTCTGACAATTGCATCAGAACTTCTGAAAACTTCTGAGTTCTCAAAAGATCCAGAACTTCTGAACTTCCATATTTTTGCTAACATGTTTCTATTTGTGCAACAAGGCAGAGTCAGAACTTCTGACTTCTTCTATTTTCAGCACTTTGCGCTGATTAAGTTTTCTTTCTTTTTATTATTTTGCCATCATATTATTTTTTATTATTAATCAAAAACCACCAAAAATATTTTATATTTGCATGTTATATTTTCTTTTTAACAAAAAAAGAGACAAAAAATATTTTCTTAAACAAAAGTTATTTTCCTTTTTTAAACAGACAAACATTTTACATTTCCTGTACATTCTTATCTATTTCAATATGGTTGTAATAGTAACCTAGAATTTTAACTTGCAACCCCCATTTGAAGTTTGTACACCCCATCCCCCTAAATATTCTAATAGCGCAGGACTTTACATTTCTGCACTGTTATTGCTTTCAATATATGCTAGTAATTAGGGTGTGCATGACAAGATATGAAAATTGACAAATAGATCACCCTAATCAAGACAAATTATGTATGCAATCAAATACACTCGCACACTCACACCCTTAGGGTAATTCCACTTGTTGTCTTAAAAAAAAGTCCATGTTATGCATGTGGGATGTCTTAGCACAAACGAATTAAAAAATACAAGATCATAGTCCCTCGATGACACTATCAAAGTTGCCTTTCAAAATGATCTTAGTCCCTAAAGAAAAAGTGCTAAGTCATCTCACAACATTGCTATCATGGTCATATGATGACCCAACGCTCGTCCCTTCACATCCAACGATGGGGCTTCTTACCAAAACAATGGTAAGATAGCAACGATTATCTTGAGCAATGGATGGCTGGAATAGTCTGGAGAAGTCAACTTGCAGTGCTCTGTTTTTAGTTATGGAGGATGATGGAAATGGAGTTACAGTTAAGAAACAGGGTCAGGGATGGACTATGCTTGATGTATAGGAGCTTAGTGATTGATTAGGAAGGAAAATGCACGAGGGAATTGTGAGTTTCAAGTTCAAAGTCAGAATCTGTGCATCAATGGAGTTTTTGGACAATTTCTGGCTTCAGGGAGTTTAGGAGAGTTTCAGGGTGCTTAAGCTCGTGTCTTAGCTCACAAATAGTGTCTCTATTTATAAGCAACAAGTTTGGAGGCTTGTATTTGATCAGAATTCAAAATCACATGTTTAAGCTCAACATGTGATTTTCTTGAAAAATCAAGTTTCAAGGCCTTTGTACTTGCTAATGTAGAGTGGTTATGCTTTAAACAAACTTGCTTCTGACTTTGTAGATGGAGTGTGATCAAAGGTAACAAGTGAGAAGCTCAATAATTGACTTTGTGCATAAAGCTTGCTTTTCAAGAATGGCATTCTTCACTTTCTTCCCAAAATGGCAATTTAAATTGGACAATGCTTAAACCACTTAGATTATAGCTCAAAAGTTTGTGTGATATATTAATGATGGATAGATACACAAGTTAGAAGTCCTCCAAAGCAATATTATGCATCCTAACACGGAGATTTGGTTATGTGTTCATCAAGAAATGGCTTGTAATTCAAGAATGAAACCCTAACTTCTTGCCTTCGATTCTCCTAGCTCAAGCATGATCTCAACGAGTTCTTGGACATTTTGGAAAGCTTGTAACATCCTATACAACCTCTATGTTTTACATTTTTGAAGATTCATCTTAGAACTATGTGAAAAATTGTCATGAAGTTAGGTCAAAATCCTGCCTAAACTAGGGCAAAATTTCATTAAGTTTTTCAAGTTTCATGAACATGTCTTCTTAAAATCATAACTTGAAATACATGCATTTCTAGAAAAATTTGTGTTATTCAATGTTTTAGATCTCATTGAGATCTACAACTTTCATGTTGAAAGTTTCCTTTGAATCATCTTGTATCATGGTGGAAATTTGGCTCAAAATTATGAAAAAAATGTGAATTTCCAACACTTAGAAAAATTTCAAAGTTTAGAAATTTTGACTTTTCAAAATGAAACCTTGACTTTTTGATTTATTGATGAAAAAGTTTCATATTTTGACATTTCTTGATGAATTTTAATCTTTGAAACTTGATTTTGACCAAAAAAGTTAAAGTTTGACTTTTCAGTGTACATTTGACTTTTCATCAGTTGACTGAAATTCACCTGTCAATCAATTGATCTTGAGAAAATTTTTGAGCCATTCTATTAGGTAAAAAGGATGCATTTGAATCCTTGAGATCATGTCTCAAACCAATAAGTTATTTTCTAGGTCAAAAATCAAAATTGCACCTTCTCAGTCAAAACCCTAATTTTGACCATTTTGCCTTTTTGATGATTTGATCAAATTTCTTGAGGAATTATGATCCAAATTTGATCAAATGACATATATGAGTTCATGATGTTGATATAAATAAAAAATTATGAAGTTTGACTGTAAATTGACCACCGTTGACTTTTTTCTCAATACAGTTGATTTTAGGTCAACTGATCAATTGACTGAGCAAAAATGTGATTCAAAACTTGAAACTTGACATGAGCAAACTTGAGGGTCCAAATGATCCATGAAAGTCATATGGGGCATTAAAAGTCCATTTGTACTTGTGCAAACTCAAACCCTAATTTCCAGTCATCAGTGCTAGAGGAGGTATCTTGAGCTGATCAAACCTTGTGCAGTCTTGAATCAAGGAGATCTTGTGAGAGATTACTTGATAAATGAGAGGGAAAATTTTGGGGTACAACAGGGGGGAAAGCAATAAACCCTAATTTTTCTATTACAAGTGTTGAGCAGTTACAATAATTTGGAAATAAAGGCGAAAGATAAAATGTGCGAAGATGGTAACAAAAGGGGAGAATGTTTAAGAAACCTTAAAATTATTTCTAAGTGTTAAGAAAAGATTTTCATTGTTTTTGTTTAGAAAAATATTTTGAAGTGTGAAAGAAAAGGTTAGATCTAATTCTAATTTAATTTACAATTTAATTTTTTTAAAATAAAACAAAGTGTAAATAATTTTATTCATGAAAACTAAATTAAACAAAACCTAAAGAAATCTAAGTATTAGAAAATATTTTGGGGTTTTATTTGATAGTATGAAAAAACCTAATTGTAATTATTTTACAAATTAATTAATAAAATAAAGCAAAGTGATTAAATGAAATTAATTTTTATCTTGTCAAAAAATTAAATTAACTAATTAAAAACCTAAATCTAATTTTTATCATTTTTTATGATTTTTTCGGATTTTAAATAAAATTATTTAAAGAAAAGAAAATAGTTAATTAAAAAAAAAAACAAAAAAGGAATTCAATGGGCATGAACTGTAAAAAGAAAATAGGGGGTGAAAAGTAGCAAAAATAAAAAGGCCTAAGTCAGGGAGGCCCAGGCGCCTGTTCGAGACTCCACGTGAGAAGCTCAATAGAGTGCATCATGGTCACGCGTCTTGGGGCGTTGGATCTGATTGCATGATGATTTAATGGTCCATTCATGAGGATGTATCACACACGCACTTGCCTTGCTTGCACCTGATTAACAAAAACAAATGTTTGAAAAATAAAATGCCAGAGGCAGGGATCGAACCCCTGCCCTGGCACACAAACGCTCTACACACACATACATTTGCCACTGGGGTGGTTGTTTTATCCGGTTATGAAACAACCACCAATAATATATTATAAACTCAACCCTGGAAATTTGAATATGACTTCATCTTCTTCCTCGCGGTAGAATAACAATACCAACATTTTTTATTTTCAAACTCTTCCATTTCTCAACCATTTTGAAAAATGTAAACATTAAAGTTGATCCAAATTTCACAACGAATTCAACCATGCCATTAACTTAAGCTAAAACTCAAAGATTAAAGTGAATTTCTATTGGTACCAAACTGAACCCTAATATTTCAAAAATTTCAAATCCAAAATTCTCATCACACGATTAATATAAATGAAAACTAAGGACATGGTTAGCTTCAGGGCATTGATATCTACATTTTTGATTTAGAAAATAAATGCAAATGATGTTTGTACAAAGATTTCAAAGTTTAGAAAACTTACCTAAAAAATAAGAATCAAGTTTGAAGTTAGAGCACTTCTGGAGGTGTTAGGATAATCTGGATAGCTTCATTGAACTCCCAGGAAGCTTTGTGATGCTTACCTTGTACTGAGAGGGCCTCAATTCTTCTGGACAAGTCAAGTTGCAAAGGTCTGTTTTTGAATTTGGAAGATGATGAAGATGGTGTTACAGTGATGAAACATGTCTTTAGATAAGTTCTATATGACTTACAAAAACTTTGTAAATGATTTAGAATGAAAATGCACGAGTGTATTCAGTGTTTGGTATTCGAGGTCAGAAGTTGCAACAAATGGAGTTTTTTTGTTTAATTCTGAGTTTGAGAGGTTTAGAGGGCTTGTCTATATGTGTGTTGTCTTGTAAATGACATCTCTATTTATAGAGAAAAGGTTTTAGAGGATGGGAGGACTTGGTTTACAAGATCACGTGTTATGGCTAGGTTACTTAGTTATGAAGCAACTTTGAAGGACATGGTTCTAATGTCTTGTACCATGCCTTCTAGAGTGGTTGAACACTTTAAACATGTTCCTATGAGTTTCTTATGTTGAGTGTGATCAGAACAAACAATTTAGAGGCTCAAGAAGTTGACTTTGTGTATAAAGTGACTTTACAATAATGGAAGTGTGAACTTTCTTCCCTTAATGGAAAAATGGACTGGACAAAGCTTTAATCACTTGGATCATAGCTCAAAAACTTGTCTAATCTTCTAATAATGGATAGATTTGGAGGTTAGAGCCTGAAAAGTGCGATTATGCAGCATGGCTTGAAGATTGGGTTATGAACTTGTCACAAAAATGACCTATAATGCAACCTTAGATACCCAACTTCATATCTTCGATTCTCCTTGCTCAAGCATGATAAAATTGAGTTCTTGCATATTTTGGAAAGCTTGAAACATTGTCTACAACTTTCACGTTGTGATTTTTGGCTAAATCAAATGGAAACTTGGTGAAAAATGGCCATGAAGTTGGGACAAAAATATGGTCAAAACTTATAAAAAAAATTCTAAGTGTTGGATTAAAATATCCTAACTTCATGGGCTTATATCTCTTAATCCAAGCACTTTTTGGAAATCAACCCTCATTGACAAAGTTGTAGAATTCATCAAACCCTACAACTTTCATGATGAAAGTTTTCTTTGAATCAACTTTTATCTTGAGGAAACTTGCTTGTGAAGTTAGGTTTTTTTTTGTTAAGAACAAAAACATTTAGAATTTTTCTAAGTGTTAGAAAATTTTCCAAATTTGACTTTTATTGAATTTTTGAATTCTTGATGATAAAGTTTGATAGTTTTGAATATCTTGATGATTCTTGACTTTTGAATTCCAATGTTGACCAAAAATTCAAAGTTTGACTTTTGAGTGACTGTTGACTTTTCATCAGTTGATTCAAAATTTCAACTATCAATCACTTGCATCTTTTGGAAATGTCTTGAGCCATGTAATTAGGTCAAGATGTTGTATTTGAGTCCTTGAGATCAAGCTTCAAGCCATTAGGTCATACACTAGGCCAAAAGTCAGTGGTCAGTCATCTTCAGTCAAAACCCTAATTTGGGCAATTTTTGACCTTCGATGATTTCAGGGTTTTCCTTGATGAATCAAGGTCAACCCTTGATCAAATGATGAATATCACCTCAAAATATTGATGTTGAAAAAAATCTTGAAGTTTGACTGTATGTTTGACCATAGTTGACTTTTTACCCAATGCAGTTGATTTTCAGTCATCTGAGTAATTGATTGGGCAAATTTTTTGATGCAAGGCTTGAAACTTGACATAAGCATTATTTAGGACCTATGATGAACCATGAAAGTCACTTGAGGCATTAGAAGTATAATTTTCCTTGAGAGAACCAAAACCCTAGTTATTGACTCATTTCTTAGGAGAAGAATTTTGACCATGAAATTCTGGCTGCAGATACTCAATGTCACGTTCAATGTTATAACACCGTATCTGACTTACTATATGACAGTAAATACAAAAGCAATAAAGAACACAGTCAATTGTTTATCCAGTTCAGTGTGCAACAACACCTACTCTGGGGGCTACCAAGCCAGGGAGGAAATCCACTATAAGAGATGTTAATTCAGGAATAAACCAACCAGTTTATCTCCTTCACTTAAGACCTACCCAATGCAATTCCAATCTAAGTACAACTTAAACCTGAGTTCATACTCACTCCCCCTCAATCACAGCAGTGATACATAAAACAATTTGACTTAAGAGTTGATGAAGACACTCTTCAAAAACAAACACTTGATTAAGCTTCACAGCTTTTTAATCAAGCAACACAATCACTCTTGCTTCACAGCTTTAAGTGATCCACACAACTAACTTGACTCTGCTTCACAGCTTTAGTCAAGGAACATTCAAACACTCTTGCTTCAAAGCTTTGAGTGCTACACAGCCCTTACAATTAGAAACCTATTCCAAGTCACTTATCACAATGATAATTGCTTGGAGTACAATAAACAAATCTATACAGATTACAAATGATCTTCTGATCAATAAAAAGGGATGCCTTGCAAAACAGCAGCTCTGTTGAATATATAGCAGCTGCAACTTCAGTTAGGGTTTCCACAAAAACCTAGGGTTAATTCCGTTTGACCTAAAGACCAGGTCACATGACTTTATTAACCAGGTTAGGGTTGAGCTAGGTTACCCCTCAGAAAACGCAGGATTCTGTTCAGGAAAGACTGAGTTATTTTCCTGAAAAAACTCAGACTTATCCAACCTGCAAACCTGTTAGTTCAGAACAGGATGTCATAACATCTGTTACGACATCTGAGAAAACCTGTCTACTGATTTAGAAAAATGTGATCATTTTGCAAAATGCTCAGATACACACTTATAAACATCAGTACTTGAATTACAATATTTTTCTGCAAAGGTACCTAATGAGTCAGTACAAACTAAACTAGAATGTTATGACATCAGTCATGACATTACACATACACTTGGGTTTTACCAAAAATGCAAGCCAATACCTAAACAACTACAAACTCCCCCTTTGGCAGATTTTTGGCTAAAGACCCTAAGCAATCAGAGATAGATAGCAGCAGAAATAAATGACTGCAGAAAAATAGAATGTCTAATTGAGCAAGTACATATTAAGTACCAAAATATTCTCCCCCTCTTTAGCCACAAATGGGCCAAAGATACATGTTCATAATGATTATACAGTTATCCAAAAACAATTAATAAGAGCAGCAGCAAAAAAAAAGAACTGAACACACTTCCAAACTCCACCAGATATCAGCACCAACCAGCAACACCACCAAACAGCAACCAACCTTCAAGCACTGTCATCAAACTCAGAGGAGCTAGTTTCTTCAATGTTGAGATGACCTTCAGCTTCTACACCTTCTTCCCTTCTATTTTCTTCAGCTTCCTCCTTTTCTAGCCTGGCAATTAGAATTTCTAGGGTCCTTTTTCTAGCATCCAGCTCTTTGCAAGTTTCTTTTAAAACAGCTACGACATCTGATGTCTTGGACTGGGTCTTCACAGACGATGTCTCAGCTGATGTTATGACAATGTCTGGAGCATGAGATCCCTGAAACAGTTTGTAGTGCAAGCCAAGGACAGGAGCTCTTTTACAGACTGTATCTCTTGCCACAAGGACATCAAGATATTGTGCAAGGATGATTCCACAAAGGAGGGAGGGAAAGGCAATTGGTCCTTTGACAGCATAACTGCCAGCATGCTTTAAAGTTTGTTCAAAGATGTACCTGCCATAGTCAAAAGCAGTCTTGGTTCCCACAGCATAAATAAATCTCCCCAATCCTGTGGAGATAGTTGATTTATGATTTGTAGGCACCCAGTTGGCTGCACCTATTTTATGCAAGATGGCAAATTTCATGCTGAGTTTACTGGCATTCAGCTTGCCTTTCAAGGGCCAGCACTTTACTTGCCTGGCTGTGATGGTTTGACAAACTTCATTGTCAGTTGCCTCCAGATCAGGACAATCCTCATTTGTTCTTCCAAGAAACTTGTTGATTTCTGATGGAGAGAACTTGACCCTTCTTCCTCTAACAAAAACACTTTCAAAGTCAGCTGACCTTCCATCAGCACAATCATTAGACAAGTTCACTACAAAATCCTTGACCAGATTTTCATAACATTTGTTAAATTTTATCACTGTCTTCATTAGTCCAGCATTCTTGATCAGGTCCATGATGTCTTTGCACTCCAAGGCATCATTGTTGAGTTCTCTCTCTAAGGCTATTCTCTTTAAGCAAACATACTTCCATCTGTTTGCATTGTCAGGATGATGAAAAGAGATGTTGTCTGTTGGGACTTCAGGCACTCTGGCAATTTTGCTGGAGGGGAGCTTCCTTCTGATAGGAGTTTCTTCAATATCAATCTCAAATTCTGATTCCTCATCAGAATCAGAAGATTCAGGTTCTTTTCTCTTCTTAGAGATTGGTTGTCTAGCAGTATGCACCTGGGCCTTCTTCCCTTTTGTCTGAATACTTTTCTCAGCCATGCCTTCAGCCTTGGATTTCTTAGCATTAGGTTTATCATTCTGACTACTCTTTCTTTTCATCAATCTCCTAGCTATGCTAGGGTTCACACTAGCAATCAGATCATTATCTGAGTAATCCTCATCCACATCAATGATAGGTGGATCAGCAGCCTTTTCTGAAGGGTTCTGAATGTTGTCTTTTTGTGTCACAACATTCTTAGTGACATCTACATTCTCAGAAACTTCCACATTTGGACTTTCTGATTGATTTAAAGGGACAGAAATTCCCGGTACAGATTGGTTTCCACTCAGTATACTGGTAACCAGCCTAGCAATAGCTTGATGCACTTGAATTGATCCTTCTCTATTAGGTATAGAAGACGAAGGATGAGAAGAATTACCAGAGGCTGTAGCTTGAGCTCTTCCTGCATGTCTGGTTCTGAGCTTTTTGACTTTGGCTGGGTCAGTTGCCATCTCTCTGAGAGGAGTGACCTCAAGAACTTCATATTCTATGCATGTGGTGATTGCCCTAGAGTCTTGGTCAGATGATGACGATGATGAGGATGACGAAGTCGCCATGGTTGAAGACGATGTCTGAAACATTTTGATTGACTTTGAGTAATGGTAGCAGTTTGAGAACAATCTTTGATTGAGAGGAGGAAACAGGTTGCAAGGACGAGAGAGGTAGGGGGTAAAAGGGAGTCTTTTCAACTTCTTAAAGATTTTGAAAGAATTGTGAAAGTATATGATTAACCCACTAAAGATAGACTTAATAAAATTAATTCCTTCAACCTTTGTTTTAAGCAAAATTAATTGCTATAATTTCTTATGTTGGTGAATACCCAACCTGCCCCTCAAATTTTCAAGTTTATTTCCAACAGGAGCCTTGGTAGAAGAATCAGTCAGCTGAAGCTTAGAGAACCTATGTTCCAGTTTAAATGACTTCTTCTCTTCAAAGTCAATAGGGTTCAAGGAAATGTTGATTGTATTCAGATTGTCACAACACAATGTCACAACATCTTGTGTGACATTGTACTCAGGGAGCATCTGTTTTGACCAGATGTTTTGAGAACAGTTTTTCCTAGCAGCAACTATTTCCGCACAGAATTGGGAAGGCATTCTTTTGATATGAATCATAGTTCTGGTTGATTCTTGAATAATTTTCTGTTTGTCCAGTCCATTTTGATGGAGAGTTATAGGAGAGGAGACTTCAAGCCTCATTTCTTCAGGGAAACAGAATTTATTAGACTTGTTATTTTCCAACATCCTTGTCAAGATGACTTATGGTTCTGACAACACATCCTTCTTCAAGTTTATTTGCCACATCACAGATATTATCAACCTGTAGTTTTGGAGTTCTTCTGACTGCTTCCATAGAAATAGCTCTTTTCATTCTTCTTAGATGAAGGGGACCAAGCTTATGCTGCCACAGTTTCATCTCTTTTTCTTCTTTGATAATTGGACACATAGTGGAGATATCAGTGTTCTCAGGCTGCCACAAGTAGCATTTATTTTTGGATCTGATTCCTCTCATTACAACTTCTAGTTTTTCATTAATTACTAGACATTCAGATCTTGAGAAGTTAACCTTGAATCCTAGATCACATAATTGACTGATACTAATGAGATTAGCAGTCAGCCCTTTTACCAGCAGTACTTTATTCAGACTTGGAACTCCAGGGCAGTCCAAATTACCAACTCCTTTGACTTCACCTTTAGCACCATCTCCAAAGGTCACAAAACTGGTGGTGTGAGGCATAACATTATTGAGGAGATTTTTGACTCCAGTCATGTGTCTGGAACATCCACTGTCAAAGTACCAGCCTTCCTTTGCAGACACTCTCAGGGAAGTATGGGCTATCAGGGCAGTAGCCTTTTTCTTCCAATGAGGAGTATGTGGTACCCTTTTTGGCTTAGGTTTAGCACCAGAGTTTTGATTAGGGTATCCATGCAATTTGAAGCAGAAGGGCTTTATGTGTCCATACCTCCCACAATGATGACATCTCCATCTTTGGTATTTTTTCTTCATGTATTTCTGATGTTGAGAGTTGTGTTGAGACATCTGCTTTGACAATTGTTTAACATGCCTGATCTTCTTGTCTGCACCAGGTTTCTTAGCTTCCACAAATCCTAGACCAGATTGGTTTCCCACATTTTGTCCCACTTGTAGGATCTCTTCCAATTTATCTGATCCATTGGTCAACATCTTGACAAATTTTGTCATTTGGTTCAGTTGTGAGTTCAGTAATTGAACTTCCCCTTCTAGGTGACTTATAGTTTCAAGATCTGCCCTTTTTTCCGCCTCCAGCTTTATAATGAGTTTTGATTGTTTCTCATTCTGCACACAGACTTCAGCACTTCTGATACACAATTTCTTGTAGGTATCAGCCAGTTCTTCAAATGTCACTTCTTCATCACTAGTGTCACTTTCAGAAGTACAAACACTAGTTAGAGCAGTAACTAGTTTGGCAGATTCTTCTTCAGAATTACTTTCTGAATCATAGTCAGACCAAGTAACAGTCATTCCTTTCTTTTGTTTCTTAAGAAAGGTAGGACATTCAGCTCGAATATGTCCATATCCTTCACATCCATGACATTGAATACCTCTGCCTTGGTTTCCCTTATCTTCTGACCTTGGTCTTCTGCTGGAACTGTCAATGTCAGAGGGAATGTTATGAACATTAGACCTTGACTTTGGATCCATTCTTTTGATGAGCTTGTTGAACTGTCTTCCAAGCATGGCAATAGCTTCTGATATATTTTCTCCCAGTGCTCCTGAGGTGTTGGCAATCTCCAAGATGTTCATGTGAAACTCATGAATGGTTTCATCTTCCATCAGTTTTAGATTCTCAAACTTGGTGGTCAACATTTGAAGCCTTGACATTTTTACTTTGGAAGTGCCCTCATGAGTAGTTTTGAGAGTGTCCCAAACTTCCTTGGCCAGTTCATATTGATGTACTAGTCTGAAAATGTTTCTATCAATTCCATTGAACAAGGCATTTAAAGCTTTTGAATTTCCCAGAGCTAACTCATCTTCTTCTTTACTCTAATCTTCCTCAGGCTTCAGACTGATTGTCCCATCTTTCTCAGTTATGGTGGGATGGATCCATCCTTTGTCAGCAGCTCTCCAAGCCTTTTTGTCCAGAGATTTTAGGAATGCAATCATACGGGGTTTCTAGTAGTCATAATTAGTTCCATCCAGAATGGGTGGTCTATTTCCAAAAACTCCTTCTTTGTCCATAGTGCCAGAAAGTGATATCCCTAGATCTCACCCAGTAATACAGGCAGGGTGCCTGCTCTGATACCAATTGAAATTCTGGCTGCAGATACTCAATGTCACGTTCAATGTTATGACACCGTATCTGACTTACTATATGACAGTAAATACAAAAGCAATAAAGAACACAATCAATTGTTTACCCAATTCAGTGTGCAACAACACCTACTCTGGGGGCTACCAAGCCAGAGAGGAAATCCACTATAAGAGATGTTAATTCAGGAATAAACCAACCAGTTTATCTCCTTCACTTAAGACCTACCCAATGCAATTCCAATCTAAGTACAACTTAAACCTGAGTTCCTACTCACTCCCCCTCAATCACAACAGTGATACATAAAACAATTTGACTTAAGAGTTGATGAAGACACTCTTCAAAAACAAACACTTGATTAAGCTTCACAGCTTTTTAATCAAGCAACACAATCACTCTTGCTTCACAGCTTTGAGTGATCCACACAACTAACTTGACTCTGCTTCACAGCTTTAGTCAAGGAACATTCAAACACTCTTGCTTCAAAGCTTTGAGTGCTACACAGCCCTTACAATTAGAAACCTATTCCAAGTCACTTATCACAATGATAATTGCTTGGAGTACAATAAACAAATCTATACAGATTACAAATGATCTTCTGATCAATAAAAAGGGATGCCTTGCAAAACAGCAGCTCTGTTGAATATATAGCAACTGTAACTTCAGTCAGGGTTTCCACAAAAACCTAGGGTTAATTCCGTTTGACCTAAAGACCAGGTCACATGACTTTATTAACCAGGTTAGGGTTGAGCTAGGTTACCCCTCAGAAAACGCAGGATTCTGTTCAGGAAAGACTGAGTTATTTTCCTGAAAAAACTCAGACTTATCCAACCTGCAAACTTGTTAGTTCAGAACAGGATGTCATAACATCTGTTATGACATCTGAGAAAACCTGTCTACTGATTTAGCAAAATGTGATCATTTTGCAAAATGCTCAGATACACACTTATAAACATCAGTACTTGAATTACAATATTTTTCTGCAAAGGTACCTAATGAGTCAGTACAAACTAAACTAGAATGTTATGACATCAGTCATGACATTCACACATACACTTGGGTTTTACCAAAAATGCAAGCCAATACCTAAACAACTACAGACCAGTCAACTCTTGAGAATCCTTGAGCATTTGAGAATCTTAGAGGAATGCCTTGAAGAAAATGGGAGGGAAAATTTTGGGGTACAACAAATGACGACTGGGATTTTTTTCCAACCTCTCTAGGCATGCTCTGGGGTAGGAGTTAAATAGTCTAGCACAGTCTGCTAGGCAAGCCTTCATCTCTCTATCACTAGGCATATCTTGTTGTTGGGAAGCTATTTGGACATACCTGAGACGTGGCAAAAAGAGTAAGTTGGAAATGAGCGTAAGCAATTTGTCTTTCCAACAGGACACATATTTAAGATAAATGTAGAAAGTTTCTCCTTTTTTACAAGAGGTAAACAAAACTCTGGCTCTCTCAATTTCCCTAGTATTGCGGGTAGTCAGGTGATGCATTTAGAGAGAATGATGGAGAGGAAGATTGAGGCTCTTGATTCTACCTAGAAGGAGTTGGAGTTCCTGCGCAGGAAAAATGTGTTTCTGATCCAAAAATTGAAATAATGTGCTTCTATGAGTCTTGGGAGTGGTTACATATTATTTACAAATCCCCATTAATCTACCAAAACTCTTTTAGTTTCCTAGTCATCGCACCTCACAATGATGACCATGGAGTTGTCATTATGGGGGTGATTACTTACTGCATCTTTTTTCGGAAAAAACAATCTCTACCTCTGGCGTCTTAGTCTTACCTTCTGTGGGTTTTATAGGAAGATCCTCTATATTTAATATCTGGCGGGCATATATTTCCAGCACAAAACTAGTCTCTCCACCCCCAATAAATCCTTCTACAATAGTATTAAACATATGACATATAATCTTTTTGTCCTGTTATTTGGATGGTACTTTTCTTTTTCTTGGTCTAGGGCTTCCAGTATCATTTCGCTTGAGAGTTGGAGCCGCCTGACCCTTGAGAGTAATCACCTTTGACATAGTTCTTAAGGTATCCCTTATTGATCAGACCCTTAATCTCCTTCTTAAGAAGATAACAATCTTCTACGTGGATTCCTTTGACTTTATGAACTTTACACTAACTGCCAGGATTAGTCTCATAACACCCACTTTTAGAGCCAGAGGCGCAAAAATATCATGCAAATGGACAACCTCGTGCCAAATCTTTTCATGGTGAGTTTTTAGGCATTTAAAGCTCCCCATAACCTTTCCACATCGCTTGAGCGTAGCTTTGTACCTCATGGGTGAGGTGTAGTTGATCTTTCTCGAGTGTTGTGAGCCTTTGGTTCTAGGAACATGCTCTTTTACGTCTCGAGCATTCTTTTAGGTGTTACTCTTCTCGCCCTTTATGTAGCATTCCACCCTTATGACCATCTCTTTTAACGAAGATGTTGGCCTTTGGGTGGGATACTCGTTAAAAGTGTCATGCTTTGAGGCTATTCTAAAATAATCCCGCAAACATTTCTTAGTTCAGGTGGACGACTCTTTTGGTGGCTTCATTAAAACAGGTGAGGTATTCCCTTAGTGTCTCTAAGGGAACCTATCGAATGTTAAACATGTTGGTGGTAAACATCTTAGTGTATCGATTGGTTTCTAACTAGTGCGCGAGTTTCTTCACCAGGTCTTGATAATTGGAGATGGAAGCTCGGGATAGGCCCATGTACCATCGCAAGGTTACATATGTGAAAGTATCAAACAATAACTTGCATTTTAGAGAGTCGGGCACTCTGATGATGTACATCTTCATATTGATGGAGACGACATGCTCGTAGGGGTCACTGCAACCATCAAACCTTGTCAAGGAGAGAGGTTTGAAGCCTTCAGTAATATGTGCTTCCCATATTTCCTCTGAAAGTGGCTGGAGGTCCAACATTCCATCTACTCTGTGGGGGTAGCCTACTATTAGCGTTGTTTGATGTTATTGACATTGTTCTCCATGTTGATTCTAGAAGCGCAGTTTGAGCCATGACGACACATATTTCTACTACGGTGTTGGAAACAATGCTACCTCTGTTATCCTTCTGCGTAGGGGATTGTGCTCTATTGACAATCGTGATTAAGAACATTTAAGGTTAAGAGTGAAGGCTTTAGTGAGTGTCATAATGGTGATGATAATGGAAGGTGTGACCCAGGTCAGTTTACTGGGACTCCAGGGTGTGCGATATTGTACTTGTCAAAAAGTACAAATGCGTGGCACCCTTACGTGGTAGGGGTAGCCAGAGGCTTTTAAGATTTTATGTGATTTTAGGGCAAGCTCATGGTGGTGATAAACCATGTTTTGAGGTGATTTCGCCATGGAGAGAGCAAGTTCCCGTGATGTGACAAGTTCTTTATCTTTTTGAGGGTATTTCATGTGTATTCTAACTTGTTTCCCCAATTAAGATATTTATAACGGCCCTTGGAACTGGATTTTGGGAACACTGAGACGTAGTAACCGCTCCACTTTGACCAGGGAAGTCGTTGACTATCAATTTCTTAGGGAATCATGACCAATACTTCATATAGATGTGGTTATAGGTTATGCCCACGCAACCTCCCACGTTTTTCATCAATGTGAGTAACAAACAGAGTGAGGGTTATATATGAACACCATATTTTAGGACAATTGTCTTATGAGATTCGACTCCATACACATTGTCATCGACTTTTACAAATATATCACTACAAATTGTATATGTCTCCCAACACCTTATTTGAGTTAAAACTCTAGGCCTTGTAATCAGAGTCGAGTGCGAAAACCCGTAAATACTAATTTCTCTGACCTTTAAACTCTAACCTTGTAAAATCAACTCTATAGTATTCTCATTATTAGATATAAATATACCTAATATTTTATTCCTACCAGATTTTTGAATTAATCTTCGATAAAGTGAAAATATACTTTAGAAAAAAAAGGGTAAATAATTAGAATCTTTAAATGAATTTGTAAGGAAAAAGAAAATGTAAAAATAAATCAATCAATAATATTATATCCATATTCATGACATCCATAGATATTTATATTCACAGTATCAACTATTAATCTACCTATTATACTAACTACAAACCCATTATTTTCTAGTGTATGTCTCGTTTCAATTCTAGAAGGGGGTAAAAACACATTTAGAGTAGATAATTGATTCTGCAATAGTTTTAATATGTTTGATTCTATTAAAGTATAATTAATTTCGTTTTTAGAATTGATTCAACTCGAAATTAAAATTTATAGTTTTTATTTTCAGAATTGATTCAAAGTGATTTTTATATTAAAATTTATTATTCAATTCACTTTTACATAAATGTATTCAAATATAAATCAATTCTACCAAATTCAATTCTATTAAAATTAATTCTACCAAACTCAATTGTATTAAAATTAATTCTGTCCACCATCAATCTAAACACACTTATTCTATTTTTGTTTTCTTTGGAATTGTCCCCTTTTCTATCTTCTAAAATGATTTTATTTTGTTGCTTTTGATTTTATATAACCTTCCTTCTTAGTATTTTGTTTGTTTTCTATTTTT
The DNA here is from genome assembly GCA_948472305.1 of Vicia faba. Classification (NCBI taxonomy): domain Eukaryota; kingdom Viridiplantae; phylum Streptophyta; class Magnoliopsida; order Fabales; family Fabaceae; genus Vicia; species Vicia faba. The sequence continues at coordinate 537,282,321 of OX451737.1, forward strand.
CCCATCAAATTCATTTATAACAAGAAAAACAAAAACGGACGGTCATCTCACTATATTTCCCAAAATTTTAGATCTCCCACATTATTCCCAAAACGAAAATTAAAAAAAAAACAACCCAGAAACATAAATGTCCGGCATTTTAGAATCACATTTTTTTAGACAAATTTGCTTGTCATTTCCCCCTGACGCCGTAATTTCTCTTTTTTTTCGGGTATATGTTACTATTTTCATAGGTTAATTATTACTCTCTCTATCATAAAATATTTATCATATTTAACAGTTTTAAAAAGATTAAAATAAACAAAATTGTATAATATACCGAATATTCCATTTAAAATATAAAATAAGATATATTTTTGAAGTTCTATCATTATTCGTGCATCTTCTCTTGTTAAGTATCTTCCACTCGAAAAAGAGTTTATTTTGTCGTGCAATCAAACAGTGCATATGTTATAAGGTATTTCACCTACTCCCTCACCAAACCAACCTGGTGGCGGACTTCACAAGGGATATTCACCCCCCTTACATATACAAACGTCCGCCCTCTTCCGTTCCAGATCTTCAAAATGCAGTCCGCCGCTTTCACTCTCTCCCCTTCTCTCCCTCTCCCAAATCTCAACCGCCTAACCGCCAACCGCTTAACTCGCTCCGCTAACCTCCGTCTCTCCGCCAAATTAAACGACGCCGCAAATCCCAATGGCGTATCTTCTTCTTCCTCCTCCTCCTCCTTCACTCGTAAATCATGGTCTCTTTCTTCCTCTTCTTTCAAATTCAGACCTCTTCCTCTCATTTCCACTTCCGATCTTTCTCCTCCTAAAGCCTCTTCCGAAAGCGCCGCCGAATCTGCTGACTCCGGTTCTTTGCTCAAAACTCTTCAACTTGGATCCTTGTTCGGATTGTGGTACCTCTTCAACATCTACTTCAATATCTACAATAAACAGGTCCTTGTTAATTCTATTCACGAGATCTATTTCTTTACGTTAGTTTTTCTATTGTCAAATATTGTATTCTGCAATGTTGACGACCATTTTGAATTTATATTGATTTTTCTCTTTCTTTCTATGCAGGTTTTGAAGGCGTGTCATTTCCCTGTAACTGTTACGGTAGTTCAATTTGCTGTTGGGACTGTTCTTGTATCAGTTATGTGGGCTCTTAATCTCTACAAGAGGCCTAAAATCAATGGCGCAATGGTATTTTGCTCTTTCTTTGGTTAACTTTTAATAAATCTATTACTGACTTCAGCGTTGTTGATTATGTATGTGTGTCTTATTTTGTTTTCAGCTTGCAGCTATATTTCCACTAGCTATTGTGCATACTTTGGGGAACCTTTTCACTAATATGAGTCTTGGAAAGGTGGCTGTGTCTTTTACTCACACTATTAAAGCTATGGAGCCTTTCTTTTCGGTTATCCTTTCTGCCATGTTTCTTGGAGAGGTTAGAATGTAACTTTTTTGTTTTTACCCTAACATGACACTGCTTGTTGTAGTTAATCTTCAGTGAATTTGATGGTAGTTGATAAGTATGTATCAAACTGACAAGATTTTAAATTACGGTCGCGGTCCTTGATATTGTGGTCGCCGAGACATATAAAACTTTGATGCTATCATGCTACAATTGTGTCCAGTCCCTTTTTTTAAAGTTGACTGTATATTTCTCCAGTACATTGCTGTCAATTAAGGATTGCAGTAAATAGTGATTTGCTCAAGTTCTGCTACACCATAGCCGCGACTTGAAAATAGTTGTCTAGCTTATATATTATATCTGGTGATAGAAAGTTCAATACGCTTAATGTATTCGGAGGTGATTTTTCCAGTAGTAATCCCTTGTCTCACTTTCTGACAGAGGCCTACACCTTGGGTGATTGGTTCCCTTGTGCCTATTGTTGGTGGAGTTGCCCTGGCGTCTGTTACTGAGGCCTCATTCAATTGGTAAGACTTTCTGTGTTATCTTTCATCTATAGGCAGTGAAGAAGGGATATGTAAAGAAAATATTTGGTTTATTTGAATTCTTATAAGCTTTGGTGGTATTGAATAGGGCCGGATTTTGGAGTGCAATGGCTTCCAATGTGACAAACCAATCACGTAATGTTCTTAGCAAAAAAGTCATGGTTAAACAAGAGGTAATGTGATATGTAGACATTTCTAATATTTGCATTCAAGAAGGCATTTTATGAACCTCTTATATGTAAATAAGCAGAAAATAACAATGATTTTGCTCTTCTCAGGAATCCTTGGACAACATAACTCTCTTCTCTATAATAACAATAATGTCCTTCTTCTTGTTAGCACCTGCAGCTATCTTCATGGAGGGTGTCAAATTCACCCCAGCTTACCTGCAATCTGCTGTGAGTAACTTGTTGTTACAGTAGATAGAATTGTTGTCATCTAGGTACACTCTATTGTTGTTATTGTGTTGGGTTTACTAAAATGTGGTTGCATTATCTTTCTCGACAGGGATTAAATGTTAGACAAGTGTACACCAGATCTCTTCTTGCTGCACTCTGTTTCCATGCATATCAACAAGTGAGTTTACTGTTTTCATGTTCGATGCACTACTTTGCTACTAAATAGGGTCTTGTAATATAATTGTTGACATGGTTTCCATTTGTAATATTTAAATGGCTCTGTGTATCTTAATGACCTATTAACGTCTTTCTGTGAATGGGTCTGCAGGTTTCTTACATGATATTGCAGAGGGTATCACCTGTTACCCATTCCGTCGGCAATTGTGTGAAGCGTGTTGTGGTTATTGTGAGTTCTGTGATCATCTTCAAAACACCTGTCTCTCCTGTGAATGCTTTAGGTAAGATTGCTTCTTTCTTGTTTCAAAACATTTGAAGATTCTTGACACATGCATTCACTTTCATGGCTGACAATTTTTCATTATATTTTTTTATAGGTACTGCTGTAGGTCTTGCTGGCGTTTTCCTCTACTCAAGGGTGAAGCGAATTAAGTCAAAGCCAAAGGCAGCTTAACTTTTTCAATGGTAAAATTTTGCTAGTTGCATTACAAAATGCCAAATAGCTGCAAATTCTGAATTCCTTTGTAGGTGAGATAGGAATATGGGGATTACACCCATGCCACGTTTTTTCCATTTTTTCTTAAAAAGTAGTTACTGCCTGGATTTCAAATTTTATGTCTGAGTACCTATTGGATCTACTCCATTAAAAAGCTGGCCTCTTTTGAATTTTTCTCATATTCCAACCAGATCAAGGTGTGACTTTGAACCATATATCTTTATATTACAAGGACAGTTTTGGTAGACACAATTCAATTTTTTCTGCTTTGTGATTGGACTCTAGAAAATCTGTCAGTAATTTCAGCTGTCCAATATTTTCTATCTTGGACTTTCTTTAGTCGAGAGAGTATGATTTTTTGGGAGCAATAGCATATTTAATCAGTCTTTTATGTTTACAAATATTTCTGCCGTCCGACATTCAACTTTGTTTATCACTTTTGTTACAGATTTACCTACATGGTCATTTTTCCACCTCTCAGCTCACAATTAGACTCAAACCAGCATAAAGGTTGCAATATTAGGCGATAAATCATACAGAGAAGCATGTTAATTTTGATAATAGAACGGATATCGTATTTTTTATTTTCGTGTCATTTTTTATGGATCGAATTTGATGTCATTTTTTATGGATCTATCATGTAATTTGCTTTTTTGAACGAAAATGTTTTCAAATTTGTTGTTAGTGGATGTGAAATGAAAGTTAGTCTGTATCCGCGGAATAATATAGAATTATGTCGATACAAAATCAACATATAGGATCTACCTGCCTGGTCCTGTTTTGCTTATCAGACTTCATTTAAAAGAAAAACTTAAAAAAAAATCCTTTAAGAATAGTTGGTAGAGTGTAGTGCTATGTGTTTGTTTGGATTCAAATTAAATTAGAGAATTTCTATGGTGAAAAGAAAAACTATGCAATTTTGAAAATACTTTTAAAAATTGGAAATATATTTTCTATGTGCACTCACACACACAATTTATTCATTTGATAAAATTTATTTTGGAATACACTTTCAGGAATTTTCGAAAATGTACTTCCGGTGAAATTTTTGTTTTAGATTCGCCCTTTTTTTAAATGTGAATGATATCATTTCAAAAATATAATTATAACTGTTAGATTGTGTTCACGAACCTTATAATTTCTATCGATATAGAAATAAAAAACATATTTATGAGAATGAAAGCGGAAACGTACTTGAATTTGTTATTGAGAATCACGGAAGGTTTGTGGATATTTGATCTTCTGATTTGTAGAGTTCCTTATGACTCTTTAATTTTCATCTGATGGAGATGAAGAGAGAAATCCGATAAGCCGTTTTGTGTTGTCTACAAATAAGGACCATAACCCATATAAACAACCTCAGAGTTGTTTCTTAGTATTCAATATTTTAATTTGGCCCCTCATCAAATTAGATATTGACTTATGGTATCTACACAATAACCTGACCTTTCAAAATATTTATGCTTTTAACAACAAACTTAATATTATATTAATTAGACCCTTTAAATCTTGACTAATTAAAATAATGGCACTAACACCTTAAATGTTACATTTGTGACCCAAAATTCTAACAATCTCCCATTGGTCACATATGTAATCATATACACGTGTTAGACTTTATAAACTCAAAATTTGTCACTATATTCCTTAATCATATCCAAATTATCTCCTCCATTAATCATGTCACTATTTAGAACCAAAGTGATTTTCGTTATAGCAATCATAACTAAACCCATCAATGATCACCAATAGTGACATAGATCCATCATGAAATGTGTAGCATGAAAATCACATGAAGTTGGTCTATATATGTCGATTGTCAACTGGTCCTACTTTACTTTAGTGAGATCATTCAACAACTTTATTGTATAAAATGTAAACGACTGAATATCAAACTTTATTAATTTGGAAAATATCCACAATCATAGTATGCATGCATGCATAATACCAAAACACAGAACATATAATTTATAATTGACTAACTCCCACTAAACCAAAGATTCCTCTAAAGGTATAACACCCATGCGAGCAGTGTGCTCATGAAAAACCTTGGGTGAGAGACTTTTTGTAAGAGGGTATGCTATCATGGAGTTTGTCCCCAAGTGTTCTATATAAATATGTCTACTTTGTACCATTTATTTAACAACTAGGAACTTGATGTCAATATGTTTTGACTTAGTCGAGCTACTAATATTGTTGGAATACAGGGCAACTGATTTATTGTCATAGTATAATTTAAGTGGTCTTTCAATTTTTCCATAATTCGCAGTCCAGTGACAATATTCCTCAGCCAAATCCCATGGTTGGATGCCTCATAGCAATGCTATAAACTTTGCTGCCATGATGGATGAAGCCGTAAGAGTTTTCTTGGCACTACGCCAAGAAACTACACCACAAGCCAACATGTATATATAGCCTGAAGTGGATCTTTTGCTATCTTGGCATCCAACAAAATCTGAGTCAGAGTATCCGGTGATCTCTAACTGGTCTGACCTTCTATATGTAAGCATATAGTCTTTTGTTCTCTTTAAACATCTTATAACCTTTTGGATTCTTTCTAATAGTCCATTACTGGATTGCTCAAATATCTGCCTAATATCCATTGAGAAATGTCGTCTTGACATCCATTCAATGGATTTCCAGATCATAATGTGCAATAAGAGTCATGATTGTCCTAAAAGAATCTTTCGATGAAACCAGAGAGAAAGTCTCTTTAAAGTCATTCCATTCCTTTTGAGTATAACCCTTAACCATAAGACGAGCTTTATACCTTTCCACATTACCGTTAGAATCCCGTTTGGTCTTAAAATCCATTTGCAACCAATGAGTTTTACACCTTTTGATAATGGGACAAGTTCCTAAAATTTATTGTCTTGCATGGACTTATACTCCTCCTTCATTTATTCAATCCACTTACCATTATTTTCCTCATGTTCTTGAAGAAATACTATGTAATCATCTGAAATATCATTTCTCCTTTCTCTAATAGATCTCTGCAAAGGTATTGGTTCTTGTAACACTTGTTCTTGAGGATTTTGAGTTTTTTCTTCATGAATTACAAAATCATCTTGAGTAGGATGAAAATCAACAATGTCTTATGAAGGTTTCATACTTGCTTGATCAAAAGCAACTGTATGAATCAATTCTTGAATTGTTACCGATTCTTCCTCTAAAACAAAGTCTCTAACCTTATTCTTCCCCTCAAACTCAATATCCTCATAAATATGGTTGTTCCCGTCTCAAAAATTTAATGTAATTTGGGATCATAAAATTTATAGCCCCTAGATCTTTAAGAATAACCAAAAAAGTAGCTGCTCACTGTTCGAGAGCCAAATTTATTTTCATTTGGTTTATACGGCCTTGTCTCAGCTATTCAAGAATTTGTCATAGGAGGCTATTGTGTCAAGTAAATATAAATTATCATGACTCATAAGTGAACCAATTTCAGCAATATTTGAATTGAAAGACAACTTGAATATATTTTTTCCAAATGAACAAAAATAACCTGATTTGTCCAAATAAGAAATCGGAATTAAATTTCGTCTAAATGACAGAACCACAAAAGTGTCTTTCAAATCCAAATAAAATCGGATACATAGTAATAATCTAAAATTCCATATAGCTTCCACCTTCACCGAATTTCCATCTATCACATAGATATATCTTTCAACATCATTTGACTTTCGATAGTTTAGGCAACCCTTCATTGAAGTGCTGATGTTAACCACCAAGTGTTTCCAGGTACTAGATCTAAACTGACCTTAGAATAAACCAAAATATGACTTATGTGATTGGAGTGGTCCCATTTCTCATAGTATTTCCTATCTTTAGAGGAACCAAATTTCGAAGGAGAAGGTGGTTACTTCATCCTTAATGCAATGTCAAAATTCACGCCGCCAAGAATAATTTTCATGTTCTCATTTTATTCCTTAAAATTTCTCTCATTAAGGACCCGTACCTTATTCTTAAAATTTGCAGATATTGAAGTAATTGTAGCTGAAAAACGAAAACAAAATTAAACATTTTAAATATACTTGTTGGAAACCCACCAAACATCTATGATGAATTTCTACACAGTGACAATGAATTATGAGAAAGAAAAGAAAAAGAAGACAATTATTTTCTGCAGAGTTTCTCTCTGTCCACAAACTGTGGAAAACTTTGTTATTCACTTTGCAACTGCAAAATACTGTGAATGACTTAATTGACTTAATTAAAAACTTATGAGTTACTCCCTATTTATAGATTTTTATTAGCTCAAAACCCAAAACTATAAAAGCCCAAAATACCTATTTTGTACTAAATCAAATCTATCTATTTTAGATCTGAATCAAATCTATTTAAATCTAAAACAAATCTAATCTCTTCGAAACACATAGTTTTGAAACTATGAATTACAATTTAACACACCGCCTAATTCATTGTGTCTAAACTATCTATATTTATCATGGCTCTTAGTCTTCTGAATACTTCGACCTGCACTCCCTTTGTCATGATGTCTGTAATCTGATTCTCAGTTCTGCAGTGTTCCAAATTCATCTTCCCATCTGCTACCTGCTCTCGAAGATAATGGAACCTCATTTCGATGTGCTTGCTTCGACCATGTGCTATTGGGTTCTTCGCCAGATTGACAGCTGACTTGCTGTTGATCTTCATGGTAATTACTCCATGATCTTTCCCTGATATCTCTTCGACCAAGTTCACCATCCAAGTTACTTGACATGCACAAAGAGAAACATCTATGTATTCTGCTTCGCATGATGATAATGCCCCTACTGGTTCCTTTCTTGAACTCCAAGCAACTGGTGCACCACCCAACATAAACATATATCCTGCCGTTAATTTCCGATCTTCAGCATCACTACACCAACTCGAATCAGTGTATTCCACTAACTTGCATTATTTTCCTTTATCAGCTGCATGAAACAAAATTCCATAGTCAAGAGTTCCTTTGAGATGCCTTAGTATCCTCTTTACCCTTGCTATATGTGATACCTTTGGCTTCTGCATGAATCTACTTACCATACCTACACTATATACTAAGTCAGGCCTTGTATGACAAAGATATCTCAATGATCCAATAAGTCTTCTGTATTGGGTTGGGCCAACATCATCTTCATCTGCATCTTTTGACAGTTGCAGTCTTGGTTCTGCAGGTGTCGAAGTTGAGTAGCATTCTTCTATCTCAAACCTCTTGATAATTTCTCCCCCATATCTTCTTTGATGCATCATCAAACCTCTACTGCTCTTGTAAAATTCGATGCCAAGGAAATATGAAATCTCACCCAGATTAGACATTTCGAATTCCTTGCTGATATCACCTTTGAAGTCTTCGATCTCACTTTTGCATCTACCTATTATCAATAAATCATCTACATAGAGACATAGTATAAGCAATTCACTATTGCTTCTTCTTACATATACTCCATGTTCAATTGTGCACTTTACAAACTCCTTCACCCTTAGAAAACTATCAATTTTCTTTTTCCAAGCTCTTGGAGCTTGTCTCAATCCATATAGGGCTTTATGCAGCCTATACACCTTTCTCTCTTCGTCATGTTTCACAAACCCAACTGATTGTTTAACATAAACTTCTTCGTCTATGGATCCATTCAGGAATGCACACTTTACGTCTATCTGACATATGTTCCATCTGTTTATTTCTACTAGACCAACAACCAACCTAATTGTTTCGATCCTAGCAATAAGTGCAATAACTTCATCAAAGTTTATTCCTTCTTTCTGTAGAAATCCTTTTGCCACAATCCTTGCTTTGTGTCGAGTTACTTCCCCTTTGGAATTCCTTTTCACTTTGTATACCCACTTGAAATCAATTGCCTTCTTGCCTTGAGGCAATTCGACAAGTGACCAAGTATTGTTGTCTTCGATAGACTTCACTTCTTCGTTCATTGCTTTCACCCACTTTGAATATTTCAATGCTTCAGCTGCATTGATAGGTTCGACATCTGCATAGAAAGCATAATGTACTAACTCACCTTTATTGTATATCACATCATATGATGTGATCATACAATCTTGCAATCTTTCAGGCATGTGTCTTGTTCTTTGAGGCCTGCTTGTACTTGTTTGATCTATAACTGCTGGTTCCTCTTGTCGAACTTATCTTTCGACTTAAGTTTCTTCAAGTAGGATTCCCACTGAGTCTTTCTTGACATTTTCAATCCGATCCCATTCTTTAAACTCATCTATGATCACGTCTCTGTTGATCACAATATGCTTCTTCACTGGGTCTAATAACTTGTAACCTCCTGTCTAATGATATTCAACTAGAATCATTTGACTTGACTTATTATCAAATATTCTTCTCAACTGATCTGACACATGTTTATATGCAATAGATCCAAATACCTTCAGATGAATCAAGCCAGGCCTCACACCAGACCAACATTCTTCTAGAGTAATTCCTTCTAGCTTCTTCGTAGAACATCTGTTCAAAATGTATGTTGCATTCGAAACAGCTTCACCCCAAAACTCTTTAGGTGAATTCTTGCCTTTCAACTTACTTCTCACACCATATTCATGATGGTTCGATTCTTCCTTTATGTAATTCCATTATGTTGTGGAGTATAGGGTGGCACCACCTCATGCATAATCTCTTCCTTTTCACATAACCTGTCGAAGTCTTTCGTCACATACTCTGCACCACCATCAGTTCTCAAACCTTTGAGTTTTCGACCACTTTGTCTTTCGACCATAAACTTAAACTTGGCAAATACTTTGATCATTTCACTTTTCTTCTTGATCAGGTAAGTCCACAACTTTCGACTTAAATCATCTATGAATGTAACAAAGTATTTGTTACCTCCCATTGAATCCACCTGGATTGGTCCACATACATCAGAGTATATGACTTCAAGAATAACCTTCGACCTGCTTCCTGCATCCTTGCTGAAGCTATTCTTGTGCTGCTTCGCCTGTACACATTCCTCACATACCTCATTTGGAATGTCAATTTCTGGAAATCCTAAAACCATATTTCTTCTCTTCAAATCTCTTACGTCTTTAAAGTTGAGATGGCCTAGTCTATAATTCCATATCCATTCATCTCTGCTAGCTGCAGTCGAAAGGCACTTGTGCTCCATCACATTTAGTTCGATCTTGAAGGTTCTATTTTGAGATATAAGATCCTTTAAGATTAATCTTCCATTTACGTCGACGAATCTCATCATCTTATCTTTGATTGACATTTTATAATTATTTTCGACCAACTGCCCTATACTGAGCAAATTGCTCTTCATGCCTGGTATGTACAACACATTAGAAATTAATGACCTCTTGCCATCTTTACTCATAATCATAACATCACCAATACCTTGAGCTGCTAGGGTATTGCCGTTTGCAAATTTTACCATATTTTTCATTGAGGGCTTTATGCTGACAAACCAGTCTTTCCTTCCAGACATATGTGATGAGCATCCTGAATTCAAGTATCATTGATTCTTGAATCTATCTTTATCTCTTGTTGTGACCATCAACATCATCTCTTCTTCTTCATGTTTTCCAAACTTTGCATCACTTTCTTGATTCTTTCGATTTTCTAGACAACCACTCGAGTAATGACCATACTTATGACAATTGTAACATTGAATGTGACTCTTATCAGGTTTTCGACCACCGCCTCTTCCTCTATTTGCAACACCGCCTCTTTGGTTTCCTTGGTATGGTCTTCTTTGATTCGACACATTTCCTTCGTTGTGGTTTCCTCTACCAGTCGATTTGTTGTAGGCTCCTTTACCTCTGTTGAACCACTTTCCATTGCCTTTGGTTTCTTTTGCTGAATATGCCTGCAAAGCCACATCAGTCATCGACTTTCCTGCAACTCTTTCATTCATTCTTTGTTCATGAGATTCAAGTGTTCCTTGAAGCTCTTCCTTTGTCAATTTTGACAAGTCTTTCCCCTCTTCTATAGCCACCACCACATGGTCGAACTTAGGAGCCAAAGATCTCAATATCTTCGAAACAACAACTCTTGTTGTTAATGTTTCTCCACATGCCTTGATTTGATTCACTAGTTTTATAACTCTAGTGAAGAAATCAGATATGCTTTCACTATCTTCCACCTAAAGCAATTCATACGTTCTCTTGTGAGTTTGTAACCTCACTTCTTTGACCTTTTCTGCACCACCAAAGGACTTCTCAAGAACATCCCAAGCTTCTTTTACAGATTCTAAATCACTCATTTTTTCAAAATTTTCTGAACTCACACATTGATGAATTATAAAGAGTGCTTTATAAATTACTTCTCAATTTCTGTGTTTCTTCTTTTCTTCTTCTGAAGTATTTTCTTCAAGCGCTTCGAATCCATCTTTTATAAGATCCCAAAGACCTTGACACCTGAACTCTTTCATTCATTTTTTGTTCATGAGATTCAAGTGTTCCTTGAAGCTCTTCCTTTGTCAATTTCGACAAGTCTTTCCCCTCTTCTATAGCCACCACCACATGGTCGAACTTAGGAGCCAAAGATCTCAAGATCTTCGAAACAACAACTCTTGTTGTTAATGTTTCTCCACATGCCTTGATTTGATTCACTAGTTTTATAACTCTAGTGAAGAAATCACATATGCTTTCACTATCTTCCATCTGAAGCAATTCATACGTTCTCTTGTGAGTTTGTAACCTCACTTCTTTGACCTTTTCTGCACCACCAAAGGACTTCTCAAGAACATCCCAAGCTTCTTTTACAGATTCTAAATCACTCATTTTTTCAAAATTTTCTGGACTCACACATTGATGAATTATAAAGAGTGCTTTATAAATTACTTCTCAATTTATGTGTTTCTTCTTTTCTTCTTCTGAAGTATTTTCTTCAAGCGCTTCGAATCCATCTTTTATAAGATCCCAAAGACCTTGACACCTGAACTCTTTCATTCATTTTTTGTTCATGAGATTCAAGTGTTCCTTGAAGCTCTTCCTTTGTCAATTTCGACAAGTCTTTCGCCTCTTCTATAACCACCACCACATGGTCGAACTTAGGAGCCAAAGATCTCAAGATCTTCGAAACAACAACTCTTGTTGTTAATGTTTCTCCACATGCCTTGATTTGATTCACTAGTTTTATAACTCTAGTGAAGAAATCATATATGCTTTCACTATCTTCCACCTGAAGCAATTCAAACGTTCTCTTGTGAGTTTGTAACCTCACTTCTTTGACCTTTTCTACACCACCAAAGGACTTCTCAAGAACATCCCAAGCTTCTTTTACAGATTCTGAATCACTCACTTTTTCAAAATTTTCTGGACTCACACATTGATGAATTATAAAGAGTGCTTTATAACTTACTTCTCAATTTCTCTGTGTTTCTTCTTTTCTTCTTCTGAAATGTTTTCTCCAAGCGCTTCGAATCCATCTTTTACAAGATCCCAAAGACCTTGACACCTGAATAAAACTTTCATCTATTTGCACTAATTCTCATAGTTGTCTACTTTAAGAATTAGTAGAGTTGCTGGATAATTTGCATTCCCATAATTCGCCATCGTGAATTCTTTTTCTTCCTCAATCGTTCTTGATCAATAATTTCCTTGAATCGAAACCTAGCTCTTGATACCAAATGTTGGAAACCCATCAAATATCTATGATGAATTTCTACACAATGACAATAAATTATGAGAAAGAAAAGAAAAAAGCAGACAATTATTTTCTGCAGAGTTTCTCTCTGCCCACAAACTGTGGAAAACTTTGTTAGTCACTTTGCAACTGCAAAATACTGTGAATGACTTAATTGACTTAATTACAAACTTATGGGTTACTCCCTATTTATAGATTTTGGTTAGCTCAAAGTCCAAAACTATAAAAGGCCAAAATACGTATTTTGCCACTAAATCAAATATATCTATTTTAGATCTAAATCAAATATATTTAAATCTAAAATAAATCTAATCTCTTTGACACACATAGTTTCGACACTATGAATTACAATTTAACACACCGCCTAATTCATTGTGTCTAAACTATCTATATTTATCATGGCTCTTAGTCTTCTGAATACTTCGACCTGCACTCCCTTTGTCATGATGTCTGTAATCTGATTCTCAGTTCTGCAGTGTTCCAAATTCATCTTCCCATCTGCTACCTGCTCTCGAAGATAATGGAACCTCATTTCGATGTGCTTGCTTCGACCATGTGCTATTGGGTTCTTCGCCAGATTGACAGCTGACTTGCTGTTGATCTTTATGGTAATTACTCCATGATCTTTCCCTGATATCTCTTCGACCAAGTTCACCATCCAAGTTACTTGACATGCACAAAGAGAAACATCTATGTATTCTGCTTCGCATGATGATAATGCCCCTACTGGTTCCTTTCTTGAACTCCAAGCAACTGGTGCACCACCTAACATAAACATATATCCTGCCGTTAATTTCCGATCTTCAGCATCACTACACCAACTCGAATCAGTGTATTCCACTAACTTGCATTATTTTCCTTTATCAGCTGCATGAAACAAAATTCCATAGTCAAGAGTTCCTTTGAGATGCCTTAGTATCCTCTTTACCCTTGCTATATGTGATACCTTTGGCTTCTGCATGAATCTACTTACCATACCTACACTATATACTAAGTCAGGCCTTGTATGACAAAGATATCTCAATGATCCAATAAGTCTTCTGTATTGGGTTGGGCCAACATCATCTTCATCTGCATCTTTTGACAGTTGCAGTCTTGGTTCTGCAGGTGTCGAAGTTGAGTTGCATTCTTCTATCTCAAACCTCTTGATAATTTCTCCCCCATATCTTCTTTGATGCATCATCAAACCTCTACTGCTCTTGTAAAATTCGATGCCAAGGAAATATGAAATCTCACCCAGATTAGACATTTCGAATTCCTTGCTGATATCACCTTTGAAGTATTCGATCTCACTTTTGCAGCTACCTATTATCAATAAATCATCTACATAGAGACATAGTATAAGCAATTCACTATTGCTTCTTCTTACATATACTCCATGTTCAGTTGTGCACTTCACAAATTCCTTCACCCTTAGAAAACTATCAATTTTCTTATTCCAAGCTCTTGGAGCTTGTCTCAATCCATATAGGGCTTTATGCAGCCCATACACCTTTCTCTCTTCATCATGTTTCACAAACCCAACTGATTGTTTAACATAAACTTCTTTGTCTATGGATCCATTCAGGAATGCACACTTTACGTCTATCTGACATATGTTCCATCTGTTTATTTCTACTAGACCAACAACCAACCTGATTGTTTCGATCCTAGCAATAAGTGCAATAACTTCATCAAAGTTTATTCCTTCTTTCTGTAGAAATACTTTTGCCACAATCCTTGCTTTGTGTCGAGTTACTTCCCCTTTGGAATTCCTTTTCACTTTGTATACCCACTTGAAATCAATTGCCTTCTTGCCTTGAGGCAATTCGACAAGTGACCAAGTATTGTTGTCTTCGATAGACTTCACTTCTTCGTTCATTGCTTTCACCCACTTTGAATCTTTCAATGCTTCAGCTGCATTGATAGGTTCGACATCTGCATAGAAAGCATAATGTACTAACTCACCTTTATTGTATATCACATCATATGATGTGATCATACAATCTTGCAATCTTTCAGGCATGTGTCTTGTTCTTTGAGGCCTGCTTGTACTTGGTTGATCTATAACTGCTGGTTCCTCTTGTCGAACTTATCTTTCGACTTAAGTTTCTTCAAGTAGGATTCCCACTGAGTCTTTCTTGACATTTTCAATCCGATCCCATTCTTTAAACTCATCTATGATCACGTCCCTGTTGATCACAACATGCTTCTTCACTGGGTCTAATAACTTGTAACCTCCTGTCTAATGATATTCAACTAGAATCATTTGACTTGACTTATTATCAAATATTCTTCTCAACTGATCTGACACATGTTTATATGCAATAGATCCAAATACCTTCAGATGAATCAAGCCAGGCCTCACACCAGACCAACATTCTTCTAGAGTAATTCCTTCTAGCTTCTTCTTAGAACATCTGTTCAAAATGTATGTTCCATTCGAAACAGCTTCACCCCAAAACTCTTTAGGTGAATTCTTGCCTTTCAACATACTTCTCACACCATATTCATGGTGGTTCGATTCTTCCTTTATGTAATTCCATTATGTTGTGGAGTATAGGGTGGCACCACCTCATGCATAATCTCTTCCTTTTCACATAACCTGTCGAAGTCTTTCGTCACATACTCTGCACCACCATCAGTTCTCAAACCTTTGAGTTTTCGACCACTTTGTCTTTCGACCATAAACTTAAACTTGGCAAATACTTTGATCATTTCACTTTTCTTCTTGATCAGGTAAGTCCACAACTTTCGACTTAAATCATCTATGAATGTAACAAAGTATTTGTTACCTCCCATTGAATCCACCTGGATTGGTCCACATACATCATAGTATATGACTTCAAGAATAACCTTCGACCTACTTCCTGCATCCTTGCTGAAGCTATTCTTGTGCTGCTTCGCCTGTACACATTCCTCACATACCTCATTTGGAATGTCAATTTCTGGCAATCCTGAAACCATATTTCTTCTCTTCAAATCTCTTACGTCTTTAAAGTTGAGAATTCCTAGTCTATAATTCCATATCCATTCATCTCTGCTAGCTGCAGTCGAAAGGCACTTGTGCTCCATCACATTTAGTTCGATCTTGAAGGTTCTATTTTGAGATATAAGATCCTTTAAGATTAATCTTCCATTTACGTCGACGAATCTCATCATCTTATCTTTGATTGACACTTTATAATTATTTTCGACCAACTTCCCTATACTGAGCAAATTGCTCTTCATGCCTGGTATGTACAACACATTAGAAATTAATGACCTCTTGCCATCTTTACTCATAATCACAACATCACCAATACCTTGAGCTGCTAGGGTATTGCCGTTTGCAAATTTTACCATATTTTTAATTGAGGGCTTTATGCTGACAAACCAGTCTTTCCTTCCAGACATATGTGATGAGCATCCTGAATTCAAGTATCATTAATTCTTGAATCTATCTTTATCTCTTGTTGTGACCATCAACATCATCTCTTCTTCTTCATGTTTTGCAAACTTTGCATCACTTTCTTGATTCTTTCAATTTTCTAGATAATCACTCGAGTAATGACCATACTTATGACAATTGTAACATTGAATGTGACTCTTATCAGGTTTTCGACCACCGCCTCATCCTCTATTTGCAACACCGCCTCTTTGGTTTCCTTGGTATGGTCTTCTTTGATTCGACACATTTCCTTCGTTGTGGTTTCCTCTACCAGTCGATTTGTTGTAGGCTCCTCTACCTCTGTTGAACCACTTTCCATTGCCTTTGGTTTATTTTGCTGAATATGCCTGCAAAGCCACATCAGTCATCAACTTGCCTGCAACTCTTTCATTCATTCTTTGTTCATGAGATTCAAGTGTTCCTTGAAGCTCTTCCTTTGTCAATTTCGACAAGTCTTTCCCCTCTTCTATAGCCACCACCACATGGTCGAACTTAGGAGCCAAAGATCTCAATATCTTCGAAACAACAACTCTTGTTGTTAATGTTTCTCCACATGCCTTGATTTGATTCACTAGTTTTATAACTCTAGTGAAGAAATCAGATATGCTTTCACTATCTTCCACCTGAAGCAATTCATACGTTCTCTTGTGAGTTTGTAACCTCACTTCTTTGACCTTTTCTGCACCACCAAAGGACTTCTCAAGAACATCCCAAGCTTCTTTTACAGATTCTAAATCACTCATTTTTTCAAAATTTTCTGAACTCACACATTGATGAATTATAAAGAGTGTTTTATAAATTACTTCTCAATTTCTGTGTTTCTTCTTTTCTTCTTCTGAAGTATTTTCTTCAAGCGCTTCGAATCCATCTTTTATAAGATCCCAAAGACCTTGACACCTGAACTCTTTCATTCATTTTTTGTTCATGAGATTCAAGTGTTCCTTGAAGCTCTTCCTTTGTCAATTTCGACAAGTCTTTCCCCTCTTCTATAGCCACCACCACATGGTCAAACTTAGGAGCCAAAGATCTCAAGATCTTCGAAACAACAACTCTTGTTGTTAATGTTTCTCCACATGCCTTGATTTGATTCACTAGTTTTATAACTCTAGTGAAGAAATCACATATGCTTTCACTATCTTCCACCTGAAGCAATTCATACGTTCTCTTGTGAGTTTGTAACCTCACTTCTTTGACCTTTTCTGCACCACCAAAGGACTTCTCAAGAACATCCCAAGCTTCTTTTACAGATTCTAAATCACTCATTTTTTCAAAATTTTCTGGACTCACACATTGATGAATTATAAAGAGTGCTTTATAACTTACTTCTCAATTTATGTGTTTCTTCTTTTCTTCTTCTGAAGTATTTTCTTCAAGCGCTTCGAATCCATCTTTTATAAGATCCCAAAGACCTTGACACCTGAACTCTTTCATTCATTTTTTGTTCACGAGATTCAAGTGTTCCTTGAAGCTCTTCCTTTGTCAATTTCGACAAGTCTTTCCCCTCTTCTATAACCACCACCACATGGCGAACTTAGGAGCCAAAGATCTCAAGATCTTCGAAACAACAACTCTTGTTGTTAATGTTTCTCCACATGCCTTGATTTGATTCACTAGTTTTATAACTCTAGTGAAGAAATCATATATGCTTTCACTATCTTCCACCTGAAGCAATTCATACGTTCTCTTGTGAGTTTGTAACCTCACTTCTTTGACCTTTTCTGCACCACCAAAGGACTTCTCAAGAACATCCCAAGCTTCTTTTACAGATTCTGAATCACTCACTTTTTCAAAATTTTCTGGACTCACACATTGATGAATTATAAAGAGTGCTTTATAACTTACTTCTCAATTTCTCTGTGTTTCTTCTTTTCTTCTTCTGAAACGTTTTCTCCAAGCGCTTCGAATCCATCTTTTACAAGATCCCAAAGACCTTGACACCTGAATAAAACTTTCATCTATTTGCACTAATTCTCATAGTTGTCTACTTTAAGAATTAGTAGAGTTGCTGGATAATTTGCATTCCCATAATTCGCCATCGTGAATTCTTTTTCTTCCTCAATCGTTCTTGATCGATAATTTCCTTGAATCGAAACCTAGCTCTTGATACCAAATGTTGGAAACCCATCAAATATCTATGATGCATTTCTACACAATGACAATAAATTATGAGAAAGAAAAGAAAAAAGAAGACAATTATTTTCTGCAGAGTTTCTCTCTGCCCACAAACTGTGGAAAACTTTGTTAGTCACTTTGCAACTGCAAAATACTGTGAATGACTTAATTGACTTAATTACAAACTTAGGGGTTACTCCCTATTTATAGATTTTGGTTAGCTCAAAGTCCAAAACTATAAAAGGCCAAAATACATATTTTGCCACTAAATCAAATATATCTATTTTAGATCTAAATCAAATATATTTAAATCTAAAATAAATCTAATCTCTTTGACACACATAGTTTCGACACTATGAATTACAATTTAACAATACTCACATAAAAGAAAACTGAATTATCAATTTGTTCAAATAATGACATAACTCATCTCAAGATACCTAGTGTACCATCAATATTGAGTCTTTGGATACTAATAATAACTGCTAGTGATACTATTGTTGTAACGATCAAACATTGATAATAAAAATATGCAGAATATTAAACCTATCTTTTAGGTCAATTGATACTCGCATTGACAAATATCACGCAACCAAAAAATTATTTAACATTTTTCATAAATAATTTCCATAAAAGATGTCACTTTAACAACTTTTTCGTTTCAACTAATCACTTAAAATGTTAAATTACTGTATAAAAAATATAATCCATAGTCAAATTTAAATAAAATTGAACAAAAAAATATTTTAAATTAAATCCAAAACAAAAATACTAATGCACATTGATGCCTTATGCACTGATACTAGAAAATTAGAATTAAATGAAAATTCAAAAATTAAAAATCAAACCCAAATAAAAAAGTATCAATTTACTTTACTGCAATATATTATATGTATAAATTCTCAAGTGATTCAAACGTACAGTTTATTCAATATTTTATAGTGAATAAAAGAAATTGACACATACTGAATATTCGAGTGTTAATAAAATCTATAACAACATACTGTTTAGGGGCCAATGGCCAATTGTTAGTGTAATCAAGATTCTAACATAATCAAGGAAAAAAAAAAGAATTTGGATACAAAATCACATAACAATGGTTTTATTTAACTTTATACCTGCATGTATCCGCAATTCCGACTTAAATTATACATATTAATAACATTATTTATCCATGCATGTCACATATATTATAATGGTATATTAATAATGAATAGCTTTTTATTTTTCAGGAAATTTGCATTACCAATATAACCGGCACAATAAAACCTTTACTAAAATTAGTTACTAATCATGAAACGGAATTGTGCTTTGCAGAGAAATAAAGCACAGTTGAATAAATTTTAAAAGTAAAATTAATATAAATTTCGAAACAAACCATGAAATAAAATTAAAATTAGTATAAATTTCGAAACAAACCATGAAATAAAATGTTACGACAAACATCCTGAAAAATAATTGATGAATATACCGGTATAAACGAAAACATACACTTTACACAAATTAGAAGATCAAAAACAGATCTCAATTTAAGAACTCTAATTTCAAAATCACGTGATAAATCACAATTTAAAAAATATTAATTTATACAATTGAAAAATAATTTTAAAATTAAATTGAATCAAATATGAGTAACTTTGATACCACTTGTTAGATTCCGTTCATAAACCTTATAATTTTTATCAATATAGAAATCAAAAATAAAACTCTAAATAAAATCCTTAAACTCATATACGAATACAATTCTGAGAATGAAAACGGAAGCATACCTGAATTTACTATTGAGAATCACAGAAGGTTTGTGGAATGGGGATGAAGAGAGAAATCTTGATAAGTCGTTTTTATTGTCTACAAATAGGGACCATAACCCCTATAAATAACCTCAAAGTTATTTATTAGTATTCAATTTTTTAATTTGACCCATTGACCAATGGTTTTTACACAGATATTTAACATTTATTTTAGTTATCGTTTATGTTACTTGTCGAGGTTTGATTTCGTTTTATCGCATATTATGCTTTGGTTTTGCCTTTTAGTGTTTTCAGATTCAAAAAAATAAATCGGGACAAATCGGTGCACAACTCAGAGTTTTGGAAGAAATATAAAAATCCACCTACAAGAGGCCTGACACGGGCCGTGTAAGGATGAAGGCTAGGACGAGACAAAGAAAATGGGAAGTCAGAGGGCTGACACGGGCGTCCGTGTCAGCTGACATGGCCCGTGTGAGAAGGTCTGTATTTGAAAATAAAAGACAAATTCTCAGAGGTCCAACACGGGCATCCGTGTTGCCTGACACGACCCGTGTTGGATTGCGACGCTGATTTCAGTATTTCAGGTTATTTTGTTCATCTGTTAAGCTGTGGGGGTATTTTAGGTACTTTCAACCAACCTAAATGAGTTGTTACTATTAAGAGGAGTTTCCACGATGAAAAGAAGGACTTTTTTGCCAGCGAAGAAGAGCTTACATGACTGAAGATTAGGGAGATCAAGGTTCTTGGAGAGCGGAAGATTCTCATGAGCGGAAGCAATTGAAGATCGAAGCTATCCAATTACTTGTAATGTCTAATATTTATCTTGTGATTGTTTTGAACAGTATGAGTAGCTAAAGCCCCAAATGCTAGGGGATATCCCTGATTTGACTCTGTAAACGATTTTGATTCTTGAATTTCTTTAATACAATAGTCTTCCCTATTCAATTTAGTTGTACAATGTTTTTATGCTTTCCTGATCAGACAAATTAGGATTGATTTATAGTTAACAATCAGCTGGACCGCAGTTGTTAAGGTTTTTGTACGATTAGGCTATAATAGATATCACCTAGGACTAGGGATACTCTATAGTTACCAGACAACTCTTGATAAAACAATGGCTTGACTCCGTCAGATATCTCTAAGGACTTAGGATTTAGGATGAAGGTTAAAAGGTTTTCCCACTAAGGACTTAGGAGAAGATAACCTAAAGGGCTAGTAATTGAAGGATATGAACTTGTTGAAGAGATCATAATTCAAGGTAGTTATAGGGAAAATTATACACCACGCCCAACATGCTCTTCATATATGTGAAAACGTCATTTTATATTTCTGCTACTTGTTAAGTGACAATTTTAAAACCAAAACCCATATCAAGTTTTGTTTAATAGAACTACAAATTTAACTCGATAATTGTACGCAGTCCTTGAGATCGACATTCTGGGAACCTCCCTATTACTACATCGGTGAAAATAGTACACTTGTTATTTTACCCGTCAAGTTTTTGGTGCTGTTGTCGGGGAATGCCTAGTTATTGAGTGTAATTTGAGTTCAATTAGAATTTTGTTGCTCTGCAACTAAAATTCCTTTTCTGTAATTTTTATATTTTTGTCATTACTGATTTTTCCTAACCTTTGTATGCGAGAAAAACCCTCAGCTGAATTTTCTTTTGATATACAGACTTAAGTTCACAATCAGAACTCAAAACTATAGGTGAAAATCCACCACCACCAGAGAGACTTATTGGGGATCACGGAGGAGAAAATGCTCCAGCAGGTCAGTTGACTATTGTAAATAAACCAATCAATGTTGCAAATTTTCAACTGCGACCTTCAACCATCCGTCAGCTCGAGATTAGATCTTTCATCGAAAAGATCAATGAAGATGCTTATAAGCATTTGCAGAGATTCCTCACCATGAGTACTACTTTGAAGATTGAGGGACACTCTGAAGAAGCCAAGAAATTAAGGATGTTCTCGTTCACGATGTTTGAAGATGTTGAAGAGTGGTTTTACTCATTGCCTGTTGGAAGTATCACCACTTGGGAACAGATGGAGAAGACTTTTTTTGATGAGTACTTTCCCGCTTCTATTTATATTCACAAAAGATATGGTATTGTGAATTTTAAGAAGAAGTAAGGAGAGTCGCTAGGTGATGCTTATAAGAGGTTCAAGAAGTTATTAGTAGCATGTCCCACTCACAACATGGGTCAAACAGAGCAAATACAAATGTTTATAAATGGCCTTCGAATAAAGACAAAGCAGCTTATTGATACAGAAGTCGGTGGCTCATCCAACTTTACAGCAACCACTAGTGTGAAGAAGATTAGTGAAGCCATTGCTGTAAATGAGCATCTAGAGCTATATGACAGGGCTGTGAGTAAACAGAGGGGGTGATTAATCTGAAGTTAGAAATTAATAAGAAGCTGGAATTGAATAAGTAATTGCTGCAGAAGTAGAGAAAAAGCTTAAAGCAATGAACATGACTACTCAACATGTAGCTCAGGTTCAACAAGTACATAAGGTTGCTTGTGAAATTTGTAGTGGACTGCACCTTATTGTGCAATGTCTTGCAACTACACAACAAATTAAGGGTATAAAATTCTCGAGGCAAAATAACCCATATTCTAACACCTATAATCCTGGATGAAAGAATCATCCTAATTTCTCCTGGAAAGATCAACATCAACAAGCTCCTAAAAAGGCAGAGTGGGAGGTGGCTATTAAAGAGATGGCTGCCTACACCTATAAATTTCAATAAGAGACAAGGAGTAATCACAAGAATACTAGCTCTGCAATAAAAAATTTGGAAGTTCAAATGAGACAGATTGCACAACAGGTAGCGCTGCAAGCACAAGAAAATCACAAAAATCATGAAAATGTTAATGCTGTCACAACGAAGAATGAGAAAGTTGTTGAAGAAAAGAAATATGAGGTAAACGTTTATGATAATATCATAGGAGTAGAGCTGGAAGTAAGAGAGTACAAGAAAAATAGGAAGAAGTGGTATCGCATGTGAAGCCAGTTGAAGAAAAAACTAAACAAGAAATCAATTAAATGTATCCATCTCAAGTTGCAAAGAAGGACACAAAAGAGAAAGAGTTTGATAAATTTGTTAAGTTGTTCAAAAATATAGAGATCAATATACCATTCTTTGAAGCACTCGAGAAAATATCTTTGTATCAGAAATTCATGAAGGAGGTATTATCAAAGAAGAGATCAACATGAGAGTGATCGGTACCCTGTGATGAGAAATTGTGTGTAATTGTACCCGAGAGGAAAATACTTGTCAAGCCGAAAGATCCGAGGTCAGTTGCAATACCATGCACCATAAAAGACAGAACTTGTAAGAGGGTTCTGGTTGATTCTGGATCTAGTGTGAGTTTAATGCCATTATCGATTTTCAAAAAGCTCCGTATTGAGAAGATAAGCGGGAGGGACAAAATTGAAATTTGTTTTCCCAGTTGAATTTCAGATCACGGACATACTTGAATATGAAGAGACTCTTATCATTCTTGGTAAACCATTTATGCTAACTAGTCGATGCAATTTTGATATCGAGATAGGTAATCTGACACTAAAATCATTTGATGAGGAGATAACTTTGAAGGTGTTGGAGATCAAAAAGCAGGGTGCAGGTGAAAAGAATAAAGCTTTAGCTGGTATGATAAAATTAGCAGGAGATAACAGAAGTTTAAAATCACCCCCAAAAAAGGTCTCCAGCATAAGCTCTCAGATGACATCAAAAAAAATTCTAAGTTTAGTCCAGAAGTCAAGAAGAGAAAGAAAATGAAACTTAAAGACAATAGTTGGAAGGGACTGGAAGCACAAAATGGTCAATGCTTTTGATCTAGACGAGTTTTGGGTTGCGAAAAGGACAAGCAACAAGGTGTGGAAGAGGAAGCACTCCCATGAGGGGATGAACCGTCGAGCCATGCGACGTTAAACGAAGCGCTTCGTGGGAGGCAACCCACGCTTTAAATAACTTATTTTTTGTTTAGTTTTGTCTGCGCGTAATAAAAAGGCAGTCTTACTGGTGAAAGCTAGGAGGCAGCAACATGTGTTGCATTCCCCTCTGTGAGTCACCTTCCTCGAGCTTGTTATGAAATATTGGGATCAATGTTTAGTTCAAGTTGGGGAGGGGGGGTATTTCTTTTCTTATTTTCGAATAATTTGTTAGTTCTATGCCAATTCCTGTGTAAATCCATGAGTTGAAGTCCTTCAAATTTTGGTTGAAATTTTTTGTTTTGTTCAAGAACTTGGTTCTCATAGAGTTCGGGAATAGTATATAGAGACAAAGGGGTGGTTGTTAAGGGTAGGAAGCTCAGAATAATGTGACAAGGATACGAGTCTAACATATAGATTTGTATCATAGTGCTTGAATCTTGAGAAGTACTCCTTGAGTAGTTTATCAATATAGTCTGGAATAATCTAGATTCACATGCGGGTATGATTGGTTGAGAAACAAATAAAGCTGACACCAAATGATGAAAAGGAAATAAAAGGCAACTGGCTTGCTAAGTTGGGTAGCCCTCACCCGGTTATTCATCCCTAAGGGGGTTGATCCCCAAACATCATCCGAAAGGACAATATATAACTGCAAAGTTTGAAAATTTCATCGGTAATTAAAAGTAGCCAATGCTGCTTATTTGGTGCCTAAACAAAAACTCTTGATTAGTCTTGTGCATGTGATGATCATCATAATTCTCATTGCCTTAATTTGACTATCTGAATGAAAAAGGAGGAAAATCGGAAAGAGACTTAAGTACAAATCATAGTTAGAGAGGTATCTGAAGAGGAAGCTCGAGATTTAAAGGTTCTTAAACAAACTCTTCACGTCATGTGAACATCAGACAAACTGCTTCTTGACCAATTGGAACAGATGTCTCACATATGATTTCCAGTTTTCTGTGATTTTTCATGAGTTCTTGAAATGGTCGCTTGAGGTCAAGCAAAGATTTAAGTTTAGGGGAGTTTGATCAATGGTTTTCACACAAATATTTAACATTTATTTTAGTTATCCTTTCCCTTACTTATTGAGGTTTTATTTTGTTTTATCGCATATTATGCTTTGGTTTTGTGTTTCAGTGTTTTTAGGTTTAAAAGAATAAATCAGGACAAATTGGTGAAAAACTCAAAGTTTTAGAAGAAATACAAATATCCACCAACAAGAGGCCTGACACGACCACCCATGTCGCATGACACGAGCCGTGTCGGGATGAAGGCTAGGATGAGACAAAGGAAATGGAAAGTCAGGGGGCTGACACGGGCGCCCGTGTCAGCTAACACGACCCGTGTTAGAAGGTGTATATTAGAAAATAAATGAAAAATTCCCAGAGGTCCAATACGGGCACCCGTGTTTCCTGACACGGCCCATGTTGGGTTACGACACTGATTTCAGTATTTTGGGTTATTTTGTTCATATGTTAAGCTGTGGGAACATTTTGGGTACTTCCGACCAACCTAAATGAGTTTTTGCTATTAAGAGGAGTTTCCACGATGAAAACAAAGACTTTTTTTGCCAGCGAAGAAGAGCTTACACGACTGAAGATTGGGGAGATCAAGGTTCTTGGAGAGCAGAAGATTCTCATGAGCGGAAGCAATTGAAGATCGAAGATATTCAATTACTTGTAATGTTTAATCTTTATCTTGTGATTATTTTGAACAGTATGAGTTGCTAAACCCCAAAATGCTAGGGGATGTCCCTGATTTGACTCTGTAAAAAATTTTGATTCTTGAATTTCTTTAATACAATAGTCTTATCTATTCAATTTAGTTGTACAATGTTTTTATACTTTCCTGATCTGACATATTAGGATTGATTTACAGTTAACAATCAACTGGACCGTTGTTGTTAAGGTTTTTGTACGATTATGCTATAATAGATATCATCTAGGACTAGGGATACTCTATAGTTACCAGATAACTCTTGATAAAACAAAGGCTTGACTTCGTCAGATAAGCATTTGCAGAGATTCCTCACCACGAGTACTACTTTGAATATTGAGGGACACTCTGAAGAAGCCAAGAAATTAAGGATGTTTCCGTTCACGCTGTCTGAAGATGTCGAAGAGTGGTTTTACTCATTGTAAGCTGGAAGTATCACCACTTGGGAACAGTTGGAGAAGACTTTTCTTGATGAGTACTTTCCTTCTTCTGTTTATATTAGCAAAATATATGATATTGTGAATTTTAAGCAGAATGAAGGAGAGTCGCTAGGTGATGCTTATAAGAGGTTCAAGAGGTAATTAGTAGCCTGTCCCACTCATAACATGGGTCAAACAGAGAAAATTCAAATGGGTGTAAATGGCCTTCGAATAAAGACAAAATAACTTATTGATACAGCAGTCAGTGGCTCATCCAACTTTACAACAACCATTGGTGTGAAGAAGAATATTGAAGCCATTGCTGCAAATAAGCATTTGAAGCTATATGACAGGGCTGTGAGTAAACCAGAAGGGGTGATTGATCTGAAGTTAGAATTGATAAGCAGCTGAAAATTGAAGAAGCAATTGCTGCAGAAGTAGAGAAAAATCTGAAAGCAATGAACATGGGTCCTCAACATGTAGCTCAGGTTCAACAAGTACATAAGTTGCTTACGAAATTTGTAGTGGACCGCACCTTACTGTGCAATGTCTTGAAACTCCATAACAAATTGAGGGGATAAAATTCTTGAGGCAAAATAACCCATATTCTAACACCTATAATCCTGGGTTGAAGAATCATCCTAACTTCTCCTAGAAAGATCAACAACAACAAGCTCCTAAGAAGGCAGAGTGGGAGGTGGCTATTGAAGAGATGGCTGCCTACACCTCTCAATTTCAAGAAGAGATGAGGAGTAATCAAAAGAATACCACAACTGCAATAAAAAATTTGGAAGTTCAAATGGGACAGATTGCACAACAGGTAGCGTTGCGAGCACTAGAAAATCAGAAAAATCATGAGAATGTTAATACCGTCACAAAGAGAAATGAGAAACCTGCTTAAGAAAAGAAAGATGAGGTAAAATTTTATGATAGTATCATAGAAGTAGAGCTGGAAGTGAGAGAATATAAGAAAAATAGGAAGAAGTGGTATCACATGTGAAGCTAGTTGAAGAGAAAACTAAACTAGAAATCAAGTTGCTCTATCCATCTCGAGTTGCAAAGAAGGACACAAAAGAGAAAGAGTTTAATAAATTTGTCTAGTTGTTAAAAAATCTAGAGATCAATATACCATTATTTGAAGCATTTGAGAAAATGTATTTGTATCAGAAATTCATGAAGGAGGTATTATCAAAGAAGATATCAACAGGAGACGGATCGGTACCCTGTGATGAGAAATTGTGTGTAATTGCA
This sequence comes from Vicia faba, assembly GCA_948472305.1. NCBI lineage: Eukaryota > Viridiplantae > Streptophyta > Magnoliopsida > Fabales > Fabaceae > Vicia > Vicia faba. The sequence goes on from OX451737.1 coordinate 537,309,529, forward strand.
CCTGAGAGGAAAATACCTGTCAAGCAGAAGGATCCAAGGTCAATTGCAAAACCATGCACCATAAAAGACAAAAATTTCAAGAGGGTTCTGGTTGATTCTGGCTCTAGTGTGAGTTTAATTCCATTCTCGATTTTCAAGAAGTTCAATATTGAGAAGATAAGTGGGAGTTATACAAAATTGAAATTTGCTGATCACACCATCAAGCAGTCATATGGGATAGATGAAGATGTATTAGTAGAAATTGACAATTTTCTTTTCCCAGTTGATTTTTAGATCATGGAGATACCTGAAGATGAAGAGACTCCTATCATTCTTTAGACCATTTATGCTAACTAGTCGATGCAATTTTGATATCGAGATAGGTAATCTGACACTGAAATCATTTGATGAGGAGATAACTTTGAAGATGTTGGAGATCAAAAAGCAGGGTGCATGTGAAAATAATCAAGATTTAGCTGTTATGATAAATTAGCAGGAGATAACAAAAGTTTTAAATCACCCCCAGAAAATTTCTCCAGCATAAGCTCTCAGGTGGCATAAAAAAATTCTAAGTTCAGTCCAAAAGTCAAGAAGAGAAAGAAAACGAAACTAAAAGGTGAGAAGACGGAAGTTGGAAGGGACTGGAAGCACAAAGTGGTTAATGCTTTTTGATCTAGATGAGTTTTGGGTTGCGGAAAGGAAATGCAACAAGGTATGGAAGAGGAAGTACTCCCATAAGGGGATGAATCGCCGAGCCATGCAACGTTAAACAAAGTGCTTCGTGTGAGGTAACCCACACTTTTAAAAACTTAGTTTTTGTTTAGTTTTGCCTGTAGGTAATAAAAAGGGAGTCTTACTCGTGAAAGCTAGGAGGCATCATCATGTGTTGCATTCCCCTCTGTGAGTCACCTTCCTCGAGCTTGTTCTGAAACATTGGGATCAATATTTAGTTCAAGTTTTTTTTTTTTTTGGGGGGGGGGGGGGGTTATTGATTTTCTTCTTTTCGAATTATTTGTTAGTTCTATGCGAATTGCTGTGTAAATCCACGAATTGAAGTCCTCCAAATTTTGGCTGAAAATTTTTGTTTTCAAAAACTTAGTTCTCATAGAGTTCGAGAATAGTATATGGAGACAAAGGGATGGTTGGTTAAGGGTAGGGAGTTTGAAATAACGTGACAAGGATACGAGTCTAACGTGTAGATTTTTACCAAAGTGTTTGAATCTTGAGAAGTACTCCTTGAGTAGTTTATCAATACAGTCTGGCATAATTTAGATTCACATGCAGGTATGATTGGTTGAGAAAGAAATAAAGCTGACACCAAATGATGAAAATGCAATAAAAGGCATCTGACTCGCTAAGTTGGCTATCCCTCACACGGTTATTCATCCAAAAGGGGGTTGATCCCCAAACTTCGTCCAAAAGAACAATATATAAATGCAAAGTTTGAAAATTTCATCGATAATTAAAATTAGCCAATGCTGCTTATTTAGTGCCTAAACAAAAACTCTTGATTAGTGTAATACGGTGGGAGAACTGACTTGGTTGTTTTTCATTTTATCACAATTGTTGCGGATAGCAAGAGTCGCCGTCGACTTTTCTTTTATCCAATAAGGAAAGGGTGAAAAGAACAAGAAAGAACTTTGAGATATTTTCTTGAGTTCGGGGGGGGGGGGGGGGGGGGGTAGGTTATGAAAAGGGAAGGTGTTAGCACCCTTTTCATCTGTAGTTATCTACGGGTTCTTAGTTGCTTGCTAGATCACTTTTGAAAATTGCTTTGTTTGAAATGTGTTTGTGGTGGATTTTGAAAGTATTTTTGAAAAGCGCCTTCGTTTAGGAAAACTTTGTAATGATTCTTGTCTCTATAAGAATGCATACAAAGTGTTGGACTTTTAAAATTATTTTCATGTTTTTTTGAAAGTGTATGGTGTATTTGGAATGATGTTTGTTTTGAAGATGGAGTGTGAGCAAGCAACTAAGAACGTTCTACCTACTCAAAAGTCTTTTGTTCATTTCTTCCTTCCATAGATATTGTTATCTTACCATGGATTGGTAAAAAGCTCTATCTTTGGATGTAAAGGGATGAACACGTGTCATCGTATAGTCATGGATAACAATGTTGTGAGATATCTTAGCATTTCTCTTAAGGGACTAAGATCATTTGTAAGACAATATTCGTAGCATCATTGAGGGACTATGATCTTGTATTTTTGATTGTTTTTGCTAAGATGTCTCACATGCATATTATGACCATTTTCTAGAGGCAACAAGTGGAGTTAAACCTAGAGGTACAAGTGTGCAAGTGTTTTGTATTTCATGCTTGAATTTATCTTGGATTAAGGTTTTCTAGGCATTGGTTTTATCTTTCCATACAAACCCTAATTAACTAGCATTTATATGAAAGCGGTAAATTGCGACAAGTAAATATCCTATTCTATTACATCATTTGGGGATGGGAGTGTACAAATATACAAATGGAGATTTCAAGAAATTAAACCCTAATTATCTATTACAACCATATTTAATAAATGTACAAGAATTGAAATAAATATTATGTACAAGGCAAAAATGGAAAAAGTAAATGAATTTTGTTTTGGTTCTTTGTTAAAGAAAAAGGTTTAGGTCTAACCTAATTAATTAAAAGAAAATAATAAGAAAATTCAATTAAATTAATTAGAAAAGAAATATTTTTTAGGGTTTTATTTGTGAAGAAGTTTTAATTAAATTAAACTAGTATGAAAAAAATTAATTAATTAAAAATACCAAGTTTCTAAATTAATTTTAATTAAGAGAAAATAAACTAAACCTAGGTCTAATTATTAGTTTATTTAAAAAAAGAAGTTAAATTTGTATAAGAAAATATTTTGTGTTTTTGGTCTTGAAAAATAATATAAGTATATAATAAGATAGAAATAAATTTTTAATCTTTTTATTAATAAAAAATAATAATTATAATAATAAAAATAAAATAAAATAAAAATAAGAAAAGTTTGGTCAAAGGGGGTGAAAATTTGATTTATGGTGGTTTTGAAGTAAAAGTGTTTTTTTTGTTTGAAACCTAGCCCAATAAGGTTTTTGAAATCAGAATAAAAAGAAAATAAAAAGAACAAAGCTGAGCTTGTGCTGAAACAAGTAAATGGGGGTGATGCTATAAGTAAAAGGAGTGGCCCAATAGCCTTAAGGCCCATGCGCGTTTGGAAGAAAGAAAAACATAAAAAAGGAAAAAAAAAGGGACGCGCTAGGGCTCGAACCCAAGTCCTCACACAACAATGCCTTTATCGCACTTCTCTTGCCACTGGGGTGGTTGATTCATCTGGTATAATGATAACAATCAATAAACTTAAAATAAACTAAGTTTTGAATATTCACTTCATCTTCAACCTCGAGCCAAAATCCCTGTAACTCATTCATTTCTCATCCAAAATGGAAAATGTAAACATGAAAGTTGTGTAAAATTTCATCACGATTCCAGAAATGTAAATAACTAAAGTTATAAACAAAAAATGAATGAGAATTTCTAATGGTACCAAATTTTGACCTAACTTTTTCAGGATACTCAGATTCAAAATTCTAACTACTCAAGCAATATAAATGAAATCTAAGGACATGGTCAACTTTGGGGCAATGATGTTTACATTTTATCTTTGAAAATAGAAGCCTAACAATGCCTATATGAAGAGTTTGAAAATCATAAATCTCACCTTACAGATGGAGATCGTGTTTTGTGTTAGAGGTTATTTTAAGTGATGGTGATGATCAAGTTAGCTTCCTCAAGTTCCCAGGAAGCTAATGCAACCCTTACTTGATGCTGGGAGTGCCTGAGTCGTGCTAGAGAAGTCAAGATGCAAGCTATATTTGTTGGTTATGGAGTTTGAGAAAAATGGTGTTACAGAACTTTGAAAGGTGTTGGGATTGTCTTTATATGATATTTATAATCTTTTGAAAGCAAAAGGCCAAGAAACGCACAAGTGAAATTGGAGATTGGATTCAAAACTCAGAAATGGCAAGTTTTGAGATGTTTTTGATGATTATGTGTTTGAGGAAGTTTGAGGGAATTTTCAGGCTGGCAAATTCGTGTCTTATGTTGCAAATGATGTCCTAATTTATAGGCAAGAGGTTTGAGGACTTGAGATGGTCAAAAAACAAAGATCATATGTTATGGATTTTTGCCTTGTTTTTGAAGCAATCTTGACAAACTTGGTTTCAATGCTTATAGCCCGCATTCTAGAGTGGTTGAACACTTTAAACATATTTCTTATTAGCTTGTGTATTGAGTGTGTGCAAAGGAAACAAGTTATAGGCTCAAGAAGTTGACTTTGTGATTAAAGCAACTTTTCCAAAATGGAAGACTTGCCTTTCTTCCAAAAATGGCAAGTTAACTTAGATAAAGCTTGGATTTAATGAATAATAGCCATAAATTTTGTGCAATATTCTGATTATGGAGAGATTTAGATATTTGGAGGTCTGCAAAGCAATATTACAAGGCATGGCTAAGAGATCTGAATTCTTGTTCATCATGGAAATGACCTATAATTCAAGAATGAATGTCCAACTTCTGATCTTCGATTCTCTTAGCTCAAACATGATCTCAATGATTTCTTAGACATTTTGGAAAGCTTGTAACATCCCCTACAACCTTAATGTTAGACATTTTTGAATATTCAATTTAGAACTAGGTGAAAAGTTGCCATGAAGTTAGGTCAAAAATCTGCCTAACTAGGGCAAAATTTCACTAAGTGTTCTTATTTCATGTACATGTCTTCATGAATTAATAACTTGAGATCCAAGAATTTCTAGAAAAAGTTATGTCCTAAAATTCTTTAGATCTCATTAAGATCTACAACTTTCACGTTGGAAGTTTTCCTTGAATAATCTTGCATCATGGTGAAAATTTGGCACAAAGTCATGAAGAAAATGTTAACTTTCCAACACTTAGAAATTTTTTTAAGTCTTAGAATTTTGACTTTTTCAAAGATAATTTTGACTTTTTAATTTCTTGATGAAAAATCTTCATATTTTGACATGTCTTTATGAAATATGATTTTTGAAACTTGAGATCAAAAAGTCAAAGCTTGACTTTTCAGTGTATCAGTTGACTTTTCATCAGTTGACTGAATTTCAACTATCAATCAATTGATCTTTGGGGAATGTTTTAAGCCATGCCATTAGATCAAAATGATGTATTTGAATCCTCGATAACATGTCTTAAACCAACAAGTCATGAGTTAGGTCAAAAGTCAAAAATTGAACCTTCTTAGTCAAAATCCTAATTTTGACCATTTTTCCCTTTTGATTATCTGATCAAATTTCTTGAGGAATTGTGATCCAAACTTGATAAATTACCATATATGAGTTTAAAATGTTGATATGGATAAAAAATTATGAAGTTTGACTGTAAATTGACCATGGGTGACTTTTCCCCCAATACAGTTGATTTTAGGTTAATTGATCAAATGACTGAGCAAAAATGTGATTCAAAGCTTGAAACTTGACATGAGCAATCTTGGGAGTCCAAAATGATCCATGAAAGTCATATGATGCATTAAAAGTCCAATTGTCCTTATACAAACTCAAACCCTAATTTTGAGTCATCAGTGCTTGAGGAGATGTCTTGAGTTGATCAAACCTTGTGGAGTCTTGAATCAATGGAGATATTGTGAGGGAATTCTTGAGAAATTAAGAGGGAAAATTTTGGGGTACAACAATTAGTCTTGTGCATGTGATGATTATCATAATTCTCATTGCCTTAATTTGACTATCCAAATGAAAAAGGAGGAAAATCGGAAAGAGACTTAAGTACAAAGCATAGTTAGAAAGGTATCTAAATAGGAAGCTCGAGATTTAAAGGTTGTTAAAAAAACTCTTCGCATGATGTGAACATCAGACGAACTGCTTTTTGACCAATTAGAGTGGATGTCTCACGTATGATTTCCAGTTTGCTGTGATTTTTCATGAGTTCTTGAAATGGTCGCTTGAGGTCAAGCAACAATTTAAGTTTGGGGGAGTTTGATCAGTGGTTTTTACACATATATTTAACATTTATTAGTTATAGTTTTTGTTACTTGTTGAGGTTTTATTTCTTTTTATTGCATATTATGCTATGTGTTGTACCCCAAAATTTGCCTTCTCATTTTACTCAATACATACTCCTAGAGATCCTCAATTTGCTCAAGGTTGCCCAAGAGTGCACCAGACAAACTCTCTCCTTGGGCAGTGTACCTCAAATTAGGGTTTCCATTTTCATTAAGATGGGTGAACCACAAAGGCCTCATATTCTCTCCATGGTCTTAATATGTTCTCAAGACCCTACATGTCAAGTTTCATACCTTGCACAAGAAGTTTGCTCAGTCAACTGCTTAGATGCTTGGGAATCGACTGTATTAGATCAAAAGTCAACTGTGACCCACATACAGTCAAACTTCAAGATTTTTGATCAACATTAACATTTTGAAGTTACTTTCATTATTTGATCAAGGGTTGATCATGATTCCCCAAGGAATGCTCCAAATTCATCAAAACCCAAAAGTTGCTAAATTAGGGTTTCTTAGTAAAAGTCAACCAAATTTTGACCAAGCATAACTTCCACATGCTTTATCAGAAATTTTCCATCCAAAGCTCATTTTGAAGAGGATGCAATTCCCTACAATTCATATTCATCTCCGAAGTTCAAAATAGGTACTCATAAAAATATATGAATTTCTACATTACGGGTCCTTTTGAAAAGTCAACAAAAACACCTTTTGGGTCAAAGCTTCTTACATGAACATGGAGGAATCAATTGATATGATAACAAAAGGTTTGCTTATGGGACATCCTAAGCTTTCCAAAAAGTCAAAGAACACCTCTCTAGGGTTAAAATTGGAAGAGATATGCCTTGTCAAAGTTGACCTTTTTTGCATAATTGCCAAAAGTCAAATGTGCTCAAAATGCATTCTTTGCTAAATGGGCCTAATTTTTTATGCTTGGACCTCACTTATAATGTGGTCCACGACTCAAATATTCACCCACACATTATTTGCTTCATTTTTAAATTTATTTTGATTTTTTATTAATTAAAAATTAAATTAAATCAAATAACTGATGAATAATAGCAAATATATGATTTGATTTGGTTTTTGGACAGGTTGGCAATCAAAATATGCTGAGTTATCAAGGCCAAAACGAATCAAGCATAATTGGTACAAGAAAGGGATGATTTGGCTCAAAATAGAAAGTTTACATGTAGCTTGAAAATCAAATCAAATATTTAATAATTGCAAAGATTCAATCCAAGTTTGTAACCCTAATTCATTCCTAGATATATATTGGATGTATACAAAGCAAAAAAACAAGGTTTTGGAAGCGTGAACAAGAAGAGCAAAGCTTGAAATTTTCAAAGAAAAGTGCAGATCCAATCTTGCTCCATAGGCCGTTTTAAGCGTTTCTAACGATCAAGTCATCTCCCTAGGCACTCACTGAACCTGTAGCAAGCATTTGCAAGGCTTGAAACATCAGAAATGCACACAATCACTCTTACGGTTTGCTTATGTTTTCCAAATCGATTATTGAATTTCTTGCATCATTAGCATGTTTAAGTTATATATTTGTGATCCTCATCGTGTTTGCAAGCTAACTGAATACTTTAATTGCATTTTTGAAGCCTATATCTGCACTTGCCATTGTTAGGGTTTCCATATACGTTTTGGGGTTTTTGGCTACAGGAAAAATTAGACCACAAGCTGGATACTGGGATGACCGGGACATCATGACCGGTTGAACCATGGTCTTCAATTCCATTTATATTGCGTTTTGTGAATTTTTGAATTACACAGGTTTTTAGCCATGGGAGTTGTCTGTAGGTATAGGTTATATACCTAACACGACGGTTCCAGGAGGAAGAAGATATGTGTCAGCCAGCCATTCGCCCATTTGAAAATTCGCGCACGTGGGAGTCCTTGACTTGTTTTCGTTATATTATATTCTGTTTTCATTATACTAACAATCAAAACACACAACACAGCTGACAATGAGGCATTATTATTAAGCATAAGGACCTGGGTTCGATCCCAGGTCCCAGCGTTTCCTTTGTTTTATTTTCTTTCAACAGATCCAATGCATCTCTCATCCTGGTGTCCACCATACTCCATCAGCATCCAGCCACTTGATCCAGTATAGTACCCAATCCAACGCACAGGCAGTGAGGGACTATGATACGCCCTCAAGTCAACGCTACAAGAGATCAGGCACTGACTGGGCTTGGAGCGTTTTTGGGCCTGAAAAATTCAGATTGGCACCCCCCCATTTGCTAGCATACAGGCCCAGTTTGCATTTTCTCTCTATTTCTATTTTTTAATTTCTTGAATTAAGTTTTTTCATTTTGTTTTAATTAATTAACACAAAAATTATTTTTTTTTTATAAAAACTAAAAAAAAAATCAACAAATCACAAAAAAAGAGAGTTTTTTTTTATAAAATATTTATTTAATATAATTAGTAAGTTAGGCAAATTTAATTTCTTTTTCATAATTAAAATTAAATAGAAACTAGGTTTTAATTTTTGTAATTAAATTGTTTTTTCTCAAATAAAAACCACAAAAATACACAAAATCTTTTTTACAAAATATTTTATTTTCTTGAAATTATTTAATTTAGTTTAAATTAGGTTAATTTCAATTTCTTTTATAATTAAAAAAAATTAGAATTAGGGTTTTGGTCGTACATAACCTAATAAAAATCTTTTTTCCAAAATAGTTTAAATATTTTTTTCAAGTTGATTTTTAGGGGTTTCAATTTCTCCTCGCATTTAATTTACCACGCACATTTTTATTTGTTTTATTATTATTGTAACTATTTCGAGCTTGTTATAGTTTTAATTAGGGTTTTAAGCTTCAGCCTTTTTATTTTCAGTCGAGACAATTATGTAACTGTCAAAGCCTTGTAATAGCTAGGTTTATTTTTCGCACTTTAAATTCCTACAAACATTTAACTGTCTAGATATATGCTAATTGTTGTACCCCAAAATTTTCCCTCCCATTTTCTTCAAAGTTTTGACAAGCATCACCTCAAATGGTTCAAAGTCTACTCAAGGGCTACACAGTCAAGCACCCTCCTAAGCCAGCCAAATTAGGGTTTTGGTTCTTGCAAAGAAGTTGAGGTTTTCAAGGTCTCAATCAAGTCCCATATGCTCATACACATTGTCAAGCACCTACATGTCAAGTTTCAAGGCTCACAAGGTCAAGTTGCACAGTCAAAAACCCTAATTGCTTCACAATCAACTGCAGGGGCAAAATGGTCATTTGGCAGTCAAAAGTCAAAAATTTTGGTCAACATCTTATTTTGAAGCCACAATCATCATTTGGTCAAATCTTGACCATGATTTCACAAGAATGGCTCAAAAATCATCAAGGTGTCAAAAGTTTCTATTTTTGGACAGCTGAAAAGTCAACTGTAACTTGACCAAGGCATAACGTTTTCATGGTTCATCAGAAAAATCCCATCCAATGCTCATCTTGAAGGGGAGGACATTTCCTACAATTCATCTTCACATTCCAAGTCCAAGAAGTGCTCTCACAAAAAGTTATCAATTTCAATATTATAGGTCATTTTCAAAAGTCAACAAAAAGGCACTTTAAGTCAAAGACCATAACTTGAGATTGGTAAATCAAAATAACATGGTACCAAAGGCATTGGTTAGAGGACTTCAAGAGCTTTCCAAAATGTCCAAGAACATGTCCATATGATCAAAATTGAGCAAGATATGCATTGGAGAAGTTGGGAAATTTTTGTGAAATGGCCAAAGTCAACTATCCTTGAAACTTCATTTTTGACAAAAAGGGCCCACTTTTTCCACTTGGTTCAGCTTTGCCATGCCTCCCACGTGTCCCATGTTTTATTTCAAGATTAAAGATTAATTTTTCTATTTTTATTTAATTTTATTTGATTTAATTCATTTTAAAACTTTAAAATTCAAATAAAAATCAAAGAAATTAATTAAGGGATATCTCTTGTTTTGAATAGCCTTGATACACCATGAAACACATACCAAATTCGTGCAAGACCTATTTCAAGCATAAAAATTCAAATTTGGAGCAAAAAAGGCAAGTTGTTCAATGGTAGTTATGGAGGAAATCAAAACTTCATTGCAAGGCTTCAAGGCTCCTTATTGTGACTGATTCTCATTGAGAGACATATATGCAAGCCTCCACAATAGAATTCACGACCGAGAACACTCCAAAACGGCCAAAGCAATTTCAAAATTTCAAGAGAAAAGTCACAAACTAAAAACCATTTTCCAACATAATTCAAGCTTTCCTTTTGATCCAAACACATTCCTTACATCCCCAGGAATCGTTTGCAGCCAAGAACAAGCTCTAATACACAAGAAATTGCCCAGAACAGATTCACGGTTCATCCTTATTTTTCATAATCGAAATTTGTATCTCATGAGCATTTAACGTGTTTGATTGGTTGTTTTGCATTGTTTTAACATACAGGAACCTTTTGGTATAGCTTAATTGCATTGAAACTCACAGAATCACAATTCACCATGAATGGATTTTAGGGTTTTCGAGCTTTTAAATTAGGGCTTTCTTATTGAGGAAAAATCAGGCCTTGAGACACATACAGTTGAACTCAGAAGCTCAAGACAAATTGAATGGAACCCTCGCTCCCTTTTTATATGAACTGAGCGCCTAGTCGCTATTTTTGACATTGGTATTTTGTGGGGGTTTAAAACCCCCGTTATTTGTCTGCGTTTTTGTTTCAGGAAGGAAGACGACGCTGAGGTGTCCATGCGTGTGTGGTTCATTCAAATCACGCGCGCTCTTTTTTATTTTTCCAGCATATAACGCATTTTTTATATATTATGTTTCTTTTCTATTTTACTAACAAACGCGCAGGATTGGTGTAGTGGTTGGCAATGCACTTTGTGATCTCTGGGACCTGGGTTCGAATCCCAGGTCCCCCAAAATTCCATATCATTTTTTCTTATGTGTTTGTGTGCAGGATGCCCAGTGCGTTTCACCATGAACCTTCAGCGTTCCACATGCCAAGTGGCCATGATCATCAATCCGAGGGCCAAAAAGTGATGAACACTATATTCTCCAGTCAACGTGCTCCAGGCAATCTCCAAAAGTCAACAAGGCTGGTTAATGGGCCAGCAATTTCCAGGCTTCACACCTCCATTGGGCCATCAACACCCCCATTGGTTTCTATTTGTTTTTTTTTCTTCTATTTTCCTTTTCTTTTTATTTTCCTTTTTTAATTATTATCATTATTGCTAATTAACCTAGCAAACTAATTTTTTCCCATAAAATTCAATAAAACCAAAAAAAAAACATTTTATTATTTATTAACTTATTTTGTAAATGAATTTTAATATTAATTAATTAGTTGTGTAATTAGAACAATTTCAACATTTTTTTAATAAGTAAAATTAATTTAGAATTAGAACTTTCAACTTTTAATTTCTTTTTTTATTTTATTAAAAACATAAAAACACAAAAATATTTTTCTTTTAATTAAATTAATTAATTAGTTATTAATTTTAATTTCATTAATTACAAAAAAAGGGACAAAATTCAATTCTTATTCAAAAAGGGTCAAAACCCTTAGGACGTTCCCGATTTAATTCTCGCGCGCATTTATTTATTTTGTTTGTTTATGTAACTGTCTCCAGATATGTAATAGTTAAATAGGAATTTTACCGCTTTATTTACTATTTCTCGCACTTTATTTCCAAATGGGTTTTGTTTTTTTTGGCGATGTATAGACCCGCGCCTTGTAATAGCTAGATTTACATTTCCGCAATTTATTTTCTGCACTCCTAACTGTTAACAATGCATGAAAGAATGTATGAAAAAATAAAATTAATCCGTAGCTCACAAATAACATGTACAAAGACAAACATTAACTGAATACAACACACAAAGCACATGCCACTCCTAGGGTACGCCTCACTGGTTGCCTCGAACGTGGTCATCAAGTATAGGGTGTCTTAGAGGTTGCCCTTTGTCTAAAGATCCAGTTGCCTCGAAACGGTTGCCTCGGATAAAAGGATCTAGGACATTAGGGTTACTTCTAAGACGTCCTACCATTGCTTTGGTAACCACACTGTCCCTAATCATCGAATTGACCCGAACACCTCCAACGATGGTGCTACCTACCTCTCAATGGTGGGATAGCATTATCTAAAGGACTCTTACACAGCCTAATTCCTTAGAGTAGGTAGATCTCATGGGTACTTGCTCTTTTCAAAACAAACAAAAATACTTTTCGCACGTACACTTTCAAAAAGTTTTAAAACAAATTTTTCATACACTCTTGAGGACAGATACAAGAGTTACTTAGAAATTTTTCAAACGAAACTTTTTCAAAACCCACACACACTTGAAAAGCAAATAAATTTTGAAAACATAAGAGCAAGTACCTAAGAGCCCATGGATAACCATGGATAGAAAGGGTGCTAACACCTTCCCTTTCTATAAATCTACCTCCCGAACCGAGAGACATCTCGAATAAGGAATTTTGCTGTGCTTTTGTCCTTTCCATGTTGGAGAACATAAAAGACGGTGGCGACTCTTGCTTACCGCGACATTTCGCGAACCAGCTTAAAAACAGTCAGTTCTATTTCCATCGATCAGACTAATAGGATTGTATGGCAAGAATATCTGGAAATTTAAACGGTAGATCACCTAATGTGCAAAGATTAAATAACTGAAACAATTCATATGCACATATTCACTCCAAGGGTTTACCTCACTTCGATTGCCTTCGGTAAACAATCATTAAGCATAGGAGATTTTAGTGGTTGCCCTCCAGTCTAAAAGATCAAAATGTCCCATTCGAATGTTGCCTCGGAAATGTTGCCTCGGAAAGATCTTAAGACTCCAGGGTTATTACTAAAGTTTTCTAACTGTTGCTTTAGTGATTGTTCTTGTCCCTTTCGAACGTCCCTTATAAACTCCAACGACGGTGCTACCTACTCCTTAATAGTGGGATAACGCTGTCTAAAGGAAACGAGAACAAACAATCTTTTTTCGAGTAGGTAGAATCTTAAGTACTTGCTCAATAAAAACTTTTCACGCAAACACCTTTCAAAATAATTTTTCAAAACAAACTTCGTCACATCCTTGATGATTGATACAACGGTTATCACGAAGTAAAACATTTTCAAAACAAGCACACACAAGCAATTTGAAAAATGAGCAAGTACCTAAGAGCCCATGGAAAATCATGCATAGAAAGGGTGCTAACATATTCCCTTTCTATAATCTACCCCCCGTACTCAGAATATCTCAAAAAAAGGTTTTTTCTATTCTTTTTCCTTTTCCATGATTGGATGAAATAAAAGTCGGTGGCGACTCTTGCTTACCGCGACATTTTGCGAACAAAAAATGTAAAATGCAAACCAGTAAAAATAGTCGGTTCTGCCACCGTATCACACTTTGGTTTTGTGTTTTAGTGTTTTCAGGTTCAGAAGAATAAATCATGAAAAATTGGTGCAAAACTCTGAGTTTTAGAAGAAATACAAATATCCGCCTACAGGAGGCCTACACAACCACCCATGTCGCATGACACGGGCCGTGTCAAGATGAAGGCCAGGACGAGACAAAGGAAATGGGAGGTCAGGGGGATAACACGGGCACCCATGTCAGCTTACACGGCCCGTGTTAGAAGGTCTATATTAGAAAATAAAATACAAATTCTCAGAGGTCCAATACGGGCACCCGTGTTGTTTGACACAACCCGTGTTAGGTTACGATGTTGATTACAATATTTCAGGTTATTTTGTTCATCTGTGTATCTTCAGACTTTGTTAATAATGCTTCTGCTGGGGATTCCTGCTTTGTTGAGAAGAAACTCTTCTAATAAATATTGACTTTGCTTAAGAAGACTATGTAGAGAGTGTTGATTTCTGCTTGGGAACCAGAATTCAAGAGTTTTAGTTGTCCATTGCTCTGGTGGGGAATTATCTCTTGAAAGTTAGTTGTTATCCGATCAGATTCCAGGCATCACAACAACTTGTTGGGGATAAAGAAGTTAACTGTTATCTGGTCGGATTCCAGGCTTTGCAGCAACTCGCTGGGATAGTGGAAAACTCTACTAGGGAAGAGGAGTTTTATTAGTGACTTGTAAGAATTAAACTGTTATCTGGTCAGGTCCAGGTTTTAGCAACTCGAACTGTTAACGGGTCAGATCTAGCCACTTGAAATTGAGGTTTACTATTATCCGGTCGGGTCCAGTCTTCAACAATTTGAACTTAAGATCAACTGTTATCTGGTCGGGTCCATGTTTCAGTAACTCGAACTGTTAATTGGTCAGGTTCATGCTCCGAAGTTGAAGGAGTTTAACTAATATCTGGCCGGGTCCAGGATTTAGCAACTAAATTTGAGATTTACTGTTATCTGGTCGGGTCCAGGTTTTAGAAATTGAAGCTGTTATCTGGCCGGGTCAGGCTTGAACTGTTGACTGGTCGGGTCCAGGCTTAAGCAATTTGAGAAGTTAAACTAATATCTGGTCGAGTCCAGGCTTTAGTAACTTGGAATTGAGATTTACTGTTATCTGGTCGGGTCCAGTTTTCACGGTAAGTTGAGAGTAGGATGAAGTTGAACTAGTATCTAGTCGAGTCCAGGCTTCGTAGTAACTTACTTGAAAGGATGAAGTTGACTGTTATTTGGTCGGGTTCCCGACTTTACAGAAACTTTCAGAGATAGCAATGACTCTGTTGACGACTTCACTGGGTATTAGGGGTTGCGGTCCCTTGACTTATAATAGTTTACGAGACAAACTCAAGCTGGGGAATCTGTAGTTTGTTGGGGAAATAAACCCTGTTGAAGAGGATATTTGACGAACTGTTGGGGAGGATATTTTTTTAGGAAGAATTTCATAAGGCTTCCTTTTAAGACCAACTCAGCTGGGGAGAGGATTTTCCGGAGATTGAAACTCTGGCCGGGGATTTTATGAATCCAAATTTGTAGGGATAATGCTATTGAAATAACTCTGTGGGGATATCTCAAATGCATTTAAGGAGATGCTTGTCACTGTTTTTAAGCATATATTTGTTAAAAGTTTAAGCATGTTCATATGCATATGTTCATTCAATTTTAGTCATTGGACACTCTTGCACTCAAAACAGGAAAAACAAAAAAATTTGTACTTCAAAGTATATTTGTATTGATGTTTTGCCCATGAATTAGGCATTTTTGTACAAAGAGACCAAGATATTAGTAAGAGGAAATCATCGAAAGAATGGAAATAATACAAAGTGAAAACAAAAATAATAGCCATATGAAAGTGATCTCATTGTGTTCCAACCATACTATTGCCCTTATGTCTTTGAACATCATCCCTTGCCATTGAAAGGAGTTGATTGGATTGATCTTGGACCATTTGAACTTGGACCTCGGTAATAAAGCTGGCTGTAGAGATCCCACAGGACATAGTCATATGCTTTTAATCCTTAACTTTTTCCTGGATGTCCCTTTCGGGTTTTCAGCCCACCAGGATACCCATTTTTTGCCCAAGCCGTCCTTTCGAGTTTTCGACTTGTCGGGTGTACCATCTTTTGCCTATATCCCTAATTTTTCCCCGGACCTCTTTGGTTCATCGGGATTCCCTTATTCTTGCCTAGGCGTGTCAACCTAGCGGGTCATTTTATGCATAATATTTTTTAACTACGTCTGCGTTCACAGGATGTGGTAAGTCTTCGCCATCCATAGTAGTCAGGATCATGGCACCACTAGAGAAAACTTTCTTTACAACAAATGTTCCTTCGGTAAGTGGGAGTCCATTTGCCCCTAGGGTCGCCTTGTGGAAGAATGATGCGCTTTATTACTAATTCTCCAGCTTGATACACTCGAGGCTTGATCTTTTTGTTGAAAGCCTTGATCATACACTTTTGATACATCTGACCATGACAAACAGGAGCCAGTCGCTTCTCGTCAAATAAGTTTAACTGATCCAACCTAGTTTGAATCCATTCGTCTTCACCTAAATCTGCTTCCTTCATTATCCTTAGAGAGGGAATCTGAACTTCTACAGGCAAGACGACTTCCATGCCATATACCAAGGAGAAAGGAGTTTCCCCATTTGACGTACGAGCCGAAGTACAGTAGCCATAGAGAGCAAACGGTAACATCTCATGCCAGTCTTTGTAGGTTACCACCATCTTTTGCACAATCTTTTTGATGTTTTTATTGGCAACTTCCACTGCGCCATTCATCTCAGGTCTGTACGGAGAAGAATTGTGATGCTTGATTCTGAACTGAGTATAAAGTTCTGTAATAATAGAATTGTCGAGGTTGGTTCTATTGTCAGTGATGATACTTTTGGGGATACCGTAACGGCAGATGAGGTTATTCTTGATAAACATGGCTACAACGTTCTTGGTGACGAGGCATATGAGGTAGCTACGACCCACTTGGTAAAGTAATCAATGGAAACAAGGATGAAACAGTGTCCATTTAAGGAAGTAGGTTTGATCTCTCCAATCATATAAATGCCCCACATTGCAAACGGCCATGGAGCAGTCATGACATTTAGAGGAATAGGAGGTACGTGGACCTTGTCAGCATAGATTTGACACTTGTGGAAAGTCCTTGAATGATGATGACAATCAGTTTTCATTGTAGACCAATAGTAACCAGCCCTCAGGATTTTCTTGGCCATAGCGTGTCCGCTAGATTGGGTCCCAAAAAGGCCATCATGCATGTCTTCTATAATTTTCTCTGCCTCCTTCTTGTCCACAGACCGGAGTAGAGTGGAATCATGGTTACACTTGTATAGGATTCCATTGCTTAGAAAGAATTTGGCTGAAAATCTTTGCAAGAATTTCTTATCATTGACAGAGCTCCTTCAAGATATTATTGTGCCTCAAGATATCTCCTCACCTCACAGTACCATGGTTTCTCTTTGTCAGTGTCAAGCTCATAGCAGTGTGCAGGTTCGTCAAAAATTTCGATTGTTATCATAGGAGCTTCGTTGTCCCATTTGACCTTGAACATGGAAGACATTGTTTCCAAGGCGTCAACCAACTGATTTTCTTCTCTAGGAAAATGTTCAAAGGTGATCTCCTCGAAGTATAGTATTAGGGTTAACACAAGTCCCTTGTAAGGAATAAGGTTAGGATGCTTAGTGTCCCATTCTCCTTTGACTTGACTGATCACTAGAGAAGAATCTTTGAATACATCTAAATGCTTAATCCTTAAGTCAGTAGCAGCCTTCAAACCCAAGATGCATGCTTCGTACTCAGTCATGTCATTCAAACAATCGAAGTACAGTATAGCAGTGAAAGGAGTGTGACAAACTTCAGAAGAAATTATCATCGCACCAATTCCATTGCCCAGAGCGTTGGAAGCTCCATCAAAAACCATAGTCCATGGGGATACTTGTTCAGGTCCGTCATACGGTCTAGGTTTTGCACAGTCAGTCACTAACATGATATTCTTATCCAGGAAGTCAAAGTTCATAGATTGATAATCATCAGCAACTTGATGGGAAAAATGATCTGCCAATTCACTTCCTTTGATGGACTTTTATGTTGTATATTGAATATCGTATTCAGTCAGAATCATTTGCCATCTAGCTATCTGTCCGGAGAGAGAGGGCTTCTCGAAGATATACTTGATGGGGTCCAACTTAGAAATCAAAAGTGGTGTGAGTCAACATATACTATCTTAGCCGGCGAGCAGCCCATGCCAGAGTGCAACAAGTTTTCTCGAGCAGTGAATATCTAGTTTCGCAGTCGATAAACTTTTTGCCCAGGTAATATATTGCATTCTCTTTTCGGCCAGACTCATCATGTTTGCCCAACACACAACCCATAGAATTCTCTAGCACAGTCAAGTACATGATCAATGGTCTTCCTTCCACTTGAGGCATAAGGATATGAGGTTCTTGCAAATATTCTTTGATCTTGTCAAAGGCAGCTTGACATTCGTCGTTTCATTTGACTACTTGATCTTTCTTCAAGAGTTTGAAGATTAACTCACAAGTAGCAGTTAAGTGAGATATGAAATGGGAAATGTAATTAAGACGACCCAAGAATCCTCTGACATCCTTCTCAGAGCGAGGAAATGGAATTTCTTGAATGGCTTTTACCTTTGCGAGATTAACTTCGATGCCTTTACCATTGACGATAAAACCTAGAATCTTTCCAGACCTTACTCCGAATGTTCACTTATTAGGGTTCAACCTCAACTTGTACTTCTTCAGCCTCTCAAATAGCTTGTGTAGGTGATCAAGATTCTCTTTTTCGGTTTGCAACCTTGCAATCATATCATCCATATAGACCTCTATTTCATGATGGATCATATCATGAAATAAAGCTACCATAGCTCTTTGATATGTTGCCCCTGCATTATTTAATTCGAACGGCATGACTTTATAGCAAAAGGTGCCCCATTGGGTAATGAAAATGGTCTTCTCCATGTCTTCGGAAGCCATCTTGATTTGGTTGTAGCCAGAAAATCCATCCATGAAGGAGAAGACTTTGTGTTGAGTGGTGTTATCAACCAAGACGTCAATATGAGGTAGAGGAAATCATCTTTGGGGCTTGTCCTATTCAGATCCCTATAATCCACACACATGTGAACCTTTCCATCTTTCTTTGGCACGAGGACCACGTTCACAACCCATTGAGGATAAGATGTGACAACCAGAAAACCTGCATCAAATTGCTTCTTTACCTCAACCTTTATCTTTTTAGACATGTTTGGCCGTATACGACGAACCTTTTGCTTAACAGGAGGGTAATCTTCCTTTGTTGGTAGATGATGAACCACAATGTTGGTATCCAATCCTGGAATATCTTCATACGACCAAGCAAACACGTCAACATAGTTATGTAACATCAGAACCAATATTTTATTGATACCATCTTCTAGGTTGGCTCCGATCTTGACTTCTTTCCTATTTGTCTCAGTACCTAAGTTGATAACTTCGACTGACTCTTCATGAGGTTGAATAACTTTCTCTTCTTGCATTAGAAGTCTGGCTAATTCTCCTGGTATTTCACAATCTTCCTCGCCTTTGTCTTCGGCTTGGTTAACTGGATGTTAGAAGTCATAACTTGAAATAGTAGAGTCATTGGCATTGAGATCCGGAGTGGATGAAGATCTTCAAGTGTGTGTGCATGTAAGATACATGGCTATT
The DNA here is from genome assembly GCA_948472305.1 of Vicia faba. Taxonomy (NCBI): domain Eukaryota; kingdom Viridiplantae; phylum Streptophyta; class Magnoliopsida; order Fabales; family Fabaceae; genus Vicia; species Vicia faba. The sequence goes on from OX451737.1 coordinate 537,328,635, forward strand.
GAAAAAAATGTAATAAAGGAAAAGAAAGACAATGAACACAAAAGATTGAATGCAAAAGGTCCTATGGTTTATATTAAATGATCACATGATAAATGAACATGAATAAAACCCTTAATAAATAGACCATAGTGCCCCGGGCAAGGCACATGGCTTAAAAGTAATTGTTTGGAATTTAAGATTACAGACAAAAGTTCTTGAATTGACAGAAAATAGTAAACAATAATTACTCCTTAATGAAGGTGATGGGAGTGAAATCCTTTGCATGCCAGTTGTTGAGCTTTCCTTTGATAGTAGGGTAGATCTAATCTTCAAAAGTATTTTTATCATCAGAGTCTTCGACAACATTCACTTCATGATTCCCGATGCGAAGAGGTGGCTTTCCCACGCGAGCGCGCCTGACTTCTTTCTGAGCTTTGATGGTGAAACCCAATCCGAATTTGTCTGCTTTAAATGGAATGTCGGGAAGTTATCCCCAGATAGTACCGTTTCCATCTTCGACCATGACACAGGCGTCCTTAAGTGAAACCATTCTTGGTATAACTTCATCAGCTTTTGATATGTTGGAGGAGATTTTGGTGGCGGCAACCATAAGAGGAACAATTTCAAAAGCTTGGAATGGAGTATCTATGAATTCAGCATCCATTTCCACATACTTGAAGGAATTGAGATGGCTCACCATAAATTCTTCTTCGCTGCAAACAATAACGATCTTCCCCTTGACTGGGTATTTTAAATTTTGATGAAGGGTGGATGTTACTGCCCCTTCCCCATTGATCCAAGGGTGTCCAAGCAAACAAGAGTAGGCGGGACGTATGTCCATTATATAAAAGGTAGAGTTGAAAATTTGTGAGCCAACTTTAATTGGGAGATCCACCTCTCCATGAACCATTCTCTTAGACCCATCGAAAGCCCTTAAGACAATATCGCTTGGCTTCAATGCCAATCCTTCACAATCTAGTCGGTCCAAAGCACCTTTGGGTAACACATTTAAAGATGAGCCCGTATCAATTAGGACATGAGCCAGGGTGGTCCCCTTGCATTCAATGGAGATGTTCAAGGCTTTGTTGTGGTTCTTTCCCATAGGAGTCAAATCACTGTCGGAGAACCCTAATCCATTGTCAGCCGTTAAACTTGTTACACAGTTCTCCAACTGGTTAACTGTGGTTTCTTGGGGCATATGGGCTTTCTTAAAGAACTTGATTAAACCTTTGGCATGAACGTCTGAACAAAGTAACAATGACATCATGGAGATTTTGGAGGGGGTTTGCCCCAGTTTCTCAACTATTTTGAAGTCACTCTTCTTTATGATTTTCAGGATTTCCTCCATCTCTCGAGTGGAGGGTTCTTCAGCTTCAGTATTTTTTGTAGGTGCCTATATCCCAGTAGGCTTACCTTCTTTCTCTTTGTCTCTAGTGTTGGCACTAGACTTATCATGGGTTATGCAAACGGGAGTTTTTATAGTAGTGAGTGGTGAAATATCAGGGGAAAAGATTATCCCTCTTCTTGTCACTTTACTAGAACCTGCAATATTAGTGACATCAGCTTCATCTTTGTTGATCCAATAATCTAGTTTTATCCCATGATAATAAACCTCGGCACCATAGTTCCATGGAACCGCTTTATAAGAGGAGTAGGGAATAGACCCAGCGACAATGATTATTAAAGGAGCAATGGTTGGTTCATTTGAAATTTTAATAGGACCCTTTGAGGGGATCCTAAAAGGCTTGTTGGAAATTGTTATTATGGGAAGGTCTTCAGCTTTGTTGGTCAAACTCTTGATGGTAGGAATCTTCTTAAACAAAATCTCGAGGCTATCTATCAGGTGTTGTACACCTTCCTTCAGCCGCTTGCACCCATTTACTTATTGATCATAACAAACACAATCTTTAGAACAGCCAGGGAACACCCCGACTCTCAGCAAATTAATCTTCACAATAGTTAATGGGGTTGTTAAATCTTCAATGGAGGAGACAAAAGTAGTAGCATCAATTGCATTAACACCTTTGTCATGATTCGGCATTGGTGCGGTTATCACATTTGGAGTAGTAGGTGGATCAAATTCAATTATTTTATTTTCTATTAGATCTTGAATTTTATTCTTCAGAGCCCAACATTGATTAGTTTCATGCCTGGGGCTGTTGGAATGATACACACATTTGGCATTTGGATTGTACTTAGGTGATGAAATGTTTGTATTGGATGGTGGATCACGCAATGTCACTAAGTTGGCCTTCAACAGATGTTGTAAGGCTTGGGACAGTGACATGCTTATCCTCGTGAACTGTCTTCAAGGAACTTCGAATTGTTGATTGTTGGATGATTGCCTTTGAGCAGATGGAGGGTTTGAGATTAACACAACATTAACAGAGGGCCGGTGATCCTTCTTGGTATAGGCCCTTTCCCCATACACAACACCTATTTCCTTCTTTCCAGGGAAGGGCTTCTTTACAGTATTGGATGCAAAAGCAGATGTCATGGGAATTTCCCACTCTTAATGCCACTTTCTACCCTTTCACCAGCTAGTATCAACTCGATTAAACCAGTCGAAGAACTGCCAATCAATAGGTTGAAAAATGGGCCAGTTAATGTACCCATGAACATGTCAACTAGTTCTTTTTTAGTTAGTGGTGGTTGGATCCTACCAGCAAGATCCCTCCATTTTTGTGCGTACTCCTTAAACCACTCATTAGTACCTATTGTCATACCTTGAAGTTAGACTCTAGTTGGTGCCATATCGACATTGTATTGATACTGATGATATAAAGCAGTGGATAAATCTTCCCATGTGTGGATGCGGGAACCCTCCAATTGATAGAACCATTCTAGTTGAGTCCCAGCCAGACTCTATTGGAAGAAATGGACCCAAAGCTTTTTGTCAGTAGTGTGCGGCTGTATCTTGCGCACGTAAGACCTTACATGAAGTTTCAGGCAGGAAACCCCGTCATACTTGGCAAAGACCAGTATTTTGAACTTATGGGGAATGACGAAACCAGGTACTAAGCCCAACTCACCAAAATCCAAACCAAGCACGGCTTGATTTCAACAGCCTTTAGTTTATCCTCCAACTGCTTGTATTTATCCTCAGCCGGACGATATTGCTCATCAAATTAATCTTCGTCTTCGGAAGCTTGATTATTGGCACCCCTACAACGGGTGCTCATTGCCTCTTTGTCTTGATTTTTGTCCTCCTCAGACGACTCTTCGACTATCTGTACCTGACTGTAATACGGTGGGAGAACTGACTTGGGATGTTTTGCGTTTGATTGCAATTGTTGCGGATAGCAAGAGTCGCCACCGACTTTTCTTTTATCCAATGAAGGAAAGTCTGAAAAGAACATGAAAGACCTTTCGAGATTATTTTCTTGAGTTCGGGGGGTAGATTATGAAAAGGGAAGATGCTAGCACCCTTTTCATCTGTAGTTATCTACGAGCTCTTAGTTGCTTGCTAGATCACTTGCTTTTGTTTGAAAGTGTGCTTTGTGGTGTGGTTTTGAAAGTATTTTGAAAACGTGCCTTTGTAATGATTCTCATAACTATAAGAACGCATACAAAGTGTTTGTTTGGAAAATCGTTCAAAGTAGTGTTTGTGTAATGTGTTTTTGAAAGTGATTTTGAAAAGGGTGTCTTTGTAATGGTTCTTGTCTCTATGAGAACGCATACAAAGTGTTGTCTTTTGAAAATGTTTCAAAATGAAAGTGTTGGTGTATAAAATGTTTTTGTTGTGAGCAAGCGAGCAACTAGGAGCAATCTACCTACTCAAAAGGTCTTAAACATTCTTTTCCTCCTTCTTTAGATGTTATTATCTTACCATTGATTGATAAGAAGCTTTATATTTTGATGTAAAGGGACGGGCGTGGGTCATCGTATAGTCATGATAGCAATATTGTGAGATATCTTAGCATTTCTCTTTAGGGACTAAGATCATTTGTAAGGTAACATTCGAAGCGTCTTCGGGGGACTATGATCTTGTATTTTTGATTGTTTTGCTAAGACGTCTCACATGCATAACATGACCTTTTTTAGGCAACAAATGGGTTAACCCTAGGGTGCATGTGTGAATAGTGTGTTTGATTTGCATGCATTTAGTCTTTGAATATGGGTTATCTACTTGTTGTTTTTATCTTTCCATACACACCCAATTTTACTAGCAATCATATAAAAGTAATAAAAATGTAGAAAGATAAAATCCTACACTATTACAACCATATTGAATTGCATGAAAATATAAAGGCAAAAATGAAATAAAAGTAAGAAAAATGAAAATCTTTCGATTGAGGCAGAAGACCCTTCGATTCTGCACTTTCTGGCTTCCTTCGATTAGGGGCTGGCACCAGTGTAGGCGTGTATTTCGATTGGGGGCTGGAAGTCAACATGTTGTATATTTCTACTGGGGCCTGGAAGTAGCATGTTATGCCTTTCGACTGGCCCTGGAACCAGTGCAAGATGAAATATGCCTTTTTGTCTCCTTCGACTGGGGGTTGAAAGCAGTGATGGAGTGCCTTTTGACTAGGCCTGGAATCAGTGTAGGCATGCTTTTAGTATGGGCCTGGAAGTCAGCATGGTGTGCCTTCTGGTTGCCTCTTTCGTTTGATCTGGATGTTAGTGTGAAAGCCAGAGGCTTCGTTTCATACTCCTGTTTCCTGTTTCTTTCGTTTGAGTTTTTGAATAGCAGCCTAAGGCCATGCTAGCATCACCTTGCAACCAATTTAATACTTAATGCATGTTTAGGTAAACAAGAAGCAAAACGAAAGGGTTAGCTCTGAAAACATATTAAAAGGGTGGAAACGAAAAGAACAATGGTATGTACATGCTTGAAACGAAAGAAAAGCTTATTTACATGTTATACAAGAAACTAAAAGCTCAAGGTTTGGAATAACTTACCTTGCTGGAGGCTGGAACATGTGTTGGGCCTTTAGGTGGTTGCCTGGAATGTCCCTAGATTCAAAGGGAAGGAGCGAAGCTAGCATCTCTATTGCTGGATTCGAAAGTGAAAAACAAATGAAATGTTTTTCTTGCTGGATTCGAAGAGTAACAAGATGTAAGGAGGCTTCAGATTCGAGGGAGACAAGTGTTTGGAATTCTGGGTTTATGTTTTTACAAATGTTTAAGTATTTGAGAAATTTATGGTGTTTGAGAAAATTTTGGAGATTCGTTCCTCTGGCCCCAAAAGTCCTCCTTTGAGCTTGCAAATGCTTCTCTATTTATAGAGAAAAGAATGGATGTGTTTGAAGTAACCAGGTTTGTATGATGACAAATCATGGTTTGGTTAAGGGTGAAACAAGTCATCCCCTTTTCGTTGTTTCCACGTTTCCAGTACAAGTGGGGGCCTGCTGGCAGAAGATTAGACTTATGCTTTTGAAATTGCTTGTGTTCAGACAAAAATGAGGTTGGAAGCTACTTTAAAAGTACTCTCTTTGTACAAGCTTCTGATTATGTCAAGATTTGGAAGCAAAATATCCTGACAAGTAGGGTAAGGCTATGAGATTTGCTCAAACTTGCTTCGAAGGATCCAGAGTTGGGTTTGAAAAATGATGATCCGAAGGAAACCAAAACTCCAATCGAAGCTTTGTGTGAAGGTGGATCTTGTCCAATCGAAGGCTTGCCTGCCAGGGGTGATATGTGGCCAAACGAAAGAGTGTACATAAGGGGGTCCCTTCCTTGTGACATCACGCCAACATGCAAAAGATCTATGTTCAAACGAAACTTGCATGAAGGGAACTAACATTCCCAAATGAAAGGTGTATGTAGGATTCATGTGCCTAAACGAAGGGTGTGACTAGTAGCTTGTACTGAAGGAACCACATGCCCAAACGAAAGGTGCATGTAGGAGGCCAAAATTTCCAGATTCGTAAGAGGCACAAAGGATGCTACTGTCTTATGAATCGAAGGAGGCATGAAAGAAGTCCTAGTCCAATCGCAGCAGTCTTGAAAGAGACTAAAGTCCAAATGAAACAAGGGAAATCAAAGAAGGCATGAAGGAGACCAAAGTCAAATCGAATCCTTGTGAATCGAAGTAGATTTGAAGGGGACGAAAAATCCAATCGAAGCAAGGGAAATCGAAGAAAAATTATTTTTCTCCAATTTTGTTGAAAAGATTATTTTTATCTGTTTTGCCCTTTTTAACAGTTTCCTCCAATTGTACATGTGCAAGCTTGAACTTTGAGAATCCTTGTGAGAAATGCCTTGAGAAAGGAGAGGTCAAATTTTGGGGTACAACAACTGCCCCTGTTCAATCTTCTTAAACCTGAAGAGTTAGATTGGCAAGCCTGCCATTCGTAACTTGAAGGTGGAAGATGATTGAACACTAAAGTGCCCATAAATTTGCACTCGATGATATGTTAGCTGACTGTGTAGGGAATGGGATTAAAGATGCCATTTGGAGAAATGATGGAAAGTTATTGGAGATGGGCTTATAGATGCCATTCTGAGTGACTGGGGAAGGTATCAGGATAAATCTTTTGGTTGATTTATACTGAAATAGTAAAAGGTTTGAAGGAAGTGTTTGTCATGTAGATATCCACCCTGTCCTGTTTCGGGAATCGATCTACAATCAATTTGTTCACGGATGAATGTCTTGTTTCAGGTAGTGATATGTGATGAAGGAATCCTGGAGGATTACTACTCCAAAAGGATGATGAAGGAATCTGAGATGATTACTACCTCAACATGATGATGAAGGAATCTGGGACAATTGCTACTCCAACAAGATGATGAAGGAATCTTGGACGATTACTATCTCAGCAGGATAATGAAGGAATCTTGGACGATTACTACCTCAACAGGATGATGAAGGAATCTTGGACAATTACTGCCTCAGCAGGATGATGAAGGAATCTTAGACGATTACTACCTCAGCAGGATGATGAAGGAATCTTGGATGATTACTACCTCAACAGGATAATGAAAGAATCTTGGACGATTACTACCTCAGCAGGATGGTGAAGGAATCTTGGACGATTACTACCTCAACAAGATGATGAAGGAATCTGGGATGATTGCTACTCCAACAGGATGATGAAGGAATCTGGGACGATTGCTACTCCAACATGATGATGAAGGAATCTTGGACGATTATAACCTGAGCAGGATGATGAAGGAATCTTGGACGATTACTACCTCAGCAGGAGGATGAAGGAATCTTGGATGATTACTACCTTAGCAGGATGGTGAAGGAATCTTGGACGATTACTACCTCAGCAGGATGAAGAAATCCAAGCTTGATTTTGTGTTGGAGAAATTTACAGATTAATGACACTTATTTGTTGACCTTTTCCTGAAAAGGTAAAGAAAAAGTTGTATGCAATGTCATGATGGATGAAATGCATTATGTAATGATGTTATCAAAATGAGGTTATGCTCTATTCATATATCATGTATGTTATATGATGTATGAATATGAAGCATTGTTGAAATGTATCTTTGACTCGGAAAATAAATCCTTGACAAGTGCTAGGGAGTCATTAAGTTTTTGAGAAGGCTCTGTGGAGAGTGTTGATCTCTTTTTGGGGAAAATAATTTAGGAGTCTTAGCTACTCGTTTCTCTACTAGGGAGTTATTCCTGACTGGAGAGAATCAAAAGTTAGCTGTTATCTGGTCGAAATCCAGGCTTGGCAGCAAATTGTTGAGGATAAATGAAGTTGACTGTTATCTGTTGTACCCCATTTTTTCCCCCAAGATCCCTTCATCATACCATATTGTTTCAATCACAACAAAATCACATTAAGGCTTTTGGTTCTTCTCCCTATCTTTAGCCTTGCTCTTTGAGGAGTTACCAAGCACCTTGACTTGTTTTCTTTTGTGATCATGGATATTTTGCTTTGGTTTTCTCTCTAATTAACAAAATTCAATATTGGTTTGTCTTACTTGTTAATAATGTAGGTAAAGGCAATGAGGTTTATCAAGTTGCATCATGGGTTCATGAGTTTATTTCCATGCCCTAGTCAAAAGCTTGAGAGATCCAAACCTCACCACTGAAGTTGTTTTGAAGTTGGTATGGAAGTAGTTTTGGTGGCCATGAGTCCTCATCATCATCCTAAACAAATTCTATTCACAAAGGAAGAATATTGGCACAAAAAGTTTGTTTAAACTTGGCAAAGTTCCACCAAGCTTTCTCTTGATCTAGAAGCTAGGGTTTTAGACTTCAGAGGGGTATATCTTGCTCATCTTTTGGTATTTTTGAGTGATTACAAAAACATTCTTCTCTTCAAAGAGTTACCAACAAAATACTTCAAAATTTCCAAGGTGTTTTCATGAGGAAGAAACTTAGTGAAGAAGAAAGATTACAAGTCATCCAGATGAATCCCTCATTTTTATATGTGATTTCAAATGATCATAACTTGGTCAATTCTTATCACCTTGAGCCCATTCTTTTTTCATGGTGACCCTAAGGATGTTTACTTCATTCCTTATTTTATGTTCAAAGTAATAAAATGGATGGAAGTTGCCTTAAGAATGCAAAAGATTATAGGTCATTTCATGATTTTTGGCCAACTTCAACAAGTCATAACTTGCTCAATTTTTGGATATTTTGAGTGGTTCAAATTTCAAAGTGTCATTCAAGAGGTCTACTTCATCCCATATTTTTTGGTCAAGAGCAAATTCTAAGTGGAAGGCCATGTTTGGATGCAAGACATTATAGGTCATTTTTAAAGAAGAGTTTGAAATTTTTCTAAGTATGGAAAGTCAACTCTTTTTCTTCAACTTTGACTCCATGTAACTTTCAGCTCAAGCATCCATTTGATTCCATTCTTTTTCCATTGTAAAGCTTGTAACCTCATCTTTTCAAAGCATCAAGAATTATGCCCAAAGACCCCTTGAGGTGGAAATGCCATAGATTTGAATTTGGTAGTTTGAAACTGAATTTTGCACAAAGTCAGAATTTTGAAATATTTATTTTGGCTTCTAATCACATGATTTCCACGCGTTTTCATTTCTAATCATGTTTAGCAACTTTCCAAAAGTGATTAGCATCATGAAACGCATGATTTGGCTGAGTTTTGATCAAGTTTGAGTCACACTTTCTTCATGATGCAGACCCACATGAATTCCCTCTAAAATGCATCATTTGCTATTAATTTTGATCCCACTGGCTTCCCTATAAATAGAGGGCCATCCCCCATTCAATTTCCCAAGCTTAGAGAGCCAAGAACACCCTGCCAAAACTTCACACGAACCCACTTTTGTTGAATTCAGTTTTTGAAATTTAAGCTTCCTTTTCCAAAATTCTTTGCGCATTCATCATCCTTGAACTTAATACAAACTCTCTAGCACTTAAACCAATCAAAATGACCCATAGTCCAAGCTACAGAAGTCCAACATTCAGAGCTTCTTACTTGAACTTCGAAAAGGTAGAATTCTCTACAAATTGGATCCAAATCAAGCACTAATCTGTTCTACTCCTTTGTCTGATTCTAATGTTGCTTACAATTTTTAAATCCATTGAGAATTGAGAGAGAAATCTCAAATTGAAGGTGCTCGCTATTTTTCTGTGTTTTGATTCATATCTCTTTCCATACCTTACATAAATTTGGCGCGATGGTTATATTAGAATCATCTTGAAGAGACGAGTTCAATGATGCTAGCCAAGGATCCTAATTTTTCCATTTGAAGGATCTCATAAAATCCCCATTGCAGGGTTTCTGGAGGTTGAAGTCGATGACATGTCTCGTCTCAGCCAATGATAGCGTGCCAAGCGTTTTAATTTCATTGGTTGCCCTTTTTCGGATTACATGTGTGTTTCACTAAGGTCCATATCAAGCACAACGCGTATGGTCCATTGGATTAGCTTACTAACGCGTTTTGACTTTGATCTAATGGTCCACATCTTTTTGGTTTTATTTTATTTTCTGATTTTATATTTTATTTGATTAAATTTTCAAAAATTCATAACTCTTTTATTTTTTATCCAAAAATTATGAAAAATTCACAAAAAATACTTTGAATTATTTCTGATCTCATGAATATTTTTTTTACATTTTTATTTTAACATTTGGTATTTTTTATATTTTTTGTGTTATTTGCTTTCTTTTAATTACTTAAAAAATACTTTCTAACATTTTTTAATTCTAAAAAAATTCATAAATATTATTTTGCCTATTTTTGACTTTCTGAAAATTTTATGGAATTTTATGTTGAGGTTTACTATTTTTGATTTATTTTATGTTTGTTTTAGCAATTTTAAATGGTTTAAAAATAGTTTCTGATTTTTAAAATACTAAAATTTTTCTAAAAATATTTGGATCCATTTCTGATTTTTCTATAGCTTAATTTTTTCATTTCTTGAATAATTTGAACATAATTGATATTTTCCTCATTATTTTCTAGTTTTTTTTAAACATTTTTTATCCTTTAATATATATATATATATATTAAATGTTATATCATTTTGTGAATATTTTCTGGCTGTCTTGGGTTGATTTTTTTGATCATGGCTTTATTAACATCATTGGATCCATGGTGTTGAGTTGGACTCCAGAAAAAATGGATGAATGATTTTAATAATAGTTTGATTAAATATTAATTCAAATGTGGTTTTTCTTTCTACCCTATATCCCCTTCATCTCATCCCCTTCTCATTGCACTAAATGTTGTTGGAGCATGATCTCTATATCATGTCTCAAAACAAATGGTGCATAGATTGCTATTGACCGGCCTCAAAATAGGTGCGACTTCTATATAAGTCCACTTACGATTGCTTAACATAACGCTAAATTTTGTCCCGATTCGAATAAATGATCATTCGTGGCCCAAACTTATGATTGCAAGCCCAAGTATGTTAATTTGATCTCTTTGATCCAATAACCTTGAGATTCATTGTGTGGAGGCTTTGGTTCTACCAATCCGCTAATGGATCTACAATACCTTTGGTCAACGCGGATCACTTAAACATCGTTGATCATTAAATGGTACTTGTGAGAATTCCAAAAGGATGATATACTTGACAAAAAGCAAATGCAACTTGTTGTGTGGAGGCTTTAGTTCTACCAATCATCTAATGAGTTCCAAATGCAAGTTTCAAGATGGTCATCCAACTAACCACTAATTATTAACTTGTTTTATTTTATGCTTTATGCACTATTTATCTTTTAGCATTTTTATTTCATGCCATTTTCATCTTTGCTCATTTGAGTATTTTATTTTCTTGTCATTTTTACTTTGCTCACTTGAGCTTTTATTTTCTTTGCTTAAGATACTTAATAATCAACTTAAACCCTAAAAATATCCTTAATGGTACTTGGACTATTTGGTTACTATCCTTGGCATGATGGAGCAATGGACTTTTCCTTGGACTTAGGATTAGAAACCTTGGCCTATCTTGGATACCTTGTGATCTCATCTGATTATTTTGTCTGGAGCTCTTGAGGTTTACCTCAAGACATTGGGTTGCTTGTTTGTTTTTGTGTGCAGGTTTTTTGTGATTACACTCTTTGTTTGTAATCTGGAATTCACCCGCGTACAGCCGTTACTCTTCCCAATTTTTGTGAAGACTTAATGCATTTGAAGAGGTCTAGTATATTTGCTACCTTGGTTTCAATCCAAAGAATGGGAATTATATCTTGACTCATAATGTCAAGTTTTGGCTTCTTGTTGGTTAGATGGTCCTTATCCTTAGCTTTTATCTTATGCTTTAGGATAGTCTCTTCTTCTCCCCCCATCTTCTTTAATTTCAAAAACTTTCTCCCTGCTTTGAAAACTCTTCTTGTTATGAAACTTAAACCACTTTCATAATAAACTTGGACTTAGGTCCATGCATTTTCAAAACATTTTCATAAATAAACTTCAATCAATTTAATAATACTTTGACACTTTTTGTGAGAATACTAAAAGTCAACCAATCTCATTTCAAACCATTTTGCCACTTTGGCTTTTACCTTTAAACTTTTCTCAAAAGGTTAGACTCTTGTCAATCCTTGTAGTGATGCAAACAACTATACTTCTACAATATATAGTGAAGTAAGATATTTTCCACTTGGGTGTTAAGTGAGGCATTATTGATTTTAAAATCCAAGCCATGATCCTCCACTTTGAGATGATGCAAATTCTCCTTTCTCATGATTGTGGGTAGTAAGTATGTTTTCCACACAGACAATGACGATGATGTCTTATCTCTTAAAATCAACTAACACACTTGTGTTTCAATTTTTTTAAAAGAGGAACTACGTGTACCCTAATCCCCTATTGCACGAAAGGTGGTACGTAGGTGTTGTACCCCAAAATTTGCCCTCCCATATCCTTCAAAGTTTTGATAGGCGTCATCTAGATTTGCTCAAGTCTCCTCAAGGGCTACACAGTCAAGCACCCTCCTAAGCCAGTCAAATTAGGGTTTTGGTTCTTGCAAGGAAGTTGAGGTTTTCAAGGGCTCAATCAAGTCCCATATGCTCATATACATTGTCAAGCACCTACATGTCAAGTTTCAAGGCTCACAAGGTCAAGTTGCACAGTCAAAAACCCTAATTGCCTCACAATCAACTATAGGGGCAAAATGGTCATTTGGCAGTCAAAAGTCAAAATTTTTGGTCAACATCTTATTTTGAAGCCACAATCATCATTTGGTAAAATCTTGACCATGATTTCACAAGAATGGCTCAAAAATCATCAAGGTGTCAAAAGTTTCTATTTTTGGACAGTTGAAAAGTCAACTGTAACTTGACCAAGGCATAACTTTTTCATGGTTCATCAGAAAAATCCCATCCAATGCTCATATTGAAGGGGAGGACATTTTATACAACTCATCTTGACATTCCAAGTCCAAGAAATGCTCTCACAAAAAGTTATCAATTTCAACATTATAGGTCATTTTCAAAAGTCAACAAAAAGGCACTTTAAGTCAAAGACCATAACTTGAGATTGGTAAATCAAATTGACATGGGACCAAAGACATTGGTTAGAGGACTTCAGGACCTTTCCAAAATGTCCAAGAACATGTTCATAGCTTCAAAATTGAGCAAGATATGCATTGGAGAAGTTGAGAAATTTTTGTGAAAAGGCCAAAGTCAACTATCCTTGAAATTTCATTTTTGACAAAAAGGGCCCACTTTTTCTAACTTGGTTCAGCTTGGCCACGCCTCCCACGTGTCCCACAATTTATTTCAAGATTAAAAATTAATTTTTCCATTTTTATTTAATTTTATTTGATTTAATTCATTTTAAATCTTTAAAATTCAAATAAAAATCAAGAAAATTAATTAAGGGATATATTTTGTGTTGAATAGCTTTGATACACCATCATTCACCTTCCAAATTCGTGCAAGACCTATTCCAAGCATGAAATTCAAAATTGAAGCAAAAATGGCAAGTTGTTTAAATGATGTTCATGGCAAAATCCAAAACATAATTGCAAGGCTTCAAGGCTCATTATATGGATTGATACTCATTCAAAACCTTATATGCAAGCTTTCCCAACACAAGACACGATCTGAAAACACTCATACAGCATAAGCCATTTCAATTTTTTTCAAGAGAAAAGTGACAAACTGAAAACTATCTTCCAGCATATTTCAAGCCTCCCTTTTAATCCAAACACACTCCTTGCATTGCCAGGAACCTTTGGCAATCAGAATTAAGCAAAAAACCTCAAGAATTCGTGCCACACAACTCACCCGGTTTGCCTTATTTCTCAAATCTGTATATCATATTTCACGAGCTTTTAATCCATTTTTTTGATTGGTTTGTATTGTTAGGGACCTTATGAAGCTAGTGAAACAGTTTAATTGAACTGAAACGCGTAGAATCACAATCCACCATGGGAGATATTTAGGGTTTTCAAAGCTTTCAAATTGGGGTTTTCTGTATACTGCAAAATTAGACCTCAAGACCTATAGGACTGGATTCGTCACAATGAGATAAACGGGATGAACATATCGCGCCTTTTTTATATTCAATGAGCGTCTAATCGCTATTTTTTACAGGCTTGCATTTTGTGGGGGTTTAAAACCCCCGCTATGTGTTTCATGTTTTGCAGGAACGGAGAAGATGAAGGACGTGCCTCCATGTGATTGGTGCATTCAAATCCTGCGTGCGCCTTTTTGTTTTTTTAGCATATAACGCGTATTTTTTATATTATATTTCTTTTCTATTTTACTAACACGCGCGCAGGTTTAGTCCAGTGGTTGGCTATTCGTTTGGTAATCTCTGGGACCTGGGTTCGATTCCCAGGTCCCCCCATAATTCATTATCATTTTTTCTAAAGTGCTTGTGTGCGGCGTCTCATCCAGCATCCACCATAGACCTCATCCAGGAGCGCTCCAAGTGTCCATCAGTGCAGATCCAAGGGCCAAGCATGAAGACCATGGTGCTCTGGAGTCAGCGCATGCGTAGGCTATCCAAAAAGTCAAACGAGCTGAAGCTTTAGTGGGCCTTAAATCTCAATCTCACACCCTCCTTCCTGGCCCAATACCCCCTTCCATTGGTTATTTCTTTTCTTTTCATTTTTATTTTCCAATTTAATTTCTAACCTTTTTTATTTTATCACTTATTAACTTAACTAATATTTTTTATAAAAAAATTAAAAAAAAAGAATTAACATCATTATTATTATTATCATATTATTTTGTAAATAAAATATTAACAAATAAATAGTTTAATTAGGCAATTTCAATTTCTTTTCTTAATAATTAAAATAGATTTAGAATTAGGAAAAATTAACTTTTAGTTTTATTTCTTTTTATTTTATTTCATAAAAAACATAAAAAACAAAAAATATATTTTCTTTTAATTAAGTTAATTAATTAGTCATTAGTCAGTTTTGATTTCATTTTAATTACAAAAAGACAAAAAAATCAATTTCTTTTCTAAAAAGGGTCAACACCCTTAAGACATTCCTGATTCTTTCTTTCGCGCACATTTTAATTTTAATTCCTTATTTTTTGGATTATTATGTAACTGCCTCCGGATGTAATAGTAATTAGGATTTTACTGTTTTATTTCTCGCACTTATTTACCAAAAACGGGTCTTTTGTATTTTTGGCGATGTATAGACCCGCGCCTTGTAATAGCGTAGGATTTATGTTTCCGCAATTTACTTTCTGCACCCCTTAATTGTTAAATGCATGCAAGAATGTATGGTAAATAAAAACAACTCGTAGCTCACTAATTACAAAGACAAACATTAACTGAATACAACACACAATGCACACACCACTTCTAGGGTACGCCTCACTCGTTGCCTTCGAAACGTGGTCATCAAGTATGGGACGTCTTAGAGGTCACCCTTTGTCTAAAGATCCAGTTGCCTCGAAACGATTGCCTCGGATAAAAGGATCTAGGACATTAGGGTTACTTATAAGGTATCCTACCATTGCTTCGGTGACAATACATGTCCCGATAATCGAATTGACCCGAACACCTCCAACGGTGGTGCTACCTACCTCTCAATGGTGGGATGGCACTACCTAAAGGACACTTACACAGCTTAATTCCTTAGGGTAGGTAGATTACTCATGGGTACTTGCTCTTTTCAAAAACAAACAAAATACTTTTCACACCTTACACTTTCAAAAGCTTTCAAAACAAATTTTTCAAACACTCTTGAGGACAGATACAAGAGTCATTCAGAAATCTTTCAAAGAAACTTTTTTCAAACCCACTCACATTTGAAAAGCAAACATTTTGAAAACATAAGAGCAAGTACCTAAGAGCCCATGGATAACCATGAATAGAAAGGGTGCTAACACCTTCCCTTTCTATAAATCTACCTCCCGAACCGAGAAACATTCTCATAAGGAATTTTGCTGTGCTTTTGTCCTTTCCATGTTGGAGAACATAAAAGACGGTGGCGACTCTTGCTTACCGCGACATACGCGATCCAGCTTTAAACAGTCAGTTCTATTCCCACCGATCACAGAACTGGCGACTCTATTGGGGAATTAATAAAGTGAGGTGTACCTTAGGAATAGTTCATCATCATGTTTTCAATTGCTTGATCTGTTTGCTTTAAAATTGTGGGCCTGTTTTGGGAGTTTCATAGATCCTAACCCGGATCTGGGGGATACCTTCTTAGAAAGTAGCAATAAGACTGTGAGGGAACTGTGCGGGGTATACCGACACGGTTGAAGCAGTCTGCTATGTTGATGTGGCACTTTGGTGAGTACCGGTAACCCTTGAGTCAAGTCAAGGAGAGTACGGGGCCGCCGCGTGGTGTCGTGAAGCATCAACTGACCTTAGGAACCTTAATTGAACCATCCTAGCCTCTTTAGGGGTAGTAAGATGACTGACTTTGGTGCAGTCCGAAGTTGGTTGATACTCGATACTACACTCATTGAGGGTTGTTTTCTTGGAATATTTTGATCGGCAGTCCAGTGGCTAAATCAAAACAATGAACATAGAAAACAACCCAATGATATTGAGCTCCTTAGAACCCGGTTACTTTTGATAAGACAGGTTTTTGAGCCCACCAACTTCAAGAGGGTAGTACCCCAAACTTCATGCTGGCCTAAACTCTAAGGGCTCTTTTGTATGACTTTTGTGCCTTCATACTTGAACTACTTGCATACTTGTTATCTAACAACACGAGTTCCTTGCAGGTTTTGTTTACAGTCCTTAATTGGGACTCATTACAGGGCCTACTTACATCACTCCATGCATAGCATAACATCATACCATTGCATACATCCTGCATAAGGACTAATCCATTTCAAGGATCTCAAGGGCTTGTGATGCAGGTCATAATGAATCAAAGTGTCTAGAAAGGGGCAAAGGGGATTTATTTTCCCCTAGCCAAGGTTGATGACTCGGGTCAGGGGCTATGACCCACTCGATATGGTGAGCCTTGACTCTTGAAGAAGGACTCTCAGCAACATGAAGTACCTTCAATCAAGCTACCCAAATTCAAATTCTAACAAGTTTCTTTGTTTACCCCGCGAGATCTTTGAAAACATTGCATGCATACTTACATATCATTGCATTACAGGTACCCCTTTCCACAAGTTGCTTAACCTTCTTCGCTGTTTATTTCAGCAGCCATCATGAATCCTGAATCATCCAACGAACAAGCTATCAAGGCCCTCCAGGCCCAGAATGCCCAGTTCTAGGAGATGGTTATGAGCCTAGCCCAGGGTCAACAGGAACTGAAGACTCTGATTCAGAAGAAGAAGAAGAAAAGGACTGTTTTGTTCAACCCTAGACGCAGATCTGGGAATACATTGCAGAATGAAGCTGAGAGGACTACTCCATCTGTGGGGGAAGGCAACCACCAAGGGAGAGAGGTTCCTAGTCCTGTGGTCTCTGACACCGAGACAGACTTCAACAATGAACAGTACCCTCCTGCTGAGGACCGGTATAAACAACTGGAGGACAGGTTAAATGCTATGGAGATAACGTGTGCCTGGGTTGGATTTCGGAGACTTGGGGTTATCTTCTGGGGTGGTGATCCCACACAAATTCAAAGCACCTGCTTTTGTAAAATATGATGGGGCATCCTGTCCTAAGCTGCATCTCAGATCCTACATAAGGAGGATCCAGCCCTACACGGCTGACAAGAATTTGTGGATTCACTTCTTTCAGGATAGTCTGTCGGGGACTCAACTCGAGTGGTTCTATCAGCTGGATGGAACCAGTATTCGTAACTGGGAGGACTTGGCAACTGCTTTTTATAAGCAGTATCAGTATAATTCCGACCTCGCTCCTACGCGTACCCAACTCCAGGGTATGTCACTTGGGACGGGTGAAGGATTCAAGGAATATGCTCAGAAATGGAGAGACCTGGCTGGCAGGGTGCAGCCACCATTGACTGACTGTGAGCTTGTGGATGTGTTCCTGGGGACCCTGTCTGGTCCATTCTTCAACCATCTGATTGGAAATTCTTCTGCTGGGTTTACATACTTAATCTTGACTGGGGAAAGAATTGAAGCCGGTATCAAGTCAGGGAAGATACAGAATGGTGATTCCTCGAACACTGAGAAGAAACCGTCCAAGAAAGAATCTAGTGTTGTCAACGCAGTAGTTATCCCAAAACCGGCCGGTGCTCCTCAACATCGCAACCAACAAAGGAAAGAGAGACCTAAAAGGAAATTCACTCCCCTCGGCATGACCTTGTCTCAGATATTGCCACAGCTGCTGGAGACCAAGTTGGTAACTCTAAGGGACCCTCCTAAGAATCCCAACAGGACACCTTCAAGGTATAACCCCAATGTTCGCTGCGCTTATCATTCTGACAGCCCGGGATGCTACAGATGATTGTTGGACTTTGAGAAACAAGGTTCAGGATCTGATCGACGCAAGGGAAGTCCAGTTCGACTCTCAGAGACTCCCAATATGATCACTGCTCCCTTGCCAAAACATGGCTAGGATTAGTAATTTTTTGTTCATTCGAATGTTCAAGTTGTATTTTTCTTTGATTGTTCAAACATTGTATTCATGTCAAACGATGTTATTTCGTTAATGCATTACACATGTCTGTTTTGAAGTAATTATTTCGTATTCACTATATGCAAACTGTTTTCATATTTTTGTGATGATCAACGCTCGATCTAAAATTCTAAGCCTCTTGAGGGAGGATGACGAAAATGATACCACGACATTTACAGTATGCTTTTAAACAGACCCTGCTGATGAGGTACAGACATTGTTTCAATTCTTAAACACTGGAGTTATAAGGAAGATAATCCCTCGTTAACCCCTTTGAGCCAAAGAAGTAGGAGTTTTTCTTTTCGAAAATTAAAACCCTTAGTCATAACCTGGGGAAGGGTAGTTCTCTCAGCTGATCCAGGTGCACAACAAATGGCATCAAAGGATTCCTTCCAAGACGAAAGACAGTGATGGTTCCGTATAATCATAAAGACAGGCAGTCATCATTTCTCAAAATAAAAGCCCAACAAGTCGAAACTTATGAAGGAGACTTACAGAAACTGGGGCATCCCGCTGACTGTAATCACAAAAAGGAACAGTTCAGGCAAAAAACAGGGATAACAAAATCAAAAAAGAAAGAGGTCCTACAAACCCTCAACACAAAAGGAAATGACTGCCTATTCAAAATAAATTGTCAATATCCGAACCATCACCGGAATATCAGAGCGAAGACTCAAACAAGGTCTAATGCACGATCAACTGAGTTTAGGATTGAAGAACATCACGAAGAACGGGTGGGTACAAATAAAATTTGAGCCTTTATCCTTTGTTTCTTAAACCGTACCAGACCACGTTACAACCCTTAAAAGTCCTAGCTGAAGCATGGGTTGGTTCGAAAGCATACTGTTACGAAAGGTATCCTGACTCCTTAAGGTTTGCGGTAAAATAACGAGTTGACATCACAGTTTACAAAAAATTCACTTGTTTTTATGAAAAAATGCATTTTCAAAAACTTCAAGACAGACATAAGCTTTGCATTTTTAATATAACATTGTTTGCATACGACTATTTTGTTTGAACAACATAGAAGCTCGCACGATGAATATCCAGTGAACAAAAATCTTCTCAACAAAGAAGGTCATCTCAAATGGAAACGCACTTCCAATCAAGGGGCACGGCATGATCATAGCCTATCATCTGGAGCAGTTAGGTCAAGATTCGGAGAATCTCTCAAAAGGCCAACCAACTTGGGGAAAATCTCCATCTGGATCACTTGGAGCATTGGACGATCAAACGAAGATCTTCTGGTAGTAGGGCAACGCAACACTACTGACAGGGGCACCTCCCTACATCCTAAGAGCACGGACATAGTCGAAAAAATACTACGCGTAATCAAAGACCCGCTAGGTTGACACACCTAGGCAAAAATAAGGGCTTCCCGGCGAACCAAAAGGGTTCGGGCAAAAATAAGGGATGAAATGAAAAAATCTGTACACCCGGCAAGTCGAAAACCTGAAAAGGCGGCTTGGGCAAAAAAGGGTATCCCGGTGGACTGAAAACCAGAAAGGGCGGTCCAGGCAAAAATTAGGGATCAAAGCGTACGACTATGTCCCGTCATCTCGTCACTTGCCTACCAGAAGAGGATTTGTCAAGACGGCAGTTATCAAGACCTCCACAGGCACCTTCTCCTGCAGAAATTGGGGCAATAAAGATTTGTCTTAACTGTACAAGCTGCTCTGTCCTCCAGGTACCAAGGTAAGTTCGGTTGAAGAACGTAACCAGGATACCTTCACTCCCCACAGAGGAAGACCAAAGTCAGCAATACTCTCCCCTAGCAGAGTTGGTCTCCCATCAGCCCTGAAAAGGCACAGTATCTCCAGCAAGTCAGCAACATTCTCCCCAAGCAGAGTTAGCCTACTATCAACCCTAAGGAAGTTGGGTTTTCCCCAGAAGGTCTCAATATTCCCCAGCGAACGGAGTATACAGAGGTCCCTAAGCAAGCATCCCCGGCAGTCTTAATATAAGATTGTTCCCCGGCGGAATACAGACACCCCAGTGGGGCCATTTCCCCAGTACAGTCTTCAAATTTCCCCAGGAAAGTTGAATCAATCTCCCCAGTAGGAAGCTTATCCCCAGTAGATTCTGGAAGCTTATCCCCTGCAGAGCGAACGCGTCTCCCCGGCTTTATTCAAAGGTTATTCTCCACCAGGGCTTATAACTGGGTTATCCTCAGCTAATTGCCACGGAAAGATCGTCCTCGGCGAAGCTCTTCCTATCCCTCAGCGGAGTTCATCAATTCCCCAGCATAACTTATCAACGGAATCCCCAGCGAAGTTATCACCAAATCTCAGCGAAGTATCTCTTCCCACAGAGTAATTCCCCGCAGAGTAATCTCTCCAACAAGTTTATTACCCCAACGGAGTCATCTTCTCCTACCGGTCTATTCTTGCAACCATCATCCCCAGCGGAAATGAAGAACTCTACTCTTCAAACATCAAGCCCAGGATTCAACAAACTCCCGGCATCCGTCAAGGATTTATTTTCCTAGACAAGAATACATTCATAAACATTGCATCGTCATACAATCTCATTTTATGTTGAGAACATCATCGCTTGATCCATGTCATGCATTGCATGTGACTGACCTTACCTTTCAGGAAGGATACAGTTAAATGATCAGCTATGTCAAAGAAGACAGATACAATCGAAAGAGACCAATCCAGTCAAAGAAGACAGATTCAGTCAAAAAAAGACAAGTCCAGCTAAATCCCAAAGGTTTTTCTGATACTCATCCAGTCAAAGAAGACAACCAGTCGTTATAGACACCAGTCATTATAGACACTCGTTGTCATAGACACTCACACTCGTCGTTATAGACACTCGTCGTCATAGACACTCGCACTCGTCGTCATAGACACTCGCACTCGTCGTCATAGACACTCACACTCGTCGTCATAGACAACCGTTGTCATAGACACTCGTCATTATAGACACTCATCGTCATAGGCACCCGTCGTCATAGACACCCGTCGTCATAGACACTCGTCATTTTAGACACTCGTCGTCATAGACACTCACACTCGTCCTCATAGACACTCGCACTCGTCATTATAGACACCAGTCGTTATAGACACCCGTCATTAAAGACAACTTGTCATTTAAGACAACTCGTCATTTAAGACAACCCGTCAGTATAGACACCCGTCATTGAAGACATCCCGTCATTGAAGATAACCCGTTAGTATAGACACCCGTCATTGAAGACATCTCGTCATTGAAGACAACCCGTCAGTATAGACACTCGTCATTGAAGACATCCCGTCATTGAAGATAACCTGTCAGTATAGACACCCGTCATTGAAGACAACTCATCATTGAAGACAACTCGTCATTGAAGACAACCCGTCCATGAAGACAACCCGTCCAAAGAGACAACTCGTCAAGAAAGACAAAACCTCCTCTGGTTCAGTGAAATCCTAAAGATTTTTCTGAGATAACCTGTCAGTAGAGACAACCCATCAACCTTTTGAAATTCCAGATTCGATTCCTGTATCCAGCCAGGGCACGTCTGAAGAGTTTGAAGATTCGATTCCTGTATCAAGCCAGGGCACGTCTGAAGAGTTTGAAGATTCGATTCCTGTATCCAGCCAGGGCACATCTGTTGACGACTATTTCCAGATTCGACTCCTGTATCCAGCCAGGGCACGTCTGAAGAGTTTGAAGATTCGATTCCTGTATCCAGCCAGGGCACATTTGTTGATGACTAATTCCAGATTCGATTCCTGTATCCAGTCAGGGCACGTCTGAAGAGTTTGAAGATTCGATTCCTGTATCCAGTCAGGGCATGTCTGCATGAAGAGTTTGAAGATCAACCCCTGTAACAGGCCAGGTAATTATCTTTCTTTCTCAGGTACGCGAGTTCTCGCTAAGGAATCTCTTACGCGATCGACACCTAGATTGCATCTATAAGCCCATCCTCCCATTACAGTTCCAAATGACATCTATAAGCCCATTCCCGATAAGGTTCTGTCACATCTCCAGATGGCATCTATAAGCCCATCCTCCTATCCACCATCTCTCCAAATGGCATCTGTAAGCCCATTCCCGCTGTCACACTGCTGATACTCTACTATGTGAGTGCAAATTTCTGGGCACTCTAGTGTTCAATCATCTTCCACCCTCGGATCACGAAAGGCACACAAGCCAATCTACATCCTCAGGTCTAAGAAGATTGAACAGGGGCAACTGTTGTACCCCAAAATTTGCCCTCCCATATCCTTCAAAGTTTTGACAGGCATCATCTAGATTTGCTCAAGTCTCCTCAAGGGCTACACAGTCAAGCACCCTCCTAAGCCAGTCAAATTAGGGTTTTGGTTCTTGCAAGGAAGTTGAGGTTTTCAAGGGCTCAATCAAGTCCCATATTCTCATATACATTGTCAAGCACCTACATGTCAAGTTTCAAGGCTCACAAGGTCAAGTTGCACAGTCAAAAACCCTAATTGCCTCACAATCAACTGTAGGGGCAAAATGGTCATTTGGCAGTCAAAAGTCAAAATTTTTGGTCAACATCTTATTTTGAAGCCACAATCATCATTTGGTCAAATCTTGACCATGATTTCACAAGAATGGCTCAAAAATCATCAAGGTGTCAAAAGTTTCTATTTTTGGACAGCTGAAAAGTCAACTGTAACTTGACCAAGGCATAACTTTTTCATGGTTCATCAGAAAAATCCCATCCAATGCTCATCTTGAAGGGGAGGACATTTCCTACAACTCATCTTCACATTCCAAGTCCAAGAAATGCTCTCACAAAGAGTTATCAATTTCAACATTATAGGTCATTTTCAAAAGTCAACAAAAAGGCACTTTAAGTCAAAGACCATAACTTGAGATTGGTAAATCAAATTGACACGAGACCAAAGACATTGGTTAGAGGACTTCAGGACCTTTCCAAAATGTCCAAGAACATGTTCATAGCTTCAAAATTGAGCAAGATATGCATTGGAGAAGTTGGGAAATTTTTGTGAAAAGGCCAAAGTCAACTATCCTTGAAATTTCATTTTTGACAAAAAGGGCCCACTTTTCCACTTGGTTCAGCTTGGCCATGCCTCCCACGTGTCCCACAATTTATTTCAAGATTAAAAATTAAGTTTTCCATTTTTATTTAATTTTATTTGATTTAATTCATTTTAAATCTTTAAAATTCAAATAAAAATCAAGAAAATTAATTAAGGGATATATTTTGTGTTGAATAGCTTTGATACACCATCATTCACCTTCCAAATTCGTGCAAGACCTATTCCAAGCATGAAATTCAAAATTGAAGCAAAAATGGCAAGTTGTTTAAATGATGTTCATGGCAAAATCCAAAACATAATTGCAAGGCTTCAAGGCTCATTATATGGATTAATACTCATTCAAAACCTTATATGCAAGCTTTCCCAACACAAGACACGATCTGAAAACACTCATACAGCATAAGCCATTTCAATTTTTTTCAAGAGAAAAGTGACAAACTGAAAACTATCTTCCAGCATCTTTCAAGCCTCCCTTTTAATCCAAACACACTCCTTGCATTGCCAGAAACCTTTGACAATCAGAATTAAGCAAAAAACCTCAAGAATTCGTGCCACACAACTCACCCGGTTTGCCTTATTTCTCAAATCTGTATATCATATTTCACGAGCTTTTAATCCATTTTTTGATTGGTTTGTATTGTTAGGGACCTTCTGAAGCTAGTGAAACAGTTTCATTGAACTGAAACGCGTAGAATCACAATCCACCATGGGAGATATTTAGGGTTTTCAAAGCTTTCAAATTGGGGTTTTCTGTATACTGCAAAATTAGACCTCAAGACCTATAGGACTGGATTCGTCACAATGAGACAAACGTGATGGACATATCGCGCCTTTTTTATATTCAATGAGCGTCTAATCGCTATTTTTTACAGGCTTGCATTTTGTGGGGGTTTAAAACCCCCGCTATGTGTTTCATGTTTTGCAGGAACGGAGAAGATGAAGGACGTGCCTCCATGTGATTGGTGCATTCAAATCCTGCGCGCGCCTTTTTGTTTTTTTAGCATATAACGCGTATTTTTTATATTATATTCTTTTCTATTTTACTAACACGCGCGCAGGTTTAGTCCAGTGGTTGGCTATTCGTTTGGTAATCTCTGGGACCTGGGTTCGATTCCCAGGTCCCCCCATAATTCATTATCATTTTTTCTAAAGTGCTTGTGTGTAGCGTCTCATCCAGTATCCACCATAGACCTCATCCAGGAGCGCTCCAAGTGTCCATCAGTGCAGATCCAAGGGCCAAGCATGAAGACCATGGTGCTCTGGAGTCAGCGCATGCGTAGGCTATCCAAAAATTCAAACGAGCTGAAGCTTTAGTGGGCCTTAAATCTCAATCTCACACCCTCCTTCCTGGCCCAATACCCCCTTCCATTGGTTATTTCTTTTCTTTTCATTTTTATTTTCCAATTTAATTTCTAACCTTTTTTATTTTATCACTTATTAACTTAACTAATATTTTTTATAAAAAAAAAAAGAAAAAGAATTAACATCATTATTATTATTATCATATTATTTTGTAAATAAAATATTAACAAATAAATAGTTTAATTAGGCAATTTCAATTTCTTTTCTTAATAATTAAAATAGATTTAGAATTAGGAAAAATTAACTTTTAGTTTTATTTCTTTTTATTTTATTTCATAAAAAACATAAAAAACAAAAAATATATTTTCTTTTAATTAAGTTAATTAATTAGTCATTAGTCAGTTTTGATTTCATTTTAATTACAAAAAGACAAAAAAATCAATCTCTTTTCTAAAAAGGGTCAACACCCTTAAGACATTCCCGATTCTTTCTTTCGCGCGCATTTTAATTTTAATTCCTTATTTTTTGGATTATTATGTAACTGCCTCCGGATGTAATAGTAATTAGGATTTTACTGTTTTATTTCTCGCACTTATTTACCAAAAACAGGTCTTTTATATTTTTGGCGATGTATAGACCCGCGCCTTGTAATAGCGTAGGATTTATGTTTCCGCAATTTACTTTCTGCACCCCTTAATTGTTAAATGCATGCAAGAATGTATGGTAAATAAAAACAACTCGTAGCTCACTAATTACAAAGACAAACATTAATTGAATACAACATACAATGCACACACCACTTCTAGGGTACGCCTCACTCGTTGCCTTCGAAACGTGGTCATCAAGTATGGGACGTCTTAGAGGTCACCCTTTGTCTAAAGATCCAGTTGCCTCGAAACGGTTGCCTCGGATAAAAGGATCTAGGACATTAGGGTTACTTCTAAGGTATCCTACCATTGCTTCGGTGACCACACATGTCCCGATAATCGAATTGACCCGAACACCTCCAACGGTGGTGCTACCTACCTCTCAATGGTGGGATGGCACTACCTAAAGGACACTTACACAACTTAATTCCTTAGGGTAGGTAGATGACTCATGGGTACTTGCTCTTTTCAAAAACAAACAAAATACTTTTCACACCTTACACTTTCAAAAGCTTTCAAAACAAATTTTTCAAACACTCTTGAGGACAGATACAAGAGTCATTCAGAAATCTTTCAAAGAAACTTTTTTCAAACCCACTCACATTTGAAAAGCAAACATTTTGAAAACATAAGAGCAAGTACCTAAGAGCCCATGGATAACCATGGATAGAAAGGGTGCTAACACCTTCCCTTTCTATAAATTTACCTCCCGAACCGAGAAACATTCTCATAAGGAATTTTGCTGTGCTTTTGTCCTTTCCATGTTGGAGAACATAAAAGACGGTGGCGACTCTTGCTTACCGCGACATACGCGATCCAGCTTTAAACAGTCAGTTCTATTCCCACCGATCACAGTAGGCACTAAAGGTTCGCAACTGCGGCGGGTGCAAAAATCATAAAAAAATATATTTCTTTTCTCACCTCCACCATCCATTTTATATATAACACATTTTTATAGCCAAAATATAAAGATTTTAAAAAGAGGTTCCTGCGGAGTAATGTAGATGTTTAGGGTGCTAATACCTTCCCTTTGCATAACCAACCCCCTTACCTTGAATCTTTCCCTTTTTTTTGGGTTATTCGCTCTTTCCCTTTATGTGTTATATTTTGTATATATGTTTGTTTGGATTTTCCTGGTTTTCAGGGTGCTTGGTGATTACTCATAAGACCTATGCCTGGACTTGAGCAAACTTTAAGATAGGACGGGCGGTATAGTCATGTTAACTTTGAGGGAGTAATCCCAAAAAAGGAGGCATGAGATCCCCCACTCAGTGGAGGCCCCTTTGACTATAGTGTCATTTACCGAGTAATAGGGAAGACGTACTGCTTTAGACCTGGGAGCCTGCTGAAACTGAGGACCGTAGAATACCAAACCCATCTTGGCCTTTTAGGTGTACTGCGGAAACTATGACGGAGTAATTCGGAAATAGTTGTCATGTGATACTATGCTCGGATGAGTCTTTCTTGAGAATATTACTAACTATCGAGTTAATAGGGAAGTTCGTAATATCCGAAGGAAGGATGTAGACTCTGGGAACCTCTAGAACCTTGTTCGGCAGGTGATAACTTTTTATACCAACACCTTATGGGTAGTACCTTCGACCTCATGCTCGTGACGTTGAACCTATGAACCCTATATGTGTGATCTTGTGTGTGATTGTTGCATCATGCATCCATGCACTCATAAGCATCTTTTGAAGAAAACAATATTTCAAGGGATTTAAAGGTTGACTATTTGTGAATATCTCAGGTACTTTTGACCATGGATTCTGAAAGAGAAAGACCGGGAAATACAGTTTCAAGGATCCCTAGATAGATGAGTTGGTCAGTCTAATTCCAGAGATTATGTGTCCTGCAGACTTTCGGAAGAAGTATGGATCCATTATTCCTCTCATGAAGCTGAAGATGAAGAAGGATATTTTCTCGACCTTGGTCCAGTTCTATGATCCGATGTATCACTACTTTAATTTTCCCGATTATCAATTGATTCCTACACTGGAGGAGTATTATTTTTTATTGAATTTACCTGTTACCGATCATGTTCCTTTTACTGGTTTGGAGGGCGAGCCAAACCCACATGAGATTGCTGCTTTGATTCATTTGGGGAAGTCTGAGGTGGAAGCCCATATGACTACTAAAGGAGGGATTA
The DNA here is from genome assembly GCA_948472305.1 of Vicia faba. Lineage (NCBI taxonomy): Eukaryota > Viridiplantae > Streptophyta > Magnoliopsida > Fabales > Fabaceae > Vicia > Vicia faba. The sequence continues at coordinate 537,356,093 of OX451737.1, forward strand.
GAGGATTACCAGCTCAGTTCTTATTGGAGAAAGCTCATTACTTTACCAGGATGAAGAGTACGGTTGCTTTTGAGGCCATCTTTGCTTTACTTGCTTATGGATTATTCTTATTTCCTAATGTGGACAAGTTTGTCGATGTTAATGCTATCAAGATTTTCATGATTGGAAACCCAGTTCCTACACTGTTGGGTGATGCTTATTACTCTGTTCATCTTCGGAGTTCTTATCATAGGGGAATGATTATCTGTTGCATGCCTTTGTTGTACCAGTGGTTCATCTCTCATATGCCTCAGTATGATGCTTTTTGGGATGTCAAGAAGGAACCACGTTGGGCTCCTAAGGTCATGGCACTTACTCACTCGGATATTGATTGGTATCATCGAGCTTATCAGGATGTAGAGATTATTGACAGTTATGGTAGTTTATCCAATTTGCCTCTTCTTGGTACTAAGGGAGGAATTAACTATAACCCTCTTCTTGCACGGCGATAGCTTGGTTATCCGATGAGGGATAAGCCGAATAGCGTTAATTTGAGTAGTTTCTTTCTGAAGGAAGGAGAAGACCACATGGAAGCTAGGGAGCAGATTGTGAAGGCCTGGCGTCACATTCATAAGAAGAGTAGGAAGGATTTGGGACCTAGGGGTGCTGTTTCTTTGGAGCCATATCTTCAGTGGGTCCGATCGAGAGCCATCCAGTTAAAGATGCCGTATACTCGGTGAAACAACCGGCTAAAAATCATCAAACAATGAAGTCGCCATCGAACGTCTTTTATCCCACAGGTAGGTAAAGGTAAACGTCGAGTAAACCTGAGAAGGGTGAAATCAAGGTCGAACGACCAAGAGATAAGGGTAAGGGAGTCTGTTACGCGAGGGGAAGTTATTAGCACCCCACGCGACCATAGTACTCTACGGTATCCACTCTTGTTATCTATCTTATGGGTGTGTTTAATCTATGCTTACTGTTTATTACTGCTAAAGGGAGAATGCATGCAAAAGAAAGGGGGAAAATGTAGGAAAAATAAACTTGTGCTCGCTCGGGCCCTACCCCAATGCCTACGTATCCCTTTTTAGGGAATCAGAGCAGCCGTAGTTCGGCTTATATGTTTTTGTTTGTTTTTGTAATGAACGACATTAATTTCTCCTTCTGCCGCAACTCGACCGTTGGAGATTTACGCGTCAGCACAGAAGTGAATTAATATGCTCTTTTGAAAAGATTTTGAAAGAAAGGCCCGAAGGAAAAAGGAGTTTGTATCGGTTGGTGTTTTTTCTTGTAGATAACAACTAGTTAATCTCAAGGGAGAGGTTTTAGTCGTTTCTCTACTCATTCATGAAATGATTCTTTAAGATTTGAATTACGCCAAGGCTTAGAGCAAGAGAATGATAGATCGAGAAGAGACCCGCTTATCGTATCCATGTTCAACGAAGGCACGATTCTCGTCAGTAAATTTTTAGTATTTTGAAGTTTGCGAGAAAAATAAGTTTTTGTTTTAAATGCATATTCGAAAAGAAAAAAAAGTCACAGGGAGACTAACCTATTTCTAAACCTAACGTTATCATACAAAGGTGGTCCTAGAGCGCAATAAAGTGTGAAAAATGAGGAATAAAACGAGATTGCGATGATACCGAACGGAGAAGGTCCGTTGCCTCTTCAAAACCACACCAGCAATAAGAAAGCTCTACAGAAGCTGCTCCGCGCGAGTGATCAAATAATTAGTCTCCAAGCATTCCATATTGCGACAGTTACATCAATATAATATCACAAGATTTTAACTAAAAAAATGATAATGAAAATGATTGTTAAACATAAAATAATAGGAAGTTTTAATAAAATTCTAAAGAAAAGTCCTAAAGAATTCTAAAAAAAAAATGCTACTATTTTTGTGTATTATTTTTATCATAGAAAACCAGCCAAAGAAAAATTGGTGGAAGAATTAAAACAACAAAATTAAAACAAAAAAAAAACAATGAATCAGAAGGAGGTATGAACTGGAATCTAGGGAGGTGTAGAAGCGGGTTGAAGCATTAAGCCCATGAAGAAAAAGTCCAATAAGCACTTTTTTGTACACAAATTTTTTTATTGGGCCTAGGAATTAATAGGTTCGGTCCATTCAACCCATTTTTAATGTTGTTAATCATCATATGATAATTATATTATTTGTTGAATTAAAAATAATAATAACAAAAATGTAATAGAATAAACCAGTTCAGAAAGAAGAAAAAAAAGGAAAAGGGGCAATTAGGGATCCCAGGCGGTGTCGCCTCCTTGTCTCCGCGACGGCTTCCCCTTCCTTCTTCTTATCTCCGTCGAACACCCTCACCGCCGTGACTCTCACATTCTTCGCCGAGAATCACCTTCGCTTGATTCTTCTTATTCTCTCCGTCTCACTATTTCTGCTTCATCGACTCCGCGATTCACAATCCCGATCTCATTTCAAGATTCAACAAACACACGTTCTCGTTCGAACCACATATGATTCCACTGTTTGCATCTTCTCTTCTTCTTTGATGTCTCCACTCGTCTCTTCTATGAGAAACTTTGTTATGCTTAAGACTGCATTTGGATTCTTCATCTTCTGGAAAAAATCAATACCGCGCCGCTGTAGAGCATGTTCTCGCCACTCTCAACCTTGTTCTTCTCCTCACTTGTTCATGATAACAGCATCAGCAACGTCGTTGTGCTTGAAGCTCTATATTACTCTCTTGATGATCTGTGGAGGATTCAAGAACTTTTTCCCCTATCAGAATCAGATAACGATGTCATTGTTCTTCTACAATTGTGTATTCTTTTGCATTCTCTAAGATTTATTGCCGATGCATTATTCTTCTTGCAAATGAAGAATAACGATGGTGAGAATGATGCTGCCACACTGATGTTTGTTGCAGTTGATGTGAATGGCGAGAGTATGCTGAAGGTGACATGATGAAGATGGTGAAATCTTGGTGATAAACCAAAGAATATCAGTGATGAAGGTGACAATGAATTGTGTGTAGAGGATTTGTTGACGCAGTTGTTCTTGATGCAGAAGTCGTGATGGTGATGCTAATGAATGATGAAGCTGCCAGGGGAATGATGAAGAGGAATCAATTCTCCTTGAAGATTGAAGATAAAATCCAGATTAATTCAAGTTCTTGTTGAAGGTTGATGGGGCTTAAAGGTGACTGAAGCCACTTTCAGGGAGAGAGAATGCATATTTTATTTGTGAGTTTTCTATCCGATTTTTCTGTGTTTTGTCTAAAATGAATTGTGTCCCCTGAATAATGAATCTGATTATGTATATATGACGAGAGAGAGGAGGGAGCTTTCATAAAATTATGTTTTCTGTTTGTTATGGAGGTTAGAGTTAGTTAGAGGTTAGGAGCTTAGAAACTGTTAGAGTTAGTTAGAAAATTCTGTTATGTTAGAATTCTGTTAGAAAATTTTGGTTAGAAGTTTAGTTCCTAAGCTGTTGAGCTGAACTGTTTAATTAATTTTCTACTTTCCAACTTTCTATGCAGTTTGTTTTCTGTTTTTTCGGTTATTGCAGTTTATTTTCTATTTTTTTTCCGGTTATTGCAGTTAGAGAGTTTGTTAGGAGTTTTGTTATTCTATTATCACTGTTGGGAATTCTGTTTGGAGGTAGTTAGAGAGTTTGTTACTCTGTTTGACAGTGAATCTGATATACAAATATCTCCCCGACATAGTGGACATACCCTGTGAATCTCCTTCAGTCACTTGTCTATACATGTTGTATGAAATTCATGATGGCAAGGAAGTACTTGCATGCTGTCTCCATCTTCATACTCCATAAGACATATATAGCATTGTACAGGTTCTTCTTGATGTTTGTGTGACATTGTGTATATTTTAACTGGTAAGGATTCGACAACTTCAACAGGCGCGGGAACAGATCCGATAGAAGATACAGAAAGGTGGGAAGATAAAACCACTGATTGCTGGTGAATTTCATCCAGAACCTCAAATAAGGCTTCAGCAATATGTGCAATCTCAACCCTTGAAAATGGTTCAATCAACCTGTAAAGATTCTGCTCCAAAAGGGTGTCATACAACGATGACAAGTGCCTATGAACAATTGGATCTTCCTCCAACTGCGCCTTGAAGTCTCGTAAAGCAGTTTCAAATAATTTCAGGGATCTTTTGGAATGAGCATCTGCAACAGCTTTCATTGCATCCAAGTCAGGTCCAACATACTGCAGGCCGGCTTTAGAAGATATGATTCCAGCAACATCATCAGCTTGACTAACCATGATCTTACACAACAACATGTATTTTAGGCTAAAGACAACTTTGGGATCTTCAAGAGCATTGAAAGACTCAAAAGCTTCAAAGAAATAACTATATGCAGTTTTGTAATCCTTCTCTTTTTATCAGTAAATTTGGAATTGAACATAAAGCTGTCATTTGGGGATATTGTTTTAGTGTTAGGCTCCTTAAGAAATATCAATGATGTTGCAATTCCCCAGTGAGTAAATCCATGAAAGTTTTATGTGCTTAGTTTTTTTTGTTTGATAAAATTCTTTGAAAACTTCTACACACTTAACCATTTCTGCAGGAAGATTGAGATCAAAAGATTTATAACTAGGCCAGAAGCCAGTAGTTAGAACTGTAACTGTCAAGTCTATTCCAGGGTCTGCATTAGGATTATTGTTTAAATACTCCTCAAAGCTAGTTTGATTCTCCTTTGCCAGTGTCAAATTTGTAACCATTCCTTCCATCTTCGAGGTAAACTGTCCTCCACACTGTTGCTTCAATTTGGTCAAAATACTTCTCTCATGATCATCATCGACACTCTTGTCAAAAAGAAGCCTTCGAGCAAGCTTTTTCCTGTAGAACTCAGCAAACAAGTCTTTGTCACTAATATAGGCGAGCAGCTTTACCACCTTTTCAAGAGTTTCTTCAATTGCTTCATCACTCAATTTTTCACTTCCTCCTTTCTTGAGAATGTTATCACAATAAGTGGCAAGAAGTTCTGCACTAGAGTTTCCAACAACACCTTTGTTGCAAAAGACCTCAAAAGCCTCTTTAAGAGCCTTGTGGAAAAGAGTGTGATTCTGGAAACATGAGTTCACATATGCTTTCTCATATCTTAAAATATCTTTAGATGTCAAGTATATCCAATAATTTTCAAATAACCTCTAAATCACGAAATATGGAATAATTTAGTCCACAAGAGTTAACTTGGTTTTCATCCACGAAGTCTCGTTGGAATCTTCCAATTCTGCTTGAATCAAATTATTGAACAAAACTGAAGCTCATTCTCACACAAATATAATGTTTTGAGGAACTGATAACGATGATGGAAATATGGAAGAAGTATAACCAAGATATCCTTAAAACTACTAATCCACCTTGACTTGTATTGTGAGCAAAAACTAACAATGATGAGAATAAAAATGGCCTTGATCAACGTGAATCTATGGTACCATTCCTTATGTCATGACCTCATACTTTTCAATTCAACCCCATAAGTCCTTTGTCTTGTCAAAAAATGTCTTTTGTGGGATCCTTGAAGAAGATAAAATTTGAAGCATAGAAAGATATCCTCTAATCATCTCTCATTGACGAACATCAACAAACTCACACACAAGATGCAACACCTTAACCCACTTGTATTAGGTGCACAGTGAAGACTTGAGACATGGATAGAATAATGTTCAAAATATCTTCGAAATGAAACAAAGCATGATCTTCCAATAAACATAGGGAAATAAACCCAAATCTTCAGACTTAACAAATAAAACCTTGCAACTTGATTTTGAGATGAAGAGAATAACCTCGTAGCTTGATAAAGAAGAAATCCACAACAACCATCAATCAAAACCCTAAATTCACAATTCAATGTACCAGAAGAATCAGTCTTGTTTGATAAACACCTCGAATCAAAAGAAAACCCGAGCTTCACAACCAATGATTCTCTGAAACAAAACCTGAATTGGTTAATTGAAGAGTGGATGAATGCCACGTCAAAGTCATTAAGCCTGATCAAATGATAGGCACACTTATATGAGGAAACGTCTTGATTCGAAGACCATGTATGCTAAGTCATGCCCTTGAGTTCTTGACAAGGAAAACCTGTAACATGTTGTTTATCAGAAGATAATAGTCTTGTTGCTTGAGGGAGAAGAAGTCAAAAAATGAGAATGAACCAAAACCCTAATTCCAGAACTTGCTGCCTGAACAAGAAATCATCCTTTATTGGATACGAGCGCCTTAACCACTGTGAAACCCTAGTATTGCACAACCACTGAACTTTGAACCTTAGAGCTATATTGAATGAAATGTATGCCACGTTAGTGACCTAATGAAATAGATGCAGATGAATGCAAAAAGTCTAAGCCAAAAATAAAAGAAATTAGGAGGGCAAATTTTGGGGTGCAACACTCGGGAGACACCCATGCCTGATCTGTTTGTGAAGACCACTCCTCCTTTATTAGATGATCTAGAAGAGTTGCAGTTTGCTTTAGTTAGGATGCAACAGGAAGGAGATGCTTGGAAGAACAAGTTCTAGACTTTAAAGAGTTCCTACAAAGCAGACTTAAAGGAGAAAGATGATTTGACCGAGATCCTTGAGAGTCGAGCAGTAGAGTCTATGGAGAGGCAAGGGGATTTATTTTCTCCTAAGCCTCAAACAGGTTCTGATTGCTCATTTCCTGATCTGAATGATTGGAAGGAGGTTGCCATCAGACATGTGGAAGAAAACCAGAGGTTGAGAACTCAGATTGCCAGGCTCACAGGGAAGCGCGAACATACAGATTGATCTCCATCAGTTCCTTTTCTCAGGATTTTAGATTGTATTTTCATCTTGTACTTGGGATCTGTGATGCGGTGGGAGAACTGACTTGAGGTTTTGCGTTTTTCGTTCGCAAATGTTTCGGTTTAGCAAGAGTCGCCACCGACTTTGTATTTTATCCAAAGGAAAGGTCAAAAAGCACAGGAAAGACCTTAGAGATTGTTTTTGGGTTCGGGGGGTAGACTATGAAAAGGGAAGGTGCTAGCACCCTTTTCATCTATGGATATCCATGGGCTCTTAGTTACTTGTTTTAGATCACTTGCTTTAGCTTTTCAATTGTTTGAAATGGTGTTTTTGTGTGTGGTTTTGAAAGTATTTTGAAAAGAGGCCTTTGTTTAGGAAACCTTTGTAATGATTCTTGTTTGAATGTATACAAAGGTGTTTGTCTTTTTAAAAATGTTTCAATGTTCGAAAGTTTGTTTTGGGAAATGTTTTGAAATTGTGTTGTGTGTTTTTGAAAATAGCAAGGATGGTTTGCAAGTTTGATCAAGTAACTAGGAGTTGTCTACCCTACTCAAAGATCTTTCCTACACATTTTTAACCCTTTGACATTGTTGTTTTACCATTGCATTTGGTAAACAACATTGTGTTTGGATGTTAAACGGGATGGGCGTGGGTCATCGTATGACCATGATAACAATGTTGCCAAGTATCTTAGCAATTTTTTTGAGGGACTAGATCATTTTTGTATAGGCAACCAAAATAGCGTCATCGAGGGACTATGATCTTTTTGGTTTGTTTTTGTTTTGGCAAGATACCTAGCATGCATACCATGGCCATTTTTAAGGCAACAAGTGGATGAAACCCTAAGGGTGCTTGTGTGCATTGTGTTGTCATTTTCATGCATTTTTGTCTTGTATTTAGTCATGTTATTTGTTTGATTTTGTTTATCAAACAAACCCTAATTTTACTAATCATGCATATGAAAACAATAAATGCGTAAAAGTAAATCTAAGACTATTACAACATCATTATGGAGAGGGGGATACAAGTTTGAATAAGGGGATATTGCTCAAAAATAAAACCCTAATTCAACTATTACAACCAAATTGAATTCATTGTACAAATAATAAATTGACAAATATTTAAATGTGCAATTAAATATAAATATGCAAAAATGTTTTTGTATTTATTTTATGTATGTAAAATAAATTATTTATGTCTCAAAAATAAGAAAAAATATTAATGATTATTTTTGAAAAGGGTGGAAACCCTAGTTTTTGGTTTTAAAAGAAAATAAATTATATTATTTATTTTTTCATTTATGTATAAAGAAAATAAATAAAAATATTCACAAAAATATTAAAAAATAAAATATGTGAGAAAATATTATTTTATATGTTAAATAATAAAAATATAATATTTTTGTATTAATTATAAGTTTTTATTTAAGAAAATAAATGTATTAAACCTAATAAACTAAATATTATGCCAAAAATAAAATAAAAAAATAAAATAAAATGTGAAAACTTAAGAAAATATTTTTGGTGATTTTTAATATTTGGAAAAAATAAATAAAAGTCAAAAATGTAAAAGAAAAAGAAAAATATGCAAAAATAAAAAATAGGCCAAGGGGGTGCAAAAAGAAAAGAAGGTGGTGCAAAAAGCAGAAGCAAGCCAGACCCAACCCAACTCACTTCATCCATGTCCTTGAGAATCAAAAAATGCGCGCTCCATATTCAAATCTGGAACTCATGCATACGTGCTCAAAAACAAAAACTTGCAACATGAAAGTTATAGCTCTTGATCACACGATTCTAACCATGTAAAAAACTTGATCTAACTCTCAAAGACCAGAGAGAATTTCATTGGCCCTAAATATTGACCTAGTTTTTTCATAAAGTTCAACTATCAAATACTCCTAGCTCAATTAACATAAATGAATTCTATGCATATGTACAGCTCAAGGACAATGAGGACTATATTTTTGCATCACAAACCTAAGCCTAATGATTCCTAAATAAGGAGATAGAAGTTTGAGAAATACCTGTTTCAGTCAAGCTAGAGTATGGCAATGTAGGGGTTGTGAGTGAGGCCTGAGATACTTGTGAGCTTTCTTGAAGTCCCTTTGAGCTTTCCCAATGCTTAGCTTGCTTTGAACTTGCCTGAATCTCCCTATAGAACTCAACCTGAAAACTCATAAATTGAAAATGGTGAAGCTTGAAAATGGAGTTACAGTGGCTTGAGAAGGGCTTGGATAGTTTAGGTATATTTTTTAGAATGTGTATGAAAAGATTCCAAGAAAAACGCACGAGTGGATTTGGATTTGGCTTCTGATTTGCAGAACTTGCCCTGTTTTGGGCAGAAGTTGGTATTTTGGTGTATTGGAGGGTTTGATAAGTTGTTAGCTCGTGTTTCTGACCTTAGGAAATGTGTAAAAACTTGTTGAAATGTTACAAAGACTTGCGCTTATCAGATTGAAGAGTTGTTGACCTTTTGCACAATTGCTTATTTTTGAAGTAAAAGGTGAGTTCACAATGCCAAGGCTTGTACAAGCCTGTATTCTAGCTGCACATAGTTTGTGAACTTTGCCTGATATTAGGGAACTTTGTTTGCAGCAAAAGGCTTGGTCCAATGCTCAAGAGAAACAAATTTGCAAAAGGTGTGCTATATGTAAATGGCATTGTTGCCTTTTTGCCAAAAATGGATTAAACCTTTGTATAATGCTTCATAGATAAGAACAAAGCCTTAATCTAATGTGTTTGCATTTAATTTATGAGTGTAGAAAGGATTAGAACCTGTAAACCAAGTACAAGCATGCTTTGGACAGAATTGCAACTTGTATCAATGTGCAAAATGCCTTGGCCAAAAGTGATATTTTGCCATTTTCAATCCTTCGATTCTCCCTAACCACAAATGATCTTGGAGAGTTCTTTGATATTTTGGAAAGATTGTGATATTATCTGCAATCCATATTTGAAATGCATTTTGAGATACCAATTGGAACTAGGTGAAAAATTGCCATGAAGATAGGTCAAAATCCTGCCTAAACTAGGGCAAAATTTCACTAAGTTAAAAGTTTCATGGTCTCTTGTTCACAAAATCATAACATGAGATCCAAGAATCTTTTGGGAAAACTTTGTGAATTAAAGTTGTATATTTTGTGGAGGACTACAACTTTCATGTTGGAAGTTTTCTTTGAATCCAACTGCATCATGGTGAAAAAGTTGGGAAATGTTAGGAAAAAATAAGAAATTTTCATAACATAGAAAATTTCTAAGTTATGAAAATTTTCCATTTTAAACCCTGGTTTTCAAAATTAGGTTTATTGGTGAATAAGTTTCATGTTTTGACATATATTGATGAAAAATGACCCTTGGCACATGATTTTGACCAAAAAGTCAAAGTTTGACTTTTCAGTGTACAGTTGATTTTTGATCAGTTGACTGGAAAATTCATCTGTCAATCCAATGCTTTTGAGATCTTTTGAACCTTGTGATTAGGTAAATATGATGCCATTGAGTCCTTGAATCCATGCTTGAACCCAATTTGCCATTGGCTAGGTTAAAAATTAGAAATTGCCCTTCTACAGTCAAAACCCTAAAAATGACCATTTTTCCCTTTTCATGATCTGATCAAATTTCTTGAGGAGTTATGGTCCAAACTTGATCAAATGGTTCATATGAGTTTATAATGTTGTTATGGGTTAAAAATTATGATGTTTGACTGTAAATTGGCCACAGTTGACTTTTCCCCCAATACAACTGATTTTTAGGTCAACTGTCCAATTGACTGGGCAAAAATTTGATTCAAGGCTTGAAATTTGGTATGAGCAATCTTATAGGTCCAACATGAAGTATGAAAGTAATATTGAGCATTGGAAGTCCAAAAATCCATGTGAAAATTCAAACCCTAATTTCAGGTCAATAGTGCAAGGAGATGTCTTGAGCAGAGCAAACCCTAATCCTGGTCTTGAGTCCAAAGGGTCTTGTGAGGAAAATCTTGATAAAATGAGAGGGAAAATTTTGGGGTACAACAGCTGCCCCTGTTCAATCTTCTTGAACCTGAAGAGTTAGATTGGTGAGTTTTTCGTTCGTGACTCGAAGGTAAAAGATGATTGAACACTAGAGTGCCTGTAAATTTGCACTCATCAAAATGTAGTTGAGGAAATGGGCTTAAAGATGCCATTTGGAAAGGTGACAGAAACTTGTCAGAGATGAGCTTAAAGATGCCATCCAAAATTATTTTTTGAAAATCAGGAGAATGAACATTAGAATGGTGTCCGTGTCTGAAACGTATCTGAGTTGTATCTGGAGATTGAGTCTGTATGAGCAAGGGAATGACGTCCGTGTTAGGAGCGTATCCGAGCTGTAACTGTATTTGATTCTTGAATGAATAGTAGAATGACTTCCGTGTCTGGATTGTATCTGTATTGTATCTGAATCTGAAATCTGAATAAGCGACAAAATGACATCCGTGTCTGGAGCATCTTTGGGCTGGGGAAAAGGTCTGAATGAGTGATAGAATGGCAACCGTGTATGGAGCGTATCTGGACTGTATCTTGAGGTTGAGATCTGTGTGAGTAGCAGAATGACTTCTGTGTCTGGAGTGTATCCATACTGTAACTGGGATCTGAATAAGTGACAGAATGACTTCCGTGTCTGGACTAAATCTGAATAAGAGATCTGAATGAGTAACAGAATGACTTTCGCGTCTGGAGTGTATCCGTACTGTATCTGAAATCTTTGAATATTTGTTAAAAAATAGCTTTTTATCTTATCCTGAAAAGGGTAAAATGTTAGCTGAAACACAAGGTTATGTTGCATGAAATGTATGATGCAATAAGATGTGTTTTATGACATATGAATATAATGTATGCGCATGTAAGCTGATTAGCTGTCTTGTTGAGGAAAATAAATCCTTGATGGCTGTAGATAATAAAATCTTTGACTGCTGCCAGGGAAAATAAATCCTTGACTGCTGCTGGAGATTCAAAATCTTTGATTGCTGAGGATGAGATATCCTTGGACCACTGTTGGGGATAGAAAATCCTTGGCAACTTGCGGGGATTATCAAAAACTTTGACAACTTCTATAGGGATGTGAGAATCCTTCACGACTTTCCTGGGGATAGGGACCCTTCAAGTCTTCTTGAGAAACCTGCTTGGGGAATCCAGAGAACTTTGATGACTATGGCTGGGGATTACACCATGGGAATCCTTACTTGGCTGGGGAATAAGGAAACTCTGATGATTTCTACCGGGGATCAAACAAAGGAAAACCTTGATCTGCTGGAGAATAAGGAAGACTCTGATGGCTTCTGCGGAGAATTAAGAATGAGAAACTTCGATCTCCTGGGGAAAATGAACCTTTGGGGGCTTCATCGGAGAAGTGAGAATGAGAATCTTCGATCTGCAGGGGATTAAAAATTCTGACAAATTCATGCTGGGAGTAATGAAAACTTTGGAAACTTCACTGAGGAATCAGGAATGAGAATCTTCAATCTGCTAGGGGGATTTTGAATCCTTGGGGATTTCAAGCTGGGGAGCTAAGAATGAGAATCTTCATTCTGTTTGGCAGTAAAAAATCTGTGGGGAATAACTATACTGCTGGGGAGTAGCTATCCTGCTGGAAAGTAAGTTCAAGACTCTCTGGGGAAAAGCTTATTCCTGTTTGGAAAAAGTTCAAGAGTTTGGGTTGTATGCCACTTTTACTGGGAAATTATCCTAAGTCGGGGATAAAACAAAAGTTAACTGTTATCTGGTTGATTCTCAGATTTTAAGACAACTTGCTGGCGAATTTGGAGAAACTGGATGGTTTATGCTATAGATTGATAGTTGGAAATTCGACTTCGCTGGGGAAGAAGGTTTCATCTTTGCTGGGGATTTATGACCCAAAGTTTTTGCTCCACGGGATTGGGAGTTTGAAGTTTAACTCTGGTGAGAATTTTGAAATTTAACTCCGCCGGGGATATGTATTTCAAGGGTTTTAGCTTCGTTGGGGATCTAGATGATATACTGCAGGGGATTCCTCCTGGAATAACCCAAAGACGTTTTCCTATACTTTCAACCTGTCAGTAATTATTCTTTCACATTTCGTTTATTTGTAAACAATGATCATATTCAAATGCATATGCTCATTTAATAAATCATTGGACGTTTTCAAATAAAACACAAGTGTAAAAAAGAAGAAAAGGCAAATAGTTTTCTGCACTTTGAAGTATCTTTGTATTAACTTTGTGTAAGTATTTTGTACAAAGGAGACAGACATCCCAGTAAGAGAATGTTGTCATAAAAATGAGAAACAATTTATACAAAGAAATATGGCTATGTGTAAAAATTCCATGGGGTTCCCATTATGCTATAGCATTCGTAACTCTGAATATCTTGTCCATTCATTGCCTCGTCCGAAGATGATTGAGTTGATCAGAAGCCCGGAGCTTGTCTGTGAAGAGATTATCCTTAAAGTGATCCGACGAGACATAGTCATACGCTTTAATTCCCTAACTTTTGCCTGGACCGCCCTTTCGGGTTTTCAGTCCACCGGGAAACTCTTTTTTGCCCAAGTCGCCCTTTCGGGTTTTCAACTTGCCGGGTGTACAATTTTTTTTGTTTATCCCTAATTTTTGCCTGAACCGCCCTTTCGGGTTTTCGATTCACCAGGATGCCCATTTTTTCCCAAGTCGCCCTTTCGGGTTTTCAACTTGCCGGGTTGTTTATGCGTAGTATCTTTTGACTATGTCTGCGTTCGCAGGGTGCGACAGGTCATCACCGTCCATGGTGGTTAATATCATTTCCCCACTAGAAAAGATGTTTTTGATCACAAATGATCCTTCGTAAGTAGCAGTCCATTTACACATGGGATCACTTTGCGGCAAGATGATCCGCTTGATTACAAGATCCCTGACTTGATATACCTGGCGCCTGAATTTTTTATTGAATGCTTTGATCATCCGTTTCTAATACGCCTGACCATGGAAAACAACAGTAAGTCGCTTTTCATCAATCAAGTTAAGTTGATCAAGCCGGGTCTGAATCCAATCGTCTTCACTCAAACCAGCATCCTTCATGATTCTTAAGGAGGGAATCTGAACCTCGATAGGTAAAACAACTTCCATGCCGTATGCCAAAGAAAAGGGTGTTGCCCCAGTTGATGTGCGTGTTGTGGTACGGTACCCGTGCAGAGAAAACAGTAACATCTCATGCCAGTCCTTGTAGGTGACTGTCATCTTTTGTATGATCTTCTTGATATTTTTGTTCGCAGCTTCGACAACACCGTTCATCTTTGGCCGACAGGGAGATGAATTGTGATGTTGAATCTGGAACTGCTCGCACAAAGCGGTGATCATAGTGTTGTTCAGGTTTATACCGTTGTCGGCGATGACCCTTTCGGGGATACCGTACCGGCAAATGAGGTTCTGCTTGATGAAGAAGGCAACGACATTCTTTATGACGGATGCGAAGGAAGCTGCTTCGACCCACTTGGTAAAGTAATCAATGGCTACCAGAATGAAGCGATGTCCATTGGATGATGTAGGCTTGATCTCTCCAATCATGTCGAGTCCCCACATAGCGAATGACCAATGAGCTGTTAAGACATTTAGAGGAACTGGAGGTATATGTACCTTGTCTGCATAGATTTGATATTTGTGACAAGTACGGGAATGTTGATGGCAATCAACTTCCATGGTAGACCAGTAATAGCCTGCCCGTAGAATCTTCTTAGCCATCGTATATTCGCTAGAGTGAGTGCCAAAGGTACCATTGTGCAATTCAGCCATGATCTGTGCAGCTTCAACCTTGTTCACACAACGGAGCAGAATGCAGTCATGATTGCGCTTGTATAAGATACCATTACTCAAGAAGAACTTATCTTAGAACCTCCTTAGAAACTTTTTGTCATTGACGAAAGCTCCTTCAGGGTATTCTTGAGTCTCGAGATACCTTTTGACGTCATGAAACCATGGTCGGTCCACTACTTCTTAAGTATTAATCTCGTGACAATGTGAAGGTTTTTCCATCCGTTCAATGGTGATTTGGGGAGCCTCATTATCCCAGTTAAGTTTAAACATGGATGACACTGTAGCTAGAGCATCCGCTAGCTGATTTTCTTCTCGCGGGAAGTGCTCGAAGGTAATCTGCTCGAAATGTGGTAACAATGTCAGGACATGTTCTTTGTAAGGGATGAGGTTTGGATTTTTAGTATCCCACTCTCCTTTGATCTGACTGATGACTAAAGCTGAGTCCCCAAACACAATAAAGGATTTGATTCCCAAGTCTATGGCAGCCTTGAGACCAAAGATACAAGCTTCATACTCGGCCATGTTGTTGGTGCAACTGAAGCAGAGTCTGGCAGTGAAAGGTGTATGGCAACCTTCTGGAGAGATAAGTACAACACCGATACCGTTGCTAAGTGCGTTGGAGGCACCATCAAAGTACAGGGTCCATCGGGATCCTTTTTCAGGTCCGTCATATGGTCTGAAATATTTAATGTTGTCCAAAGTCATGATATCCTCATCGGGGAAGTCGAACCTCATGGATTGGTAATCTTCGACAGCTTGATGGGCTAGATGATCGGCTAGCACACTCCCCTTTATAGCTTTTTGAGTAGTATACTGTATATCATACTCTGTAAGGATCATCTGCCACCTTGCTATTCTTCCAGATAAAGCAGGCTTCTCAAATATGTACTTGATCATATCCATCTTAGATATCGGCAAAGTGGTATGAGTCAACATATACTGCCTTAGCCGGCGAGCAGCCCATACCAAAGCGCAACAAGTTTTCTCGAGCAGTGAGTATCGGGTTTCACAGTCGGTAAACTTTTTGAAAGGTAATAAATGGCATGCTCTTTTCGGCCAGACTCGTCATGTTGGCCCAGTACGCACCCCATTGAATTCTCTAGGACATTCAGATACATGATTACCAGTCTTCCTTCGACTGGAGGCATCAAGATGAGAGGTTCTAGCAGATACTCCTTGATTTTATCGAAAGCAACTTGACAGTCATCGTTCCATTTAACCACCTGATCTTTCTTCAACAGCTTGAAGATTGGTTCACAGGTAGATGTTAGGTGAGAGATGAACCTTGCAATGTAGTTTAGGCGTCCCAAGAAACCTCTGACCTCCTTCTCAGTGCGAGGGGAAGGCATTTCTTGTATAGCTTTGACTTTGGCAGGATCAACCTCGATGCCTTTGTTACTGACTATGAAACCCAAGAGTTTACCGGACCTGACTCCGAAAGTGCACTTGTTAGGGTTCAGTCTGAGCTTGTACACTTTCAACCTGACAAACAGCTTTTGCAGATGGTCGAGGTGTTCTTCTTCTGTTTGTGAACGGGCTATCATGCCATCTACGTAAACTTCTATCTCATGATGTATCATATCATGAAACAAAGCCACCAAGGCGTGCTGATAGGTTGCCCCGAAATTCTTCAGTCTGAATGGCATCACTTTATAGCAGAACGTACCCCACTGTGTAACAAAAGTAGTTTTCTCCATGTCTTTAGGGGCCATTTTGATCTGGTTGTAACCTTAAAATCCATCCATGAAAGAAAATACCTTGTGCTGAGTTGTGTTGTCAACTAAGATATCAATGTGCGGTAGTGGAAAGTCATCTTTAGGTCTAGACCTGTTTAAGTCTCTATAATCCATGCACATCCTGACTTTTCTGTCCTTCTTAGGCACTGGCACAATGTTAGCAACCCATTGCGGATAGGAAGTAACAGCAAGAAACCCAACACTGAATTGCTTCATCACTTCAGCTTTGATCTTTTCATACATATCAGGCCTCGTTCGGAGGACTTTCTATTTAATTGGTGGAAATTCTTCTCTTGTAGGGAGACGGTGAACCACAATATCTGTATCAAGTTCCGACATGTCTTCATAGGACCAGGCGAAGATCTCAACATATTCATTCAACAGCTGAATTAAGCGCTCTTTGAAATTTGGCTCTAGGTTGGTACCCACTCTGATTTCTTTTCTGTCTTCCTCTATACCCAAGTTGATTGTCTCTAACAACTTCTCATGTGGTAGAATAGACCTTTCTTCCTGTTGTAGCATTCTAGCCAATTCTCCAGGCACTTCACAGTCTTCATCACCTTCGTACTCGACATGGTAGACCAGATCTTCTGAGTCACCGAAGGCCATAGTAGAATTGTTACCCATGGGATCCGGAATGGATGGGTACCTGCATTGGTGAGTGTGGGTATGTGTAAGGGATAGCCACCTTTAAACAAATAAAATGTAAAAAGAAAGAAAATGAACACAAAAGTTTATATGTGAAAACGTCCATGATTCATTAAAATGGCATATGAAGATGAAAAAATCAAACCCTTACAAATTGACCTATGTACCTCGGGTAATGCACAAGGTTAAAAGTGTACTAATTGTTCAAGAATTATTACAAACCAACCGAAATGTTTGAAAGATAAATTACTGATGGATGAAAGTAATGGGAATAAAGTCCTTTGCCTCCCAATTGCATAGTCTTCCGTCCACAATAGGGAAAATCCAGTCTTCCAGATTGCTCTCCTCTTCACTATCCTCCAAAGCGTTGACTCCATGATGGGTGATCTTCACTGGTGGACCTCCAGCCCGAGAGCGACGCATAACCTTTTGAGCAGAAGCAGTGAAACCCAAGCCGAATTTATCAGATTTAAAGGGACAATCGGGAAGCTGCCCCCAGATTGTGCTTCCTCCTTCTTCAATCATAGCCCTTGCATCTTTGAGGGACGACATCCGAGGCGGAGGTCGGGTAATCATGGGTACAGAAGGCACTGTCTTGGTTGCCGCAATCTCCTGAGCTACCTCATCAAAATGCTGGAAGGGGGTTTCGATGAATTCACCATCCAATTCCACATAGCGGAAAGAATTAAGATGGCTTATCATGTATTCCTCTTTACCGTGAACAGTCACAATTTTCCCCTGGACAGGGTACTTGAGCTTCTGATGCAGAGTTGAAGTGACGGCTCCAGCATGATGAATCCAGGGTCTTCCCAACAAGAAATAATAGGAGGGACGGATGTCCATGACATAGAATGTGGAGTTGAAGGTTTTAGTTCCCACTTTAATCAGGATGTCCACCTCCCCGTGGACCATTCTTTTAGAACCATCAAAGGCTCTGACAATGATGTTGCTGGGCTTCAAAATTAGACCTTCACAATCTAGCCTATCCAATGCCTTCTTTGGTAAGACGTTCAACGAAGAACCAGTGTCTACCAGAACGTGTGCCAGAGTAGTCCCTCTGCATTCCACCGAGACATGCAAAGAGTCATTATGTTTTCTCCCTTTTGATGTTAAATCGGCATCGGAGAATCCTAGACCATTGTCTGCTGTTAGGCTAGCTACACATTCCTGGAACTGATCCGTGAAGGTTTCCTGGGGCACATGGGCCGTCTTTAAAAATCTGATCAGAGCTTTGGCATGAGCCTCTGAACAAAGCAACAAGGCCAACATAGAGATTTTTGAGGGGGTTTTCCCCAGTTGCTCCCCAAAATTATAATCACTTTTCTTGATTATTTTCAAAATCTCTTCCATTTCTTTTTGAGAGGTTTCAGGGATGATCAACGGCTGAGCTCTCGTCCTGATAGGCTCTTCTTGGATCCATTTCCCTCTATTATCAGCAACAGCGGAGGGGACAACCATAGGAGTTACAACTTCTTCAATAACTGGAGTTCTCGCAGATATGTTTATCGGTACAGGAGTAACCTTAGGAGAAGCCAAGGGTCCGAAGATTGCCTTTGGAGGCGCAATCTCCGGAGAGAAAATTCTTCCACTGCGGGTAATTTTACTCGTTCTGGTAATGTTTCCAATGTCGGAAGTCTCTTCATCAGAACTCTCTTCAGTTGATTCAATTTGTTTAACATCGTGGTAAAAAATCTCTCCCCCATAGTTCCACGGTATTGATTTGTTGGACTTGTACGGGATAGGCCCCAACATGGTTATCTTCAAAGGTATAATCTTCGGATCGGATGTAATCTTAACAGATCTTTTGGAGACCTTGGAAATATTGGCGGATATGGTAATTATTGAAACATCATTGACAGGAGTCAGTGTAACAGGAGTCTTCTCAAAAAGGATCTCTTGGTTATCCATTAGGCGTTGTATGCCTAACTTCAACAATGGACAGTCGGTTGGTAAGGATGAACAAAGGCAACAATCTTCTCCACAACCTGGGAAAATCCCAGCCTTCAACAAATTCAGCTTGATTATCGGTAGCGGAGTCATCAAATCATCAACATCAGCAACAAAAAGGTCTTCTTCAACATCATGGGCATTGTGACCATGTTTTGGCATTGGAGCAGAGATCACATTAGGCTTTTTAGGGGCGTCGGATTCCACTTCTTTAGCATCTACTAAATCCTAAATCTTATTTTTAAGGGCCCAACAATTGTTGGTGTCATGACCCAGGCTGTCTGAATGATAAGCACACTTGGCATTTGAATGGTAGTAAGGAGAAGATGTATTCGGATTCTTCGGTGCCTCTTTCAAACTTGCAAGGTTTAACTTCAAGAGATGAGGGAGAACCTGTGCAGGTGTCATGTTGATCTGGGTGAATTGCCGTGCAGGCCTTTCCACCCTTACTTGGTTGGTTCTGGGTTGATTGTTTCGAGGTTGATCATCTGCAGACTTCTGAATCATTATGGCCCCCACCGCTAGCCGGCGCTCAACTCTTCCCTGACTTCTTTGAGAGTAGACAACTGAGACTTCTTTCTTTGCTGGAAAAGTCTTTTTGATGGCAGCGGAAGCAGATGCATCCTTTTGAATTTTCCCGCTCTTGATTCCGGCTTCAACTCTCTCACCAGTTAGAATCAACTCGGTGGATCCCGCAGACGAACTTCCAATCAGGTGATTGAAAAAGGGGCCTGACAGTGTACCCAAGAACATATCTATCAGCTCCCTCTCAGATAGAGGTGGTTGTACTCGTCCCGCCAAATCTCTCCATTTCTGGGCATACTCTTTGAAACCTTCATTTGATACCATGCCCATACTCTGTAATTGAGTACGGGTTGGTGTTAAATCCGCATTATATTGATATTGTCTGTAGAAGGCGGCCGCCAAATCCTCCCAATTGTGCACATCAGAACTCTCTAGCTGGTAGAACCAATCTAACTGCATCCCCGAAAGACTGTCCTGGAAGAAATAGACCCACAGATCCTTGTCATAAGAATGCGGTTAAATTTTTATGACGTAAGATCGCAGATGCATCTTGGGACAAGACAAACCATCGTACTTAGCAAATAGAGGCACCTTAAACTTATGGGGAATGACAATACCAACAACCAACCCTAGCTCCTCAAAGTCCATCCCAGGTACTCTTTGTACCTCCATAGCTGCCATACGTTCTTCCAGATTCTTGTATTTGTCACCTGCAGGAGGGTACTGCTATTCAGAAAAGTCTTCATCCTCTTCTTCCTCAGAGTCAGATGGCACTGCAGTCTCTTTACCCTTTCTCACCCCTTCATCAGATGTTGACAGGAAATCCAGGACCCTTCTAGCTTGACCTTCAAATCTTCTACCCAAGTTAGCCACACCAACTCTCTTCTTTTTCTTTTTCTCTTTTTTCTTTTCTAGTAGAGTCTTGAGCTCCTCCTGCCCCTTTGCCAAGGTCAGAAGTAGCTGTTGAAACCGTGAATTCTGCGCTTGCAAGTCTTTAACCGTCTTCTCAATATCCATCTTGCTGAAATAAACAGCAGAGAGATAAGGAAACCTGGTGTGAAGACCTATTTATGCATATGATGAATGATATGTATTCATGTAATGCATTCAAGGATTCAGAAATTCAAATTTGTTTTAAACAAAAAAGAAACACACATCATATTAATAAGATAGAATTTGTTAGTACATCAATGCCCCATGGGCAAAATAATACAAAATTCTAATGTAAAAAGACGTTGCGCATCCTTTTTGGTGCAATGTAGGTGTTGAGAGTCTGCTCTTCGTGAAGTTGACGAGTAAGTTCCAAAACCTTATTCTCACTGGCGTAGAATTGGGCTTCAAAAGTATCATGCTCTGCCTTGAGCTGTATCCAACTCCTTTGTAAATATTCTAATGATGTTGGCATGTCAGGATGTAGGAGGGTGTATGGAACCTCTCCTTGCATAACAGGCTCTTTGATCACAGGGAGAATGTAGGGGTAAGGCATCATAAGACTTTGGGCGCAGGTTCGCACCCACTTGAGGTAAGGCTGAAGAGGGTTGGAATTCTTGTGTCCCAAAGTCTTACTGTCCACCTTGTTGGGTGTTGTACCCCAAAATATGCCCTCCCATATTTCTCAAAACATTTCAAGAAAATTCACAAGTCCAACCCGGCGCGTTATATTCAGGTGTTCTTTCGCCAAGATATCTCTGATAACATATTCTCAAATTCAGGTTCGGCTCAAGAGTCAATTCTTTAAAGAAGGTATCCGAATGTGTGAGTTTTCTTGAAGAAATATAGTGAAAAAGTGTGCTGAAAGTGCAGTTTTTACGCGCTAAAAAATTCATAACTTGAAGATCGTGACTCGTTTTGAACCCGTTCCGGTGGCCAAAATTCCGTCTTGACATTATCTACGTTTTCATCTCTCGCGGCTGGAAGCCAATTTCGATCAGAAGGTCTTCAAAAATGTGGATTTATCAAGTATTTTCGTGCACAAAATTTGTGACAAGTTTATTTGCGTCATGTTCAAAAAATCATAACTTGGTCGATTTTCATCGTATCGAGCTGGTTCTGGCGCCAAAATTTCACAAATTGAGTTGGCTACATTTTCACAGAAGGTATTGAGTTCAAACGGTATTCAAAAGACATTCGTTTTTTGCTCAGAGTGCGTGACACGCTGAAAATCCTGAATGTTGAATATTATTTCATCTAGGCCGAAACTTCGAAAATTCATAACTCGGTCAATTTTTATCGGATTGAGCTCATATTTTTACACAAGGTCACTGACTCATAGATCTACAACTTTGCTTCAAAAGTCGAGACCGGATTATGCTCCGATCAATACCAGTTTTTTATTGAAGAACGTGTCAGAGTCGACACTGGAGCCCAAAATAAGCTTGTCTGAGCTGAAACTTCAAAAATTCATAACTAATTCACCGTTTATCCGATTGAGCCGATTTTCGGACAGGAGTTAGTTATCGATGTCAGCTACATTTTGTTTTCACATTTCAACTTCAAAAAATGCACTTAAGTCCCTGCGATTTAGCCTGGAAAGTGACGAATTCAAGTGAATATTGGAGGCCCAATTGCACATTCAAAGCCCATTTGCTTTACCCTAATTTCCATTATATAATCACCTTCTTTTCACACAAACCAGAGAAGAGGAGAAAAGAAGAGAGAAAAAAAACCTTGCCACAACACTGTTAGAATATCAAACTCTTTCAAGAACCCTAAAACCTTGAAATCCTTATTACAAATCCCTCTCTCACTACAAACAAGCCATCACAGTTACAAACCAATACCTCACTACTTCTTTAGTAAGGATAAGGCTGGCTTGATCTCCATGATCCTAATTTTCCAGTAAGGCATAAAAGCATTCAGGTCACTAATTTTCCAGTAAGGGTAAGATTGATTTGATCTCCATGATCAAAAGGGTATAATCATTCATACATGCCATATTGTGCCTAAACATTAAATTTCTTCATATATTGGCTTTATTTTCATTTTATGATTTTATTTAATGTGTTCATGAGATTCAACACTGCAGATTTAGACAAGATCTCATGCAGGTTCATTAAGGAATGTTGAGGCCAAAACACAAAAGGGCAAAAGCCAAATGGCCAAAGTAGAACAACTTATGCATGATGAGGCCAGAACACAAATGGCCAACAGCCAGAACACAAATGGTCAAACCACTCCAATTCACCTCCAAAAAGGGCCAGACACCCCCCATGGTTTGCATCATTTTTATTTTTTATTTGATTTTCCTTTTTCATTCTTTTAATTGTTTTAATTGTTTTCTTTAAATTCATGAATTAATTTTTATAATATAAAACCAGAAAATCAAAAACTAAGAATATGTTAATTAATTTACTTATTAAATATTTTTGTAAATAAATGGTAAATAATTAATTTAGTTAAA
The DNA here is from genome assembly GCA_948472305.1 of Vicia faba. NCBI lineage: Eukaryota > Viridiplantae > Streptophyta > Magnoliopsida > Fabales > Fabaceae > Vicia > Vicia faba. The sequence continues at coordinate 537,378,876 of OX451737.1, forward strand.
TTAGGTTTTAAAACTTAAGTCTTTTTCTTAACAAATTAAAATATGTAGAAATTAGGGTTTTTAACTTTTCATCATCTTTTTAATAAATATTTTTTTCTTATTATTATTGTTATTAATTATTAAATATTTTTGTAAATAAACATGTACATTAAATATTTAGTAAATTAGGTTAAACTTTAACATTTTCATTAATAATTAAAAAAACTTAGAATTAGAGTTTCTTTTAATTTTAATTTTCTTTATTTCATAAATACAAAAAAACTAAAAAATATTTCTTTCCTTTTATTAAATAATTAATTAGATTTTTAATTTCATTTAATTTCTTTAAAGGGTCCAACGCCCTCGAACGTTCTATTTTTATTTCTTTCGCACATTTATTTTCTTTCAAATATTATGTAATTGCTCAAGCCATGTAACTCAGACATTTTATATTTCCCGCATTTTATTTCTTTATTTTATGTCAAATCGGGTCCTGGTTTAATTTGGCGATGTGGACCCGCGCCTTTGTAATAGTTTAGGAACTTTATATTTCTCGCAATTTTTAACTATTAATAATGGCATGCAAGAATGAATGATAAAATAAAAACAAACGCATAGATCACTTTGACAAAAGACAAAAATAAATGAAAACGACACACAAATCACACACCACCCCTAGGGTACGCCTCACTGTTGCCTTGTCTCGAAAGGTGATCGTCCAGTAGAGGACGTCTTAGTAAGTCCTCATGATCCGGGAACCTGGCATGAGGGTAGCTTCTAAGGTGTCTTCCCATTGCTCCGGTGATCACCATGTCCCGAACCTCGAATTGACCCGAACACCTCCAACGGTGGTGCTACCTACCTCTCAATGGTGGGATGGCACTACTTTAAAGGATATTTACACAGACGAATTCCTTAGGGTAGGTAGGTTCTTGTAGATACTTGCTCTAAATTTCAAAACAAATCAAAAATACTTTTCACACCGACACATTTTCAAAAGCTTTCGAAAGCAAATTTTCAAACACTCTTGAGGACCGATACAAGAGTCGAACTGAAATTTTCAAGAAACTTTTTTAAAAACCCGCAGTTGAAAAGCAAACAAACCATTTTGAAAACACAATGAGCAAGTATCTAAGAGCCCATGGATAACCATGGATAGAAAGGGTGCTAACACCTTCCCTTTCTATAACCTACCTCCCGAACCGAGAGCAATCTCTATAAGGAATTTTTATGTGCTTTTGTCCTTTCCATTTGGAGAAAATAAAAGACGGTGGCGACTCTTGCTTCCGCGACATTTCGCGAACCAGCGATAAACAGTCAGTTCCAGATCCACCGATCACAGAACTGGCGACTCTGCTGGGGACTTAACTTAAAGTGAGGTGTACCTTAGGGTTAGTTCATAACTGTGTTTTCAATTGCTTTCCTTGTTTGCTTTAAATTGTGGGACTGTCTTGGGAGTTCTATAGATCCTAACCCGGATCTGGGGATACCTTCTTAGAAAGTAGCAACAAGGCTGTGAGGGAACTGTGTGGGGTATACCGACATGGTTAAAACAGTCTGCTACGTTGATGTGGCACTTTGGTGTGTACCGGTAACCCTTGAGTTCAGTCAAGGAGAGTACGGGGCCTCCGCGTGGTGTCGTGAAGCATCAACAGACCTTAGGAACCTTAATTGAACTATCTTGGCCTCTTTAGGGTAGTGAGATAACTGACTTTGGTGCAGTCCGAGGTTGGTTGATACTCGATACTACACTCAATTGAGGGTTGCTTTCCTGGAATATTTCGGTCGCCAGTTCAGTGGCTAAATCGAAACGATGAACAATGAAAGCAATCCAGTGATATTGGGACCCTTAGAACCCGATTACTTCTAATAGGACAGGTTGAGCCCACCAACTTCAAGAGGGTAATACCCAGACCCCATGCTGGCCTAAACTCTAAGGGTTTCTCTTGTGTGACTTGTGTGCCTTCGTACTTGACTATTTGCATGCTTGTTGTCTGACACTTGAGCTTCTTGCAGGTTTTGTTTGTAGTCCTTAATTAGGACTCATAACAAGGTCTACCGAGTTTCTTGCAGGTTTCGTTTATAGTCCTTAATTGGGACTCATGACAGGGTTTACTAAGTTTCTTGCAGGTTTTGGTTTGCAGTCCTTAATTGGGACTCATAACAGGGCTACTCACATTACCCCATGTATACCATAACATCATACCATTGCATACATCCTAACCCATTTCAAGGATCTCAAGGGCTTGTGATGCAGGTCATGGTGAATCAACTATCCCAGCAAGGGGCAAAGAGGATTTATTTTCCTCTAGCCAAGGTAGTCAGGGGCTATGACCCACTTGATATGGTGAGCTTTGACACTTGAAGAAGGTTGCCCTAGCCAAGGTTGTCAGGGGCTATGACCCACTGGAATGGTGAGCTTTTGACCCTTGAAGAAGGATTCTCAGCAACATAGGGCTCCTCCAATCAAGCTAACAAATTCAAATGCTAACAGTCTTCTTGTTTATCCCGCGAGGTCCTGGAAAACATTGCATGCATACATACACATCATAACAGGTATCCTTGTTGCAGGTCACTTACCTCTCTCGCTGTTTATTTCAGCAATGGCTTCCCAACAAGATAACCAGGACATTCTTACTCAAGAAACTCGGTTCGGGGAAATCCTCCTGAATCTATCCAAGGGGCAGGAGGAGCTAAGGACACTTCTCATGGAGACTTTGGTCAGGAACAACGCTGAGGACGAACAGCTGAAACACCTGCAAGCTGAGATGGATGCAATGAAAGCCCAAATGCTGGGGCAGGGGACTGCTATTCAAGGTTTAGCTCAAAGACAAGAAGAGCTCGGTGTTCTCATCAACCAACTGCTTCAGAGTAACCAACTGGGGCAAGCGTCTAAGGGTAAAGAGCCAGTCATCGTTCAACCACCTTTGAAACAAGGAGGTAAGAGGAGAGCTCCTCAAAGGGCTCCAGTGTCACAAATTCAGCATCAACCTCACCGGCTTCAGCCAGACAAGTCCAAGAGGCAATTTACCCCGCTCAACATGTCGCTGTTTCAAGCTTTACAATGCCTGCTGAGATTGAATTTGATCACATTAAGGGCCTATCCCCAGAATCCCAACACAGCACATCCTACTTATGATCCCAATAAAAGGTGTGCCTACCACTCTGCCAGTCCAGGACATGATACAAATGAATGTTGGACTCTAAAGAACAAGATACAGGACCTGATCGATGAAGGGGCATTGGAGTTCACGCAAGATGGTCAAGCTGAGTTTTTCTACCATCCCTCCAAAGCTCACCATTTGAAGTGACAAGCCCTGAGACTAAGAAACTTTTGTTCATTCGAATGTTCAAGTTGTGTTTTTCTTTTGATGGTTCAAACATCTGTTCATTGTTAAACATTGTTATTTCATTAATGCATCGCATATGTCTGTTTTGAAGCAATATATTCGTATTCACTATACGCAAATTATTTTCATATTTTTTTAATGTCAACTCTCAATTGATAATTCTAAGCCTCTTGAGGGAGGATGACGAAAACGATACCCCAATCTACAGTATGCTTTTGAACAGACCCCGCTGATGAGGTACATGCATTGTTTCAATCCCTAAACACTGGAGTTATAAGGAAGATAATCCCTCGTCAACCCCTCTGAGCCAAAGAAGTAGGAGTTTTTCTTTTCGAAATTTAAAACCCTTAATCATAACCTGGGGCAGGGTAGTTCTCTCAGTTGATCCAAGTGCACCACGAATGGCACCAAAGAAGTCCTTACAAAGCAAAAGACAGTGATGGTTCCGAATAATCATAAAGACAGGCAGTCATTACTTCTCAAAATAAAAACCCAATAAGTCAAAACCTACGAAGGAGACTTACAAAAAGAAAACTGGGGCATCCCGCTGACTGTAATTCCAAAAAGAAACAGTTCAGGCAAAAAACAGGGATAACGAAATCAAAAAGAAAAGAGGTCCCACAAACCCTCAACAAAAAGAAATGACTGCCTATTCAAAATAAACTGTCAATATCCGAACCATCACGGGTATATCAGAGCAAAGACTCAAACAAGGTCTAACGTATGATCAACTGAGTTTAGGTTTGGAGAACATCACGAAGAGTGGGTGGGTACAAATAATTTGAGCCTTTATCCTTTGTTTCTTAAACCGTGAACCAGGCCACGTTATAACCCTTAAAAGTCCTAGCTGAAGCATGGGTTAGTTCGAAAGCATACTGTTACGAAGGTATCCTGACTCCTGAAGGTTTGCGGTAAAATCTTGAGTTGACATCGCATTGTTTTACAAAAAATGCATTTTCAAAATTCAAGACAGACATAGACTTTTGCATTCTTAAAATAATATTGTTTGCATATGACCATTTGTTTGAACAACAAAGAAACTCGCGCGACGAGTATCTGATGAACAAAGGTCTTCTCAACGAAAGAGTCACCTCAAGTGGAAAGAACACTTCCAATCAAGGGGCAAGACATGATCATGGTCCATCGTCTGGGACAATCCAATCAAGATTTGGAGAATCTCTCAAAGGCCAAATAGCCTGGGGCAAATCTCCGCCTAAGTCACTTGGGGCATTCCAACGACGAATCTTGCCTGACCAAACACCTTCTGGGGGCAGGACAAAACACTTCTACCAGGGACAACTCCCTACCTTCTGAAAGCACGGATATAGTCGGAAAAAAATACTACGCAAAATCAAAGACCCGCTAGGTTGACGTACCTAGGCAAAAATAAGGGCTTCCCGGCGAACCAAAAGGGTTCGGGCAAAATGAAGGGATGAAATGAAAAATCTGTACACCCGGCAAGTCGAAAACCTGAAAAGGCGGCTTGGGCAAAAATGGGTATCCCGGTGGACTGAAAACCCGAAAGGGCGGTCCAGGCAAAAGTTAGGGATCAAAGCGTACGACTATGTCCTGGCATCTCGTCACTTGTCTACCAGAAGATTTGTCAATTACCCCCACAGGTATCTTCTTCCCTCACCTCCGAAACAAGGGCAATAATGAGTTATCCAGGCGATCCAATTGCTCTGTCGACCAAAGCACAAAGGAAAGGTCAATATAAAGATGATTACCATCTACCTTTACAAATTCCAGATCGTGGGTTAACATCCGAAACCAAACAGGACAATCATCCATTTAATCAAAATCATGCAACCCTACACCGGTTCCTTCTCAACTTCAGATGTAGTTTTACACGAACTCGTCATCAGGCAACCTTACCCCGGTTCATCCTAAAATCTTACACGGATTTATCCCAAGGCAACCTAACCCCGGTTCCTCCAGAAGTCTTACATGGACTTACCTCAAGATAACCTTACCCCGGTTCATCAAGAAGTTTTACACGAACTTATCCTGCAGTAACCTCACCCCAGTTCCTCCAGAAGTCTTACATGGACTTACCTCAAGATAACCTTACCCCGGTTCGTCAAGAAGTTTTACACGAACTTATCCTGCAGTAACCTCACCCCGGTTCCTCCAGAAGTCTTACATGGACTTATCTCAAGATAACCTTACCCCGGTTCATCCAGAAGTTTTACACGAACTTACCCCGAAGAAACCCTACACAGGTTCCCCCTCTCCAGACATAGTTTTACACGGACTTGTCATCAAGAAACCCTACACAGGTTCTCTCCTTCCAAAGGTGAAGTTTTACATGGATTCGTCACCCAGAAACCCTACACAGGTTCTCTCTTTCCAAAAATGAAGTTTTACACGAACTCATCATCAAAGTAACCCTATACAGGTTCCTTCTCCATTCCAGATGCAGTCTTATACGGACTCATTATCAGGCAACCCTACATTTCCCTCTTCCAATTTACATCTCCAAACTTCCCCAGGAGAGTCCAATCCAGTTTCCCCAGGAAAGTCGGAATCCATCTCCCCAAGCGGTAAGCTTATCCCCAGTAGATTCTGGAAGTCTATCCTCGCAGAGCATGAACGCGTCTCCCGGTTTTATTCAAAGAGTTATTTCCATACCAGGATATAACTGGGTTATCCTCAGCCGAAAGCCACGGAAAGATCGTCCCCGACGAAGTCTTCCTATCCTCAGCGAAGTTACCATCAACATTTCAGCAAAGTATCTATCCCCCCACAGAGTATTGTTCCCCAGCAAGATCATTAGAGTACTTTTCTCCCCGCAGAGTAATCCATTCGCCAAGTTTATTCCCCAACAGAGTTATCTTCTCCTACCGGTATTCTTGCAGCTATCATCCCCAGCGGAGGCAAAAATCTATTCTTCAATATCAGCCCAGGATATGACTTCCCGGCACCCGTCAAGGATTTATTTTCCTAAGACGAAAACATACATTCATAAACATCGCACTCCCATACATATATGCATCACATCTTACAAATCTCATTATGTTGAGAACATCACTGCTTGATCCATGTCATGTATTGCATATGACTGACCTTTACCTTTCAGGAAAGATTCAGTTAAGTTCTCAGCTATTTCAAGACCTAGACCGGTTCAGTTAAGTCGACCATAAGATTTTTCTGTTTCTTATCCAGTCCAAGGCCTTCTCTGGTTCAGTCAGATCGACCCTAAGATCTCCCTGTTGCTTATCCAGTTGAAGATTTCAAGACCTAGACCGGTTCAGTTAATCGACCCTAAGATTTTCTGTTTCTTATCCAGTCAAAGGCCTTCTCTAGTCCAGATAAATCGACCCCTAACAGATTTTCCTGATAAAGACTCAGTAGAAGATATCCAAGATTCTCTCAATGATTACTGTTGAGGTTGTAGTCGCCTGTGGTTCTCTCCCCGTTACTGCGGAGGTAGTAATCGCCCCAAGATTCTCTCAGCGTTACTGTTAAAGTAGAAGTTATCCAAGATTCTCTCAATGATTACTGTTGAGGTTGTAGTCGCCTGTGGTTCTCTCCCCGTTACTGCGGAGGTAGTAATCGCCCCAATATTCTCTCAGCGTTACTGTTGAAGTAGAAGTTATCCAAGATTCTCTCAATGATTACTGTTGAGGTTGAAGTCGCCCAAGATTATCTCAATGATTACTGTTGAGGTTGAAGTCGCCCAAGATTCTCTCAATGATTACTGTTAAGGTTGAAGTCGCCCAAGATTCTCTCAATGATTACTGTTGAGGTTGAAGTCGTCCAAGATTCTCTCAATGATTACTGTTGAGGTTGAAGTCGCCCAAGACTTTCTCAATGATTACTGTTGAGGTTGAAGTCGCCCAAGATTCTCTCAATGATTACTGTTGAGGTTGAAGTCGCCCAAGATTCGCTCAATGATTACTGTTGAGGTTGAAGTCGCCCAAGATTCTCTCAGCGTTCCTGTTGAGGTAGTAATCGTCCAAGATTCTCTCAGCGTTCCTGTTGAGGTAGTAATCGTCCAAGGTTCTCTCATCGTTCCTGTTGAGGTAGTAACCATCCCTGGTTCATTCATCGCTGTTTGAAGCTCCAGATTCGATTCCTGTAACCAGTCAGGGCGCATCTATACAAAGAGTTTGAAGACCAGCTCCTGTAAACAGGCCAGGTAATCATTTTCTTTTTCAGGTACGCAAGTTCTCGCTAAGGAATCTCTTACGCGATCGACACCCAAATGGCATCTATAAGCCCATCCACCTACCCATCATCTCTTAGCATGGCATCTATAAGCCCATCATCCTATCCATCAATCTCTAAATGGCATCTATAAGCCCATTCCCCCGTCACACTACTATGTGAGCGCAAATTTCTGGGTACTCTAGTGTTCAATCATCTTCCACCTTCGGATTACGAAAGGCACGTCAGCCAATCTGCATCCTCAGGTCTAAGAAGATTGAACAGGGGCAACTGTTGTACCCCAAAATTTGCCCTCCCATATTTCTCAAAACATTTCAAGAAAATTCACAAGTCCAACCCGGCGCGTTATATTCAGGTGTTCTTTCGCCAAGATATCTCTGATAACATATTCTCAAATTCAGGTTCGGCTCAAGAGTCAATTCTTTAAAGAAGGTATCCGAATGTGTGAGTTTTCTTGAAGAAATATAGTGAAAAAGTGTGCTGAAAGTGCAGTTTTTACGCGCTAAAAAATTCATAACTTGAAGATCGTGACTCGTTTTGAACCCGTTCCGGTGGCCAAAATTCTGTCTTGACATTATCTACGTTTTCATCTCTCACGGCTGGAAGCCAATTTCGTTCAGAAGGTCTTCAAAAATGTGGATTTATCAAGTATTTTCGTGCACAAAATTTGTGACAAGTTTATTTGCGTCATGTTCAAAAAATCATAACTTGGTCGATTTTTATCGTATCGAGCTGGTTCTGGCGCCAAAATTTCAAAAATTGAGTTGGCTACATTTTCACAGAAGGTATTGAGTTCAAACGGTATTCAAAAGGCCTTCGTTTTTTGCTCAGAGTGCGTGACACGCTGAAAATCCTGAATGCTGAATATTATTTCATCTGGGCCGAAACTTCGAAAATTCATAACTCGGTCAATTTTTATCGGATTGGGCTCATATTTTTACACAAGGTCACTGACTCATAGATCTACAACTTTTCTTCAAAAGTCGAGACCGGATTATGCTCCGATCGATACCAGTTTTTTATTGAAGAACGTGTCAGAGTCGACACTGGAGCCCAAAATAAGCTTGTCTGAGCTGAAACTTCAAAAATTCATAACTAATTCACCGTTTATCCGATTGAGCCTATTTTCGGACAGGAGTTAGTTATCGATGTCAGCTACATTTTGTTTTCACATTTCAACTTCAAAAAATGCACTTAAGTCCCTGCGATTTAGCCTGGAAAGTGACGAATTCAAGTGAATATTGGAGACCCAATTGCACATTCAAAGCCCATTTGCTTTACCCTAATTTCCATTATATAATCACCTTCTTTTCACACAAACCAGAGAAGAGGAGAAAAAGAAGAGAGAAAAAAAACTTGCCACAACACTGTTAGAATATCAAACTCTTTCAAGAACCCTAAAACCTTGAAATCCTTATTACAAATCCCTCTCTCACTACAAACAAGCCATCACAGTTACAAACCAATACCTCACTACTTCTTTAGTAAGGATAAGGCTGGCTTGATCTCCATGATCCTAATTTTCCAGTAAGGTATAAAAGCATTCAGGTCACTAATTTTCCAGTAAGGGTAAGATTGATTTGATCTCCATGATCAAAAGGGTATAATCATTCATACATGCCATATTGTGCCTAAACATTAAATTTCTTCATATATTGGCTTTATTTTTATTTTATGATTTTATTTAATGTGTTCATGAGATTCAACACTGCAGATTTAGACAAGATCTCATGCAGGTTCATTAAGGAATGTTGAGGCCAAAACACAAATGGCCAAAAGCCAAATGGCCAAAGTAGAACAACTTATGCATGATGAGGCCAGAACACAAATGGCCAACAGCCAGAACACAAATGGTCAAACCACTCCAATTCACCTCCAAAAAGGGCCAGACACCCCCCATGGTTTGCATAATTTTTATTTTTTATTTGATTTTCCTTTTTCATTCTTTTAATTGTTTTAATTGTTTTCTTTAAATTCATGAATTAATTTTTATAATATAAAACCAGAAAATCAAAAACTAAGAACATGTTAATTAATTTACTTATTAAATATTTTTGTAAATAAATGTTAAATAATTAATTTAGTTAAATTAGGTTTTAAAACTTAAGTCTTTTTCTTAACAAATTAAAATATGTAGAAATTAGGGTTTTTAACTTTTCATCATCTTTTTAATAAATAATTTTTTCTTATTATTATTGTTATTAATTATTAAATATTTTTGTAAATAAACATGTACATTAAATATTTAGTAAATTAGGTTAAACTTTAACATTTTCATTAATAATTAAAAAAACTTAGAATTAGAGTTTCTTTTAATTTTAATTTTCTTTATTTCATAAATACAAAAAAACTAAAAAACATTTCTTTCCTTTTATTAAATAATTAATTAGCTTTTTAATTTCATTTAATTTCTTTAAAGGGTCCAACGCCCTCGAACGTTCTATTTTTATTTCTTTCGCACATTTATTTTCTTTCAAATATTATGTAATTGCTCAATCCATGTAACTCGGACATTTTATATTTCCCGCATTTTATTTCTTTATTTTATGTCAAATCGGATCCTGGTTTAATTTGGAGATGTGGACCCGCGCCTTTGTAATAGTTTAGGAACTTTATATTTCCCGCAATTTTTAACTATTAATAATGACATGCAAGAATGAATGATAAAATAAAAACAAACGCATAGATCACTTTGACAAAAGACAAAAATAAATGAAAACGACACACAAATCACACACCACCCCTAGGGTACGCCTCACTGTTGCCTTGCCTCGAAAGGTGATCGTCGAGTAGAGGACGTCTTAGTAAGTCCTCATGATCCGGGAACTTGGCATGAGGGTAGCTTCTAAGGTGTCTTCCCATTGATCCGGTGATCACCATGTCCCGAACCTCGAATTGACCCGAACACCTCCAACGGTGGTGCTACCTACCTCTCAATGGTGGGATGGCACTACTTTAAAGGACATTTACACAGACGAATTCCTTAGGGTAGGTAGGTTCTCGTAGATACTTGCTCTAAATTTCAAAACAAATCAAAAATACTTTTCACACCGACACATTTTCAAAAGCTTTCGAAAGCAAATTTTCAAACACTCTTGAGGACCGATACAAGAGTCGAACTGAAATTTTCAAGAAACTTTTTTAAAAACCCGCAGTTGAAAAGCAAACAAACCATTTTGAAAACACAATGAGCAAGTATCTAAGAGCCCATGGATAACCATGGATAGAAAGGGTGCTAACACCTTCCCTTTCTATAACCTACCTCCCGAACCGAGAGCAATCTCTATAAGGAATTTTTCTGTGCTTTTGTCCTTTCCATTTGGAGAAAATAAAAGACGGTGGCGACTCTTGCTTCCGCGACATTTCACGAACCAACGATAAACAGTCAGTTCCAGATCCACCGATCATATTGGGCATCCTCCAAGCTCGGATAAACCTTTGTCGAAGTCCTTGATCGTCGTTGTCGAAGTCAAAAACCAAGTCTGGAATCAACATGTCATGTGGGCCATCCCTTCGGGCATACCCAAACTGTCTCAGAGCTAAGCAGGGGTTGAAGGTGATGCCACCCCTAATGCCTAGTATAGGGACATTAGGAAATTCCCCATAACGATCAATGATGATAACATTTTCTCTGGATCGAGAACACCAATGAACATCTGGATGTGTAAGAGTCATCAATCGTTGTGACCACCTTAAACCTTGTTCATTTTTCAAGACTGATTGGGGAAGGTGAGAAATAAACCACCTTGCTAGAAGAGGAGTACAACACATGAGAACACCTCTTTTTCTCATTGTTCGAGTGTGAAATGAGTGGAGGATATCCCCAAGCAAAGTAGGCACCGGGTTGCGAGCCATGAAGATTTTAACAGCATTTACATCTATAAGCTGGTCAGGGTTTGGGAACAAGACCAACCCATAGATGAGAAGAGCTACAATCTCCTCAAAAGCTTGTAAGTCCAATGAATTCCAACATTCTTGAGCTTTCTCAAACAAAAACTTTGACAAGAAACCCTTGACACCACTTCTGGTTTCCCAATGACCTTTGATATCATATGGTTGCAAGTGTAGGGCTTGAGCAACATATTCAGGCTTTGGATCTCTTTCCGTACCATTGTAGGGTAGTTGATGGAGAATAGGAATCCTCAAGAGTTGAGAAAATTCCTCCAAAGCAGGCACAAGCTGGTAATCAGGAAATATGAAGCAGTGGTGTATGGGGTCAAAGAACTGGGAGAGAACTTTCACCATATCTTCCTCAGTGTTGGTGTTGACTAAGTTGAGAAGACGACCATGCCTCTCGGTGAATGGATAATACTCTGGAATCTTGGAAGCAAGCTCCTTGAGTTGAGGAGGAACTCTCACAAGGTTGACCTGAATAGTTTTCCTGCGAAGTGAATCCATTACCTATAAAAAGGAACAAAGATGAAGATCCAAACCCTTGAAATGGTTAGTAGATGCATATGATGCTTCATGATGTCCATGATGTTATGCACAAGTATATATGTACAAACAAATCACACAAGATCCTAGTTTCAGGCTTGCATGGGGTTTCATAGGTAAGTACCCTCTTGAAGTTTAGTTGGCTCAGCCTGTCCTATAAATAGTAACCAGGTTCTAAGGAGCTCAATATCACTGGATTATTTTCTGTGTTCATTTTTTCAATTTAGCCACTTTACTGGCAACCGAAATATTCCAAGAAAACAACCCTCAATGAGTGTAGTATCGAGTATCTACCAACTTCGGACTGCACCAAAGCCGGTCATCTCACTACCCCTAAAAAGGCCAAGCTGGTCACGTAAAGGTTCTAAAAGTCCATTAGTGCTTCATGACATCACTCAGCGGCCCCGTATTCTCTTTGATTAACTCAAAGGCTACCGGTACCCACAAATATGTCGCACTAATATAGCTATTGATTCAACCATGTCGGTATACCCCGCATAGTTTCCACAACATATTGTTATTTACCTATGAATGTTTCCCAAATCCAGGTAGAGGATTCAAACCCAAACAATAGAACCAAAGTGTAAAGCAATCAAGTCAAACAAGATAAGCATGTAAAGGTGATCTAAACCCTAAGGTAACCCCACTTTTAATGATATTCCCCAGCAGAGTCGCCAGTTCTGTGATGCGGTGGGAGAACTGACTTGAGATTTTGCGATTTTCGTTCGCAAGTGTTTTGGTTTAGCAAGAGTCGCCACCGACTTTTTGTTTTATCCAAAGGAAATGTCAAAAAACACGGGAAAGACCTTAGAGATTGTTTTTGGGTTCGGGGGTAGATTATGAAAAGGGAAGGTGCTAGCACCCTTTTCATCCATGGTTATCCATGGGCTCTTAGTTACTTGTTTTAGATCACTTGCTTTTGCTTTTCAATTGTTTGAAATGGTGCTTTTGTGTGTGGTTTTGAAAGTATTTTGAAAAGAGGCCATTGTTTAGGTAACCTTTGTAATGATTCTTGTTTGAATGTATACAAAGGTGTTTGTATTTTGAAAAATGTTTCAATGTTTGAAAGTTTGTTTTGGGAAATGTTTTGAAATTGTGTTGTGTGTTTTTGAAAATAGCAAGGATGGTTTGCAAGTTTGATCAAGTAACTAAGAGTTGTCTACCCTACTCGAAGATCTTTCCTACACATTTTTAACCCTTTGACATTGTTGTTTTACCATTGCATTTGGTAAACAACCTCGTGTTTGGATGTTAAACGGGACAGGCGTGGGTCATCGTATGACCATGATAACAATGTTGCCAAGTATCTTAGCAAGTTTTTTGAGGGACTAGATCATTTTTGTATAGGCAACCAAGATAGCATCACCGAGGGACTATGATCTTTTTGTTTTGTTTTTGTTTTGCCAAGATACCTAGCATGCATACCATGGCCATTTTTAAGGCAACAAATGGATGAAACCCTAGGGGTGCTTGTGTGCATTGTGTTGTCATTTTCATGCATTTTTGTCTTGTATTTAGTCATGCTATTTGTTTGATTTTGGTTATCATACAAACCTAATTTTACTAATCATGCATATAAAAACAATAAATGCGTAAAAGTAAATCTAAGACTATTACAACATCATTATGGGGAGGGGGATACAAGTTTGAATAAGGGGATATTGCTCAAAAATAAAACCCTAATTCAACTATTACAACCAAATTGAATTCATTGTATAAATAATAAATTGACAAATATTTAAATGTGCAATTAAATATAAAAATGCAAAAAAAATTTTTGTATTTATTTTATGTATGTAAAATAAATTATTTATGTCTCAAAAATAAGAAAAAATATTAATGATTATTTTTGAAAAGGGTGGAAACCCTAGTTTTTGGTTTTAAAAGAAAATATATTATATTATTTATTTATTCATTTATGTATAAAGAAAATAAATAAAAATATTCACAAAAATATTAAAAAATAAAATATGTGAGAAAATATTATTTTATATGTATAAATAATAAAAATATAATATTTTTGTATTAATTATAAGTTTTTATTTAAGAAAATAAATGTATTAAACCTAATAAACTAAATATTATGCCAAAAATAAAATAAAAAAATAAAATAAAATGTGAAAATTTAAGAAAATATTTTTGGTGATTTTTAATATTTGGAAAAAATAAATAAAAGTCATAAATGTAAAAGAAATAGAAAAATATGCAAAAATAAAGAAATGGGCCAAGGGGGTGCAAAAAGAAAAGAAGGTGGTGCAAAAAGCAGAAACAAGCCAGGCCCAACCCAACTCACTTCATCCCTGTCCTTGAGAATCAGAAAACGCACGCTCCATGTTCAAATATGGAACTCCTGCATACGTGCTCAAAAATAAAAACTTGCAACATGAAAGTTATAGCTCTTGATCACACGATTCTAACCATGTAAAAAACTTGATCTAACTCTCAAAGACCAGAGAGAATTTCATTGGCCCTAAATCTTGACCTAGTTTTTTCAGAAAGTTCAACTATCAAATACTCCTAGCTCAGTTAACATAAATGAATTCTATGCATATGTACAGCTCAAGGACAATGAGGACTACATTTTTGCTTCACAAACCTAAGCCTAATGATTCCTAAATAAGGAGATACAAGTTTGAGAAATACCTGTTTCAGTCAAGCTCGAGTATGGTAATATAGGGGTTGTGAGTGAGTCCTGAGATACTTGTGAGCTTGCTTGAAGTCCCTTTGAGCTTTCCCAATGCTTAGCTTGCTTTGAACTTGCCTGAATCTCCCTATAGAACTCAACCTGCAAAATCAGAAATTGAAAATGGTGAAGCTTAAAAATGGAGTTACAGTGGCTTGAGAAGGGCTTGGATAGTTTAGGTATATTGTTTAGAATGTGTTTGAAAAGATTCCAAGCAAAACGCACGAGTGGATTTGGATTTGGCTTCTGATTTGCAGAACTTGCCCTGTTTTGGGCAGAAGTTGGTGTTTTGGTGTATTGGAGGGTTTGAGAAGTTGTTAGCTCGTGTTTCTGACCTTAGGCAATGTGTAAAAACTTGTTTGAAATGTTACAAAGACTTGCTCTTATCAGATTGAAGAGTTGTTGACCTTTTGCAGAATTGCTTGTTTTTGAAGTAAAAGGTGAGTTGACAATGCCAAGGCTTGTACAAGCATGTATTCTAGCTGCACATAGTTGGTGAACTTTGCCTGATATTAGGGAAATTTGTTTGCAGCAAAAGTCTTGATCCAATGCTCAAGAGAAACAAATTTGCAAAAGGTGTGCTTTATGTAAATGGCACTGTTGCCTTTTTGCCAAAAATGTATTAAACCTTTGTATAATGCTTCATAGATCAGAACAAAGCCTTAATCCAATGTGTTTGAATTTAACTTATGAGTGTATAAAAGATTAGAACCTGTAAACCAAGTACAAGCATGCTTTGGACAAAATTGCAACTTGTATCAATGTGCAAAATGCCTTGGCCAAAAGTGATATTTTGCCATTTTCAATCCTTCGATTCTCCCTAACCACAAATGATCTTGGAGAGTTCTTTGATATTTTGGAAAGATTGTGATATTCTATGCAATCCATATTTGAAATGAATTTTGAGATACCAATTGGAACTAGGTGAAAAATTGCCATGAAGATAGGTCAAAATCCTGCCTAAACTAGGGCAAAATTTCACTAAGTTAAAAGTTTCATGGTCCCTTGTTCACAAAATCATAACTTGAGATCCAAGCATCTTTTGGGAAAAGTTTGTGAATCAAAGTTGTATACTTCGTTGAAGAATACAACTTTCATGTTGGAAGTTTTCTTTGAATCCAATTGCATCATGGTGAAAAAGTTGGGAAAAGTTGGAAAAAAATAAGAAATTTTCATAACTTAGAAAATTTCTAAGTTATGAAAATTTTCCATTTTAAACCCTAATTTTCAAAATTAGGTTTCTTGGTGAATAAGTTTCATGTTTTGACACATCTTGATGAAAAATGACCCTTGAAACTTGATTTTGACCAAAAAGTCAAAGTTTGACTTTTTAGTGTACAGTTGATTTTTGATCAGTTGACTGGAAAATTCATCTGTCAATCCAATGCTTTTGAGATCTTTTGAACCTTGTGATTAGGTCAAGATGATGCCATTGAGTCCTTGAATCCATGCTTGAACCCAACTTTCCATTGGCTAGGTGAAAAATCAGAAATTGCCCTTCTACAATCAAAACCCTAAAAATGACCATTTTGCCCTTTTGATGATCTGATCAAATTTCTTGAGGAGTTATGGTCCAAACTTGATCAAATGGTTCATATGAGTTTATAATGTTGTTGTGGATAAAAAATTATGAGGTTTGACTGTAAATTGGCCATATTTAACTTTTTCCCCAAT
Organism: Vicia faba; assembly: GCA_948472305.1. Lineage (NCBI taxonomy): Eukaryota > Viridiplantae > Streptophyta > Magnoliopsida > Fabales > Fabaceae > Vicia > Vicia faba. Next base: position 537,395,169 of record OX451737.1, read on the forward strand.
ATAGCTGATTTTTAGGTCAACTGTCCAATTGACTGGGCAAAAATTTGATTCAAGGCTTGAAATTTGGTATGAGAAATCTTATAGGTCCAACATGAAGTATGAAAGTCATATTGAGAATTGGAAGTCCAAAAATCCCTGTGCAAATTCAAACCCTAATTTCAGGTCAACAGTGCAAGGAGATGTCTTGAGCAGAGCAAACCCTAATCCTGGTCTTGAGTCCAAAGGGTCTTGTGAGGAAAATCTTGATAAAATGAGAGGGAAAATTTTGGGGTACAACAGGATCATTGAAACTTGTAACCCATTTTGAAGTTATTATAATAAAAGTTTTCAGTATTTCAAATGCGTTATTATTTTGATGATTGCAATATGTCTATAAACGTTAAATCCCTTGAAATATTAAATGATAAAGTAAAAATAATCATATGCATTTCATATCATGCATCATATTGCACATATTTCTTGCATTTATTATGCATATCCAGGTGCCTTACCCAGATTTTTGCTTCATTCAGCAAGCTGACTCATCACTACAACACTCGGGCTAACTTCAAAAAGAAGATGGACAACTTGGAACAGGAGAATCGCGAGCTACGCGAAGAAGTTTCTACTTTGAAGGATGGCTTGGACAATTTGACTACTCTGATGGAAGCTCTGGTGGTTTCTTAGAATCAGCCACCGAGGGTTCAACCTCAACCAACAAGGGCAAATGCTGAAGTTCCTGCTGTTCCTGTATCCGCTACTCCGACTGTTGTTCAAAACCGTATGCCTCAGGGTTATCCGTGGGGAATGCCGGAGAATTTTGCACCTGAAGGTTTCAATTTGGGCCCCCAAGACGCTCCAGTGGTTCCAAATGTTGTTACTCCAGCACCTCTTGTGGTGCATGCTGTTCCTCCTGCACCTCCTTCGGTGAATTTGGTTTCGTTTGTTAATGAAGATGTGTGTCGTCCTTTCCTTCCGCCGAGTGAAGACTTGGGTCTTTACGAAAAAATAGATGATTTCCAAGAGCAGTTTGATAGAATGCAAAGAGAGATGAAGGCTCTTAGGGGAAAAGAGTTATTTGGGCAGAATATGAATGAGCTGTGTTTGGTCCCGAATGTTAAAGTGCCTGCTAAGTTCAAGGTCCCAGAGTTTGAGAAGTACAAGGGCAACACCTGCCCTCATGCTCAATTGGTGATGTATGTAAGGAGAATGTCTACCCAAACCGATGATCAGCGTCTGCTGATTCACTTTTTCCAGGATAGTCTGACCCGCGCAACGATGAAATGGTACATGAGTTTAGACAGCGCCAACATCCATACCTTTAATGATTTGGGAGAAGCATTTATAAAACAATACAAGTACAGTGTGGACATGGCGCCTGACCATGATCAACTTAAGGCCATGGTTTAGAAAGACAGAGAATCGTTCAAAGAGTACGCGCAGAGATGGCGCGGAGTGGCTGCACAAGTGATTCCTCCTACGGAGGAGAAGGAAATGACCAAAATTTTTCAGAAGACGCTAAGCGCTTTCTACTACGAAATAATGGTAGCAAGTGCCCCAAGTGAATTTACAGAGATGGTAGGAATGGGTGTCCTCCTAGAAGAGGCAGTAAGAGAAGGCCGTTTGACAAAGAGTGAAGGATCCAGAGGTGTGAAAAAGCCAGCTTATGGGTTTACAAAGAAGAAAGAAGGGGATACCAATGCTGTCTTACAAGAGAGGAGAGTGAATGCTCCTAGAAGGAATTATCAGCGTCACCAACAATTTGCCTCAGTGACTCCTGTTATGAATGCCGCTCCGACTACCGTTGCTTATCAAAGACAGTCCCAGCAGGGGAACCAAGGAAATAATCAGAGAAAGGAGAACTATGACCCTATTCCCATGAGTTATGCAGAGCTACTACCAACATTGATCCAGAAGAAGTTGGTCTAGACACGACCACCTCCAGTAGTACCATCTCCATTTCCTTGGTATTATAAAGCGGACCAGACATGTGCCTTTCATCAGGGAGCACCAGGGCATAGGGTTGAAAATTGTTATCCTTTGAGGACTGAAGTGCAAAGGTTAGTGAAGTCTGGAATTTTATCTTTCAAAGACATGAGACCTAATGTGAAAGAAAATCCTCTGCCCAAGCATGAGGGAGTGAATGCTGTGAATATGGTGGCCGATTGTCCAGGCGACTTCCAGATTTTTGACATTAATCTGGTTAGAGGGGATTTGGTAAAGATGCACGCAGACCTCTGTGAATTCAGTTATTATACGCATGACCACGCCGGTTATGCTATTTGCAGTACAAACATACAAGGTTACGAGAAGATAAAAGCTGATTTACAAGAGATGATGGATGAAGGTCTAATTCATATAATCAGGCCTAGGGCAGAATATGAAGAGGAAGTTAATATGGTTTCTGGATGTCCGGGTGAATTCAGAATTTTTGAAGTAGAGAATTTGATTGAAGATCTCGTACTGTTGCATGCTACCTTCTTCCGTACCACTGGTCAGGTGGAACACCAATATGGATCTTGCATAGTTTGCTGTCGAGACTCCCGAGGATGTTCTATTGTGAGAGACGGTGTTCAATTGCTGTTAGACAATGGAACTATCAAGATCACAGGTCAGAGAGATGATTATCACGGAATTAATATGGTTGAAGTTTTTTTGATGGGAGAAGAGTCAGAAGAAGAATATGCCTTCGCGGATGAGTATTTCTCTTTAGACGAGGATTTTTTTGCCGGTCTTTTGAGGGTTGATTGTGTCGAGGAAGGTGTAAATGTCATTGTACCTTGTTCTGGTGCACCCGCTCACCTTGAGGTGGAGTACCATAGCAAACCAGTTGTTACCCCATTGGTAATCAGTCTGCCAGGACCTGTTCCCTATAAATCGGATAAGGCTGTGCCTTACAAATACAACGCTACAATCTTGGAAGATGGGGTGGAAGTTCCCATCCAGCCAATGCCAGATGTTGGAAATATAGCTGATAATAGCAGGGTGACCCGTAGTGGTCGCGTGTTTGCACCGATTATTTGAAGAGACGTTGTTGCTGGAAAGAAAATAGCTGAGAATGATGAGCCAAAGAAGGCTACAAGAGAGACTAGTGGAGCTACATTGGAGAAAGAAGTGGTTGATATCTTAAAGATAATTAAAATGAGCGACTACAAAATTGTGGACCAACTATTGCAGACTCCTTCAAATATATCCATCTTAGCTTTATTGATGAATTCCTCCGCCCATAGAGAATCATTGATGAGAGTACTAGACCAAGCTTTTGTATAGAATGACATGTCGTTAGATCATTTCAGCAGCGTAATTGGAAACATTACGTCATGTAACAACTTGAGTTTCTGCGATGATGAGTTACTAGATGAAGGGAGGAATCACAACCTGGCCCTCTACATATCTATGAACTGCAAGAATGATTCGCTATCCAATGTGCTAATTGATAACGGATCCACATTGAATGTTATACCGAGAAGTACTCTCATGAAGTTAAAGTATCAGGGAACACCTATGCACCCGAGTGGCATCATTGTGAAGGCTTTTGATGGGCGAGGAAATCTGTCATCGGTGAGGTGGACATACCTATCCATATAGGACCACATTTGTTCTTGATAACTTTCCAGGTAATGGACATTATTCCTGCGTATAGCTGTTTTCTAGGACGGCCATGGATACACGAAGCAGGGGCTGTCACTTCAACTCTGCATCAGAAGCTAAAATTTGTGCATGAAGGGAAGGTAGTGATCATAAATGGGGAGCAGGCATTGTTGATATCCCATCTATCCTCTTTCAGTATTGTAGAAGCGGATGAGGCTGCTGTTGGAACCCAGTTCCAAGCCCTATCCATTGACAACATAAGGAAGAATGAGAATTCAATGGTTTCCCTGAAGGACGCGCAGCAGGTTGTGCGCAATGGTCATAATACAGTGTGGGGACGACTTGTGGATCCACCCGTGAACAAGAACATAACTGGCTTGGGTTTCTCTTCAAGGAATGGCAAAAGTGAAAGTTTGAAGTTAAAGTCTTCTGTGAACAGTTATCATGATGTTTTTCGCAGCGGAGGCTACCTCCATCCGGTTGGTTCTGGAATTAATGCTGTTGAAGAGGATGAAGCAGAGCAGGAAGTACCGAATTATGTGACGCATGGAGTTCGAGTTCAGAATTGGGTCACCATTGATATCACTTCTTACATATATGTTTCAAAGTAATTTGTTTTGCTAATCTGTTTCTTTCTTTTGAAAAGCTTTCCCTCTGCCCAAGGTGGAAGTATTAATGTTGTAGGGCTTATCTGTTTGCTATAATTGTTAAGATCCTTAATAAAAGTTGTCTTTGGTTCCAAAATTATGTCTTTTATTTTCTGCCTTTTTCTTGGGAAATGGTAATAATAAAAAAAACCTTTTCAAAATAAATAATAACTGAAAATTAATATGCATGATCACTTGTTATATGTGTCAGTTTCTAAAAACAATCATAAATCATATGTGCAGATTAATTAAAAAACCCGTTGAATATAATGAACCTGCACCCTCTCCCAACTTTGAATATCCTGTGTTTGGGGCTTAAGAAGAAGATTATGATGAGATTCCAGAAGAGGTCTCACAGTTGCTTGAACACGAGGAAAATACCATTCAGCCATATAAAGAGTCTTTGGAAGTGGTTAATTTGGGTTCATAAGAAGATCCGAAGGAGGTCAAGATTGGAGCATCGTTGCATCCTGATTTAAAGAGCGGTTTGATTGAGCTGTTGAAATAATATGTGGATATTTTTGCTTGGTCTTATCAAGATATGCCTGGTCTAGATACAGACATTGTCGAGCATCGTTTGCCGTTGAAGCCAGAGTGTCCGCCAGTTAAATAAAAGTTGAGAAGAACCCACCCGGATATGGCAGTAAAGATCAAAGAGGAGGTCCTAAAGCAGATTAATGCTTGTTTTCTTGTGACATCAGTGTATCCTCAATGGATCGCCAACATTGTCCCAGTACCGAAAAAAGACGGAAAAGTCCGCGTGTGCGTAGATTACAGAGATCTAAATAAAGCTAGTCCAAAAGATGATTTTCCATTGCCTCACATTGATATGTTAGTGGATAGCACATCAAAACTTAAGGTATTCTAGTTCATGGACGGATTTTCCGGGTATAATCAAATAAGAATGGCTCCAGAGGACATGGAAAAAACAACGTTTATCACACCCTGGGGAACATTCTGTTACAGAGTGATGCCCTTCGGGTTGAAGAGCGCTGGTGTAACGTACCAGAGGGCTATGACAACCCTATTCCATGATCTGATGCACAAATAAATCGAAGTATATGTTGATGATATGATTGCCAAATCCCAAACTGAAGAAGGGCATATAAAAGATTTGTTGAAGTTGTTTCAGTGTTTAAGGAAGTATCGTCTCCGCTTGAATCCAAATAAATGCACCTTCGGAGTTAGATCGGGGAAATTGTTGGGTTTTATTGTTAGCCAGCAAGGAATTGAAGTTGACCCTGACAAGTCAAATCAATTCAAGAAATGCCAGCACCAAGAACTGAAAAGAAAGTCATGGGTTTCCTCGAGCGTTTGAATTATATCTCCAGATTTATCTCCCACATGACTTCAACATGTGAACCGATCTTTAAGTTGTTAAAGAAAGATCAAGGTTGTGTGTGGATGGATGACTGCCAAAGGGAATTTGAAAGTATTAAAGAGTATCTGCTTGAACCTCCTATCTTGCTCCCTCCCGTAGAAGGAAGTCCGTTGATTATGTATCTAACAATGTTAGATAAATCCATGGGTTGTATTCTGGGACAACAAGATGAAACGGGAAAGAAAGAGTTTGCCATTTATTATCTCAGCAAAAAGTTCACTGATTGTGAGTCACAATATTCCATGCTAGAGAAGACATGTTGTGCTTTGGCCTGGGCGGCGAAGCGTTTGCGGCAGTATATGTTGAATCATACCACTTGGTTGATCTCCAAAATGGATCCAATCAAGTATATTTTTGAAAAGCCTGCTCTTACTGGGAGAATTTCCCGCTGGCAGATGTTGTTATCTGAGTATGATATCGAGTACCACACTTAGAAGGCTATTAAAAGTAGTGTGTTGGCAGATTACCTTGCTCACCAGCCGGTGGAGGATCACCAGTCTGCAGAATATGAATTCCCCGATGAAGATGTGATGTTCTTGAAAGTGAAAGATTGTGATGAACCATTGCCTGAGGAGGGCCCCGACCCTGAATCTCATTGGAGTATGGTATTTGATGGAGCTGTGAATGCTTATGGTAAAGGAATTGATGTTGTGATTGTTACTCCTCATGGATCACACATTCTGTTTACTGCAAGGTTAACATTTGATTGAACTAATAATATGGCAAAATACGAGGCTTGCATCATGAGTCTTGAGGAAGCTATTGATCTTAGAATCAAGATTATGGATGTGTATGGTGATTCAGCCTTAGTAATAAATTAGATTAAAGGAGAATGGGACACTCATCACCCTGGCTTGATCCCTTACAAAGATTATGCTAGAAGATTACTACCCTTCTTCAATAAAGTTGAATTCCATCACATTCATATGGATGAAAATCAAATGGCAGATGCTCTGGAAACTCTGGCTTCCATGTACCAAATGAATGCTTGGAATGATATACCCCGAATTACAGTTCGACGGCTGGATAGGCCCGCTCATGTGTTTACGACAGAGGAGGTAGCAGATCAAAAACCTTGGTATTATGATATCAAGCATTTTATTCAGACTCAGGAATACCAGTTTGGTGCATCAAAGAAAGATAGAAAGACACTGAGAAGATTGGCAGGCAGTTTCTTCCTCAGTGAAAATGTGTTATACAAGAGGAATTTTGACATGGTCTTGCTCAAATGCGTGGATAGACACGAAGCAGACATGTTGATGCATGAGATCCATGAAGGTTCATTTAGAACTCATGCTAATGGACATTCAATGGCTAAAAAGATGCTAAGGGCAGGTTATTATTGGTTGACAATGGAATCTGATTGTTAAAAATTTGCAAAGAAGTGCCATAAATGCCAGATTTACGCAGATAAGATCCATATACCTCCGACACTTCTCAATGTGATTTCCTCCTCGTGGCCTTTCTCTATGTGGGGTATTGACATGATCGGGATGATAGAACCCAAAGCTTCGAATGGACACCGTTTCATCTTGGTAGTAATTGACTACTTTACCAAATGGGTAGAGGCTGCTTCATATGCCAATGTTACCAAGCAGGTGGTTATGCGTTTCATCAAAAACAATCTTATATGCCAGTATGGTGTGCCGAGAAGAATTATCACTGACAATGGCTCGAATTTAAACAACAAGATGATGACTGAACTGTGCGAAGAATTCAAGATTGTCCATCACAATTCATCTCCATACAGGCCAAAGATGAATGGGGTTGTTGAAGCTACTAATAAGAATATCGAGAAGATTATCCAGAAAATGGTTGTCACTTATAAGGATTGGCATGAAATGCTCCCTTTTGCTCTACATGGATATCGAACATCTATCCGCACTTCAACAGGAGCAACCCCGTTTTCTCTAGTGTATGGAATGGAAGCTGTACTCCCTGTTGAGGTAGAGATTCCCTCGTTGCGTGTGATAATGGAAGCCAAATTGACAGAGGTTGAATGGGTTCTGAACAAGTTTGACCAATTGAATTTGATTGAAGAGAAGAGAATCACAACTTTATGTCATGGGAAGTTATATCAGAAAAGAATGAAGAAAGCATTTGACAAAAAGGTCAAACCTCGTGAATTCAGAGATTGCGACCTCGTGCTCAAAAAGATCATGTCTTTCAATACTGATTCTAGGGGCAAGTGGACTCCCAATTTTGAAGGCCCGTATGTTGTCAAGAAAGCCTTCTCTGGTGGTGCATTAATTCTTGAAATTATGGATGGCGAGGAGTTCCCACGTCCCATGAATGCTGACGCAGTCAAGAAATACTTTGCCTAAAGAAATAAAAGAACAGCTCGCTAAGTTGAAAACCCGAAAGGGTGGCTTAGGCCAAAAAGAGCGTCTCGGTAGGCCGAAAACCCGAAAGGGCGGTCTAGGCAAAAATTAGAGACATAAACAAAATAAATTTCCTGCTAAGTTGAAAATCTACAAGGGCAGCTTAGGCAAAAGTTAGGGAATTTCTTGGCAAGCAACTACGTCAGACGAGACTTGATCGTTGAAGCAACAATCTTCTCAGATACTCATCATACTTCAACAAAAGCTGCTGCTCAGGATTTCAAAAGTTGTTAGGGGGGATAGTGGTCATTGTATCTCAATGTATCTTTTCATTACCATTTCCCAAACTTTGTAATCATCCATGGAGTCTCGCCATTCGCAGACTACCATTCTATTAATGAAATTCGAGCTTTTGCCCAACTTTTTGTGTTCTTACTTTTATTTAGCTTTCAAAGACGTTATTTATTACTGATAATAACTGTTAAAGCAAAAGGATTAAAAAGCAAAATTGACTTTTCAAAAAGAAGAGAGATCTTTACAATTTAATTTAATTTGGTATTTGTGATGAAACAATGACAACAAGAATGGTGATCCCAAGAATGAACAAACTTCAGTTGTTTTAAGAAGATTTACTCCCTTCATGAAAGTTTTCTCAGGTCATTTTGTCGGTAGGTGCGCAATCCTTGTGTGTTTCTCAGATAGTTAGAGACGATTTCAGGGGGAGCAAGGTACATTATTGGGTTTGTGATCCCATTATCTCCAGTCAAGTCTTGGTTCACTTTTGATTTTGGGTTTGCATGGTCAGAAGTCTCCGTCTCAGATTCCCTAGCAAGTTTTCCCTCATATGATGAAAGTTTTGGCATTAATTTTGACTTCTTGATTTCCCAGGAAGGTTATCCCAGGGCATCTCTTGTTTGGAATGAGTATTCGTGATGAAAGTTTTCTCCAGGGAGGTAGGCTTGAATCCCCCAATGAGGTTTGGTTGTGTCGGCATCAGTCTGCTTTATTTGAGGCTGGTCTCGCAATCTCCGGTAGGCATGTTGCTTTTGGAAAACTGTTTTCTCCGATGAAACTGGAAGAAAGATGTTATATCCCGATATTTGTTTGATTTGGCTACATCCGAATTATGTTTCTCCTCAATAAAGTTAAGGCAGACAATAGGTTTGGTTTCTGCAGTTTCTTTTACTTTTCTTATATTGATCTTTCTGGTTGAAGTTTAGCCCATTTGTTGTTAAGTACCTGAGGTGGTTTTGTTTGTTTGTACTAATTATGTATCCTTTTACTAGCATATGCATGATAGCACTCATACATTCATACATACATCATGCGTGACTAAAAACCATTGTTCATTAACATGATGTTCTGACCTTTTCCTGCAGCGCTCTTTGCTTAGTTAAATTTGGTTTTCCCTCTTGAGTTTATTTCTCAAAAGATGTATCTGCACTGGACGTCTTGCTCCAGTTTATTTCTGAATTGGATTTATGGATCTCTGAAAATTTTTAGTTTTGGTTTGTGCATTTATTTTGCACAGGAAGACTTTATCTCCTCAGCAGGAATATCGTGGCATGTCCCCGAGAAGTCATATTGCTATTCCCAGAAAGTCATCTCTCTTTGTAAATCCCCTTGACAATGAGTGGGAGTCTCTTTATTTGAGACAGATTACATATTACCCTTTCCAGGCATATTTCCTTAGTTAAAGAAGAAGTTGAGACCCGTTCTTGGCAAAAAACCAGAATCTTGAGGAAACTTGATATATTTTCTCTTTCTACCTTCAGTGAACGTTGGTAGTACATCGGCAGTGAACGTGTTTGTTATCTTTTTTCTATCTTCAGTGAACGTTGATAGTTCATCGTCAGTGAACGACGATGATATGATATATTTTCTCTTTCTACCTTCAGTGAATGTTGGTAGTACATCGATAGTGAACGTCGGTGTTTGTTATCTTTTTGCTATCTTCAGTGAACGTTGATAGTTCATTGTCAGTGAACGGCGGTGATATGATATATTTTCTCTTTCTACCTTCAATGAACATTGGTAGTACATCGGCAGTGAACGTTAGTGTTTCTTATCTTTTTGCTATCTTCAGTGAATGTTGATTGTTCATCGTCAGTGAACGGCGGTGATATGATATATTTTCTCTTTCTACCTTCACTGAACGTTGGTAGTACATTGGCAGTGAACGTAGGTGTTTGTTATCTTTTTGCTATCTTCAGTGAATGTTGATAGTTCATCGTCAGTGAATGGCGGTGATATGATATATTTTATATTTCTACCTTCAGTGAATGTTGGTAGTACATCGGCAGTGAACGTCGATGTTTCTTATCTTTTTGCTATCTTCAGTGAACATTGATAGTTCATCATCAGTGAACGACAGTGATATGATATATTTTCTCTTTCTACCTTCAGTGAACATTGGTAGTACATCGGCAGTGAACATTGGTGTTTGTTATATTTTTTCTATCTTCAGTGAACGTTTATAGTTCATCGTCAGTGAACGGCGGTGATATGATATTTTCTCTTTCTACCTTTAGTGAACGTTGGTAGTACATCGGTAGTGAACGTTGGTGTTTCTTATCTTTTTTATATCTTCAGTGAACGTTGATAGTTCATCGTCAGTGAACGGTGGTGATATGATATATTTTCTCTTTCTACCTTCAGTGAATGTTGGTAGTACTTCGGCAGTGAACGTCAGTGTTTCTTATCTTTTTGCTATCTTTAGTGAACGTTGATAGTTCATCGTCAGTGAATGGCGGTGATATGATATATTTTCTCTTTCTACCTTCAATGAACTTTGGTAGCACATCGGCAGTGAACGTCGGTGTTTGTTATCTTTTTGCTATCTTCAGTGAACGTTGATAGTTCATCATCTGTGAACGGCAGTGATATGATATATTTTATCTTTCTACCTTCAATGAACGTTGGTAGTACATCGGCAGTGAACGTCGGTGTTTCCTATCTTTTTTCTATCTTTAGTGAACGTTGATAGTTCATCATCAGTGAACGGCGGTGATATGATATGTTTTCTCTTTCTACCTTCAGTGAACGTTGGTAGTACATCGACAGTGAACGTTGATGCTTGTTATCTTCCTCTCTGATTCTTTTCTTGTGGTTTACCAGTGATTTATTTTCCTGGTGGGATTGCTCTTTTGTTTCTACATTTCATGTTGCATCCCCAATGCTACTTTGCGTCTCTTTTGTTCCATTCATACGCATTCATATGCATAAATGTTTGCATGGCATCTTAGGGCCAAAAATAGGGTTTGTTTTATATTTAAGTGTCTTCAATCACGCCGACACGAAGATTTTTAAGCTTCATATCTCTGGATAGAAGAAACTTAAATAAGGGCAGCTGTTGTACCCCAATTTTTGCCCCTAATATCCCTTCATCATACCATATTGTTTCAATCACAACAAAATCACATTAGGGCTTTTGGTTCTTCTCCCTATCTTTAGCCTTGCTCTTTGAGGATTTACCAAGCACCTTGACTTGTTTTCTTTTGTGATCATGGATATTTTGCTTTGGTTTTCTCTCTAATTAACAAAATGCAATATTGGTTTGTCTTACTTGTTAATAATGTAGGGAAAAGCAATGAGGTTTAGCAAGTTGCATCATGGGTTCATGAGTTTATTTCCACGCCCTAGTCAAAAGCTTGAGAGATCCAAACCTCACCACTGAAGTTGTTTTGAAGTTGGTATGGAAGTAGTTTTGGTGGCCATGAGTCCTCATCATCTTCATCAACAAATTCTATTCACAAAGGAAGAATATTGGCACAAAAAGTTTGTTCAAACTTGGCAAAGTTCCACCAAGCTTTCTCTTGATCTAGAAGCTAGGGTTTTGGACTTTAGAGGGGCATATCTTGCTCATCTTTTGGTATTTTTGAGTGATTCCAAAAACATTCTTCTCTTCAAAGAGTTACCAACAAATCACTTCAAAAGTTCCAAGGAGTTTTCACGAGGAAGAAACTTAGTGAAGAAGAAAGATTACAAGTCATCCAGATGAATCCCTCATTTTTATATGTGATTTCAAATGATCATAACTTGGTAAATTTTTATCACCTTGAGTCCATTATTTTTTCATGATGACCCTAAGGACGTGTACTTCATGCCTTCTTTTATGTGCAAAGTAATAAAATGGATGGAAGTTGCCTTAAGAATGCAAAAGATTATAGGTAATTTTATGATTTTTGGCCAACTTCAACAAGTCATAACTTGCTCCATTTTTGGAGATTTTGAGTGGTTCCAATTGCAAAGTGTCATTCAAGAGGTCTACTTCATCCCATATTTTTTGGTCAAGACAAAATTCCAAGTGGAAGGCCATGTTTGGATGCAAGACATTATAGATCATTTTTAAAGAAGAGTTTGAAAATTTTCTAAGTATGGAAAGTCAACTCTTTTTCTTCAACTTTGACTCCATGCAACTTTCAGCTCAAGCATCCATTTGATTCCATTCTTTTTCCATTGCAAATCTTGTAACCTCATATTTCTAAAGAATCAAGAATTATGCCCTAAGACCCCTTGAGGTGGAAATGCCATAGATTTGAATTTGGTAGTTTGAAACTGAATTTTGCACAAAGTCAAAATTTTGAAATATTTATTTTGGATTCTAATCACAGGATTTCCACGCGTTTTCGTTTCTAATCATGTTTAGCAACTTTCCAGAAGTGATTAGCATCATGAAACACACGATTTGGCTGAGTTTTGATCAAGTTTGAATCACACTTTTTTCATGATGTAAACCCACATGAATTCCCTCCAAAACGTATCATTTGTTATTCCTTTTGATCCCATTGGCTTTCCTATAAATAAAGGGTCATCCCTCATTTAAATTCCCAAGCTTAGAGAGCCAATAACACCCTTCCAAAACTTCACAAGAACCCACTTTTGTTGAATTCAATTTTTGAAATTTAAGTTTCCTTTTCCAAAATTCTTTGTGCATTCATCATCCTTGAACTTCATACAAACTCTCCAGCACTTAAACCAATCAAAACGACCCATAATCTAAGCTACAGAAGTCCAGTTTCATAGCTTCTTACTTGAACTTCGAAAAGGTAGAATTCTCCACCAATTGGATCCAAATGAAGCACTAATCTGTTCTACTCCTTTGTCTGATTCTAATGCTGCTTACAATTTTTAAATCCATTGAGAATTGAGAGAGAAATCTCAAATTGAAGGTGCTCGCTATTTTTGTGTTTTGATTCATATCCCTTTCCATATCTTACATAAATTTGGCGCGATGGTTGTGTGTTGTACCCCAAAATTTTCCCTCCCATATTCTCCAAGAAATTGCCAAGTCAAGCTTCAAAATTCCCCAAGGGTTGCACAGTGTAAGGGCCTCCTAAACAGTCAAAATTAGGGTTTTGGTTCTGATCAAGAAAATGAAATTTCCAAGGGTCCAATCAAGTCCCACATGCCTATAAATATGGTCAAGCATCCTCATACCAAGTTTCAAGACCTTCAGCACAAAATTGCACAGTCAAAACCCTAATTGCACTACAGTCAACTGTAGGGGCAAAATGGTCATTTGACAGTCAAAAGTTCAAATTTTTGGTCAACATCTCATTTTGAAGCCACAAACATCATTTGATCAATGCTTGATCATGATTCTCCAAGCTTGGCTCAAAAATCATCAAGATGCAAAAGTTTCCTTATTTGGACAGTTGAAAAAGTCAACTGTAAATTGACCAGGGCATAACTTTCACATGGATTATCAGAAAAATTCCATCCAAAGCTCATTTTGAAGAGAAAAACATTTCCTACAACTCATCTTCATACTCCAAATCCAAGAAATTCTCTCACAAAAAGTTATCAATTTCAACATTATAGGTCATTTTCAAAAGTCAACAAAAAGGGACTTTAAGTCAAAGGCCATAACTTGAGATTGGTAAATCAAAATGACATGGGACCAAAGGCATTGGTTAGAGGACTCAAAGACCTTTATAAAATGTCCAAGAACATGAGCAAAGCTTAAAAATTGAGCAAGTTGTGCCTTGTGGAAGTTGGGAAAATTTTGGATATTTTGAAAAGTCAACATTGCTCCAAATGACCTAAAATTGCTAATGGGCCTATTTTTCTTCCACAATTCATCATCCAAGGCATGTGCACGACCATTTGGCCCAAAGGGAAGTTTTTCTTCATTTTTTATTTATTTATCTGAATTTTTATTAATAATAATTCATTTAAATCAATTAAATACATGAAAAATACTTAACCTAAGTTTTTCAATCTTTTTGTGCATGATATATACTCAATAATTCGTGCATGATCAGATATGGAAGGAATTGAATTGATTGGATATGATTAGGGTCAAAATAGCATGAAAAATATTGAAAAAAGATCTTTGAAAATCAAATCTCACAAACCATGAATGCCAAGGTTTTTGATTGATTTCTTTGACCTAGATCACTCATACATAAGTACAGAATGCAACCCTAGTGCAAACGACCAAAAAGCTGCGCCAGAAATCCTTACACAAACTTGAAAATTTTGCTTGGAAACTCAAATCTGAAAACCTATTTGCAGGTCGATTCAAGCCAAGAAACTCATCCTATCACATTCCTGGGACATCAAGGGACCTTCCTGGATCAAAAGCATCAATTCTAACACCTTGAAACATTGTACAGAAGTCAAGCTTTCTTCACTTTTTTTCATAATCGTGTTGCCATATTTAAGCATTTTCATTGCGTTTCTTTGATGAATTCATACTAATTGATATGTTCTGAAGCTAACCATCCACTTTGATTGAGTTTTTGTGTGCTATATACGATTCCACCATGGTTGTCTTTTAGGGTTCATGAAGCTTTAAATTGGGTTTTTTTAATTAAGGAAAAAATTGGCATTCAAGACTTAGACCACTGAATCAAGCATGCTTGGACGATCACAAAGCCACCCTCGCGCTCAATTTATGAACATCCCTGGGCTAATCGCTATTTTTTAATAGGGTGCCTAAGGGAACGTTTGTAAAACCGTGGCCTATGTTCTTTATATTTCAGAAAAAAAATAAACAAGGAGGACGATGACTCGGTGGCAGGCAATGGTTGGTTGATTCAAACTTCGCGCGAAAAGCGCCCCACTAACGTTGTTTTATTTTATATTTTTTCTTAGGTATATTATAATCAGAACGCGTTGAGTGCTTCAGTGGTAAGGCATGTGTGTGGTGACATTCAGGACCTGGGTTCGATCCCAGGTCCCCACCCCTTTCCAATAATTTTTTTCCAATTGTTATCCTGTACAGGTTCAGTCCAAAGGAGTACCATACACGCTTCCATCCAACGCGCCACTTGGTCAATTTCGTTCATCCAAGGGCTCAGATCTAAAGAACATGGTGGACTTGAGTCAACACCCCACACGCTGGCCAATGAAAGTCAACCAGGCCATGAATAATTGGGCTCAAATTGCTGGGCTTTCACCTCCACTTTGGGGACAGATACCCCCCTAGGTTTGAATTTTTATTTCTTTTCTTTATTTTACTTATTTCAAATATTATTTTTTTTAATCAGTTTCTTTAACTTAATATTTTCACAAATAATATAAAAACACACAAAAAAATCAGAAAAGAGAAAAATTAATAAATATTTTTTATTTTTTATTTTTTTGTAAATAAATAACTCTAATTGATTAGTTTTAATTTAGGAGAAAAACCTTAATATTTTCTTAATTAAGTTAAAAGCGGTAGAACTAGGGTTTAATCATTTTTTTCCTTTTTTCTTTTCTTCCATAATAATCAAATATTAAATATTTATTTTTATAATTAAATTGCACGTAAAATAATTAGGTTTAATTTTAGGTTAAAATTTAATCTTTTCTAAATAAAATAAAAATTGTAGAATTAGGGTTATCATGTTATTTTAATTAATTCTTTTTCATTAAAACCAAAAAAATACCAAAAACAATTTCTTTTCTTTTCTTAATTAATTAATTCCATCATTTAATTTAATTTTGCAAAAAGGGTCCAACGCCCTCGTTTTAATTCTTATTTAATTCGCGTGTTTATTTCTTTCTCGTTTAATATTTATGTATCTCTCCCAAGGCCTTGTAAATTAATCTGTCGCACTTTTAATTCTTTACTCTTCTTTAATTCTTTATTTTTCTGTCAAATCGGGTTCAAGAAATTTTGGCGATGTGGACCCGCGCCTTTTGTAATAGCTTAGAATCTTTTACTTTTCGCAATTTTTAACTGTTAACCAAGGCATGCAAGAATGAATGGACAAAAAATAAAAACAAACGCTAGATCACCTATACCATGACAAGATAAATACAAATGAATCTGACACACAAATCACACACCACCCCTAGGGTACGCCTCACTGTTGCCTTGCCTCGAAAGGTGATCGTCGAGTAGAGGATGTCTTAGTAAGTCCTCATGATCCGGGAACCTGGCATGAGGGTAGCTTCTAAGGTGTCTTCCCATTGCTCTGGTGATCACCATGTCCCTACAAACTCGAATTGACCCGAACACCTCCAACGGTGGTGCTACCTACCTCTCAATGGTGGGATGGCACTACTTTAAAGGACATCTACACAGACGAATTCCTTAGGGTAGGTAGACGACTCTAGATACTTGCTCTAATTTCAAAAACAAATCAAAAAATACTTTTCACACCGACACCTTTTCAAAAAGCTTTCGAAAGCAATTTTTCAAACACTCTTGAGGACCGATACAAGAGTCAAACTGGAATTTTCAAAGAAACTTTTTAAAACCCACATTGAAAAGCAAACAAACCTTTTTGAAAACACAATGAGCAAGTATCTAAGAGCCCATGGATAACCATGGATAGAAAGGGTGCTAACACCTTCCCTTTCTATAAATCTACCTCCCGAACCGAGAGCAATCTCTATAAGGAATTTTTCTGTGCTTTTGTCCTTTCCATTTGGAGAAAATAAAAGACGGTGGCTACTCTTGCTTCCGCGACATTTCGCGAACCAGCGTTAAACAGTCAGTTCCAGATCCACCGATCACAGAACTGGCGACTCTGCTGGGGACTTAACTTAAAGTGAGGTGTACCTTAGGACTAAGATCACTGTGTTTTCAATTGCTTTCCTTGTGTGCTTTAAAATTGTGGGTTGCTTGGGAGTTCTATAGATCCTAACCCGGATCTGGGGGATACCTTCTTAGAAAGTAGCAACAAGGCTGTGAGGGAACTGTGCGGGGTATACCGACATGGTTGAAACAGTCTGCTACGTTGATGTGGCACTTTGGTGTGTACCGGTAACCCTTGAGTTCAGTCAAGGAGAGTACGGGGCCTCCGCGTGGTGTCATGAAGCATCAACAGACCTTAGGAACCTTAATTGAACTATCTTGGCCTCTTTAGGGTAGTGAGATAACTGACTTTGGTGCAGTCCGAGGTTGGTTGATACTCGATACTACACTCAATTTAGGGTTGCTTTCCTGGAATATTTCGGTCGCTAGTTCAGTGGCTAAATCGAAACGATGAACAATGAAAGCAATCCCGTGATATTGGGACCCTTAGAACCCGGTACTTCTAATAGGACAGGTTGAACCCACCAACTTCAAGAGGGTACGACCTAGACCCCATGCTGGCCTTAAACCCTAAGGGCTTGTCTTGTGTGCCTTGTGTGCCTTACATGTTTGTCTTTGTAAATATCTGTGGTGTGTTTAATCATAGCATCATGACATCATCCAGCATCATATGCATTGACTAACCATTTCAGGGGTTCGAATCTTCATCTTTGTTTTTGTTTTGTAGGACATGGAAACTTTTCGTAGAAAGACAATTCAAATCAGTCTTGTAAGGATCCCTCCTCAGCTTAAGGAGCTTATATCCAGGATTCCCGAGAACTCTTCATTCAGTGAAAGACATGGAAGCCTCATCAGCTTGGTCAATACCAACATTGAGGAAGATATGATAAAGGTCCTGTTCCAGTTCTTTGACCCTCTGCATCACTGTTTCACCTTCTTGGACTATCAGCTGGTACCTACATTGGAGGAGTTCTCCCGGCTCCTGAAGATCCCTATCCTTGATCAACTACCCCACAACGGTACAGAAAAGGAACCTAAGCTTGAAGAGATTGCTAAAGCCTTGCACCTACAGTCATCTGACCTCAAGGGACATTGGGAAGTTAGAAGTGGTATCAAAGGGTTCTTAGCCAGGTTTCTGTTTGAAAAGGCCCATGAATGTTGGAACTCCCTTGATTTGCAAGCTTTTGAAGAAGTGGTGGCCCTCCTTGTCTATGGTTTGGTGTTGTTCCCTAACCCAGATCAGCTTATAGATATCAGTGCTGTCCAGATCTTTATGTCCAGGAATCCTATACCTACGTTGTTAGGGGACATCCTTCACTCATGTTACACTCGAACCATGAGAAAAAGAGGTGTCCTTATGTGTTGCACTCCTCTCCTGGGAAGGTGGTTTATTTCGCACCTTCCACAATCAGTCTTGAAGAATGAGCGGGGTTTGAGATGGTCACAACGGTTGATGACTCTCACACATGCAGATATACATTGGTGCCCTAGGTCCAGAGAAGATGTCACTATCATTGATCGTTGCGGGGAGTACCCTAATGTTCCTTTACTTGGAATCAGAGGAGGTATTACTTACAACCCATGCCTGGCTTGGAGACAGTTTGGTTATGCTCGGAGGGATGGTCCTCATGACATGTTAATTCCTGACATAGTTTTTGACTTCGACAACGATACTCAAGGACTTCGCCAGAGATTTATCAGAGCCTGGAGGATGCCAAGTAGGATAGACAGTAAGACACTGGGGCACAGGAATTCCATCCCGTTGGAACCTTATCTCAAGTGGGTACGCGCCCGCTCCCAGAAGTTAGAAATGCCTTATCCTCATATGCTCCCTATGATCAAAGAGCCAGTCTTGGAAGGAGAAGTGTCCTACACTATTCAGCACCCTGATATGCCCACATCCTGGGAAGAGATGCAGAAGAGCTGGATCCAGCTTAAGGAAGAATGGAATTCTCTTGAGACTAGTCTGTATGCTAGTGAAAAGAAGGTCTTGGAGCTCACCCGCCTGTTGCATGAGGAGAGGAATCTCAACACTTACATAGCTCCAAAGAGGATGCGTAGTATATTCTGGGATTGATTTACTTTTGTATTATTTTGCCCATGAGGCTTTGATGTACTGAACAGTTATTTCCTTAATGATAACGTGTGTTCCTTTTTGTCTACAATAAATTTGAACTTTCGAACCCTTGAATGCATTGCATAAACACATCTCATTCATCATGTGCATAGCAGGTTTCTTCTTTTCAGGTTGCTTACCGTTCTTCGCTGTTTATTTCAGCATCATGAATCCTGACTCATCCTCAACTGAGACATCCATCAAAGCTCTTCAGGCGCAGAATGCGCAATTTCAGGAATTAATCAAGGGTTTGGCTCAAGGCCAAGAAGAGCTGAAGGCTCTGCTCCTGAAGAAGGAGAAGAAGAAGAAGAGAAGAACTGTTCTGTTTAGCTCGGGCCGAAGGTTTGGCAATACTTTGCAGAATGAAGAGGCTGGTTCTTCCATTGGCAAGAGTACTCCTCAAGCAGAAAAGGGTCCTAGTCCGGTAGTCTCCGACAACGAGACTGATTTTGATGAAGAGCAATATCCTCCGGAAGAAGACCGTTACAAGCAGCTGGAAGACAGGCTGAATGCTATGGAAATACAACAGGTACCTGGGCTGGATTTTGGAGATCTGGGTTTGTCTACTGGTGTGATCATTCCTCGGAAGTTCAAAGCACCATCTTTCACTAAGTACGACGGGGCGTCTTGTCCCAAGATACATCTCAGGTCCTATGTTCGGAAGATTCAACCGTACTCAGCGGATAAAAATTTGTGGATCCACTTCTTCCAGGAGAGTCTTTCAGGGACTCATCTCGATTGGTTCTATCAGCTGGATGGGACCAAGGTTCGTAACTGGGAGGAGTTGGCTACTGCTTTCTACAAGCAGTGTCAATATAATGCCGACCTTGCCCCTACACGTACCCAACTCAAGGGTATGTCGTTAGGTTCAAGTGAAGGTTTTAAGGAGTACGCTCAGAAGTGGAGGGATCTGGCTGGCAGAGTGCAGCCTCCGTTGACTGATCGGGAGTTGGTAGACATGTTCTTGGGGACCCTATCTGGGCCATTTTTCAACCATCTTATCGGGAATTTGTCTGCAGGGTTCACTGATCTGATTCTGACTGGAGAGAGAATTGAGGCGGGGTTGAAGTCTGGAAAGATTCCGAAGGGTGCATCATCTAGTTCTGAGAAGAAACCCTTCAAGAAGGAGGCTAGTGCTGTATATGGTTCCAAGAGACCGGAGAGATCTGAGCGCCGCCAATCTGGCAGTGCGGTAATGATTGCCAAGCCTGCTGCCGCTCCTCGGCCGACCAATCCTCAAAGGGCTGAAAGACCACGGAGAGAATTTACCCGTTTGAGCATGACTTTATCGCAGATCTTACCACAGTTGCTCTCAACCAACTTAGTGACCGTCAGAGAGGCTCCGAAGTTTCCAAATACTACATCTCCTAAGTACAACCCAAATGCTCGTTGTGCTTATCATTCTGATAGCCCGGGGCATTCCACTGATGACTGTTGGGCATTAAGGAGCAAGCTGCAGGACCTTATCGATGCTAAGGAGGTACAGTTCGAGGCATCTGAGAAGCCTAATGTAGTTACAGCTCCCCTTCCTGCTCATGGAGTGAATGCTATTGGGGACGAAGATGAAGTGGATGAAGCTGAGTTTGATAGCTGGATCTACCCGGCAACCGACAGTGGACTTAACAATTGGAGTGCAAAGGACAATCTACCTGTTTCTCTTGTTACTAAGTAATGAATTCCTATGTTTTTGGGTATCTGTAATAAACAATAAATTGAACTTTATGGCCCGGTGTCTTACTCGAGGCACCGCGGTTTCATTTGTGAGGGCATATAAATTGTCATTTCATATATCATAAATGAAAATCTTGGACGTTTTCTCGCATTACAAATCTCGTGCTCCTTTTCTGTCTTTCTTTCCTTTACATATATTTCAAAATAGCTGTATTTACACACACACACACTCATACAGGTTTCAATCCACTCTGGATCTCATTGGTAACGACTCTGCTACTGCCAGTTATGACTTCGAAAATCCGATCAACTTAGCCGAAGACGAAGGTGAAGATGATTGCGAAGTGCCTGGCGAGCTTGCAAGACTGTTGCTTTAGGAAGAGAGGGCAATTCAACCCCATGAAGAGCCAGTGGAAACAATAAACTTGGGTATTGAGGCAGACCGGAAAGAGGTAAAGATTGGTGCCAACCTAGAGCTCAGCGTAAAGCAACGGTTGACTCAAATGCTGCATGATTATATGGAGATCTTTGCCTGGTCCTACGAAGACATGCCCGGGTTGGATGCCGATATTGTGGTCCATCACTTGCCAACTAAGGAAGACTGCCCTCTGGTTAAGCAAAAGGTCCGCCGTATGCGTCCAGAGATGTCTGAGAAGATTAAAGCCGAGGTTATGAAGCAGTTTGATGCTGGGTTTCTTGCAGTGACTTCTTACCCTCAGTGGGTTGCTAATGTGGTACCAGTACCAAAGAAAGACGGTAAGGTCAGAATGTGTGTCGACTACAGGGATCTGAATAGGGCCAGCCCCAAAGATGACTTCCCTCTACCTCATATTGACGTCCTTGTTGATAATACTGCTCAGCATAAGGTGTTCTCTTTCATGGATGGCTTTTCAGGTTACAATCAGATCAAGATGGCACCTAAAGACATGGAAAAGACTACATTTGTTACTCAGTGGGGCACCTTCTGTTACAAGGTCATGCCATTCGGGTTGAAGAACACTGGGGCAACCTACCAACGTGCCATGGTTGCTTTATTTCATGATATGATCCATCATGAGATAGAAGTGTATGTTGACGACATGATCGCAAGGTCCCAGACTGAGGAAGAACACCTAGATCATCTGCAGAAGTTGTCTGACCGGTTGAAACTGTACAAGCTGAGGTTGAACCCGAACAAGTGCACCTTCGGGGTAAGATCTGGGAAGTTGCTAGGCTTCGTTGTAAGTGACAAGGGAATTCAAGTGGACCCTGCCAAGGTTAAAGCTATTCAAGAGATGCCAGTCCCTAGGACAGAGAAGGAAGTCAGAGGCTTTCTAGGACGCCTGAATTACATTGCTCGATTCATCTCACATCTGACTGCTACCTGTGAGCCAATCTTCAAGCTGCTGAAGAAAGATCAGGTAGTACGTTGGAATGATGCATGTCAGGCTGCTTTTGACAGAATCAAAGAGTATCTCCAAGAACCACCCATCCTTATGCCACCGGTTGAGGGGAGACCTCTGATACTATACCTGACAGTGCTTGACAATTCAATGGGGTGTGTGCTGGGGCAGCATGACGAGTCTGGCCGAAAAGAGCACGCCATTTATTACCTTAGCAAAAAGTTTACCGACTGTGAGACCCGATACTCACTGCTTGAGAAAACTTGCTGCGCTTTGGTATGGGCTGCTCACCGGCTGAGACAGTATATGCTGACTCACACTACCTTGTTGATCTCAAAGATGGATCCTATAAAGTACATATTCGAAAAGCCTGCTCTGTCTGGGAGAATTGCGAGATGGCAAATGATCTTGACGGAATATGACATTCAGTATACGACCCAGAAAGCCATCAAGGGAAGTGTATTGGCAGACCACTTGGCACATCAGGCCGTAGATGATTATCAGTCAATGAACTTCGAGTTTCCGGATGAAAGCATTATGATAGTGACTGATTGTGAAGTACCTGGACCGGATGAAGGACCTGAGGAAGGATCCCGATGGTCTATGCACTTTGACGGAGCCTCCAACGCTTTGGGTAACGGTATTGGCGCCATAATCATATCCCCCCAAGGCACTCATACTCCACTCACTACCCAGCTATGTTTCAACTGTACCAACAACATGGCAGAGTATGAGGCGTGCATCATGGGTCTTCAAGCTGCGATCGATCTAAGGATCAAGTTTCTGAGTGTCTTCAGAGATTCCGCTCTCGTGATCAATCAGATCAAAGGAGAGTGGGATACGAAACATTCGAACCTTATTCCTTACAGAGAATGTGTGTTGACCTTGATCCCCCACTTCACAAAGATAACATTTGAACACTTTCCGAGAGAAGAGAATCAGCTGGCGGACGCGTTAGCTACAATGGCTTCTATGTTCAAAGTTAAATGGGATAATGAGGCTCCCCGGATCATCATATGGAAACTGGACGAACCGACATACTGTTGCGATCTCGAGACTGAATTGGTGACTGAGAAGTCTTGGTACCATGAGGTGAAAAGATATCTGGAAGCTCAGGAATACCCTGAAGGTGCCTTTGTCAATGATAAGAAGTTCCTGAGAAGGTTCGCAGCAAAGTTCTTCCTTAGCAACGGCATCTTGTACAAGCGAAACCATGATTCAACCTTATTGCGTTGTGTGGATAAAACTGAAGCAGAAAGGATCATGGAAGAGCTACATGAAGGGACCTTTGGTACACATTCCAGTGGACACACTATGGCTAAAAAGATCCTTCGGGCAGGGTATTACTGGTCCACAATGGAAGCCGACTGCTACCAACATTCTAGGACATGCCATAAGTGCCAGATTTATGCAGACAAAGTGCATGTTCCTCCAGTTCCCCTGAATGTTCTGACTGCGCCTTGGCCGTTTGCAATGTGGGGCATAGACATGATCGGTGAGATTAAACCTACGACATCCAATGGGCATCGCTTCATCCTAGTGGTGATTGATTATTTTACGAAGTGGGTCGAAGCAGCATCCTATGCTACGGTAACCAAGACTGTGGTGGCACGGTTCATTCGGCATAATCTGATCTATCGATACGGCGTCCCTGAGAGGATCATTACAGACAACAGTACCAATCTGAATAACAAGATGATCACTGAGCTCTGCGAGCAGTTCAAGATACAACACCACAATTCTTCTCCTTACAGACCGAAGATGAATGGGGCTGTCGAAGCAGCAAATAAAAATATCAAGAAAATCGTGTAGAAGATGACAGTGACTTATAAAGATTGGCACAAGATGTTACCGTTTGCTCTACATGGGTACCGTACCTCAGCTAGGACGTCAACCGGGGCAACTCCTTTCTCCTTGGTTTATGGTATGGAGGCAGTCTTACCGATCGAAGTGCAAATACCCTCTCTCCGGATAATGAAGGATGCAAATCTGAATGAAGATGATTGGATCCAGACACGACTTGATCAGCTCAACCTTATCGATGAAAAAAGACTTGCTGCTATCTGCCATGGTCAGACGTATCAGAAACGGATGATCAGGGCATTTAACAAAAAGTTCAGACCACAGGAATATCAAGTTGGGGATCTGGTAATCAAACGAATCATCCTTCCTCAGAGTGATCCAAGGGGCAAATGGACCCCTACGTACGAAGGGCCATTTGTGGTTAAACATGTGTTCTCAGGAGGAGCCATGATTCTTACCAATATGGATGGTGACGACCTTCCTCACCCCGCTAATGCAGACATAGTAAAAAGATACTACGCATGAAAAAAGACCCGCTAGGCTGACATGCCTAGGCAAAAATTAGGGCTTCCCGTCGAACCAAAAGGGTTCGGGCAAAATGAAGGGATGAAATGAAAAAATCTGTACACCCGGCAAGTCGAAAACCTGAAAAGGCGGCTTGGGCAAAAATGGGTATCCCAGTGGACTGAAAACCCGAAAGGGCGGTCCAGGCAAAAATTAAGGATAAAGCGTAATACTATGTCTCATCGATCACTTTGCATCCAGAATCCGATATCTACATCAAGTTCAGACGACATCGATCAGTCAGCTTCATCTTCGTTTAGGTCATCAAGTGATGAGACGCTTGGAGTTATAAAGGCAATAGCAGAGTTGAAACCCAGTGGGATCATTCATTTCACACAGCTGTTTTATTTTCTTTTGTACAAAATTTGTATAAACTCTTTTGTTCGGCGGCGTTCTCTTACTAGGACGTCAGCCTCTTGTATACAAAACGCCTATTTACAGGCCATTCAAAAATCAATACAAATATACTTTTCAGTTAAAAGTGCCAATTGTTTTTCTTTTCCTGTTTTGTTTTGCGAAGAACGTCCAAGGTTCAATTTGTGATATATGCATTGACAATAATTTGCTAACTCGTAAATATTTACATACGAAACAAAGGATTAATTACAGGTAACACTAGAAACAGGGGCAATAAAGAGTTGTCTAGGCAATCTAATTGTTCTGTCCTCCAAGGTACCAAGGTAGGTTCAACTAAAGAACATAACCGGCATATCTCAATTCCCCAGAGAGTGAGCCAGCAAGTCAGTGCACTCTTCTCCAAGCAAAGCTAAGTTATCAAATCTTAAGGAAGTTGGGTATCCTCCAGTAGATCTCAACATTCTCCAGCAGCATATATATCCTTAACAAGCATCCCCGGCAATCTTGATCTAAGATTGTACCCCGGCGGCATATAAACATTCAAAGGAATCACTTCCCCCGCAGTTCAAAACTTCCCCAGGAGAGTCCAATCCAGTCCCCCAGGAAAGTTGGAATCCATTTCTCCCAAGCAGTAAGCTTATCCCCAGTAGATTCTGGAAGCTTATCCTCTCAGAGCACGAACGCGTCGTCCGGCTTTATTTAAAGAGTTATTTCCTTACTAGGATATAACTGGGTTATCCTCAGCCAAAAGCCACGGAAAGATCGTCCTCGACAAAGTCTCCTTATCCCCAGTGAAGTCTATCAGCACTTCCAACGCAACAAGAGTATCCCCAGCAAGGTACTATCAACACTCAACAAAGTATCTCTCTCCCCGCAGAGTATCGCTTCCCAGCAAGATCGTCAGGGTACTTTTCTCCCCGCAGGGTAATTCTATTCGCCAAGTTTATTCCCCAACGGAGTTATCTTCTCCTACCGGTATTCTCGCAATTATCATCCCCAGCGAAAGCGAGATCTATTCTCCAACATCAGCCCAGGAGTGACTTCCCGGCACCCGTCAAGGATTTACTTTCCTAGACGAAAAAAATACATTCGTAAACATCGCATACATCATTATAGCATGCATATACGCATCATATCTTACAAATCTCATTTATGTTGAGAACATCATTGCTTGATCCATATCATGCATTGCATATGACTAACCTTTACCTTTCAGGAAAGATTCAGTTGAATTCTCAATCATATTTCAAGATTCCAAGACCCAGACCGGTTCAGTCAATCGACTCCAAAGATTTCATATCCAGTCCAAGGCCTTCTCTAGTCCAGCTAAATCGACCCCAAACAGATTTTTCTGATGAAGACTCAAGTAGAAGTTATCCAGGTTTTTCTCAATGATTGCTATTGAGATTATAATTTCCTATGGTTCTCTCCCCAATGCTGCGGAGACGATAATTCCATCCAAGGTTTTTCTCAATGATTGCTTTTGAGATTATAATTTCCTATGGTTCTCTCCCCGATGCTGCGGAGACGATAATTCCATTCCAGGTTTTTCTCAATGTTTGCTTTTGAGATTATAATTTCCTATGGTTCTCTCCCCAATGCTGCGGAGACGATAATTCCATCCAAGGTTTTTCTCAATGATTGCTTTTGAGATTATAATTTCCTATGGTTCTCTCCCCGATGCTGCGGAGACGATAATTCCATTCCAGGTTTTTCTCAATGTTTGCTTTTGAGATTATAATTTCCTATGGTTCTCTCCCCAATGCTGCGGAAACGATAATTCCATCCAAGGTTTTTCTCAATGATTGCTTTTGAGATTATAATTTCCTATGGTTCTCTCCCCAATGCTGCGGAGACGATAATTCCATCCAAGGTTTTTCTCAATGATTGCTTTTGAGATTATAATTTCCTATGGTTCTCTCCCCGATGCTGCGGAGACGATAATTCCATTCCAGGTTTTTCTCAATGTTTGCTTTTGAGATTATAATTTCCTATGGTTCTCTCCCCAATGCTGCGGAGACGATAATTCCATCCAAGGTTTTTCTCAATGATTGCTTTTGAGATTATAATTTCCTATGGTTCTCTCCCCGATGCTGCGGAGACGATAATTCCATTCCAGGTTTTTCTCAATGTTTGCTTTTGAGATTATAATTTCCTATGGTTCTCTCCCCAATGCTGCGGAGATGATAATTCCATTCCAGGTTTCTCTCAATGTTTGCTTTTGAGATTATAATTTCCTATGGTTCTCTCCCCAATGCTGTGGAGATGATAATTCCATTCCAGGTTTTTCTCAATGTTTGCTTTTGAGATTATAATTTCCTATGGTTCTCTCCCCAATACTGCGGAGATGATAATTCCATTCCAGGTTTTTCCCAATAATTGCTATTTAGATTGTAATTTCCTATGGTTCTCTTCCCGATACTGCGGAGGTGGTAATCCCAAGATTTTCTCAACGATTGCTGTTAAAGTTAAAGTCATCCAGGGTTCTCTCACCGTTCCTGTTGAGGTAGTAACCATCCCTGGTTCATTCATCACCGTTTGAAGCTCCAGATCCAGCTCCTGTAACCAGTCAGGCCATCCCTACAAAGAGTTTGAAGACCAGCTCCTGTAACAGGTCAGGTAATCTTTTTTCTTTTGCAGGTACGCAAGTTCTCGCTAAGGAATCTCTTACGCGATCTACATCCAGATGGCATCTATAAGCCCATCCACCTATCCATCATCTCCAAATGGCATCTATAAGCCCATTCCCCACATCACACTGCTACTATGTGAGCGCAAATTTCTGGGCACTCTAGTGTTCAATCATCTTCCACCTTCGGATTACGAAAGGCACGTCAGCCAATCTGCATCCTCAGGTCTAAGAAGATTGAACAGGGGCAACTGTTGTACCCCAAAATTTTCCCTCCCATATTCTCCAAGAAATTGCCAAGTCAAGCTTCAAAATTCCCCAAGGGTTGCACAGTGTAAGGGCCTCCTAAACAGTCAAAATTAGGGTTTTGGTTCTGATCAAGAAAATGAAGTTTCCAAGGGTCCAATCAAGTCCCACATGCCTATAAATATGGTCAAGCATCCTCATACCAAGTTTCAAGACCTTCAGCACAAAATTGCACAGTCAAAACCCTAATTGCACTACAGTCAACTGTAGGGGAAAAATGGTCATTTGACAGTCAAAAGTTCAAATTTTTGGTCAACATCTCATTTTGAAGCCACAAACATCATTTTATCAATGCTTGATCATGATTCTCCAAGCTTGGCTCAAAAATCATCAAGATGCAAAAGTTTCCTTATTTGGACAGTTGAAAAAGTCAACTGTAAATTGACCAGGGCATAACTTTCACATGGATTATCAGAAAAATTCCATCCAAAGCTCATTTTGAAGTGAAAAACATTTCCTACAACTCATCTTCATACTCCAAATCCAAGAAATGCTCTCACAAAAAGTTATCAATTTCAACATTATAGGTCATTTTCAAAAGTCAACAAAAAGGGACTTTAAGTCAAAGGCCATAACTTGAGATTGGTAAATCAAAATGACATGGGACAAAAGGCATTGGTTAGAGGACTCAAAGACCTTTCTAAAATGTCCAAGAACATGAGCAAAGCTTAAAAATTGAGCAAGTTGTGCCTTGTGGAAGTTGGGAAATATTTGGATATTTTGAAAAGTCAACATTGCTCCAAATGACCTAAAATTGCTAATGGGCCTATTTTTCTTCCACAATTCACCATCCAAGGCATGTGCACGACCATTTGGCCCAAAGGGAAGTTTTTCTTCATTTTTTATTTATTTATTTGAATTTTTATTAATAATAATTCATTTAAATCAATTAAATACATGAAAAATACTTAACCTAAGTTTTTCAATCTTTTTGTGCATGATATATACTCAATAATTCGTGCATGATCAGATATGGAAGGAATTGAATTGATTGGATATGATTAGGGTCAAAATAGCATGAAAAATATTGAAAAAAGATCTTTGAAAATCAAATCTCACAAACCATGAATGCCAAGGTTTTTGATTGATTTCTTTGACCTAGATCACTCATACATAAGTACAGAATGCAACCCTAGTGCAAACGACCAAAAAGCTGCGCCAGAAATCCTTACACAAACTTGAAAATTTTGCTTGGAAACTCAAATCTGAAAACCTATTTGCAGGTCGATTCAAGCCAAGAAACTCATCCTATCACATTCCTGGGACATCAAGGGACCTTCCTGGATCAAAAGCATCAATTCTAACACCTTGAAACATTGTACAGAAGTCAAGCTTTCTTCACTTTTTTTCATAATCGTGTTGCCATATTTAAGCATTTTCATTGCGTTTCTTTGATGAATTCATACTAATTGATATGTTCTGAAGCTAACCATCCACTTTGATTGAGTTTTTGTGTGCTATATACGATTCCACCATGGTTGTCTTTTAGGGTTCATGAAGCTTTAAATTGGGTTTTTTTAATTAAGGAAAAATTGGCATTCAAGACTTAGACCACTGAATCAAGCATGCTTGGACGATCACAAAGCCACCCTCGCGCTCAATTTATGAACATCCCTGGGCTAATCGCTATTTTTTAATAGGGTGCCTAAGGGAACGTTTGTAAAACCGTGGCCTATGTTCTTTATATTTCAGAAAAAAAATAAACAAGGAGGACGATGACTCGGTGGCAGGCAATGGTTGGTTGATTCAAACTTCGCGCGAAAAGCGCCCCACTAACGTTGTTTTATTTTATATTTTTTCTTAGGTATATTATAATCAGAACGCGTTGAGTGCTTCAGTGGTAAGGCATGTGTGTGGTGACATTCAGGACCTGGGTTCGATCCCAGGTCCCCACCCCTTTCCAATAATTTTTTTCCAATTGTTATCCTGTACAGGTTCAGTCCAAAGGAGTACCATACACGCTTCCATCCAACGCGCCACTTGGTCAATTTCGTTCATCCAAGGGCTCAGATCTAAAGAACATGGTGGACTTGAGTCAACACCCCACACGCTGGCTAATGAAAGTCAACCAGGCCATGAATAATTGGGCTCAAATTGCTGGGCTTTCACCTCCACTTTGGGGACAGATACCCCCCTAGGTTTGAATTTTTATTTCTTTTCTTTATTTTACTTATTTCAAATATTATTTTTTTTAATCAGTTTCTTTAACTTAATATTTTCACAAATAATATAAAAACACACAAAAAATCAGAAAAGAGAAAAATTAATAAATATTTTTTATTTTTTATTTTTTTGTAAATAAATAACTCTAATTGATTAGTTTTAATTTAGGAGAAAAACCTTAATATTTTCTTAATTAAGTTAAAAGCGGTAGAACTAGGGTTTATTCATTTTTTTCCTTTTTTCTTTTCTTCCATAATAATCAAATATTAAATATTTATTTTTATAATTAAATTGCACGTAAAATAATTAGGTTTAATTTTAGGTTAAAATTTAATCTTTTCTAAATAAAATAAAAATTGTAGAATTAGGGTTAGCATGTTATTTTAATTAATTCTTTTTCATTAAAACCAAAAAAATACCAAAAACAATTTCTTTTCTTTTCTTAATTAATTAATTCCATCATTTAATTTAATTTTGCAAAAAGGGTACAACGCCCTCGTTTTAATTCTTATTTAATTCGCGTGTTTATTTCTTTCTCGTTTAATATTTATGTATCTCTCCCAAGGCCTTGTAAATTAATCTGCCGCACTTTTAATTCTTTACTCTTCTTTAATTCTTTATTTTTTCTGTCAAATCGGGTTCAAGAAATTTTGGCGATGTGGACCCGCGCCTTTTGTAATAGCTTAGAATCTTTTACTTTTCGCAATTTTTAACTGTTAACCAAGGCATGCAAGAATGAATGGACAAAAAATAAAAACAAACGCTAGATCACCTATACCATGACAAGATAAATACAAATGAATCTGACACACAAATCACACACCACCCCTAGGGTACGCCTCACTGTTGCCTTGCCTCGAAAGGTGATCGTCGAGTAGAGGATGTCTTAGTAAGTCCTCATGATCCGGGAACCTGGCGTGAGGGTAGCTTCTAAGGTGTCTTCCCATTGCTCTGGTGATCACCATGTCCCTACAAACTCGAATTGACCCGAACACCTCCAACGGTGGTGCTACCTACCTCTCAATGGTGGGATGGCACTACTTTAAAGGACATCTACACAGACGAATTCCTTAGGGTAGGTAGACGACTCTAGATACTTGCTCTAATTTCAAAAACAAATCAAAAAATACTTTTCACACCGACACCTTTTCAAAAAGCTTTCGAAAGCAATTTTTCAAACACTCTTGAGGACCGATACAAGAGTCGAACTGGAATTTTCAAAGAAACTTTTTAAAACCCACATTGAAAAGCAAACAAACCTTTTTGAAAACACAATGAGCAAGTATCTAAGAGCCCATGGATAACCATGGATAGAAAGGGTGCTAACACCTTCCCTTTCTATAAATCTACCTCCCGAACCGAGAGCAATCTCTATAAGGAATTTTTCTGTCCTTTTGTCCTTTCCATTTGGAGAAAATAAAAGACGGTGGCGACTCTTGCTTCCGCGACATTTCGCGAACCAGCGTTAAACAGTCAGTTCCAGATCCACCGATCACATTGTGCTAGAATCGTCTTGAAGAGACGAGTTCAATGATGCTATCCAGGGATCCTAATTTTTCCATTTGAAGGATCTCACAAAATCCCCATTGCACGGTGTATGGAGGTTGAGGACGATGACATGTCTCGTCTCAGCCAATGATTGCGTGCCAAGCGTTTCAATTTCATTGGTTGCCCTTTTTCTGATTACATGTGTGTTTCACTAAGGTCCATATCAAGCACAACGCGTCTGGTCCATTGGATTAGCTTACTAACGTGTTTTGACTTTGATCTAATGGTCCACATCTTTTTGGTTTTATTTTATTTTCTGATTTTATATTTTATTTGATTAAATTTTCAAAAATTCATAACTCTTTTATTTTTTATCCAAAAATTATGAAAAATTCACAAAAAATACTTTGAATTATTTCTGCTCTCATGAATATTTTTTTTACATTTTCATTTTAACATTTGGTATTTTTTATATTTTTTGTATTATTTGCTTTCTTTTAATTACTTAAAAAATACTTTCTTACATTTTTTAATTATGAAAAAATTCATAAATATTATTTTGCCTATTTTTGACTTTCTGAAAATTTTATGGAATTTTATGTTGAGGTTTATTATTTTTGATTTATTTTATGTTTGTTTTAGCAATTTTAAATGGTTTAAAAATAGTTTCTGATTTTTAAAAATTACTAAATTTTTTATAAAAATAGTTAGATCCATTTCTGATTTTTCTATGGCTTAATATTTTTATTTCTTGAATAATTTGAACATAATTGATATTTTCCTCATTATTTTCTAGTTTTTTTTAAACATTTTTTATCCTTTATGTTATATCATTTTGTGAATATTTTCTGGTTGTCTTGGATTGATTTTTTTGATCATGGCTTTATTAACATCATTGGATCCATGGTGTTGAGTTGGACTCCACAAAAAATGGATGAATGATTTTAATAATAGTTTGATTAAATATTAATTCAAATATGGTTTTTCTTTCTACCCTAAATCCCCTTCATCTCATCCCCTTGTCATTGCACTAAATGTTGTTGGAGCATGATCTCTATATCATGTCTAAAAACAAATGGTGCATAGATTGCTATTGACCGGCCTTAAACTAGGTGTGACTTCTAGATAAGTCCACTTACGATTGCTTAACATAGCGCTAAATTTTGTCCCGATTCGAATAAATGATCATTCGTGGCCCAGACTTATGATTGCAAGCCCAAGTATGTTAATTTGATCTCTTTGATCTAATAACCTTGAGATTCATTGTGTGGAGGCTTTAGTTCTACCAATCCTCTAATGGATCTACAACAATTTTGGTCAACGCGGATCACTTAAACATCATTGATCATTAAATGGTACTTGTGAGAATTCTAAATGGATGATATACTTGACAAAAAGAAAATGCAAATTGTTGTGTGAAGGCTTTGGTTCTACCAATCCTCTAATGAGTTCCAAATGCAAGTTTCAAGATGGTCATCCAACTAACCACTAATTATTAACTTGTTTTTTTTATGCTTTTATTCTTTAATGCTTTATGCACTATTTATCTTTTAGCATTTTTTTTCATGCCATTTTCACCTTTGCTCATTTGAGTATTTTATTTTCTTGTCATTTTTACTTTGCTCACTTGAGCTTTTCTTTTCTTTGCTTAAGATACTTAATAATCAACTTAAACCCTAAAAAATTCTTAATGGTACTTGGACTATTTGGTTACTATCCTTGGCATGATAGAGCAGTGGACTTTTTCTTGGACTTAGGATTAGAAACCTTAGCCTATCTTGGATACCTTGTGATCTCATCTGATCATTTTGTCTGGAGCTCTTGAGGTTTACCTCAAGACATTGGGTTGCTTGTTTGTTTTTGTGTGCAGGTTTTTTGTGATTACACTCTTTGTTTGTAATCTGGAATTCACCCGCGTACAGTCGTTACTATGCCCAATTTTTGTGAAGACTTAATGCATTTGAAGAGGTCTAGTATCTTTGCTTGCTTGGTTTCAATCCAAAGAATGGGAATTCTATCTTGACTCATAATGTCAAGTTTTGGCTTCTTGTTGGTTAGATGGTCCTTATCCTTAGATTTTATCTTATGCTTTAGGATAGTCTATTCTTCTCCCCCATCTTCTTTAATTTCAAAAACTTTCTCCCTCCTTTTGAAAACTCTTCTTGTTATGAAACTTAAACCACTTTCATAATAAACTTGGACTTAGGTCCATACATTTTCAAAACATTTTTCATAAATAAATTTCAATCAATTTAATAATACTTTGACACTTTTTATGAGAAGACTAAAAGTCAACCAATCTCATTTCAAATCATTTTGCCACTTTGGCTTTTACCTTTAAACTTTTCTCAAAAGGTTAGACTCTTGTCAATCCTTGTAGTGATGCAAACAACTATACTTCTATAATATGTAGTGAAGTGAGATATTTTCCACTTGGGTGTTGAGTGAGGCATTGTTGATTTTAAAATCCAAGCCATGATCCTCCACTTTGAGATGACGCAAATTCTCCTTTCTCATGATTGTGGATAGTAAGTATGTTTTCCACACGGACAATGACGATGATGTCTTATATCTTAAAATCAACTAACACACTTGTGTTTCAAATTTTTTAAAAGAGGAACTACGTGTACCCTGATCCCCTGTTGCACGAAAGGTGGTACGTAGGCACTAAAGGTTCGCAACCGCGACGGGTGCAAAAATCATATAAAAAAATATTTCTTTTCTCACCTCCACCATCCATTTTATATACAACACATTTTTATAACCAAAATATACAAATTTTACAAAGAGGTTCCTACG
Source organism: Vicia faba (assembly GCA_948472305.1). Lineage (NCBI taxonomy): Eukaryota > Viridiplantae > Streptophyta > Magnoliopsida > Fabales > Fabaceae > Vicia > Vicia faba. Next base: position 537,429,343 of record OX451737.1, read on the forward strand.
GAGTACTATAGATGTTTAGGGTGCTAATACCTTCCCTTTGCATAACCAACCCCCTTACATTGAATCTTTCCCCTTTTTTTTGGCTTACTCGCTCTTTTCCCATTCCTTTGGAAACAATAAAGCGCGGTGGAAATTTTTATTTTGATTTGTATAAAGTCTAGTTAATCCAATGGCTTAGTCTTGAACATTTCTACCGCTACATTATCCAGTCGTATTTCAGGCTTCGCAGCGACTTACTAGGGAAGATTAAATTAACTGTTATCTGGTCGGATTCCAGGCTTCGCAAGAAATTACTTGGGAGAGTGAAGTTAGGTTGTTATCTGGTTGGATTCTAGACTTTACAGTAACTTGCTAGAAAGGATGAAGTTAAACTGATATCTGGTCGGGTCCAGGATTCACAGTAACTTGCTTGAACATATGAAGTTGAACTAATATCTGGTTGGGTCCAGGCTTCACAGTAACTTACTGAAGTTAACTATTATCTAGTTGATTTCCAGGCTTCACAGTAACTTACTGAATTTAATTGTTATCTGGTCAGATTCCAGGTTTCATAACAAATTTCTGAGAGAATGAAGTTAAACTGTTATCTAGCCAGGTCCAGGCTTCACAGTAAATTGTTGGGGATTGTAGAGCAGTCTACTGGTGAAGAGGAGTTGTGGTCCCTTGATTTGTAGAAATCGGAGAGGTAAACTCAAGTTGGGGAATCTATAGTTTATTGGGGAAATAAACCCTGTCACCAGTCTATTGGAGAGGTGTCTTCTTTTGGCAGAAATCCTCGAGGATTCTTGAGATCAACTCAGTTGGGAAGAAGTTTTCAGAGATTGAAACCCTGGATGGGTGTCATCCTATGAACATGATTTTGGGGGATATTTGTCACTGCCCTTGGTAGCAGGTGTTTCCACACTTCCATAAAATGTTTGTTTGATCGTACATAATTCATTGCTAGAACTTGTGTCCAATGCCCCAAGTGATTCAGATGGAGACCTGCCCCTGGTATATTTAGCGTTTCTTGAGAGATTTCTTGGAATCTTGACTGGACTGCCCCAACTGTGTTGGATAGTGACACGTCGTGCCCACTTGCTTATAGGAGATCTGTTATTGGAAGCATCTTCCCACTTGAAGTGATTTTGTTCATTGAGAGGGTTTTTGTTCACTAGATATTCGTCGTGCGAATTTCTCCGTTGTCAAACAAATGGCCATATGCAAACAACGATATTCAAATAATGGAAAGTTTATGCTTGTCTTTGAATTTTTGAAAATGCATTTTAGAAGATAAAAGTATTTTCGTAAGAAAATTCAACTCAGGATTTAGAGTAAAGCCTTATAGGAGTCAGGATACCTTTTGTAACAGTATGCTTTTGAACTAACCTATGCTTCAATTAGTACTTTTGAAGGGTTGTAGCGTGGCTTGGTTCACGATTTAAGAAATACAGGATAAAGGCTCAAATTTTATTTGTACCCACCCGTTCTTAGTGATGCTCTTCAGTCCTAAACTCAGTTAATTGTATATCCGAACTCCAATGACTTTTTGGTGATGGTTCAGACAAGTTTAGTTTATCAGAAGGCAATCATTTTTTGCAACATTTTTCATGTTGGTTGAGGATCTGTATTGGCCTCTTTTTTTGATTTGTTATCCCAAATTTTCGCCTGACTGTTCCTGTTTTAAGATTATAGTCAGCAGGATGCCCCAGTTTTTCTTAAGTCTCCTTTATAGGTTTTGACTTAGTGGACTTTTCTTTTTGAGAGATAATGACTGCCTATGTGATAGGGAACCGTCATCGTCTTTTGGTTCCAGGGGAATTTTTGTGATGTCATTCGTTGTATTGCAAAGTGAAAGTTTGCGATTGAACGCGCATTTGAATTAATTGAGAGACTACCCTGCCCCGGGTTTTGATTAAAGGTTTCAATTTGTGTGAAAAAGAAAACTCCTACTTCTTTGGCTAAAAGGGGTTGACTAGGGATTATCTTCCTTATAACTCCAGTGTTTAGAATTTGAAAGAACGCCTGTACATCGCCAGCAAGGTCTGTTCAAAAGCATACTGTATGAGATCATAACATTGTTTTCGTCATCCTCCCTCTAAAGGCTTGCAACTTTTAAAACAAGAGTTGAATATAAAGGGAGTAAAAAGCATAGTTTAAATATAGTGAAAACGAATGGATCAATTCAAGAAAAACATATGCAATGCATTAATGAAACAAAGTTTGACATTAATAGATAAGAGTTTGAACAACAAAAGAGATTACAATTGAAAATTCAAATGAACAAAAGCCTCTTTGTCTGAACTTGTCACTTCAGGTGGTAAGCCTTTGAGGGACGGCAGAAGAATTCAGTCTGACCGTCTTGTGTGAACTCCAGCACTCCTTCATTGATCAAGTCTTGAATCTTATTTTTCAATGCCCAACAACTATTCGTATCATGTCTAGGACTATTGGAATGGTATGCACACATTGCATCAGGATGATAGCTAGGAGCAGAGGTATTAGGTTTCTGAGGAGGATCCCTCAATGTAATCAACTTCAACTTCAACATGTGTTGCAATAATTGAGCCAAGGACATGTTGATGTTAATAAACTATCTCTCGGGCTTGTTTTTCCTTTGCTTATTTTCCCATTGACGAGGTCGCTGTTGAGCCCGTGACGTAGCGGTAATTTGGAAAGATTTGTTCTCCCTTGAATCGACTTATTGTTTCAATGGAGGATGATTAGTGACTTGATCCCTAACTATAGCTGTTTGCCCCATTTGGTTGCATCCGTCTTAATGAAGTTTGTTGATGAGGGTCCTTAGCTCTTCTTGTCCCTGAGCTAAGTTTTGGATGAGAGCCATTTGTCCCAACATCTGGATTCTCATCGTTGTTACCTCCACTTGCAATTTTCTTATCTGACCTTCCTTATCGCCTTCAGGATTGTCATTGGTCATGTTCTCAATAAACAGTGTTTTCAACTCTTCTTGCCCCTTAGACAGGTTCAAGAACATCTCTTGTAGTTGAGCATTTTGAATCTGAATGCTCTTGATGGTATGTTCTAGGGCCATCTCTACTGAAATAAACAGTAAGAAGATAAGGAGACCTGTATGGGAGAAACCTGTCATGATATGCATGATATGTGGATGCAATGTTTTCAAGGATCTCGCAGGGTAAACACAAGAAGATGTTAGGATTTGAACAGTGATCAACAACTTTGATTGGGGAACTTCATATTGGTGGATGTCTTTCCACAAGAATCAAGCTCACCATGTCAAGTGGGTCGTAGCCCTTGACGACATTTGGTTAGAGGAAAATAAATCCTCTTGTCCCTTGATAGACGTCTGGTTCAACGTGACCCTGCATCATAGGCCATTGAGATCCTTTAAATGGTTATTGAAAATGATATGGTATGATATTATGATGTTATGTACAAGTATGCAAAGTAAGCAAATTGTTATGTACAAATAGTCATATATACACAAAGCAGACAAATCCTTAGGTTTAGGCTTGCATGGAGTTTGTAGGTAAGTACCCTCTTGAAGTTTAGTTGGCTCAACCTGTCTTAGTAATAGTAACCAGGTTCTAGGGGATCTCAATATCACTGATCTTTCTTCATCGGGAATTATTTCAGCGCAAACCTCTTTAATGGAGACCGAAATATCCTGAAAGTCCGATCTCAATGAGTGTAGTATCGAGTATCAACCAACTTCGGACTGCACCAAAGTCGGCTACCTCACTACTTCCTAATGGCCAAGTTGGTCAAATAAAGGTTCTAAAGTCAGTTAGTGCTTCATGAAACCACACAACAGACCCGTATTCTCCTTGACTACTCAAGGGATACTGGTACCAACAAATGTGTCACACTAACGTAGCTATTGCTTAGACCATGTCGGTATACCCCACATAGTTTCCACAATCTATTGATACTTACCTAAGAGGTTCCCCAAATCCGGGTAGAGGATCAAAACAAGCCCAAACAAGGAACCATAATATAAAGCATGCAAGTCAAACAAGAAAAGAAAGTAAAGGTGATCTAGCCCTAAGGTAACCCCACTTTTAAACAATTCCCCTGCAGATTCGTTAGTTTTGTAACGCGGTGGGAGAACTGACTTGGGATGTTTTGCGTTTGATCTCAATTCTTGCGGATAGCAAGAGTCGCCACTGACTTTTCTTTTATCCAATGAAGGAAAGGCCGTATTATTTTCTTGAGTTCGTGGGGTAGATTGTGAAAAGGGAATGTGTTAGAACCCTTTTCATCCGTAGTTATCTACGGGCTCTTAGTTGCTTGCTAGATAATTGTTTTTGTTTGAAAATTTGCTTTGTGGTGTGGTTTTGAAAGTATTTTGAAAACGTGCCTTTGTAATGATTCTCGTCTCTATAAGAACGCATACAAAGTGTTTGTTTGGAAAATAGTTCAATGTAGTGTTTGTGTAATGTGTTTTTGAAAGTGATTTTGAAAAGGGTGTCTTTGTAATGGTTCTTGTCTCTATGAGAATGCATACAAAGTGTTGTCTTTTGAAAATGTTTCAAAATGAAAGTGTTGGTGTATAAAATGTTTTTGTCGTGAGCAAGCGAGCAACTAGGAGCAATCTACCTACTCAAAAGATCTTAAACGTTCTTTTCCACCTGCTTTAGATGTTACTATCTTACCATTGATTGATAAGAAGCTTTATCTTTGGATGTAAAGGGACGGGCGTGGGTCATCGTATAGTCATGATAACAATGTTGTGAGATATCTTACTGTTGTACCCCAAAATTTTCCCTCCCATTTCTCATTGATTTCTCACCACAGAGCCCTTGAAGCTCAAGATCCAGTTAGGGTTTCATCTGCTCAAGACTTCTCCTTGCATTGTTGACCCAAATTAGGGTTTGTGTTTGCACAAAGATGCTTTGACCTAAAATGCCTAAGATGACTTTCATGCTTCATATTGGACTCCCAAGTTTATCCATACCAAGTTTCAAACTTTGATTCCAAATTTTGCCCAGTCAATTGGACAGTTGACCTAGAAATCAGCTGTATTGGGGAAAAAGTCAACTGTGGCCAATTGACAGTCAAACCTCATGAAAATTGACCCACATCAACATTATGAACTCATATGGACCATTTGATCAAGTTTGGATCACAGTTCCACAAGAAATATGATCAGATCACCAAAAGAGCAAAATGGTCATTTTTAGGGTTTTGACTGTACAAAGGCAATTTTTGACTGTGTAACCTAGCCAATGGCAAACCAAGCTCATATATGGACTCAAGGACCCCATGGAATTATCTTGACATGTTCAACAAACTCAAAATATCCCAAGTACACAAGATTGACAGTTGAATTTCCCAGTCAATTAATCAATTTTGACTGTATACTGAAAAGTCAAACTTTGACTTTTTGGTCAAAATCAAGAGTCAAGATTCATTTTTCATCAAAACATGCCAAATCATGAAACTTGTTCATCAAGAAATCACAAAATGCAAATTAGGGTTAGAAATTAGAATTTTTTATAACTTAGAATTTTTCTAAGTTATAAAAAACCCTAATTTTTTCCCAACTTTGTCCCACTTTTTCACCAAGATCCATTTGGATTCAAATAAAAGTCAAAACATGCAAGTTGTAGCTTGTTGCATAATCTACAACTTTGATTCACAAAGTTTTCCCATTTGAGGCTTGTATCTCAAGTTACAAATTTTTGAATAAGGGCACTAAACCATTCTTAACTTAGTGAATTTTTGACCTATTTTGACAAGGTTTTCTACCCCACTTCAAGGCCATTTTCCATACACTTCCACTTGGAATTACAATTTGCATTTCAAAGATGGATTGTAGTACACATTCCAAGCTTTCCAAAATGTCCAAGAACTCATCAAACAACCTCATAACTTGAGAGATTCGAATTTCACAATTTGGCAAAAACTCACTTTTGAATTGGCCATTTTTCATGTTCATAATTTGTGCAAACTTCTCAAAACCAGCATGCCCTTGATTACAGGTCCTAAAACCATCCAACACTCAATAATTTAATGCATGTTCATTGTGCTAAGACCTTGTTTCATGAGCTAAAGCATTGTATGATGGATTAATCCCAAATTAGATAAAACATTCTTTCCATTTTTGCAAAAGTTCCACTTTATGTCATGATGCAAATCCACAAGTACAAACCAAATCCAATTGGCACAGGATTATGGACAAATCACTCTGATCAAGGAGAGTTTATGCAGCTCATTAGAGGTCCCCTACTTGCCTAAAACACCAAGTTGGTTTTGCTTGCTTAAGTGTGAAGTAAAGTGCCATAACAGAAGACCAACTTCCATCTCAGCTTACACACACTTAGATAAAGTTATCAAACATATTCCAAAGATCAGAACCAAGCTTTTGCACGACCCTAGCACCTCTCAAACACTCCCCTTGCCATAATCACTCTCAAACTGCAAAAACAGGGCAAGGTCTGCAGTTTGAGTGTCATCTTTCATTTCTCTCAAGCTTTCTTGCCCAAACCAGTTCACACACCTTCCATACCATCTATGCAAGCTAACCAAAAGCAAAAGCACGACCTGTAATCACTCTAACCACTTCCACCATTTTCAGTTTCTTGTTTTGCAGGTGAAGTGCTTTAGCACGATTTAGAAGCTTTCAAGACAAAGTAACCATTGGAATAGCATCCCTGAACCTCAAGGAAGCTTTTCCAATCATCACCTTGCACTGAAAGCTCCCTCATTGCCAGAAAGAACTTCAGCTGAACAGGTATCTTGGTGAACTCGTATCTCTCTTATTAGGCATCATTAACTTTAAGTTTGTGAATAAACAATGTTCTACTCATGCCACTGAACATGTACATTCTTTTACTTTTCATTTCTTTTGCCTGAGCTGTGAGAATTTGAGGTTTGAAAATGGCAGAAAACTTAGGTTAAGATTTGGGATCATTAAAATTCTCTCTCATTTCTGAGAGTTAGGAGATGTTCTTTATATATTTGGAATCGTGGTTTCATGATTAACATTTTTTGTGTTGGAAGTTTGTTCAAAAAATCAAAGAATCAGGATATTCAAATGAAGCTTCTTGCGCGCGTTTTTTGAACAAGTTTTTGTTCAGAGGTTGAAGAAGGTGTCTCATGGGCTGGGCCAGCTTTGGTTCTGCTTTTCACACCATGATTTTTGTTCTGCACCCCCTGAGCCCATTTCATTCATTTTTAATATTTTTGACTTTTGCCTTTTTTTGATTGGTTCATTTATTTTTTCTCAGCTTATTAAAAACATAAAAATATTTTTCTCATCATTTTTTGAATTTATTGAGTATTTATTTGATTGTTTCTTTTGTTTGTACATAAATAAATAAACATATATATATATATATACTTTTTTTGTTTAAAATATTAAGATAATACAAAATATATTTTTATACACATTTTTATCTTATTTTTACTTCCTGAAAATATTATAGAAAAAAAATACTTTTTATTTAAATATTAAATATTATTAATTAATATATATAATATATGTTTTGTAAATAATATAAATATAGGTATATATTAATATACTTAGGATAAAATACCAAAAAATGTACATATTTTATTTTTAATATTTAATACTAAAAAATACCCTTTTTTAAAAATATACCATATTTTATTTTATTCTTGTATGTAAATAATAAATAATTGATTAATACCCCTTTGATTAAAAATTAGGTTTTTTTTTTATCCAAAAATTGAAAATACCTCAAAAATAATACCTTTTTATTTTCTTTTTTATTTTACATAAATAATATTTTTTTTTCATACATATAAAAATTCTTTTTTGCATCCTTGCATATTTATTTTATTTCTATTTTATTTATGCTTTCGATCATATTGTAAATATTCAAGGCAAGTGATGTAATAACTTAGATTCAATTTTTTGTCTAAATATCTCCCCACTTGAACATTGTACCCCCCTCCCCATATTATTGTGTTGTAATAGCATAGGAATTTAAATTCCGCGCTTTAAATGCTTTCTAAACATACTATGTTAGAGCTAGGGTTTGTATGTAAATAAAACGAACAAAATAGTTGGACCTAATCTCAAGATAAATATGCATGAAAAATAGACAACACATTTCACACTTGCACCCCTAGGGTATTCCACTTTGTTGCCTTCAAATAATTGGGCCATATTGTATGTTGAATTTCTTTGGGTAAAAACAAACAATTAAATGATCATAGTCCCACAAAATGTTGCTTAAATGAATGATCAAGTCCCTTTTAAAGAAAATTGCCCAAAGACATTTAACACTATTGCAATTATGGTCTAAACGATGACCCGCGCCCGTCCCTTTCACCTCCTAAGACAAGATTGTCCACCAAATGCAATGGTGGAACAAAATTGTCAAAAGGTTTAAAGACATAACAAAAATCTTTGAGAAAATTTTAGGTAGACAACTCTTGAGTACTTGTCAATTTGCAAAGAAAACACTTGCCTATTTTCAAAACCCACTTCACAAACACTTTCAAAACCAACTTTCAAAAAAACCTTGAAACATCTTTTCAAAAAGACAAACACCTTTTGTAAAACATTCGAGTAAAGAATTGTTACAAGGGTAGCCTAGACAAGGCATCTTTTTCAAAACATTTTCAAAACCACACACAAAGCACCATTTCAAACAATTGAAAACCAAGGCAAGTTGATCTAAGCAAGTACCTAAGAGCCCATGGATAACCATGGATAGAAAGGGTGCTAATACCTTCCCTTTCTATAATCTACTCCCCGAACCCAAGAAAAATCCTAAAGGTTTTTGCTGTGCTTTTTAAACCTTTCCTTAGGATAAAATAAAAAGTCGGTGGCGACTCTTGCTCAACCGAAACATTTGCGAAAACAAACGCAAAACCCTAGTCAGTTCTCCCACCGTATCACACTTACCATTTCTCTTGAGGGAATAAGATCATTTGTAAGGTAACATTCGAAGCGTCATCGAGGGACTATGATCTTGTATTTTTGATTGTTTTGCTAAGACGTCTCACTTGCATAACATGACCATTTTTAGGAAACAAGTGGGGTTAACTCTAGGGGTGCATGTGTGAATAGTGTATTTGATTTTCATGCATTTAGTCTTTGATTATGGGTTATCTACTTGTTGTTTTTATCTTTCCATACACACCTTATTTTACTAGCAATCATATAAAAGTAATAAAAATGCAGAAAGATAAAATCCTACACTATTACAACCATATTGAATTGCATAAAATATAAAGGTAAAAATGAAATAAAAGAAAGAAAAATGAAAGTCTTTCGATTGAGGCAGAAGACCCTTCGATTATGAACTTTCTGGCTTCCTTCGATTGGGGGCTGGCACCAGTGTAGGCGTGTCTTTCGATTAGGGGCTGGAAGTCATCATATTGTATCTTTTGTCTGGGGCTTGGAAGTAGCATGTTGTGCCTTTCGACTGGGCCTGGAACCAGTGCAAGATGCAATATGCCTTTTTGCCTCCTTCGACTGGGGGTTGAAATCAGTGAGGGAGTGCCTTTTGTCTGGGCCTGGAATTAGTGTAGGCATGCTTTTCGTCTGAGCCTGGAAGTCAGCATAATGTGCCTTCTGGTTGCCTCTTTTGTTTGACCTGGAGGTTATTGTGGAAGCCAGAGGCTTCGTTTCATACTCATGTTTCATGTTTCTTTCGTTTGAGTTTTTGAATAGAAACATGGCCTAAGGCAATGCTAGCATCACCTTGCAACTAGTTTAATACTTAATGCATGTTTAGGTAAATAAGAAGAAAAACGAAAGGGTTAGCTATGAAAACATATTAAAAGGGTGGAAACGAAAAGAACAATGGTATGTACATGCTTGAAACGAAAGAAAATCTTACTTACATGTTATACAAGAAACGAAAAGCTCAAGGTTTGGAATAACTTACCTTGCTGGAGGCTGGAACGTGTGTTGGGCCTTTAGGTGGTTGCCTGGAATGCCCCTGGATTCAAAGGGAATGAGAGAAGCTAGCATCTCTATTGCTGGATTCGAAAGAGAAAAACAAATGAAATGTTTTTCTTGCTGGATTCGAAGAGTAACAAGATGTAAGGAGGCTTCAGATTCGAGGGAGACAAGTGTTTGGAATTCTGGGTTTATGTTTTTACAAATGTTTAAGTATTTGAGAAATTTATGGTGTTTGAGAAAATTTTGGAGATTCGTTCCTCTGGCCCCAAAAGTCCTCCTTTGAGCTTGCAAATGCTTCTCTATTTATAGAGAAAATAATGGATGTGTTTGAAGTAACCAGGTTTGTATGATGATAAACCACGGTTTGGTTAAGGGTGAAATAAGTCAGTCCCTTTTAGTTGTTCCCACATTTCCAGTACAAGGGGGGACCTGCTGGCAGATGATTGGACTTATGCTTTTGACATTGCTTGTGTTCAGACAAAAATCAAGTTGGAAGCTGCTTTAAAAGTAATCTCTTTGTACAAGCTTCTGATTATGTAAAGATTTGGAAGCAAAATAGTCTAATAAGTAGGGTAAGGCTATGAGATTTTCTCAAACTTGCTTCGAAGGATCTAGAGTTGGGTTCGAAAGATGCTGATTCGAAGGAAACCAAAACTCCAATCGAAGCTTTGTATGAAGGTGGCTCTTGTCCAATTGAAGGCTTGCCTGTCAGGGGTCACATGTGGCCAAAGGGAAGAGTGTACATAGGGGGTCCCTGCCTTGTGACTTCATGCCAACATGCAAAAGATCTATGTTCAAACGAAACTTGCATGAAGGGAACCAACATGCCCAAACGAAGGGTGTATGTAGGATTCATGTGCCCAAACGAAGGGTGTGACCAGTATCTTGTACTGAAGGAACCACATGCCCAAACGAAAGGTGCATGTAGGAGGCCAAAATGTCTAGATTCGAAAGAGGCACAAAGGATGCTATTGTCTTATGAATTGAAGGAGGCATGAAAGAAGTCCTAGTCCAATCAAAGCAGTCTTGAAAGAGACTAAAGTCCAAACGAAACAAGGGAAATCAAAGAAGGTATGAAGGAGACCAAAGTCCAATCGAAATCCTTGTGAATTGAAGTAGATTTACAAGGGACCAAAAATCCAATCGAAGCAAGGAAAATCAAAGAAAACTTATTTTTCTCCAATTTTGTTGAAAATATTATTTTTATCTGTTTTAGCCCTTTTTAACAGTTTCCTCCAATTGTACTTGTGCAAGCTTGAACTTTGAGAATCCTTGTGAGAAATTCCTTGAGAAAGAAGAGGTAAAATTTTGGGGTACAACACTGACGAACCGAACCTTTGAATCTCTTACCCATGTTGATGAAGGCCTTCTTTTTGGTTTTCTTCTTGGCTACTAGCATAGTCATAAGCTCTTGTTACCCCTTATCTAGGGTCAGCAAGGTCTCTTGGAGCTGGGAATTCTACGCTTGCAAGTCCTTCACTGTTTGTTCGATATCCATCTTACTAAAATAAACAGAAGAAAGATAAGGAAACATGTTGTGGAAAACCTGTTTATGTTATGATGCATGAAAATGCGTATGCAAATGATTTCAAGGACTTAGAAGACTTAAATTTGTTTAGACCAAAGGAACAAAAATCACTTGCATTAATAAGTTTAAATTGATTACAAACATGCCTTTTGGGCTTAAAATAAATACAAAATAAACTCCTAAGACAAAAAGGTCTAGCGCATCCTCTTCGGCGCAATGTAGGCATTCAAACTTCGCTCTTCATGAAGTTGTCTCGTAAGCTCCAAAACCTTCTTTTCACTTGCGTATAACTGGGTTTCGAAGGTGTCTCATTCTTCCTTTAGATGAATCCAAGCTCTTTGAAAATCTTCAAGAGAAGTAGGCATGTTAGGATAAAGGACAGTATACGGAACATCTCCTTCGGCAACAGGCTCCATGATGATAGGTAGGATGGCTTCATAAGGCATCGCGAGGTTTTAGGCGCGAGTTAGCACCCACTTGAGATAAGGCTCCAAAGGAATTGATTTCTTATGCCCCAACGTCTTGCTATCAACCTTGTTAACCATGCCCCAAGATCATATGAATCTCTGGCGATAACCTTGGACATTGCTCGCATAGTCAAATACAATTCCTTGGATAAGTGCTTCATGAGGGCCATCCCTCCTTGCATACCCAAACTATCGCAAATGAAAACAAGGATTGTAGGTGATACCTCCCTTAATTCCGAGTAGAGGGACATTATGGAATTCCCCACAATGGTCAATAATAGTAAGGTCCTCCATAGATCGAGCACACCAATAATTATTAGAATGTGTGAGTGACATTAATCTTTGAGACCATGTCAATCCTTGCTCATTCTTCAACGTTGATCGAGGTAGGTGTGAAATAAACCATCTAGAGAGTAATGGAATGCAACACAAAAGAGTTCCCCTCCTCTTCATGGTGCGAGTGTGGAAACAATGTAGAATGTCTCCAAGCAAAGTAGGTATGGGATTACGAGAGAGAAAAACCTTGATGGCATTCACATCTATGAGTTGGTCCATATTGGGAAATAGAACCAAACCATAGATTATAAGGGCCAAGACTTCCTCAAAAGCTTTAAAATCTAAATCTTCCCAGAACAAACGAGCCTTCTCCAATAGAAACTTGGCTAAGAAACCCTTTACTCCACTTCTTATCTCTCAATTTTCCACAATGTCAGATCTCTTCAAATGAAAAGCTTTGGCAATAACTTCAGGTTTTGGAGTCTCTTATAAACCGATGAATGGTATTTGATCAAGCATATGCACTCCTAAAAATTAAGAAAATTCTTCTAATGTAGGTACCAATTGGTAGTCGAGAAAGGTGAAGCAATGATGCATAGGATCAAAGAATTGAAAAAGCACACACATCATTTCTTCTTGGAAGTTTGAGGTAGCCAAGTTGAGAAGTCGACCATATTTATTGGTGAAAGGAGAATCTCCAGGCACTCTTGATGCTAACTCTTGAAGTTGAGGATGTACTTTCACGAAGTTGACTCAGATGGTATTCCTACGAGTGGAAGTCATAACCTACAAAACAGAACAAAGATAAATTCCTAAATCCTTGAAATGGTTAGTGAGAATGCTTTATGATGTTATGATGTTTATGATGACATGAATAATAATCACAAAAAAAGCACACAAAAACCTTAGGTTTAGGCTTGCATGGGTTTCATAGGTAAGTACCCTCTTGAAGTTTAGTTGGTTCAACCTGTCCTAGATAGTAATCAGATTCTAGGGAATCTCAATATCACTGATCTTTCTTCATTGGGAATTGTTTTAGAATAATCAATCTTTTCTTGTGGCCAAAATATCCCAAAATTCCGATCTCAATGAGCGCAATATCGAGTATCAACAAATTTTCAGCTTTCCACCAAAACTGACTATCTCACTACTTCCTAATGGTCAAGTTGTTCAATTAAAGGTTCTAAGGTCCGTTATTGCTTCATGACATCACTCAGTGGCCCCGTATTATCCTTAATTAGCCAAAAGGGATACCGGTACCCATAAGTATGTCACACTAACATAGCTATTATCTCAACCATATCGGTCTATGTCGTACAGTCTCCACAATCTTTGCTATTTGCCTAATGGTGTTCCCAAATCCGGGTAGAGGATCACTACAAACCCAAACAAGGACCCATAAAATGTAAAGCAAACAAATCAAACAATGAAAGCAAGTAAATGTGATCTAGATCTAAGGTAACCCCACTTTTAAGTATATATTCCCCAGCAGATTCGCCAATTCTGTAATACGGTGGGAGAATTGACTTGGTTGTTTTTTGTTTTATCGCAATTGTTACAGATAGCAAGAGTCGCCACCGACTTTTCTTTTATCCAATAAGGAACGGGTGAAAAGAACAGGAAAGACCTTTGAGATATTTTCTTGAGTTCGGGGTGGGTGAGGGGGGGGGGGGGGGGGGTAGGTTATGAAAAGGGAAGGTGTTAGCACCCTTTTCATCCGTAGTTATCTACGGACTCTTAGTTACTTGCTAGATCACTTTTAAAAATTTATTTGTTTGAAATGTGTTTGTGGTGGGTTTTGAAAGTATTTTTGAAAAGCTCCTTCGTTTAGGCAAACTTTGTAATGATTCTCGTCTCTATAATAATGCATACAAAGTGTTAGACTTTTGAAAATATTTCATGTTTTTTTGAAAGTGTATGGTGTATTTGGAAAGATGTTTGTTTTGAAGATGGATTGTGAGCAAGCAACTAAGAACGTTCTACCTACTCAAAAGTCTTTTGTTCATTTCTTCCTTCCTTTGATATTGCTATCTTACCATGGATTAGTAAAAAGCTCTATCTTTGGATGTAAAGGGACGGGCATGGGTCATCGTATAGTCATGGATAGCAATGTTGTGAGATATCTTAGCATTTCTCTTAAGGGACTAAGATCATTTGTAAGACAATATTTGTAGTGTCATTGAGGGACTATGATCTTGTATTTTTGATTGTTTTTGCTAAGATGTCTCACATTCATATTATGACCATTTTCTCGAGGCAACAAGTGGAGTTAACCCTAGAGGTACAAGTGTGCAAGTGCTTTGTATTTCATGCTTGAATTTATCTTGGATTAGGGTTTTCTAGGCATTAGTTTTATCTTTCCATACAAACCCTAATTAACTAGCATTTATATGAAAGAGGTAAATTGCAACAAGTAAATATCTTATGCTATTACATCATTTGGATATGGGGTGTACAAATATACAAATGGAGATTGCAAGAAATTAAACCCTAATTATCTATTACAACCATATTGAATAAATGTACAAGAATTGAAATAAATATTATGTACAAGGCAAAAATGGAAAAAAAAAAGAATTTTATTTTGGTTCTTTGTTAAATAAAAAGGTTTAGGTCTAACCTAATTAATTCAAAGAAAATAATAAGAAAATTCAATTAAGTTAATTAGAAAAGAAATATTTTTTAGGGTTTTGTCTGTGAAGAGGTTTTAATTAAATTAAACTAGTATGAAAAAAAAATTAATTAAAAATCCCAAGTTTCTAAATTAATTTTAATTAAAAGAAAATAAACTAAACCTAGGTCTAATTATTAGTTTATTTAAAAAAAGAAGTTAAATTTGTATAAGAAAATATTTTGTGTTTTTGGTCTTGAAAAATAATATAAGTATATAATAAGATAAAAACAATTTTTTTGTCTTTTTATTAATAAAACATAATAATTATAATAATAATAAGAAAATAAAATAAAAGTAAGAAACTAAAATAAAAATAAGAAAATTTTGGTCAAAGGGGGTGAAAATTCGATTTAGGGTGGTTTTGAAGTAAAAGTGTTTTTTTGTTTGAAACCTGGCCCAATAAGGTTTTTGAAATCAGAATAAAAAGAAAATAAATAGAACAAAGCTGGGCCTGCGCTGAAACAATTAAATGGGGGTGATACTGGAAGTAAAAGGAGAGGCCCAATAGCCTTAGGGCCCATGCGCGCTTGGAAGAAAGAAAAACATAAAAAAAGGAGAAAAAAATGGGACGCGCCGGGGCTCGAACCCAGGTCCTCACACAATAATGCTTTTAACGCGCTTCTCTTGCCACTGGGGGGGTTGTTTTATCCGGTATAATGACAAAAATCAATAAACTTTAAATAAACTAAGTTCTGAATATTCACTTTATCTTGAACTTCGAGCCAGAATCCCTATAACTCATTCATTTTTCATTAAAATGGAAAATGTAAACATGAAAGTTATGTAAAATGTCATCACGATTCTAGAAATGTAAATAACTAAAGCTATAAACCAAAAATGAATGAGAATTTCTAATGGTACCAAATTTTGACCTAACTTTTTTAAGATATTCAGATTCAAAATTCTAACTACTCAAGCAATATAAATGAAATCTAAGGACATGGTCTCCATCTGTAAGGTGAGCTTTCTGATTTTCAAAGATAAAATGTAGACATTATTGCCTCAAAGTTGACATGTTTTGAGTTAGAGGTTGTTTCAAGTGATGGTGATGATCAAGTTAGCTTCCTCAAGTTTCCAGGAAGCTAATGCAACCCTTACTTGATGCTGGGAGTGCTTGAGTCGTGCTAGAGAAGTCAAGATGCAAGCTCTGTTTTTTGGTTATGGAGTTTGAGGAAAATGGTGTTACAGAACTTTGAAAGGTGTTGGGATTGTTTGTACGTGATATTTAGAATCTTTTGAAAGCAAAAGGCCAAGAAACACACGAGTGAAATTGGAGATTGGATTCAAAACTCAGAAATGGCAAGTTTTGAGATGTTTTTGATGATTTTGTGTTTGAGGAAGTTTGAGGGAATTTTCAGGTTTGAAAATTTGTGTCTTGTGTTGAAAATGATGTCATAATTTATATGCAAGAGGTTTGAGGACTTGAGATGGTCAGAAAACAAAGATCATATGTTATGAATTTTTGCCTTATTTTTGAAGCAATCTTGACAAACTTGGTTTCAATGCTTATAGCCTGCCTTCTAGAGTGGTTGAAAACTTTAAACATGTTTCTTATGAGCTTGTGGATTGAGTGTGTGCAGAGGAAACAAGTTAGAGGATCAAGAAGTTGACTATGTGATTAAAGCAACTTTTCCAAAATAGAAGTCTTGCCTTTCTTCCAAAAATGGCAAGTTAACTTAGATAAAGCTTGTATTTAATGGATAATAGCCCTAAGGTTTGTGTAATATTCTGATTATGGAGAGACTTAGAGACTTGGATGCCTGAAAAGCAAGATTACAAGGCATGGCTAAGAGATCTGAATTCTTGTTCATCTTAATGACCTATAATTCAATAATGAATGTCTAACTTCTTGTCTTCGATTCTCTTAGCTCATACATGATCTCAATGAGTTCTTGGACATTTTGGAAAGCTTGTAACATCCCCTACAACCTTCATGTTAGACATTTTTGAAGATTCAATTTGGAACTATGTGAAAAGTAGCCATGAAGTTAGGTAAAAAATCTGCCTAACTAGGGCAAAATTTCACTAAGTCTTCTTATTTCATGTACATGTCTTCATGAATTAATAACTTGAGATCCAAGAATTTCTAGAAAACGTTTTGTCCTACAATGTTTTATATATCATTAATATCTACAACTTTCATTTTAGAAGTTTTCTTTGAATCATCTTGCATCATGGTGAAAATTTGGCACAAAATCATGAAGAAAAGGTTAACTTTCCAACACTTAGAAAAATTTCTAAGTCTTAGAATTTTGACTTTTCAAAGATAATTTTGACTTTTTGATTTCTTGATGAAAAATATTTATATTTTTACATGTCTTGATGAAATATGATTTTTGAAACTTGATTTTGATCAAAAAGTCAAAGTTTGACTTTTTAGTGTATCCGTTGACTTTTCATCAGTTGACTGAATTTCAACTATCAATCAATTGATCTTTGGGGAATGTTTTAAGCCATGCCATTAGGTAAAAATGATTCATTTTAATCCTTGATATCTTGTCTTAAACCAACAATTCATGAGTTAGGTCAAAAGTCAAAAATTGAACCTTCTTAGTCAAAACCCTAATTTTGACCATTTTGCCCTTTTGATGATCTGAACAAATTTCTTGAGGAATTGTGATACAAACTTGATAAATTTCAATATATGAGTTCAAAATGATGATATGGATAAACAATTATGAAGTTTGACTTTAAATTGACCACAATTGACTTTTGCCCCAATATAGTTGATTTTAGGTCAACTAATTAAATGACTGAGCAAAAATGTGATTCAAAGCTTGAAACTTGACATGAGTAATCTTGGGAGTCCAAACCGATCCATGAAAGTCATATGAAGCATTAAAAGTCCAATTATCCTTATACAAACTCAAACCCTTATTTTGAGTCATTAGTGCTTGAGGAGATGTCTTGAGCTAATCAAACCTTATGCATTCTTGAATTAATGGATATCTTATGAGAGAATTCTTGAGAAATTGAGAGGGCAAATTTTGGGGTACAACAATTATTCTTGTGCATGTGATGATTATCATAATTCTCATTGCCTTAATTTGACTATCCAAATGAAAAAGGAGGAAAATCAGAAAGAGACTTAAGTGCAAAGCATAGTTAGAAAGGTATCTAAAGAGGAAGCTCGAGATTTAAAGGTTCTTAAAAAAACTCTTCGCATGATGTGAACATCTGAAGGACTTCTTTTTGACCAATTGGAGTTGATGTCTCACATATGATTTCCAGTTTGCTGTGATTTTTCATGAGTTCTTGAAATGGTCGCTTGAGGTCAAGCAACGATTTAAGTTTGGGGGAGTTTGATTAGTGGTTTTTACACAGATATTTAACATTTAATTTAGTTATAGTTTCTGTTACTTGTTGAGATTTTATTTCGTTTTATCGCATATTATGTTTTGGTTTTGTGTTTTAGTGTTTTCAGGTTCAAAAGAATAAATCCTGAAAAATTGGTGCAAAACTCTGAGTTTTGAAAGAAATACAAATATCTACCTATAAGAGGCCTGACACGACCACCCATGTAGCATGACACAGGATGTGTCAAGATGAAGGCCAAGACAAGACAAGGGAAATGGGAAGTCAGGGGGATGACACGGGCGCCCGTGTCAGCTTACACGGCCCGTGTTAGAAGGTCTGTATCAGAAAATAAAAGACAAGTTCTCAGAGGTCCAATACGGGCACACATGTTTCTTGACACGGCCCGTGTTGGGTTGTAACGTTGATTACAAAATTTCTGGTTATTTTGTTGATTTTTGAAGCTGTGGGGGCGTTTTGGGAACTTCCAACCAACCTAAATAAGTTGTTGCTATTAAGAGGAGTTTCCACGATGAAAACAAGAACTTTTTTGCCAATGAAGAAGATCTTACACGATTGAAGATTGGGGAGATCAAGGTTCTTTGAGAGCGAAAGGTTCTCATGAGCGCAAGCAATTGATGATCGATGCTACCCAATTACTTGTAATGTCTAATATTTATCTTATGATTATTTTGAACAATATGAGTAGCTAAACCCCCCAATGCTAGGGGGTGTCCCTGATTTGACTTTGTAAATGATTTTGATTCCTCAATTTCTTTAATACAATAGTCTTCTTTATTCAATTTAGTTGTACAATGTTTTTATGCTTTCCTAATCAGACAAATTATGATTCATTTATGGTTAACAATCAGCTGGACCGCGGCTGTTAAGGTTTTAGTACGATTAGGCTGTAATGGATATCACCTAGGAATAGAGATACTCTATAGTTACCAGATAACTCCTGATAAAACAAAGGCTTGACTCCATCAGAAATCTCTAAGGACTTAGGACTAAGGATGAAGTTTCAAAGGTTTTCCCACTAAGGACTTAGGGGAAGATAACCTAAAGGGATGATAATTGAAGGATATGAACTTGTTGAAGAGATCAGAATTCAAGGTAGTTATAGGGAAAATTATGCATCATAACCTATCATGCTCCTCATATCTGTAAAAAAGCCATTTTATATTTCTGCTACTTGTTAAGTGACAATTTCAAAACCAAAACCTATACCAAGTTTTGTTAAATTGAACTACAAATTTAACTCGATAATTGTATGCAGTCCTTGAGATCGACATTCGGGAAACCTCCCTATTACTACATCGATGAAAAATAGTACACTTGATATTTTACCCATCAAGTTTTTGGTGCCATTGTTGGGGACTACCTAGTTATTGAGTGTAATTTAAGTTTAATTAGAATTCGGTTGCTCTGCAACTAAAATTCCTTTTATGTAATTTTTATATTTTGTCATTACTGATTTTTCCTAACCTTTACATGCAAGGAAAAACATCAGCTGAATTTCCTTTTGATATACAGACTCAGGTCCAGAACCAGGACCCAAAATTATGGGAGAAAACCCCCCACCACCACCAGAGAGACTTCTTGGGAATTATAGAGGTGAAAATGCTCCAGCAGGTCAGTTGAATATTGTAAATCAACCAGTGAATGTTGAAAATTTTTAACTGCATTCTTCAACCATCTTCCAGCTCGAGAAAAAATATTTCATCGGAAATATCAATGAAGATGCCAATAAGAATTTATAGATATTCTTCACCATGAGTACTACTTTGAAGATTGAGGTACACCACTCTGAAGAAGATAAGAAATTAAGGATGTTCCCGTTCACTCTGTCTGAATATGTTGAAGAGTGGTTTTACTCATTGCCTGTTGGAAGTATCACCACTTGGGAACAGACGGAGAAGACTTTTCTTGATGAGTACTTTCCTGCTTCTGTTGATATTCGCAAAAAATATGATATTGTGAATTTTATGCAAAAGGAAGGAGAGTCGTTAGGTGATGCTTATAAGAGGTTCAAGAGGTTATTAGTAGCATGTCCCACTCATAACATGGGTCAAATGGATCAAATGGAAATGTTTGTAAATGGTATTTGAATAAAGACAAAGTAGCTTATTGATACAGCAGACGGTGGCTCATCTAACTTTACAACAACCATAGCTGTGAAGAAGATTATTGAAGCCGTTACTGCAAATGAGCATCTGGAGCTATATGACAGAGCTGTGAGTAAACAAGAGGGGGTGATTGATCTAAAGTTAGAAATTAATAAGCAACTGAAAATTGAAGAAGAAATTGCTGCAGAAATAGAGAAAAAGTTAAAAGCAATGAACATGGGTACTCAACAGGTAGCTCAGGTTCAACAAGTACAGAAGGTTGCTTATGAAATTTGTAGTAGACCGCACCTTACTGTGTAATGTCTTGCAACTCCAAAAAAATGGAGGGTATAAAATTCTTTAGGCAAAGTAACCCATATTCTACACCTATAATCCTGGGTGAAAGAACCATCCTAACTTCTCCTGGAAAGATCAGCAACAACAAGCTCCTAAAAAGGCAGAGTGGGAGGTGGCTATTGAAGAGATGGCTGCATATACCTCTCAAATTAAAGAAGAGACAAGGAGTAATCACAAGAATACCACGACTGCAATCAAAAATTTGGAAGTTCAAATGGGACAGGTTGCACAACAGGTAGCGCTACAAGCCCAAGAAAATCAGAAAAACAATGAGAATGTTAATGTTGTCACAACAAGGAATGAGAAAGCTGCTGAAGAAAAGAAAAATGAGGTAAAATTTGATGATAGTATCTGTGATCGGTGGATCTGGAACTGACTGTTTAACGCTGGTTCGCGAAATGTCGCGGAAGCAAGAGTCGCCACCGTCTTTTATTTTCTCCAAATGGAAAGGACAAAAGCACAGAAAAATTCCTTATAGAGATTGCTCTCGGTTCGGGAGGTAGATTATAGAAAGGGAAGGTGTTAGCACCCTTTCTATCCATGGTTACCCATGGGCTCTTAGATACTTGCTCATTTGTGTTTTCAAAAATGGTTTGTTTGCTTTTCAACTGTGGGTTTTTAAAAAGTTTCTTTGAAAATTCCAGTTCGACTCTTGTATCGGTCCTCAAGAGTGTTTGAAAAATTGCTTTTGAAAGCTTTTTGAAAAGGTGTCGGTGTGAAAAGTATTTTTGATTTGTTTTGAAATTTAGAGCAAGTATCTAGAGTCGTCTACCTACCCTAAGGAATTCGTCTGTGTAGATGTCCTTTAAAGTAGTGCCATCCAACCATTGAGAGGTAGGTAGCACCACCGTTGGAGGTGTTCGGGTCAATTCGAGGTTCGGGACATGGTGATCACCAGAGCAATGGGAAGACACCTTAGAAGCTACCCTCATGCCAGGTTCCCGGATCATGAGGACTTACTAAGACATCCTCTACTCGACGATCACCTTTCGAGGCAAGGCAACAGTGAGGCGTACCCTAGGGGTGGTGGGTGATTTGTGTGTCATGTTCAGTTATTTTATCTTGTCATGGTATAGGTGATCTACGCGTTTGTTTTTTAGTTATTGTCATTCATTCTTGCATGCCATTAATTTAACGGTTAAAAATTGCGAGAAAGGTAAAGTTCTAAACTATTACAAGAGGCGCGGGTCCACATCCCCAAAATTTCCAGAAACCGATTTGACAGAAAATAAAGAAAGTAAAGTGCGAAAAAATGAAATTACATGGCTTTGGGAGAAATACATGAATATTATAAAAGAATAAAAATAAATACGCGAATATGAATTAAAATAAGAAACGAGGGCGTTGGACCCTTTTTTGCGAAATTAAATTAAACGATTATTAAATTAATAAAATTAAAAATGAAGAGAAATTGTTTTTGGTATTTTTGTATTTTATGATTTTTTATGAAAAAGAATTAAATGAAATTAAAAGATTAACTCTAATTCTAATTGTTTTAGTTTATTAAGAAAGAATTAAATTTTAACCTAAACTTAATCTAATTATTTACATGCAATTTAATTACAAAAATAATAGGAGATATTTAATTATTATGAAGGAAAAGAAAAAAGGATAAAAAATTATTACAAACCCTAGTTCTACCAATTTTAGATTAATTAAGAAAATATTAAGATTTACTCCTAAATTAACACTAATTAATTAATAAAGGCTTTATTTACAAAAATACTAGTTAAATAAAAATATTTATTATTTTTTATCTTTTCTGACTTTTTGGTGTTTTTTATATATTATGAAAATAATAATTTAAAAGAAATTAATTAAAACAAAGAAAAGAAAAACATAAAAAAAGGTAAAAGAAACAAACTGGAGGGGGGTGCTGTCCCCAAGTGGAGGTGAAGTCCAGTAATTTTAAGCCCAATAAGTTCTGGCCTGATTGACTTTCCAGGAAGTATGCATATGCGTTGACCAACATCCATCATGTTCTTCCAATTAGAACCCTGTGATCCATCTCAATAGGCACGTGGACGGATTGATGTTGAGGATGTATGATGCGTCTTCACGCTGAAACTGCACATAAGCATTAGATGAAAAATAATATGAAAGGGGGTGGGGACCTGGGATCGAACCCAGGTCCTGAAGGTCATCAATCTTACGCTTTACCAAACGCGCTGCTTGAGTTCTTTGTTTATATAATAACCAACAATTAATATAAAATAAAAACAAAACGCTGGTGAACTTTTAGCGCGAATTTTTAAACGGACCAACCATCGCTCCACACATCATCATCTTCCTCCTGGTCTTGTTTTTTTCCTGAAACACAAAGAAATTGGCAACGGTTTTTGAACCGTCCCCAAAAGCCACATTATGAAAAATAGCGATTAGAGATTCTTGGCTCATAAATTAGGCGCGAGGGTCTCATTGTTTTCGTCTAAGCGTGCTGATTTCAACCATGCCCATGAAGTTCTCTGATTTTACAGTATCAAGAAACCCCTAATTTGAACATTGAAGAACCCTAATGTCCTTTCATGGTGAATCCTTCAATAACGCACAAAAACTTAATCAAAGCATATGGTTAGTTTCAGAATCATGAGAGCAACATAAAACAAGCGTTAGAATTTAAAATTATGCTATGAATGACAAGATACGATTTATGCAAAAGAGTGACAAAGCCTGAGTTCTATTCACCAATTCTTGGTGTTAGGAATGTGGAAACCTATCCAGACGCGTTGCTTGAGGTCTCAGGAAGGTGATGAGATGGTTATTTGGCCTTGAATCGCCTTCTATCCCTGTTTTCAGTTTTGAAATTTTAAGGCCAAAAGTGTGAGTTTGATAATGGAGTTTATGCGCAGCTGAGGGTTGTGAGCACTAGGGTTGCGTTCTGTACTTATGTGTGAGTGATTTAGGTCAAAGA
Source organism: Vicia faba (assembly GCA_948472305.1). Taxonomy (NCBI): domain Eukaryota; kingdom Viridiplantae; phylum Streptophyta; class Magnoliopsida; order Fabales; family Fabaceae; genus Vicia; species Vicia faba. Next base: position 537,452,802 of record OX451737.1, read on the forward strand.
AATCAAACAAAAAGCTTTGCATTCATGGTTTTCAAGATTTGATTTCCAAAGATCTTTTCAAATATTTTTTCATGCCTATTTGGTACAAATCATGTCTAATTCCATTGATTCTTTCTATATTTAGTTAGGCACGAAATCATAAGCTTATTCCTTGCACAAAAAGATTTGGAAAATTAGGTTTAGTATTTTTTATGTATTTTAATTAATTAAATGAATTATTAATAATTAAAAATCCAAATAAATAAATAAAAATGATAAAAACACTTCCCTTTGGGCCAAATGGTCGTGCCCATGCCTTGGATGATGAATTGTGGAAGAAAAATAGGCCCATTAGCAATTTTAGGTCATTTGAAGCAATGTTGACTTTTCAAAATATCCAAAAATTTCCCAACTTCCACAAGGCATAACTTGCTCAATTTTTAAGCTTTGCTCATGTTCTTGGACATTTTGGAAAGGTCTTTAAGTCCTCTAACCAATGCCTTTGGTCCCATGTCATTTTGATTTACCAATCTCAAGTTATGGCCTTTGACTTAAAGTCCCTTTTTGTTGACTTTTGAAAATGACCTATAATGTTGAAATTGATAACTTTTTGTGAGAGAATTTCTTGGACTTGAAGTATGAAGATGAGTTGTAAGAAATGTCTTTCTCTTCAAAATTAGCTTTGGATGGAATTTTTCTGATAATCCATGTGAAAGTTATGCCCTGGTCAAGTTACAGTTGACTTTTTCAGCTGTCCAAATAAGGAAAATTTTGCATCTTGATGATTTTTGAGCCAAGCTTTGAGAATCATGATCAAGCATTGATCAAATGATGTTTGTGGCTTCAAAGTGAGATGTTGACAAAAAATTTGAACTTTTGACTGCCAAATGACCATTTTGCCCCTACAGTTGACTGTAGTGCAATTAGGGTTTTTGACTGTGCAATTTTGAGCTGTAAGTCTTGAAACTTGGCATGAGGATGCTTGACCATGTTTGTAGGCATGTGGGACTTGATTGGGCCCTTTGAAACTTCATTTACTTTGTCAGAACCAAAACCCTAGTTTTGACTGTTAGGAGGCCCTTGAGCTGTGCAACCCTTGGGGAGATTTTGAAGCATGACTTGGCAATTTCTTGAAGAATATGGGAGGGCAAATTTTGGGGTACAACAGTTGCCCCTGTTCAATCTTCTTAAACCTGAGGATGCAGATTGGCTGACGTGCCTTTCGTAATCCGAAGGTGGAAGATGATTGAACACTAGAGTGCCCAAAAATTTGCGCTCACATAGTAGCAGTGTGATGGTGGAATGGGCTTATAGATGCCATTTAGAGATTGATGGATAGGATGATGGGCTTATAGATGCCATGCTAAGAGATGATGGGTAGGTGGATGGGCTTATAGATGCCATCTGGGTGTCGATGGCGTAAGAGATTCCTTAGCGAGAACTTGCGTACCTGCAAAAGAAAAAACGATTACCTGGCCTATTGCAGGAGCTGGTCTTCAGATAGATGTGAAGGTGTGTCCTGACTGGTTACAGGAGCTGAATCTGGAGCTTCAAATGGTGATGAATGAACCAGGGATGGTTACTACCTCAACAGGAACGGTGAGAGAACCTTGGATGACTTTAACCTCAACAGCAATCGTTGAGAACATCTTGGGATGATTACTACCTCCGCAGTATCGGGGAGAGAACCATAGGCGACTACAACCTCAACAGCAAACATTGAGAGAATCTTGGATAACTTCAACTTCAACAGCAATCGTTGAGCGAATCTTGGGATTACCACCTCCGCAGGATCGGGGAGAGAACCATAGGCGACTACAACCTCAACAGCAAACATTGAGAGAATCTTGGTGGGAATTATCATCTCCGCAGTATCGGGGAGAGAACCATAGGCAATTACAATCTCAATAGCAATCATTGAGAAAACCTTGGGTGGAATTATCATCTCCGCAGTATCGGGGAGAGAACCATAGGCAATTACAATCTCAATAGCAATCATTGAGAAAACCTTGGATGGAATCATCATCTCCGCAGTATCGGGGAGCGAACCATAGGCGATTACAATCTCAATAGCAATTATTGAGAAAACCTTGGGTGGAATTATCATCTCCGCAGTATCGGGGAGAGAACCATAGGCGATTACAATCTCAATAGCAATTATTGAGAAAACCTTGGGTGGAATTATCATCTCCGGAGTATCGGGGAGAGAACCATAGGCGATTACAATCTCAATAGCAATCATTTAGAAAACCTTGGATAACTTCTACTGAGTCTTCATCAGAAAAAATCTGTTTGGGGTCGATTTAACTGGACTAGAGAAGGCCTTGGACTGGATAAGAAACAGAGAATCTTAGGGTCGATTAACTGAACCGGTCTAGGTCTTGGAATGTCTTCAACTGGGTTTTTATCAGAAAAATCTGTTTGGGGTCGATTTAACTGGACTAGAGAAGGCCTTTGACTGGATAAGAAATCTTTGGAGTCGATTAACTGAACCGGTCTAGGTCTTGAAATATGATTGAGAATTTAACTGAATCTTTCCTGAAAGGTAAAGGTCAGTCATATGCAATGCATGATATGGATCAAGCAATGATGTTCTCAACATAAATGAGATTTGTAAGATATGATGCATCTATGCATGCTATAATAATGTATGGAAGTGCGATGTTTATGAATGTATTTTTTTTCGTCTTAGGAAAATAAATCCTTGACGGGTGCCGGGAAGTCACTCCTGGGCTGATATTGGAGAATATATTTTGCTTCCGCTGGGGATGATAGTTGCAAGAATACCGGTAGGAGAAGATAACTCTGTTGGGGAATGAACTTGGCGAATGGATTACCCTACGGGGAGAAAATTACTCTAGTGATCTTGCTGGGAAGCAACTCTGTGGGGAGAGAGGTACTTTGTTGAGTTTGATGAAGATAACTTGCTGGGGATACTCTTGTTGTATTGGAAGTGTTAATGGACTTCGCTGGGGATAAGAAGACTCCGTCGAAGACGCTCTTTCCGTGGCTTTTGGTTGAGGATAACCCAGTTATATCCTAGTAAGGAAATAACTCTTTGAATAAAGCCGGGAGACGCGTTCGTGCTCTGCGAGGATAAGCTTCCAGAATCTACTGGGGCTAAGCTTACTGCTTGGAGAGATGGATTCCAACTTTCTTGGGGAAACTGGATTGGACTCTCTTGGGGAAGTTTTGAATTGTATTGGTTATGTTCTTCAACGGAACTTATCTTGGTACCTTGGAGGACAGAACAATCAGATTGCTTAGACCACCCATTATTGCCCCTGTTTCTATGGGGGAGGCACATGTGGGATGTTGATAATTGTTGAGGGTCAAACCTTCTTCAGGTAGGCAGGTGACAAGATGACAGGACATAGTCGTACGCCTTGATCCCTAGATTTTGCCTGGACCGCCCTTTCGGGTTTTCAGTCCACGGGGATACCCATTTTGGCCCAAGCCGCCTTTTCAGGTTTTCGACTTGCCGGGTGTACAAATTTTTTCATTTCATCCCTTATTTTTGCCCGAACCTTTTTGGTTCGCCGGGAAGCCCTTATTTTTGCCTAGGTATGTCAACCTAGCGGGTCTTTGATTACGCGTAGTATTTTTCTTCGACTATGTCCATGCTCTCAGGATGTAGGGAGTTGCCCCTGTTAGCTTGTGTTACCATATTACTAGAAGATGTCTGATCGTGCAAGATTCGTTGCTGGAGTGCCCCAAGTGACTCAGGCAGAGATTTTCCCCTACTGTTTGGCTTTTGAGAGATTCTCCGAATCTTGATTGGACTGCCCCAGATAACGGACCATGATCATGCCATGCCCCTTGATTGGAAGTGCTTCTGTTCATTAAACTTCGTCGTGTGAGCTTCTATGCTGTTCAAACAAAAAGTCATATGCAAACAAGGTTATGTTAAAAATGCAAAGCTTATGTCTGTCTTGAAGATTTTGAAAATGCAGTCTATTTCATAAAACAAGTGAATGTTTGTAAAAACGTGATGTCAACTCGTTATTTTATTGCGAGCCTTAAGGAGTCAGGATACCTTTCGTAACAGTATGCTTTCGAACTAACCCATGCTTCAGCTAGGACTTTTGAGGGTTATAACGTGGCCTGGTTCATGGTTTAAGAAACAAAGGATAAAGGCTCAAATTTTTTGTACCCACCCGCTCTTCGTGATGTTCTCCAAACCTAAACTCAGTTGATCATACGTTAGACCTTGTTTGAGTCTTTGCTCTGATTTTTCGGTGATGATTCGGATGTTGATAACTTATTTTAAATAGGCAGTCATTCCTTTTTTTGTTGAGGGTTTGTAAGACCTCTTTCTTGTCTGATTTTTGTTATCCCTTTCTTTTTTTGCCTGAACTGTTTCCTTTTTTGGAATTACAGTCAGCGGGATGCCCCAGTTTTGTAAGTCCCCTTCATGGGTTTTGACTTAATGGGTTTTTATTTTGAGAAGTAATGACTGCCTGTCTGTATGATTGTTCGGAACCATCACTGTCTTTTGTTCTTGGAAAGACTCATTTGGTGCCATTCATTGTGCACTTGGATCAACTGAGAGACTACCCTGCCCCAGGTTATGATAAAGGGTTTCAATTTTCGAAAATAAAGACTCCTACTTCTTTGGCTCAGAGGGGTTGACGAGGGATTATCTTCCTTATAACTCCAGTGTTTAGGATTTGAAACAATGCCTGTACCTAATCAGCGGGGTCTGTTCAAAAGCATACTGTAGATTGTGGTATCGTTTTCGTCATCCTCCCTCAAGAGGCTTAGAATTTTAGATCAAGAGTTGACATCAGAAAAAATATGAAAATAATTTGCATTTAGTGAATACGAATATATTGTTTCAGAACAGACATATGCGATGCATTAATGAAATAACAATGTTTTAACATGAGTAAATGCTTGAACAATCAAAAGAAAATTACAACTTGAATTCAAATGAACAAAAAAGTGCTTTCTATCCTAGCCATGTCTTGGCATGGGAGCAGTGATCACATTGGGAGTCTCGGCGGGCTCGAACTCGATCTCTTTAGCATCGATCATGTTTTGAATCTTGTACTTCAGTGCCCAACAGTCCTCAGTATCGTGCCCCGGGCTACCAGAATGATAAGCGCACCTTGCTTCTGGGTTGTAATTGGAGAGGAAGTCTTTGGATTTGCAGGAGGGTTGATCACCGCAATCAGGTTCATCCTTAACATGTGCTGCAAAGCTCGTGACCATGACATGTTGATGTAGGTGAATTGTCTCTTAGGCTCGTCCGACCTGTTCTGATCAACCCGCTGTTCTTGGCGAGGTCGTTGTTGGACCTGAGAAGTAGTAGCAACTCGGAAAGGTCTATTCATTGGACCCGACCTTTTCCCTCTTGGAAGCTGTTTCATGACCTGGTCCCTGATTTGGGCTGGTTGCTTCATGCCTTGAGGAAGCTGGCTGATCATGGCCCTCAGCTCTCCTTGCTCCTGAGCTAAACCTTGAATGAGGGCCCTTTGCCCCAGCATCTGGGTTTTCAACGTGTCTACCTCAGCTTGTAGACGTTTCAGCTGTTCGTCCTTGTCATCTTCGGGACTTTTTCTGATCAGATTCCCCATAAGGAGTGTCCTCAACTCTTCCTGCCCCTTGGATAGGCTTAGGAAGATCTCCTTGAACTGAGTCTCTTGATTGTGAAGGTCCTGGTTATCTTGTTGGGAAGTCATGGCTGAAATAGACAGCGAGAAGGGTAAGTGACCTGCAACAAGGGTACCTATTATGCAATGATGTGTATGACATGCATGTAATGTTTTCAAGGACCTCGCGGGGTAAACAAGAAAATTTGTTAGAATTTGAAACCGGTAGCTTGATGGAAGGAACTTCATATTGCAGAGAGTCCTTCTTCAAGGGTCAAAAGGCTCACCATATCTAGTGGGTCATAGCCCCTGACAACCTTGGCTAGAGGAAAATAAATCCTCTTTGCCCCTTGCTAGATGTCTGATTTATCATGACCTGCATCACAAGCCCTTGATATCCTTGAAATGGGTTAGGATGCATGCAATGGTATGATGTCATGATGCATGGGGTAATATGGATGAACCCTGTTAGGAGCCCTTATTAAGGACTATAAACAAAACCTGCAAGACACTGGTGTAACACCTGTCATGAGTCCCTAATTAAGAACTATAAACAAACCCTGCAAGTAGTTCATGTGTCAAATAACAAGCATGCAATTAGGCAAGTACGAAGGCACACAAGTCACACCAAAGAGCCCTTAGATTTTAGGCCAGCATGGGGTCTAGGTATTACCCTCTTGAAGTTGGTGGGTTCAACCTGTCCTATCAAAGTAACCGGGTTCTTAGAGGATCTCAATATCATTGACTACCCTCAATCGGTCATAACTCCAGCATCTTGCGGCCAGAACCATCACGAGAGTTTAGCCTCAATGGGCGTAGTATACTGCTACTGTTCTAATGGCCAAGTTGTGTCATTTAAGGTTCTAAGGTCTGTTGGTGCTTAATGACTCCTCAGAAGACCCATATTCTCCTCGTTGCAACACAAGGGATATCGGTACAGACCAAGGTGCCACACCAACGTAGCCACTGCTTCACCCGTGTCGGTCTACGCCGGACAGGTCCCTCACAGCTTATGCTACCTAAACAGGGTACCCCCAGATCCGGGTTAGGATCTATGTAACTCCCATGCAAGTCCCACAATTTAAAGCAAACAAGGAAAGCAATTGAAAACACAGTTATGAACTAACCCTAAGGTACACCTCACTTTAAGTTAAGTCCCCAGCAGAGTCGCCAGTTCTGTGATCGGTGGATCTGGAACTGACTGTTTAACGCTGGTTCGCGAAATGTCGCGGAAGCAAGAGTCGCCACCGTCTTTTATTTTCTCCAAATGGAAAGGACAAAAGCACAGAAAAATTCCTTATAGAGATTGCTCTCGGTTCGGGAGGTAGATTATAGAAAGGGAAGGTGTTAGCACCCTTTCTATCCATGGTTACCCATGGGCTCTTAGATACTTGCTCATTTGTGTTTTCAAAAATGGTTTGTTTGCTTTTCAACTGTGGGTTTTTAAAAAGTTTCTTTGAAAATTCCAGTTCGACTCTTGTATCGGTCCTCAAGAGTGTTTGCAAAATTGATTTCGAAAGCTTTTTGAAAAGGTGTCGGTGTGAAAAGTATTTTTTATTTGTTTTGAAATTTAGAGCAAGTATCTAGAGTCGTCTACCTACCCTAAGGAATTCGTCTGTGTAGATGTCCTTTAAAGTAGTGCCATCCCACCATTGAGAGGTAGGTAGCACCACCGTTGGAGGTGTTCGGGTCAATTCGAGGTTCGGGACATGGTGATCACCAGAGCAATGGGAAGACACCTTAGAAGCTACCCTCATGCCAGGTTCCCGGATCATGAGGACTTACTAAGACATCCTCTACTCGACGATCACCTTTCGAGGCAAGGCAACAGTGAGGCGTACCCTAGGGGTGGTGGGTGATTTGTGTGTCATGTTCAGTTATTTTATCTTGTCATGGTATAGGTGATCTACGCGTTTGTTTTTTAGTTATTGTCATTCATTCTTGCATGCCATTAATTTAACGGTTAAAAATTGCGAGAAAGGTAAAGTTCTAAACTATTACAAAAGGCGCGGGTCCACATCGCCAAAATTTCCAGAAACCGATTTGACAGAAAATAAAGAAAGTAAAGTGCGAAAAAATGAAATTACATGGCTTTGGGAGAAATACATGAATATTATAAAAGAATAAAAATAAATACGCGAATATGAATTAAAATAAGAAACGAGGGCGTTGGACCCTTTTTTGCGAAATTAAATTAAACGATTATTAAATTAATAAAATTAAAAATGAAGAGAAATTGTTTTTGGTATTTTTGTATTTTATGATTTTTTATGAAAAAGAATTAAATGAAATTAAAAGATTAACCCTAATTCTAATTGTTTTAGTTTATTAAGAAAGAATTAAATTTTAACCTAAACTTAATCTAATTATTTACATGCAATTTAATTACAAAAATAATAGGAGATATTTAATTATTATGAAGGAAAAGAAAAAAGGATAAAAAATTATTACAAACCCTAGTTCTACCAATTTTAGATTAATTAAGAAAATATTAAGATTTACTCCTAAATTAACACTAATTAATTAATAAAGGCTTTATTTACAAAAATACTAGTTAAATAAAAATATTTATTATTTTTTATCTTTTCTGACTTTTTGGTGTTTTTTATATATTATGAAAATAATAATTTAAAACAAATTAATTAAAACAAAGAAAATAAAAACATAAAAAAAGGTAAAAGAAACAAACTGGAGGGGGGTGCTGTCCCCAAGTGGAGGTGAAGTCCAGTAATTTTAAGCCCAATAAGTTCTGGCCTGATTGACTTTCCAGGAAGTATGCATATGCGTTGACCAACATCCATCATGTTCTTCCAATTAGAACCCTGTGATCCATCTCAATAGGCACGTGGACGGATTGATGTTGAGGATGTATGATGCGTCTTCACGCTGAAACTGCACATAAGCATTAGATGAAAAATAATATGAAAGGGGGTGGGGACCTGGGATCGAACCCAGGTCCTGAAGGTCATCAATCTTACGCTTTACCAAATGCGCTGCTTGAGTTCTTTGTTTATATAATAACCAACAATTAATATAAAATAAAAACAAAACGCTGGTGAACTTTTAGCGCGAATTTTTAAACGGACCAACCATCGCTCCACACATCATCATCTTCCTCCTGGTCTTGTTTTTTTCCTGAAACACAAAGAAATTGGCAACAGTTTTTGAACCGTCCCCAAAAGCCACATTATGAAAAATAGCGATTAGAGATTCTTGGCTCATAAATTAGGCGCGAGGGTCTCATTGTTTTCGTCTAAGCGTGCTGATTTCAACCATGCCCATGAAGTTCTCTGATTTTACAGTATCAAGAAACCCCTAATTTGAACATTGAAGAACCCCAATGTCCTTTCATGGTGAATCCTTCAATAACGCACAAAAACTTAATCAAAGCATATGGTTAGTTTCAGAATCATGAGAGCAACATAAAACAAGCGTTAGAATTTAAAATTATGCTATGAATGACAAGATACGATTTATGCAAAAGAGTGACAAAGCCTGAGTTCTATTCACCAATTCTTGGTGTTAGGAATGTGGAAACCTATCCAGACGCGTTGCTTGAGGTCTCAGGAAGGTGATGAGATGGTTATTTGGCCTTGAATCGCCTTCTATCCCTGTTTTCAGTTTTGAAATTTTAAGGCCAAAAGTGTGAGTTTGATAATGGAGTTTATGCGCAGCTGAGGGTTGTGAGCACTAGGGTTGCGTTCTGTACTTATGTGTGAGTGATTTAGGTCAAAGAAATCAAACAAAAAGCTTTGCATTCATGGTTTTCAAGATTTGATTTCCAAAGATCTTTTCAAATATTTTTTCATGCCTATTTGGTAAAAATCATGTCTAATTCCATTGATTCTTTCTATATTTAGTTAGGCACGAAATCATAAGCTTATTCCTTGCACAAAAAGATTTGGAAAATTAGGTTTAGTATTTTTTATGTATTTTAATTAATTAAATGAATTATTAATAATTAAAAATCCAAATAAATAAATAAAAATGATAAAAACACTTCCCTTTGGGCCAAATGGTCGTGCCCATGCCTTGGATGATGAATTGTGGAAGAAAAATAGGCCCATTAGCAATTTTAGGTCATTTGAAGCAATGTTGACTTTTCAAAATATCCAAAAATTTCCCAACTTCCACAAGGCATAACTTGCTCAATTTTTAAGCTTTGCTCATGTTCTTGGACATTTTGGAAAGGTCTTTGAGTCCTCTAACCAATGCCTTTGGTCCCATGTCATTTTGATTTACCAATCTCAAGTTATGGCCTTTGACTTAAAGTCCCTTTTTGTTGACTTTTGAAAATGACCTATAATGTTGAAATTGATAACTTTTTGTGAGAGCATTTCTTGGACTTGAAGTATGAAGATGAGTTGTAAGAAATGTCTTTCTCTTCAAAATTAGCTTTGGATGGAATTTTTCTGATAATCCATGTGAAAGTTATGCCCTGGTCAAGTTACAGTTGACTTTTTCAGCTGTCCAAATAAGGAAACTTTTGCATCTTGATGATTTTTGAGCCAAGCTTTGAGAATCATGATCAAGCATTGATCAAATGATGTTTGTGGCTTCAAAGTGAGATGTTGACCAAAAATTTGAACTTTTGACTGCCAAATGACCATTTTGCCCCTACAGTTGACTGTAGTGCAATTAGGGTTTTTGACTGTGCAATTTTGAGCTGTAAGTCTTGAAACTTGGCATGAGGATGCTTGACCATGTTTGTAGGCATGTGGGACTTGATTGGGCCCTTTGAAACTTCATTTACTTTGTCAGAACCAAAACCCTAGTAATGACTGTTAGGAGGCCCTTGAGCTGTGCAACCCTTGGGGAGATTTTGAAGCATGACTTGGCAATTTCTTGAAGAATATGGGAGGGCAAATTTTGGGGTACAACAGTATCGTAGAAGTATTGCTGGAAGTGAGAGAGTACAAGAAAAAACATGAAGAAGTGGTATCGTCTGTGAAGCTGGTTGAAGAGAAAACTAAACCAAAAGTCAAGTTATTGTATCCATCTCGAGTTGCAAAGAAGGACACAAAAGAGAAAGAGTTTGATAAATTTTTACAGTTGTTCAAAAAGCTAGAGATCAACATACCATTCTTTGAAGCACTCAAGAAAAATGTTTTTGTATTAGAAATTCATGAAGGAGGTATTATCAAAGAAGAGATCAACAGGAGAGGGATCAGTACTCTGTGATGAGAAATTTTGTGTAATTACACCTGAGAGGAAAATACCTATCAAGTAGAAGGTTCTGAGGTCAGTTGCAATACCATGAACCATAAAAGAAAAAACTTTCAAGAGGGTTCTAGTTGATTCTGGATCTAGTGTGAGTTTAATGCCATTATTGATTTTCAAGAAGCTCGTTATTGAGAAGATAAGAGGGGGTGAGACAAAATTGAAATTTGCTGATCACACCATCAAGCAGTTATATGGGATAGCTGAAGATGTATTAGTAGAAATTGACAATTTTTTCCCAGTTGATTTTCAGATCATGGACATACCTGAAGATAAAGAGACTCCTATAATTCTTGGTCGACCATTTATGCTAACTAGTCGATGCAATTTTGATATCGAGTAAGGTAATCTGATACTGAAATCATTTGATGAGGAGATAAATTTGAAGGTGTTGGAGATCAAAAAGCAGGGTTTAGGTGAAAAGAATGAAGCTTTAGCTGGTATGATAAAATTAGCAGGAGATAACATAAGTTTAAAATCACCCCCATAAAAAGTCTCCAGCATAAGCTCTTAGGTGGAATCAAAAAAAATTTCTAAGTTCAGTCCAGAAGTCAAGAAGAGAAAGAAAATGAAACTCAAAGGTGAGAAGATGGAAGTTGGAAGGGACTGAAAGCACAGAAGTGGTCAATGCTTTTGATCTAGATGAGTTTTGGGTTACGAAAAGGACAAGCAACAAGGTGTAGAAGAGGAAGTACCCTCATAAGGGGATAAACCGTCGAGCCATGCGACATTAAATGAAGCGCTTCGTGGGAGGAAACCCACACTTTTAATAACTTATTTTTTGTTTAGTTTTGTATGCAGGTAATAAAAAGGGAGTCTTAGTGGTGAAAGCTAGGAGGCAGCAACATGTCTTGTATTCCCCTGTGTGAGTCACCTTCCTCGAGCTTGTTTTGAAACATTAGGATCAATGTTTAGTTCAAGTTTGAGAGGGGGGTTATTTTTTTTCTTCTTTTCGAATTATTTGTTAGTTCTACGCGAATTGGTGTGTAAATCCACGAGTTGAAGTCCTCAAAATTTTGGCCAATTTTTTTTTTGTTCAAGAACTTGGTTCTCATAGAGTTCGAGAATAGTATATGGAGACAAAGGGATGGTTGGTTAAGGGTAGGAAGTTCGAAATAACGTGACAAGGATACGAGTATAACATGTAGGTTTGTACCATAGTGCTTGAATCTTGAGAAGTACTCCTTGAGTAGTTTATCAATACAGTCTGGCATGACCTAGATTCACATGCAAGTATGATGGATTAAGAAATAAATAAAGCTAACACCAAATGATGAAAAGGAAGTAAAAGGAAACTGGCTTGCTAAGTTGGGTAGCCCTCACCCGACTATTCAGCCCAAAGGGGGTTGATCACCAAACGTCGTCCAAAAGGACAATAGATAATTGCAAAGTTTAAAAATTTCATCGGTAATTAAAAGTAGCCAATGTTGCTTATTTGGTGCCTAAACAAAAAATCTTGATTAGTCTTGTGCATGTGATGATCATCATAATTCTCATTGCCTTAATTTGACTATCCGAATGAAAAAGGAGGAAAATTAGAAAGAGACGTAAGTACAAAGCATAGTTAGAGAGGTATCTGAAGAGGAAGCTCGAGATTTAAAGGTTCTTAAACAAACTCTTCGCATCATGTGAACATCATATGGACTTCTTTTTGACCAATTGGAACGGATGTCTCATGTATGAGTGCCAGTCTGTTGTAATTTTTCATAATTTCTTGAAATGGTCGCTTGAGGTCAAGCAACGGTTTAAGTTTGGGGGAATTTGATCAGTGCTTTTTACATAGATATTTAACATTTATTTTAGTTATCATTTATGTTACTTGTTGAGGTTTTATTTTGTTTTATCGTTTATTATGCTTTGGTTTTATGTTTTAGTGTTTTCAGGTTCAAAAGAATAAATCGGGACAAATCGGTGCAAAACTCGGAGTTTTAGAAGAAGTACAAATATCCACCTACAGGAGGTCTGACACGGCTACCCGTGTCGCATGACACGGGTCGTGTCATGATGAAGGCTACGACAAGACAAAGGAAATGGGAAGTCAGGGGGCTGACACAGGCGCCCGTGTCAGAGTCTATATAAGAAAATAAAAGACAAATTCCCAAAGGTCCAATACGAGCACCCGTGTTTCCTGACACGGCCCGTGTTGGGTTGTGACACTAATTTCAGTATTTCGGGTTATTTTGTTCATCTGTTAAGACGTGGGGGCATTTTGGGTATTTCCAACCAACCTAAATGAGTTGTTGCTATTAAGATGAGTTTCCACGATGAAAATAAGGACTTCTTTGCCAGCAAAGAAGAGCTTACACGACTGAAGATTGGGGAGATCAAGGTTCTTGGAGAGCGGAAGATTCTCATGAGCGGAAGCAATTGAAGATCAAAGCTATCCAATTACTTGTAATGTCTAATCTTTATCTTGTGATTATTTTGAACAATATGAGTAGTTAAACCCCCAATGCAAGGGGTGTTCCTGATTTAACTTTGTAAACGATTTTGATTTTTGAATTTCTTTAATAAAATAGTCTTCTCTATTCAATTTAGTTGTACAATATTTTTATGCTTTCATGATCAGACAAATTAGGATTGATTTACGGTTAAAAATCAACTGGACCGTGGTTGTGAAGGTTTTTATACGATTAGGCTATAGTAAATATCACCTAGGACTAGGGATACCCTATAGTCACCAGATAACTCTTGATAAAACAAAGGCTTGACTCCATCAAAAATCTCTAAGGACTTAGGATTTAGGATGGAGGTTTAAAGATTTTCTCTCTAAGGACTTAGGGGAAGATAACCTAAAGGGCTTGTAATTGAAGGATATGAACTTATTGAAGAGATCAGGATTCAAGGTAGTTATAGGGTAAATTATACACCATACCCTAGCATGCTCCTCATATCTGTGAAAAAGTCGTTTTATATTTCTGCTACTAATTAAGTGACAATTTCAAAACCCAAACCCATATCAAGTTTTGTTTAATTGAACTAAGAATTTAACTCGATAATTGCATGTTGTCCTTAAGATCGACATCGGGGAACCTTCCTATTACTACAACGGTGTAAATAGTACACTAGCTATTTTACTCATCACCCATCATCAAATTATACATTGACTTATGGTATCTACACAATAACCCGACCTTTTATGACATTTTTGCTTTTAGCCGCAAACTTAATATTATATTAATTAGACCCCATTAAGTCTTGACTAATTAAAATAATGGCACTAACACCTTAAATGTTACATTTGTGACCCAAAATTTTAACAACAAGGTTTATTTTAGATCTGCAAATGTTTTGGGTTGAAGTTGGATATACATTATGGACTCCAATGAGGATTTAATCTTACAACCCTCCGCCTATACCTGGCACCCTCACATATGCATTTTTTTACTATTATACACTTGTCTAAAGTTACTGATTTCATAAAATATGAGTAAATACTGGAAATTTTAAAATTTTCAATAAATAATCACAACTTTCACGAGTTTTTATCGGAAATTTCAAAACTATATTGGAAATTTTGAAAAAATATCGAAAATTTTGAAATTTCTGGTAAAAATCATAACTTTTATGAGTTTTAATAGAAAATTTCAAAATTTTCGATAAAAACTCTTGAAAATTTTTAGCAGCCACTTTCAAATGTACAAGTTTTTACCAGAAATTTCAATTTTTTTTAATAAAAACTCTTGTATTTTTTACCAAAAATTTTAAAATATTTGTTTTTATCGAAAATTTCAAAAAATCCGATAAAATTCAAACAAAAAATTTAAAAATAAACTACAAAATTTTGGACTGTTACCGGAAATTTTGAATGAACTACTAGAAATTCCGTTCGCATTTTTAACTCAAATTTGTCTATGGGCAGTTTTGGAAATATGAAAATATGTGGGAGTAACAAACATAACTTGGTGGGGTGGCAAGTTAAATTCTCTACTCCAACTGATGAGACGATGACAACTTTGGCAACCCCAATGTCAATTCCATTAAATTCGTCACATGTTCCTCACACCTAAGGTTGTGGAAATTTCCACCCCCTTCTCAATATCAGGTGAACATTATCACTATCGTAGATGCAGTCATGGTTTGCCACATGCTCAAAGATTTTCTTGTCTCTTCAATGTAGTTGTTACTACCAAACTAAACTATAAATATAACAATGCTTTAGGTTGACCAAAGGTCCCATACAGTGGTCCAATTTAATCAAAACTCTTTATTTATGGACCTCCATCATAGAGTATTGGAAAGGAGCATGTCTCTCATGCTCATCTCCACTGTTGATCCATATTCAATGGTTCTCCACATTTCACATTGGTTCAAGCAGAGGTAAGTGTAACCATCACTACTATATAAACATGACTATGAGTCATACCATATATTCTTCTCATTCACATTTGCATAATTATACCTCGTTCAAACACTGATTTGATCATTTGAATTCTAACATTGTAGGTACCTCTTATATCATGATAGACCACAAACAACTCACAATAAGCCTTTCTGTCGTAATCATCTTCAACCTCTTATTTGTTCTGAGTTCCAATACAAAATAGTGGTGTAATAAACTCATGATGAACATCTTTAACCGGGTACAACAAAAAAACATGAGAATCCTCTACGTCGAAGAGAATGAACATAAGATTCCTTCTTATGTTTTAACTCGATTAGAGGTGTTACATACCCAACTTTTCCTAAAACATGTAATCTAATCTCATTCATTTTTAAAAAATTTAATACTTTAGCTTTTTGTTGGCTTCTCCTACTTCGGCGGTCACCTTGGTAAACTTCATGGATCTATGTGTTTATAAGTAATATCAAAGTGATACAAAGTGGTAAATTTTATTGGTAGAAAAGTTGCAATCAACTATTTGGTTTTGATGATGGCAACACCTGATATCCAACAATATCTAGTATAGTCCTTATTTCTTGAAGATAGCTCAAGTGGTCGAAGATACTCAAGATATTTTATCAAGTTATCCTTTTGAAGATTCCCTTGATGATCAAGTCATCTCTTTGAAGTCAACACATGATATCCAACGATGTAGTGAAGACTTCTATTTCAAGATTCTATAGTGGATCTGTTGTACACCAAAATTTGCCCTCCCATATTCTTAAAGAAATTGCCAAATCAAGTCTCAAGATTCCCCAAGGGTTGCACAGTATAAAGGCCTCCTAAGCAGTCAAGATTAGGGTTTGTGTTCTGATCAAGAAAAGGAAGTTTTCAAGGGCCCAATCAAGTCTCACATGCCTATAAACATGGTCAGGCATCCTCATATCAAGTTTCAAGACATTCAGCACAAAATTGCACAGTCAAAAACCCTAATTGCACTACAGTCAACTGTAGGGGCAAAATGGTCATTTGACAGTCAAAGTTCAAATTTTTGGTCAACATATCATTTTGAAGCCACAAACATCATTTGATCAATGCTTGATCATGATTCTCAAAATTTGGCTCAAGAATCATCAAATTGCAAAAGTTTCCTTATTTGGACAGTTGAAAAAGTCAACTGAAATTGACCAGGGCATAACTTTCACATGGATTATCAGAAAAATTCCATCCAAAGCTCATTTTGAAGAGAAAGATATTTCCTACAACTCATCTTCATACTTCAAGTCCAAGAAATGCTCTCACAAAAAGTTATCAATTTCAACATTATAGGTCATTTTTAAAAGTCAACAAAAAGGGACTTTAAGTCAAAGGCCATAACTTGAGATTGGTAAATCAAAATGACATGGGACCAAAGACATTGGTTAGAGGACTCAAAGACCTTTCCAAAATGTCCAAGAACATGATAAAAGCTTAAACATTGAGCAAGTTATGCCTTGTGGAAGTTGGGAAATTTTTGGATATTTTGAAAAGTCAACATTACTTCAAATGACCTAAAATTGCTAATGGGCCCATTTTTCTTCCATAATTCATCATCCATGACATATGCACGACTACTTGGCCCAAAGGGAAGTCTTTATTCATTTTTTATTTATTTATTTGAATTTTTATTTATAATAATTCATTTAAATCAAAATAAATGTATGAAAAATGCTAACCTAAAGTTTTAAATCTTTTTGTGCATGTTTTACTCTCAAGATTTCGTGATTGTACCAATATGGAAAGATTTGGATTGATTGGCTTGATTGAGAACAAAAAGCACATGGAAAAAGATTGGAAAAAATCTTAGAAAATCAAATTTCCAAAATCATGAATGCAAGATATTTGGATCCATATTTTTAACCTAATTCACTCTTGCATAAGTATGGAACACAACCCTAATCAGAAAACACACTGAGCTGCGCCCAAAAGCCATTATCAAACTTGGAAAATTTTGTCTAAAACTCAAATCTGAAAACTACTTTCTAGGACGATTCAAGGCACAATTCTCATCTCATTAGCTTCCTCAAGCATCACTGAACATATTCCAATCAAAAACCTTCATCAAAGCTCAAGGAATCGGTATACAGAACTCCAAATATTTCATGAAAAACTCATAATCGTGTTTTCAAATCTAAGCATTTTCATAACATTTTATTCATTGATTCATGTTCCTTATGAAATCCTGAAGCTAACCAATATATTTAATTGCCTTTTTATGTGCTACACGTGATTATGCCATGATTGATTTTTAGGGTTTGCAGAGCTTTAGATTAGGGGTTTTGTAACAAAGAAAAATTGGAACCCCTAACCACCACCATTCAAATCAGCACATGAGGACGAAGACCATGGAACCCTTGCGCTCAATTTATGAGCGTTGTAGGGCTAATCGCTATTTTCTCAAAGGACCCATTCTGAAACGGTGAAAAAACCGTGGCTTTTGTTTTTGTATTTCAAGCACGCGAAGAAGACGAACTCGTGGCCAGCAACCATTGGCTCTTTTAAATTTCGCGCGTTTTTAAACCACTAACCATTGTTTCTTATTATATTATTCTTCGTTTATTTTATATACAAAGCGCAACAATTGGTTCAGTGGCAAGGCATAGTGGTAGCAACAGTCCTGACCTGGGTTCGAGCCCCAGGTCTGTATTATTTCCCATATTATTTTGCAATCCACGTTCCTATGCAGTGCCAACATCAAGACGCACCATATGCCTTCCAGAATCCCACATCCACGTGCCCCTGGAGATCAAATCAAAGGCATAGATTGGAAGCGCATCATAAGCCTGGTCAAAGCGCTAGCACGCTACCTGGAAAAGGTCAAACGGACCAAGGTTGTTGGGCCAGAATTCTTGGATTAAACCTCCTATTTGGGGACTACCAACCCCCCCTGGTTTGCAATTCTCTATATCTTCCTTATATTTTATTTTCAATTATTATTTTATTTTCTTTATTGTTTTGAATTAATCAATTATTTTCACAAAATATAAAAATACACATAAAAATCAGAAAAGAGAAAAAATAATAAAATATTATTTATTTTAGTATTTTCATAAGCAAATTTGCATGTAAATAAAATTAGTCTTAAATTAGGAGTTAATTTTAATTCTTTTGATAATAAATTAAAAAAACATAGAATTAGGTTTAATTAATAATTTTTCATCCTTTTTTTATTTTTCTTTCAAATAATTAAATATTTATTTTATTTATTTTTATAATCAAATGTGCATGTAAAAATTAGGTTTAATTTAGGTTAAAAATTTCAATATTTCTTAATAAATTAAAAAAATAACTAGAATTAGGGTTTGCATCTTATTTTGATTTTAATTAATTCTCCCTTTTCATATTAAATCTTAAAAAACATAAAATACCAAAAAAAAACAAGTTACTTTCTTTAATTAATTAATTCAGCGTTAATTCAATTTTTGCAAAAGGGTCCAACGCCCTCGTTTCGTTCTTAATTTCTCATTAATTCGCATTTATTTTATTTCTCGTAAATATTAATGTATCTCTCCCGAAGCCTTGTAAATAATTGCTCGTACATTTTTAATTCCTTATTTTCTTTTTAATTCCTTATTTTTCTGTCAAATCGGGTCCTGGTTAATTTTGGCGATGTGGACCCGCGCCATTTGTAATAGCTTAGAATTTACTTTTCTCGCAACTTTTTAACTGCTAAATCAAAAGCATGAAAGAATGTATGGACAAAATAAAAACAAGCGTAGAACACCAATAACATGACAAGATAAATACAAATGAAAACGACACACGAATCGCACACACCACCCCTAGGGTACGCCTCACTGTTGCCTTGCCTTCGAAAGGTGATCGTCGAGTAGAGGATGTCTTAGTAAGTCCTCATGATCCGGGAACCTGGCATGAGGGTAGCTTCTAAGGTGTCTTCCCATTGCTCTGGTGATCACCATGTCCCGAACCTCGAATTGACCCGAACACCTCCAACGGTGGTGCTACCTACCTCTCAATGGTGGGATGGCACTACTTTAAAGGACATCTACACAGACGAATTCCTTAGGGTAGGTAGACGACTCTAGATACTTTCTCTAATTTCAAAAACAAATCAAAAAATACTTTTCACACCGACACCTTTTCAAAAAGCTTTCGAAAGCAATTTTTCAAACACTCTTGAGGACCGATACAAGAGTCGAACTGGAATTTTCAAAGAAATTTTTTAAAACCCACATTGAAAAGCAAACAAACCTTTTTGAAAACACAATGAGCAAGTATCTAAGAGCCCATGGATAACCATGGATAGAAAGGGTGCTAACACCTTCCCTTTCTATAATCTAC
Source organism: Vicia faba (assembly GCA_948472305.1). Lineage (NCBI taxonomy): Eukaryota > Viridiplantae > Streptophyta > Magnoliopsida > Fabales > Fabaceae > Vicia > Vicia faba. The sequence continues at coordinate 537,472,260 of OX451737.1, forward strand.
CTCCCGAACCGAGAGCGATCTCTATAAGGAATTTTTCTGTGCTTTTGTCCTTTCCATTTGGAGAACATAAAAGACGGTGGCGACTCTTGCTTACCGCGACATTTTGCGAACCAGCGTTAAACAGTCAGTTCCAGATCCACCGATCACAGGATCGTTATCTCAACTCTCTAATGATGATAATCAACTAGAAGACATCTCAATCCTCATAAAGCTAGAAGATTCAAGATTCTTATGTGATATTAAAGTCAAAGAAAATGATGCCAAGACTTGAGGTTTAAAAGTTGTGTGTGTGTATGTGTGTGTGTGAGAGAGATAGAGAGAAAGAGAGAGGAAGTGTGAAAGTTTTCTTGGTCATGTCTGTCTGAGTGACTAGTGTCTTGTAAAGACACAAAGGCATTTTTAAAATTACTAATACAAAATCACCTAAAATTGTTTTTAAGGCTTAATTAATTAATTAGGGGAAACGCCTGATCAATTGGAAGCCTTTTTTATAAAGGATAATTAATTATTCCTATTTCTATAATAAATTATTTCAATTTACATTTCCCACAATCGATTGGAAGAAGTATCTTGATGATTGACAACAACTAGAAATCAAAACAATCTTTTTTGGGGGTCAAATAATTGATTAGTCTAATCGACTATGAGACTTAAATTTTCCATGAAATGTTTTCAAATTCATACCATGTTTTGGTCTATAAATAGAGAGATCATATATAATTTCAAATCTTCTAGAAAATGAAATTTGATTCTACTTTCTCACTCCGTCATCTTTTTCTATATATCTCTAATTTTTCTCACTAACATTTTGCCTTAGTGTTTTGAATGTGTTTTTGTGCTTAGTGATGATCATTGTTTTAGGTGAGAGCATAATTGTAATTTAACAAGAGTGTATTATCTCTTGAGTAAAATTTTCTTCTATAAGAAGTTGTTTGGTTTCAAAGTAAACTAATAAAAGACCATGTTTGAGTTTTGAGATTATTGGAGTAATGATTAGTAGAGTGTAGCCTAGTGAACAAGAAAATATTAGTTAGAAAAGGTTGAGGGTTATTTAGGATCTCTAACTAACTTCTATAATGTAACAAATTTTCCCTTGCATGGATCTCTTATATATGTGCTACATGCAAGCTTCATTGATAAAAGATAATGAACATAGTTCAATGAATAAATCAAGATGAGTTTCATCTCTAATATGATATCAATCGCCTAAGGAAGCATTCTTCCACACTATTCAACCAACTTTGTAATATCCCATATCCTCTTAAGTGCTCCATTTGTTGTCGACTGCTGTGAATTGGCACAAACTGAACTCCTAAGTACTCTATTCATTGTCAGTTATAGTCAGCGGAGGATAATTGAGTAATTACTAAACTCAAAAGAGATTATTTCTTACTCAAATAGGGTGATCCTTACCGGTTAGTAAAATAAATAACATGTTGGTAACATAATTAATGGTCAATTGTTCACTTAAACGTGATACCTCTTCATAAGATACTTTCTCATATCTATCTCTTTCCAATTTTTACCCTTATTAGAAGATTAGAAAAGTGATAAAAAGAAGAAAAAATAAGAAAGTTGGTAAGAGAAGAGAAGCGAGAAAGAAAGAAAAAGATAAAGAATAAGAGAAGAAGGAAAGAGAGAAAGAGGAAGATAAAAATTGGAAGAAGAAGAAGAATCATCATCATCTTCACCAATTCATCTCAATTTCTCCATTATCTTCATCATTAAGAGGTTAGTTCTAGTTAGTTAGAATTTGGGAAATAATTTGCATGAAAATGGAAACTGTGCGTTTGTGACATGCTTACTTGTGATGATTCATGTTGTTTGATGTGAAACCTTACTAAGACTAGAGTTGTTGTGACAATATATATGATTTATTTTGGTTGTGTGAGTATGTGTTAAAGTTATGATTAATGATGTTAAGAATATGTGAATAAACTATGTTACGTAGTTGTTGTTCCTTGAAGCATGATTCTTGTGTGTTGTTGTTATGAACACCGTAAATTGAAGTTGTATTGAATTATTGATGACGTGTGGTGGTTGTGAGAAATGTGATAGAACTATGTTTTTATTATTGTTGTTTCTTTTTTTAATGACATGTTACTACAAGGATTATGTAGAATTGATAAGGATTATAATGAGGTTGTAAAACAACCATAACTTAGTTATCCATATACTTTTTCTTGGTGTTAATTTCATGGTAAGCAGTGCCTGAGTATGTTGTAACATGATTGAAATGGATAATAATGGTTAAGGTTGGAAGAATATGCATTTAGAAATGAGATTTTTGGGAAAAATTGCAATGGTAATGGATTGCACCCTGTGACAATCAATTGTCATGCTCAAAATTTTCAGTTTTCACAGTTGGGAAAAAGTTGAAATTTTTTTGGACAATCGATTGTACCTATATGAGAATCGATCGTTTATTTTTTTTTCACCCTAAAATGAGTTTCGTAACTCCGTTTGGGGCGTGGTTGAATGCGTTAGAAATATAGTCAAATGCTCTACCATTTAGTAAAGAGAAACCATGATTTTAGACCAAATATCTCTTGGTGAATGACAATGATTATCATGTGTGCTTTATGAACTATATTATGAGTGTATGTAGGTGTTAAAGGTATGGTAAATGATTAAAATATTGTAATTATGAGTGAGGTTAACCTAAGGATAGTAGTTAGGAAAGTCAACTAGTAAGTATTTCTTAGGTTATGAAAATGACTTAGGTGTCGATGCTTGGTCGCAAAGTTACTTCAACGTGTACCGCAGACAAACAATCACTTGAATTATTAATCAATAGGCTTTGTATGGAGAGAAATACTTGCATGAAAACATACCTAAATCCATATTCTTAGAAACAACTAATAACGAAAGAGAACATTTTAAATTTATTTAAAATTTAATTTAGTTTTTAATTGGAATTATGAGGTGGTTGTCATAATATATGAGAGAGAAAATGTTATTTTTATTTTTTAATTAATAAAAAAAATGCAAATGGTGGTGTGGAAGGTTACATGTTATGTTTGTGTCTATTTAAGAATTTTCCTTGAATGGAACATGTTATGATAATATGAGAATTGGTGAATGTGATTACCTAGTGATTGATGAGTGTAACCACGATGAATGATGGAGCCTAATCACGTATTTGGAAATTACCCTTGATCGTACACATCCCAATTTATTGAGGTACTTATGTAAAGTATAATTGAAATGTGGCACCAATGATTCGTACCTCTGAATGGGTTTGAGTCTTATGAATGGGTTTGAGTCCCATAAAGGAGAGGTCTCATAAGTGATTTCGAGTCCCACAGAGACGTGGACACCTAAGTGGGTTGAAGTCCCATATGATGAAAGGTACTCTAAGTGGGTTTGAGTCTCACACGAGTGAGAATTCTTGATGTTGGTTAAAGCCCATGGAGAACTCGATTCCACGAGAAAGTTGAATCATATGAACATGCATGAACCGAGCCATGCCCTAGATGTAGGTCTAGTCGAGGATCGATGTTTCGTGCTTCTGAATAGTGATTTACTTCCCTCTGTCAGCCTCATGTACAAACATGAGCATTTCAACCAACTCACTTAACCAAAATTCATACCAAACAATCACTAATTTTGACCTCAAATAAATTGCACTATTTTTTTGTGTGTAAGCAAGATATATTAGAAAGAGAACTAAGGGTTCTTAAAATCTGATACATAAGGACTCCAGCTATACTCGACAAAAAATAAAATTATAAACCAATTGAATTAACGAGAGAAATAACAACGGATCTTTACAAAACTCGTAAAAATTGCAATTGGGGTGAGTAATATCCCCTATGAAAGACCACCTCCATACCAAAGTCTTAATGTTTTAAACCATATTTAAAACGTTCCAAGGATCTTTCCGAAAAAGAATACCATTCCTAAAAAGCCATATGCTCCAAGTTATAGCCAACCAAATGCAACTTAATTTACCCTCCTTCATTTTCACATGCTTGCAAAATTTATACCAAAACATGAAACTCCCTTTAGGGTCCTCATCCATTACATCTGATATACCAATCCACTATGCTATATCCCTCCAAATTAACTTAACAGTAGAACACTTGAAAAAGTGTGATCCATTGATTCAAGAGCAGACCCACAAAAAACACAATTAAAAGAATCATTCAAAAAAAAAAAACCTCTAATCCTCAAGATATTCTTAGTCGGAAGTATATTAATAAAAAGTCTCCATCTGAATGCTTTAATCTTGAAGGGAACATCCATTTTCCACACAAGGGTTAAAGCGTTATCAAACTTTTTGAATGGACCGTAAGGTCTACAGAAATCTGCATAAAAATGATAGCAAGAATTAACTGGAAAAATATCACTTTTTCCAGTCATCAAGCAATCGATTCACGACCATCCGAACAACAAATGGTCGAAACAAGAGCAGACCGCAGAGCCTGCATTTTGGGTAACAGACCAGAATTATGAATATCTGCTAAAGGAATGGAGAAATCACCCCAACACCACTCATCCTCCCTTAAACCCCCTATCCCTGCCACCGAAACCCACTTCAAATGAGAATCCAAAAAAAAGCGAAGGATAAGCATCCTTCAAAGTCGAATCTTGTAAACACATTGAATGCCAAAAAGAGATGGTGAAGCCTTTACCAATTTTGAAAGTTTTTGACAATAACATCATTATGAGAATTCCTATGAAGAGATAAAATGTCCTTCCATCAAGAAGATATGGAAAAAGATACTTTATTAAGATCATAACTGTTGACCACCTGCATACAAATATCACCATACCGAGCACGTAATAAATTATACCAAATAGAATATGAGCCTTGAAGAATCCTCCATCTCCATTTATTAAGAAGAGAAAAATTGAAATCATCGATTCATTTAAGGCCAATCCCTCCATTTTAGAATGTTAAGCACAACTCATTCCACCCCACCAAATGAATCTTTCTTTTCTCCTCCGAGCCTCCCTACAAGAAATTACTTTGAAGCTTCATAATATCTTTCACGATCTTCACCTGCATTTTATAGAAAGACATGATAAAAATAGAGAGGGAACATAATACCTATTTTAGGAGAGTAATTCTCCCCCAAGATTGAGGAACCTATTTTTCCAACTCGAGAGGCGCCTCTTTAATTTCTCCCAAAGCGGGTTGCAAGTCGAAATCCTCCTAGGATTAGACCCGATATGAATACGAAGAAAAGAAAACTCCTCTCCTTCCACGCTACAAGATAAAAGAGATGAAGCGACTTCTAACAAATTGTTGCTAATATTTATACCAATTAATTTTCTTTTGTGATAATTGATACCAATACCCGGAACCAATTCAAACTTATTCAACATCGTCTTTATAGCCCAAACTTGCTTCTAACTACCTTCTCCTATCAAAAACATGTCATCCAAAAATTGAAGGATATCAACCATGTATTTACCGTTGATAAGAAAGCCTTCATATTCACCAATCTCAATCGCTTTCTTCACCAAACCTGTTCGACCTTCTGCAACTAAAATGAAAAGAAACGGAGAAAGAGAATCTCCTTGCTTCAATCCTCTCTCTTCCATAAATTCCTTTGTCGGACTCCCATAAATAAGAAACAAAATTTTACTTTGAAAAATAAACAAATCCATCCATCTCATCCATAAATCCCTGAATCCCATTTTCTTCAACATAAATCTAAGAAAGTTCCGACTCACTTTCTCGTATGCTTTTTCAAAATCGAACTTGAAGAGAAAACAACTACTCCCTTCCTTTTGCGTATAATCAACTACTTCATTTGCTATAAAAACTTAATCAAGGAGTTGTCTTTTCGGAATGAACGCACTTTGAAAAGTTGAAATAATGGAATTCAAAACACGCTTCAATCTATCCAGCAATAATTTAGAGACCGCTTTATACATACAACCAATTAAGCAAATGGGTCTATAATCATCCAAGCCTAACGGGTTAGGAGATTTAGGGATCAAAGTCAAAAAAGAAGATATCACCACCTTGGAAATAACTCCTCCGGTATGGAAGCCATTAAAGAAACGAATGAAGTTCTCTTTAAGAAAGAATCAACATTTCCTAGTGAAGAGAAAAGAAAAACCATCCGGGCCCAGACTCTTTGATCCCCCGCATCCCCAAATGGCTTCCTTGATCTCACTTTCCTCGAAAGGAGACTCAAGAAAGAGATTATCCTCCTGTTTAACCATTTTGAAAGAAATACCTTCTAAAGAAGGCATATTCCTATCTGGATCATAAAATTTACTAGAAAAATGAGATAGAACTTCCTCCTTAACTTTTGAAACCGAATCAACCATACCACCCGAGGTGTTAATGGGGCAAATGTGGTTCTTCCTTATCCTCTCTTTCATCACCTTATGGAAGAACCCACTATTAGAGTCACCATCGTTGAGCCATTTCAACCTATACTTTTGTATAAGCATGTTCTCCTTGATCCTCAAATTCAACCAAAAGCGACTAGTAGCCGCGTTCCTATTAGTAACAATAACATCCCTTCTTCCAACAGAATCCTCTTCAAGTAGTTCATCCTATTTATTCACTTACCTCACCTCATCCTTTACCTTCAATTCTATCCTCCCAAAGACCTATTTATTCCACCACTTAAGTCTCCCTTTGAGAAGCTGAAACTTCTCCTTTAACACAAAATCGATCCTCCCTTCCACTATAAGGTCCTTCCATTCCTTTTCAACAAAAGGAATAAAAGACTTGAAAGTGAACCACTCATTGTTGGCCTTTAATGGTTTGGGCCCTCAATATACATTATCCTTAACTAACCAAATAAGACAAAAGTCTAATATGTCTCTCGAACCAACATGTTGACCAACCACTCCCCACCTATTCACAATAGAGTCTGAAATAAGGAAGCGATCTAATCTGCTCATCGACTTATCATCTCCACTATACCAAGTAAATCTTTTCCCATTGCAAGGAACGTCGACAAGCTTACAATCTTCAATGAAGTCTACAAAAGCATTATTCTCGCCATAAAAATCTACCAAAGACCTCCCTTTCCTTTCTCTATTATTCTTAATGGCATTAAAGTCCCCACAAATAATCCATTCCTCATCTACATATTTCTCATTAAGATCCAACAAAACTCTCTACATTTTTTTTTGTTGAAGTCGCATGGAGAATATATATTAAAGACATAGTAAATATCGTTTTTCCAAAGCACATTTATCCCAAAAAATCCTACTCATTTGAAACTGTTCTGAACAATAACCGTATCTTCCTTTCAACGCGTGATAGTTTCGCCTGACATACCAACCGAGTTTGAGAAAGAAAAGCTAACACCCTTGCTTTTCCAAAATAGTTTAGCAATGAAATCCTCCATCTTTGCAATATTTTTTTCCTGAATAACAAAAATATAAGCATTACCTTTTCTAATTATAGAGCTAATCCCCCTCCTCTTCAAGATACTACCGCCCCCTCTAATGTTCAGCGATCCTATAATCATTGAGACAGATTCGAAGACTCATTCGTACCCTTATTACTCTTAAGACCACCTCTCTCCATCTTTGTTATCTTTCTCAGATGATTACTCTTCCCTTCTGACCCCGCCACCCCAAGAGCTGCTATAGCTGACCAAAGTTTTCCACTAATGTTATTATCTAAGTACTCCCATTGTCTAACATTATTCCTACAGATGTCAGAGTATTCAAAATGGTCTAACATTAACCTGAGAAAAATTATGTATTTCGACCTCCTTGTTGTTGTACCCCAAAATTTTCCCTCTTATTTATCAAGATTTTTCTTATAAGATCTCTTTGACTCAGGACTGGATTAGGGTTTGACCAGCTCAAGACATTTCATCATGCACTGATGACCCAAAATTAGGGTTTGGGATTGCACAAGGATTTTTGGAATATCAATGCTTCATATGACTTTCAAGTATCATTATACACCCCTAAGATTACTCATGTCAAGTTTCAAGCTTTGAATCACATTTTTGATCAGTCAATTGGACAGTTGACCTAAAAATCAACTGTATTGGGGGGAAAGTCAACCATGACCAATTTACAGTCAAACTTCATAATTTTTTATCCACATCAACATTTTAGACTCATATGAATCATTTTATCAAGTTTGGACCATAATTCCTCAAGAAATTTGACCAAATCATCAAAAGGGCAAAATGGTCAAAATTAGGGTTTTGACTGAGAAAGGGCAATTTATGATTTTTTTTACCTAAAAATGATCAATTGAATTAAAGCATAATTTCAAGAGTTCAATTGCATCATCTTGACTCAAAGCCATGGTTCAAAGCATTGCAAATCCATTGGATTGACAAAATAAATTTTGCAGTCAACTGATCAAAAGTCAACTGTATACTGAAAAGTCAAACTTTGACTTTTTAGTCAAAATCAAATGCCAAGGATCACAATTCATCAAAACATGTCAAAATGTGAAACTTGTTCATCAAGAAATCAAAGATTGAAGATTTTGTTTTGAAATTTGAAATTTCTTAACTTAGAAATTTTTCTAAGTATAGAAAAATTCTTATTTTTTCTCAACTTTAAGCCAAATTTTCACCATGATACAAGTTGATTCAAAGAAAGTTCCCAACATGAAAGTTGTAGATCTCCATGAAATATACAAATTTGCTTCACACAATTTCTCCTAAATATGCTTGGATCTCAAGATATAATTTTGTGAATACATGCTCATGAACTAAAATAACTTAGTGAAATTTTGCCCTAATTTAGGCAGGTTTTTTACCTAACTTCATGGCAACTTTTCACCTAGTTCCAAGATGAATATTGAAAATCATTTCAAATATGAGTTATATAGCATATTGCAAGCTTTCCAAAATATCCAAGAACTCCTTGAGATCATTCTTGAGTAGGGAGAATCGAAGAGATGAAGTTGGCAATTTCTCACTTTGATTTCAAGCCATTTCATGGAGAATAAAATTCAAATCCAAACCAAGGCTGCATAATCCTTGCTTTACAGGTCTCAAACTTGTTTCTCACTCGATAATTTAATTCTACACAGTTGATAAATCCTTAATCCAACCATAAGAGCCTTTGTCCAAGTTTTAATTCCATAAATGGCACAAAGTTGTCACTTCCATTTTAGAAAAGCACAACTTTTGCATTTGCCAACTTCTTGAGCTTTGCACCTGTTCCTTCTGCACACACAAGTCCTATAAACCAAAATCAAAGTGCCTAAGACTTGTACCAACTCAAATCAGGCTTGTACAAGCATGTAGAGAGTTGTCTCCTCACTTTTCTTAAAAGGCAAGCAATAGAGCAAAAAGCCTAGAACTGAGAAACCTCGTGTGGAATTGTTTTGAAACCTTTTCTATAATTATACTCAAACACATTACAACCTAACACACGATTGCAAAAGGCCAGAAACTCTCTCAAACTCTCTATCACCAAAAACCTGCCATAACTTGCAGTTTTGCATCAAGCATAGCAATCCAAAAATCTACTCGTGCGTTTCAAGTTCTAATCACCTAAACACTTAACCTACATCATATCTAAGCCTTCCAGACCATCATCCCTTCAATGTAAATCCTCCTTCTCCATATGCCATTTTTGCATTTCAAGCTTGCAGGTTGACTTGGATAGAGAGATTTAGGCACTTTCAAAGCAAGGTAAGGATTGGAACACACTCAGGGAGGTTCAGGCAAGCTAAAGGAATCCTCAGGCCTTCTCAAAACTCACTCCAACTCCATTCACGATCTCAACTGAAAGAGGTAAGAACTCTAAGTTCTATCTCTTCATACAGGCATCCTTGGGTCTCTATTTGTGAAAATAAAATGTAGATATCCTTATGCTAAAGCCAACCATGTGCATAGATTTCATTTATATTCATTGTGTATAGAGAATTTTAGATTTCAAGTTTCTGTAAAAATTAGGTTTGAAATTAGGGCCAATGAAATTAGTTTTGATCTTTGACTGTTAGCTTACATGAGATACATGTTTGAAATCGTGGGAAAGAGTACTATCATTTTCATGTTTGAAGTTTCCATTTTCATGGAGAAATGAGAGAGATATGATTGATCTGGCTAGCTAGAGGAAGAAGACGAAGTACAGGGCAAGGAAGAGATTAATGTTATGTATTTAGATTCATTGTGTATAGAGAATTTTAGATTTCAAGTTTCTGTAAAAATTAGGTTTGAAATTAGGGCCAATGAAATTAGTTTTGATCTTTGACTGTTAGCTTACATGAGATACATGTTTGAAATCGTGGGAAAGAGTACTATCATTTTCATGTTTGAAGTTTCCATTTTCATGGAGAAATGAGAGAGATATGATTGATCTGGCTAGATATGTTTTAACTCGATTAGAGGTGTTACATACCCAACTTTTCCTAAAACATGTAATCTAATCTCATTCATTTTTAAAAAATTTAATACTTTAGCTTTTTGTTGGCTTCTCCTACTTCGGCGGTCACCTTGGTAAACTTCATGGATCTATGTGTTTATAAGTAATATCAAAGTGATACAAAGTGGTAAATTTTATTGATAGAAAAGTTGCAATCAACTATTTGGTTTTGATGATGGCAACACCTGATATCCAACAATATCTAGTATAGTCCTTATTTCTTGAAGATAGCTCAAGTGGTCGAAGATACTCAAGATATTTTATCAAGTTATCCTTTTGAAGATTCCCTTGATGATCAAGTCATCTCTTTGAAGTCAACACATGATATCCAACGATGTAGTGAAGACTTCTATTTCAAGATTCTATAGTGGATCTGTTGTACCCCAAAATTTGCCCTCCCATATTCTTAAAGAAATTGCCAAATCAAGTCTCAAGATTCCCCAAGGGTTGCACAGTATAAAGGCCTCCTAAGTAGTCAAGATTAGGGTTTGTGTTCTGATCAAGAAAAGGAAGTTTTCAAGGGCCCAATCAAGTCTCACATGCCTATAAACATGGTCAGGCATCCTCATATCAAGTTTCAAGACATTCAGCACAAAATTGCACAGTCAAAAACCCTAATTGCACTACAGTCAACTGTAGGGGCAAAATGGTCATTTGACAGTCAAAGTTCAAATTTTTGGTCAACATATCATTTTGAAGCCACAAACATCATTTGATCAATGCTTGATCATGATTCTCAAAATTTGGCTCAAGAATCATCAAATTGCAAAAGTTTCCTTATTTGGACAGTTGAAAAAGTCAACTGAAATTGACCAGGGCATAACTTTCACATGGATTATCAGAAAAATTCCATCCAAAGCTCATTTTGAAGAGAAAGATATTTCCTACAACTCATCTTCATACTTCAAGTCCAAGAAATGCTCTCACAAAAAGTTATCAATTTCAACATTATAGGTCATTTTTAAAAGTCAACAAAAAGGGACTTTAAGTCAAAGGCCATAACTTGAGATTGGTAAATCAAAATGACATGGGACCAAAGACATTGGTTAGAGGACTCAAAGACCTTTCCAAAATGTCCAAGAACATGATAAAAGCTTAAACATTGAGCAAGTTATGCCTTGTGGAAGTTGGGAAATTTTTGGATATTTTGAAAAGTCAACATTACTTCAAATGACCTAAAATTGCTAATGGGCCCATTTTTCTTCCATAATTCATCATCCATGACATATGCACGACTACTTGGCCCAAAGGGAAGTCTTTATTCATTATTTATTTATTTATTTGAATTTTTATTTATAATAATTCATTTAAATCAAAATAAATGTATGAAAAATGCTAACCTAAAGTTTTAAATCTTTTTGTGCATGTTTTACTCTCAAGATTTCGTGATTGTACCAATATGGAAAGATTTGGATTGATTGGCTTGATTGAGAACAAAAAGCACATGGAAAAAGATTGGAAAAAATCTTAGAAAATCAAATTTCCAAAATCATGAATGCAAGATATTTGGATCCATATTTTTAACCTAATTCACTCTTGCATAAGTATGGAACACAACCCTAATCAGAAAACACACTGAGCTGCGCCCAAAAGCCATTATCAAACTTGGAAAATTTTGTCTAAAACTCAAATCTGAAAACTACTTTCTAGGACGATTCAAGGCACAATTCTCATCTCATTAGCTTCCTCAAGCATCACTGAACATATTCCAATCAAAAACCTTCATCAAAGCTCAAGGAATCGGTATACAGAACTCCAAATATTTCATGAAAAACTCATAATCGTGTTTTCAAATCTAAGCATTTTCATAACATTTTATTCATTGATTCATGTTCCTTATGAAATCCTGAAGCTAACCAATATATTTAATTGCCTTTTTATGTGCTACACGTGATTATGCCATGATTGATTTTTAGGGTTTGCAGAGCTTTAGATTAGGGGTTTTGTAACAAAGAAAAATTGGAACCCCTAACCACCACCATTCAAATCAGCGCATGAGGACGAAGACCATGGAACCCTTGCGCTCAATTTATGAGCGTTGTAGGGCTAATCGCTATTTTCTCAAAGGACCCATTCTGAAACGGTGAAAAAACCGTGGCTTTTGTTTTTGTATTTCAAGCACGCGAAGAAGACGAACTCGTGGCCAGCAACCATTGGCTCTTTTAAATTTCGCGCGTTTTTAAACCACTAACCATTGTTTCTTATTATATTATTCTTCGTTTATTTTATATACAAAGCGCAACAATTGGTTCAGTGGCAAGGCATAGTGGTAGCAACAGTCCTGACCTGGGTTCGAGCCCCAGGTCTGTATTATTTCCCATATTATTTTGCAATCCACGTTCCCATGCAGTGCCAACATCAAGACGCACCATATGCCTTCCAGAATCCCACATCCACGTGCCCCTGGAGATCAAATCAAAGGCATAGATTGGAAGCGCATCATAAGCCTGGTCAAAGCGCTAGCACGCTACCTGGAAAAGGTCAAACGGACCAAGGTTGTTGGGCCAGAATTCTTGGATTAAACCTCCTATTTGGGGACTACCAACCCCCCCCCCCTGGTTTGCAATTCTCTATATCTTCCTTATATTTTATTTTCAATTATTATTTTATTTTCTTTATTGTTTTGAATTAATCAATTATTTTCACAAAATATAAAAATACACATAAAAATCAGAAAAGAGAAAAAATAATAAAATATTATTTATTTTAGTATTTTCATAAGCAAATTTGCATGTAAATAAAATTAGTCTTAAATTAGGAGTTAATTTTAATTCTTTTGATAATAAATTAAAAAAACATAGAATTAGGTTTAATTAATAATTTTTCATCCTTTTTTTATTTTTCTTTCAAATAATTAAATATTTATTTTATTTATTTTTATAATCAAATGTGCATGTAAAAATTAGGTTTAATTTAGGTTAAAAATTTCAATATTTCTTAATAAATTAAAAAAATAACTAGAATTAGGGTTTGCATCTTATTTTGATTTTAATTAATTCTCCCTTTTCATATTAAATCTTAAAAAACATAAAATACCAAAAAAAAACAAGTTACTTCCTTTAATTAATTAATTCAGCGTTAATTCAATTTTTGCAAAAGGGTCCAACGCCCTCGTTTCGTTCTTAATTTCTCATTAATTCGCATTTATTTTATTTCTCGTAAATATTAATGTATCTCTCCCGAAGCCTTGTAAATAATTGCTCGTACATTTTTAATTCCTTATTTTTCTGTCAAATCGGGTCCTGGTTAATTTTGGCGATGTGGACCCGCGCCATTTGTAATAGCTTAGAATTTACTTTTCTCGCAACTTTTTAACTGCTAACTCAAAAGCATGAAAGAATGTATGGACAAAATAAAAACAAGCGTAGAACACCAATAACATGACAAGATAAATACAAATGAAAACGACACACGAATCGCACACACCACCCCTAGGGTACGCCTCACTGTTGCCTTGCCTTCGAAAGGTGATCGTCGAGTAGAGGATGTCTTAGTAAGTCCTCATGATCCGAGAACCTGGCATGAGGGTAGCTTCTAAGGTGTCTTCCCATTGCTCTGGTGATCACCATGTCCCGAACCTCGAATTGACCCGAACACCTCCAACGGTGGTGCTACCTACCTCTCAATGGTGGGATGGCACTACTTTAAAGGATATCTACGCAGACGAATTCCTTAGGGTAGGTAGACGACTCTAGATACTTGCTCTAATTTCAAAAACAAATCAAAAAATACTTTTCACACCGACACCTTTTCAAAAAGCTTTCGAAAGCAATTTTTCAAACACTCTTGAGGACCGATACAAGAGTCGAACTGGAATTTTCAAAGAAATTTTTTAAAACCCACATTGAAAAGCAAACAAACCTTTTTGAAAACACAATGAGCAAGTATCTAAGAGCCCATGGATAACCATGGATAGAAAGGGTGCTAACACCTTCCCTTTCTATAATCTACCTCCCGAACCGAGAGCGATCTCTATAAGGAATTTTTCTGTGCTTTTGTCCTTTCCATTTGGAGAACATAAAAGACGATGGCGACTCTTGCTTACCGCGACATTTCGCGAACCAGCGTTAAACAGTCAGTTCCAGATCCACCGATCACAGAATTGGCGACTCTGCTGGGATAAAACTTAAAGTGAGGTGTACCTTAGGGTTAGTTCATAACCGTGTTTTCAATTGCTTTCCTTGTTTGCTTTAAATTGTGGGACTGTCTTGGGAGTTCTATAGATCCTAACCCGGATCTGGGGATACCTTCTTAGAAAGTAGCAACAAGGTTGTGAGGGAACTGTGCGGGGTATACCGACATGGTTGAAACAGTCTGCTACGTTGATGTGGCACTTTGGTGTGTACCGGTAACCCTTGAGTTCAGTCAAGGAGAGTACGGGGCCTCCGCGTGGTGTCGTGAAGCATCAACAGACCTTAGGAACCTTAATTGAACTATCTTGGCCTCTTTAGGGTAGTGAGATAACTGACTTTTGTGCAGTCCGAGGTTGGTTGATACTCGATACTACACTCAATTGAGGGTTGCTTTCCTGGAATATTTCGGTCGCCAGTTCAGTGGCTAAATCGAAACGATGAACAATGAAAGCAATCCCGTGATATTGGGACCCTTAGAACCCGGTTACTTCTAATAGGACAGGTTGAGCCCACCCACTTCAAGAGGGTAATACCCAGACCCCATGCTGGCCTTAAACCTTAAGGGCTTGTCTTGTGTGCCTTGTGTGCCTTACATGTTTGTCTTTGTAAATATCTGTGGTGTGTTTAATCATAGCATCATGACATCATCCAACATCATATGCATTGACTAACCATTTCAGGGGTTCGAATTTTCATCTTTGTTCTTGTTTTGTAGGACATGGAAACTGTTCGGAGAAAGACAATTCAAATCAGTCTTGTAAGGATCCCTCCTCAGCTTAAGGAGCTTATATCCAGGATTCCTGAGAACTCTTCATTCAGTGAAAGACATGGAAGCCTCATCAGCTTGGTCAACACCAACATTGAGGAAGATATGATAAAGGTCATGTTCCAGTTCTTTGATCCTCTGCATCACTGTTTCACCTTCTTGGACTATCAGTTGGTACCTACATTGGAGGAGTTCTCCCGGCTCCTGAAGATCCCTATCCTTGATCAGCTACCCTTCAACGGTACAGAAAAGGAACCTAAGCTTGAAGAGATTGCTAAAGCCTTGCACCTACAGTCATCTGACCTCAAGGGACATTGGGAAGTTAGAAGTGGTATCAAAGGGTTCTTAGCCAGGTTTCTGTTTGAAAAGGCCCATGAATGTTGGAACTCCCTTGACTTGCAAGCTTTTGAAGAGGTTGTGGCCCTCCTTGTCTATGGTTTGGTGTTGTTCCCTAATCCAGATCAGCTTATTGATATCAGTGCTGTTCAGATCTTTATGTCCAGGAATCCTATACCTACGTTGCTGGGGGACATCCTTCACTCATGTTACACTCGAACCATGAGAAAAAGAGGTGTCCTTATGTGTTGCACTCCTCTCCTGGGAAGGTGGTTTATTTCGCACCTTCCACAATCAGTCCTGAAGAATGAGCGGGGTTTGAGATGGTCACAACGGTTGATGACTCTTACACATGCAGATATACATTGGTGCCCTAGGTCCAGAGAAGATGTCACTATCATTGATCGTTGCGGGGAGTACCCTAATGTTCCTTTACTTGGAATCAGAGGAGGTATTACTTACAGCCCATGCCTGGCTTGGAGACAGTTTGGTTATGCTCGGAGGGATGGTCCTCATGACATGTTAATTCCTGACATAGTTTTTGACTTCGACAATGATACTCAAGGACTTCGCCAGAGATTTATCAGAGCCTGGAGGATGCCAAGTAGGATAGACAGCAAGACACTGGGGCACAGGATCTCCATCCCATTGGAACCTTATCTCAAGTGGGTACGAGCCCGCTCCCAGAAGTTAGTGATGCCTTACCCCCATATGCTCCCAGTAATCAAAGAACCAGTCTTGGAAGGAGAAGTGTCCTACACTATTCAGCACCCTGATATGCCCACATCCTGGGAAGAGATGCAGAAGAGTTGGATCCAGCTTAAGGAAGAACGGAATTCTCTTGAGACTAGTCTACATGCCAGTGAAAAGAAGGTCTTGGAGCTCACCCGCCTGTTGCATGAGGAGAGGAATCTCAACACTTACATAGCTCCAAAGAGGATGCGTAGCATATTCTGGGATTGATTTGATTTTTGTATTATTTGCCCATGAGGCTTTGATGTACTAAACAATGATTTCTTTAATGATAACGTGTGTTCCTTTTTGTCTACAACAAATTTGAACTTTCGAACCCTTGAATGCATTGCATAAACACATATCATTCATCATGTGCATATCAGGTTTTTCCTCTTTTCAGGTTGCTTACAGTTCTTCGCTGTTTATTTCAGCATCATGAATCCCGACTCTTCATCAACTGAGACCTCCATCAAGGCTCTTCAGGCGCAGAATGCGCAGTTTCAGGAATTAATCAAGGGTTTGGCTCAAGGCCAAGAAGAGCTGAAGGCTATGCTCCTGAAGAAGGAGAAGAAGAAGAAGAGAAGAACTGTTCTGTTCAACTCGGGCCGAAGGTTTGGTAATGCTCTGCAGCAGGAAGAGGCTGGTTCTTCTGTTGGCAAGAGTAGTCCTCAGGCAGAAGCAAGGGTTCCTAGTCCGGTAGTCTCCGACAACGAGACTGATTTTGATGAAGAGCAGTACCCTCCTGCAGAAGACAAATACAAACAACTGGAGGATAGGTTGAAGGCTATGGAGATTCAACAGGTACCTGGGCTGGATTTCGGAGATCTGGGTTTGTCAACTGGTGTGATCATCCCTCACAAGTTCAAAGCACCATCCTTCTCTAAATATGACGGGGCGTCTTGTCCCAAGCTGCATCTAAGGTCCTATGTTCGGAAAATGCAACCGTACTCTGCGGATAAGAATTTATGGATCCACTTCTTCCAGGAGAGTCTTTCAGGGACTCATCTCGAATGGTTCTATCAGCTGGACGGGACCAAGGTTCGTAACTGGGAGGAGTTGGCTACTGCTTTCTATAAGCAGTATCAATATAATGCCGACCTTGCCCCTACACGTACCCAGCTCCAGGGTATGTCGTTAGGTGCAAGCGAAGGTTTTAAGGAGTACGCTCAGAAGTGGAGAGACCTGGCTGGTAGGGTGCAGCCACCATTGACTGATCGGGAGTTGGTAGACATGTTCTTGGGGACCCTATCTGGGCCGTTTTTCAACCATCTGATCGGGAATTCTTCTGCTGGGTTCACTGATTTGATTCTGACTGGAGAGAGAATTGAAGCTGGGTTAAAGTCTGGGAAGATTCCGAAGGGTGCATCATCTAGTTCTGAAAAGAAACCCTTCAAGAAGGAGGCTAGTGCCGTGTATGGTTCCAAGAGATCAGAGAGACCTGAGCGCCGCCAATCTGTCAGTGCGGTAATGATTGCTAAGCCTGCTGCCGCTCCCCGGCCGACCAATCCTCAAAGGGCTGAAAGACCCCGGAGGGAGTTTACCCGGTTAAGCATGACCCTATCGCAGATCCTGCCACAGTTGCTATCCACCAATTTGGTGACTGTCAGGGAGGCTCCGAAGTTCCCCAATACTGCATCCCCTAAGTACAACCCGAATGCTCGTTGTGCTTATCATTCTGATAGCCCGGGGCATGTCACTGATGACTGTTGGGCATTAAGGAACAAGTTGCAGGACCTTATTGACGCCAAGGAGGTACAGTTTGAGGCATCTGAGAAGCCTAATGTAGTGACAGCTCCCCTACCTGCTCATGGAGTAAATGCTATTGGGGACGAGGACGAAGTTGATGAAGCTGAGTTTGATAGCTGGATCTACCCGGCAACCGACGGTGGACTTAACAATTGGAGCGCAAAAGACAATCTCCCTGTTTCTCTTGTTACTGAGTAATGAATTCCTATGTTTCGTTATTTTGTAATAAACAATAATAAACTCTTTGGCCCGGTGTCTTACCCGAGGCACAGTGGTTCTATTTGTGAGGGCATATAAATTGTCATTTCATATATCATGAATGAAAATCTTGGACGTATTTTCGCATTGCAAATCTTGTACTCCTTTTCTGTCTTTCTTTCCTTTACATATATTTCAAAGCAGCTGTATTTACACACACACTCACTCATACAGGTTTCAATCCACTCTGGATCTCACTGGTAACGACTCTGCTACTGCCAGTTATGACTTCGAAAATCCGATCAACTTAGCCGAAGACGAAGGTGAAGATGATTGCAAAGTGCCTGGCGAGCTTGCTAGACTGTTGCTTCAGGAAGAAAGGGCAATTCAACCCCATGAAGAGCCATTGGAAACAATCAACCTGGGTACTGAGGCAGACAGGAAAGAGGTAAAAATTGGCACCAACCTAGAGCTCAGCGTGAAGCAACGGTTAAACAAGATGTTACATGACTATATGGAGATCTTTGCCTGGTCCTACAAAGACATGCCCGGATTGGATACCGATACTATGGTCCATCACTTGCCAACTAAGGAAGACTGCCCTCCAGTTAAGCAAAAGGTCTGTCGGATGCATCCAGAGATGTCTGAGAAGATTAAAGCCGAGGTTATGAAGCAGTTTGATGTCGGGTTCCTTGCAGTGACTTCTTATCCTCAGTGGGTTGCTAATGTGGTGCCGGTACCAAAGAAGGACGGTAAGGTCAGAATGTGTGTCGACTACAGGGATCTGAACAGGGCCAGCCCCAAGGATGACTTCCCTTTACCTCACATTGATGTCCTTGTTGACAATACAGCTCAGCCTAAGGTGTTCTCTTTCATGGATGGGTTTTCAGGTTACAATCAGATCAAGATGGCACCTGAAGACATGGAGAAGACTACATTTGTTACTCAGTGGGGGACCTTCTGTTACAAGGTCATGCCATTCGGGTTGAAGAACGCTGGGGCAACCTACCAACGTGCCATGGTTGCTTTATTTCATGATATGATCCATCATGAGATAGAGGTGTATGTTGATGACATGATCGCAAGGTCCCAGACTGAAGAAGAGCACCTAGATCATCTGCAGAAGTTGTTTGACCGGTTGAAACTATACAAGCTAAGATTGAACCCGAACAAGTGCACCTTCGGGGTAAGATTTGGGAAATTGCTAGGCTTCGTGGTAAGTGATAAAGGTATTCAAGTGGACCCTGCTAAGGTCAAAGCTATTCAAGAGATGCCAGTTCCTAGGACAGAGAAGGAAGTCAGAGGCTTTTTAGGACGCCTAAATTACATTGCTCGATTCATCTCACATCTGACTGCTACCTGTGAGCCAATCTTCAAGCTGCTGAAGAAAGATCAGGTGGTACGTTGGAACGATGAATGTCAGGCTGCTTTTGACAGAATCAAAGAGTATCTCCAAGAACCACCCATCCTTATGCCACCGGTTGAAGGGAGACCTCTGATACTATATCTAACAGTGCTTGACAACTCAATGGGGTGTGTGCTGGGGCAGCATGACGAGTCTGGCCGAAAAGAGCATGCCATTTATTACCTTAGCAAAAAGTTTACTGACTGTGAGACCCGATACTTACTGCTCGAGAAAACTTGCTGCGCTTTGGTATGGGCTGCTCGCCGGCTGAGACAGTATATGCTGACTCACACTACCTTGTTGATCTCAAAAATGGATCCTATAAAGTACATATTCGAAAAGCCTGCTCTGTCTGGGAGAATTGCAAGATGGCAAATGATCTTGACGGAATACGACATTCAATATACAACCCAGAAAGCCATCAAGGGAAGTGTATTGGCAGACCACTTGGCACATCAGGCCGTAGATGATTATCAATCAATGAACTTCGAATTTCCGGATGAGAGCATCATGATAGTGACAGATTGTGAAGTACCTGGACCGGATGAAGGACCTGAACCAGGATCCCGATGGTCTATGCATTTTGACGGAGCCTCCAATGCTTTGGGTAATGGTATCGGCGCCATCATCATATCTCCACAAGGTACTCATACTCCACTCACTGCCCGGCTATGTTTCAACTGTACCAACAACATGGCGGAGTATGAGGCGTGCATCATGGGTCTTCAAGCTGCGATTGACCTAAGGATTAAGTTTCTGAGTGTTTTCGGAGATTCCGCTCTTGTGATCAATCAGATCAAAGGAGAGTGGGATACGAAACATCCAAACCTGATTCCTTACAGAGAATGTGTGTTGACCCTGGTCCCCCACTTCACAGAGATAACCTTTGAACACTTTCCGAGAGAAGAGAATCAGTTGGCGGACGCGTTAGCTACAATGTCTTCTATGTTTAAGGTCAAATGGGATAATGAGGCTCCCCGAATAATCATCTGGAAACTGGACGAACCGGCATATTGCTGCGATCTCGAGACTGAGTTGGTGACTGAGAAGCCTTGGTACCATGAGGTGAAGAGATATCTAGAAGCTCAGGAATACCCTGAAGGTACATCTGTCAACGATAAGAAATTCTTGAGGAGGTTCGCAGCAAAGTTCTTCCTTAGCAACGGCATCTTGTACAAGCGAAACCATGATTCAACCCTACTGCGTTGTGTGGATAAGACTGAAGCAGAAAGAATCATGGAAGAGCTACATGAAGGGACCTTTGGTACACATTCCAGTGGACATACTATGGCTAAGAAAATCCTACGGGCAGGATACTACTGGTCCACAATGGAAGCTGACTGCTACCAACATTCCAGGACATGCCACAAGTACCAGATCTATGCAGACAAGGTGCATGTTCCTCCGGTTCCCCTGAATGTTCTGACTGCGCCATGGCCGTTTGCAATGTGGGGCATAGACATGATCAGCGAGATCAAACCTACGGCATCTAATGGGCATCGCTTCATCCTAGTGGCGATTGATTATTTTACGAAGTGGGTTGAGGCAGCATCCTATGCTACAGTAACCAAGACTGTTGTGGCACGGTTCATTCGGCACAATCTGATCTGTCGGTACGGCGTCCCTGAGCGGATTATTACAGACAACGGTACCAATCTGAACAACAAGATGATCGCTGAGCTCTGCGAACAGTTCAAGATACATCACCACAACTCTTCTCCTTACAGACCGAAGATGAATGGGGCTGTAGAAGCAGCAAATAAGAACATCAAGAAAATCGTGCAGAAGATGACAGTGACTTATAAAGATTGGCACGAGATGTTACCGTTCGCTTTACATGGGTACCGTACCTCAGCTAGGACGTCAACCGGGGCAACTCCTTTCTCTCTGGTTTATGGTATGGAGGCAGTCTTGCCGATCGAAGTGCAAATACCTTCTCTCCGGATAATGAAGGATGCAAATTTGAACGAGGATGATTGGATCCAGACACGACTTGATCAGCTTAACCTCATTGATGAAAAGAGACTTGCTGCTATCTGTCATGGTCAGACGTACCAAAAACAAATGATCAGGGCATTTAACAAAAAGGTCAGACCACAGGAATATCAAGTCGGGGATCTGGTAATCAAACGAATCATCCTTCCTCAGAGTGATCCAAGGGGCAAATGGACCCCTACGTACGAAGGGCCATTTGTGGTTAAGCATGTGTTCTCAGGAGGAGCCATGATATTGACCAACATGGATGGTGACGACCTTCCTCACCCCGCCAATGCAGACATAGTAAAAAGATACTACGCATAAAAAAAGACCCGCTAGGCTGACATGCCTAGGCAAAAATTAGGGCTTCCCGTCGAACCAAAAGGGTTCGAGCAAAATGAAGGGATGAAAATGAAAAATCTGTACACCCGGCAAGTCGAAAACCTGAAAAGGCGGCTTGGGCAAAAATGGGTATCCCGGTGGACTGAAAACCCGAAAGGGCGGTCCAGGCAAAAATTAGGGATAAAAGCGTAATACTATGTCTCATTGATCACTTTGCATCCAGAATCCGGTATCTACATTAGGTTCAAACGGCATCGATCAGTCAGCTTCACCTTCAACCAAGGTCATCAAGTGATGAGACGCTCGGAGTTATAAAGGCAATAGCAGAGTTGAAACCCAGTGGGATCATTCATTTCACACAGCTGTTTTGTTTTCTTTTATACAAAATTTGTATAAACTCTCTTGTCCGGCGGCGTTCCTCTTACTAGGACGTCAGCCTCTTGTACACAAAACGCCTATTCACAGGCCATTCAAAGTCAATACAAATATATTTTCAGTTAAATGTGCCAAGTGTTTTTCTTTTTCTGTTTTGTTTTGCGAAAAACGTCCAAGGTCCAATTTGTGATATATGCATTGACAATAATTTGCTAACTCATAAATATCTACATACGAAACAAAGGAATTAATTGCAGGTGACACTAGAAACAGGGGCAATAAAAGAGTTGTCTAAACAATCCAATTGTTCTATCCTCCAAGGTACCAAGGTAGGTTCAGCTAAAGAACATGACCAAGTACATCTTAATTCCCCAGAGAGTAAGTCAGCAGTCAGTGCATTCTTCTCCAAGCAAAGTTATCAAATCTCAAGGAAGTTGGGTATCCTCCAGCAGATATCAACATTCCCCAGCAGCAATACATATATTCTTAACAAGCATCCCCGGCAGTCTTGGTCTAAAGATTGTTCCCCGGCGGCAGACCAACATACAAAGGAATCGCTTCCCCAGCATATCAAAACTTCCCCAAGAAAGTCCAATCCAGTTCCCCAGGAAGGTTGGAATCTATCTCCCCAAGCAGTAAGCTTATCCCCAGTATATTCTGGAAGCTTATCCCCTAGCAGAGCACGAACGCGTCGTCCGGCTTTATTCAAAGAGTTATTTCCCTACCAGGATATAACTGGGTTATCCTCAGCCAAAAAGCCACGGAAAGAGCGTCCTCGACACAGTCCTTTCTTATCCCCAGCGAAGTCTATTAGCACTTCCAACACAACAAGGGTATCCTCAGCAAGTCATGCTCAACAATTCAGCAAAAGCATCTCTATCCCCACAGAGTGTTGCTTCCCAGCATGGTCGCTAGAGTATCTTTTCTCCCCGCAGAATCTTCCATTTGCCAAGTTTATTCCGCAACGGAGTCATCTTCTCCTACCGGTATTCTTGCAGTTATCATCCCCAGCGGAAGCAAAAATCTATTCTTCAACATCAGCCCAGGAGTGACTTCCCGGCACCCGTCAAGGATCTACTTTCCTAGACGAAAACATACATTCCTAAAACATCACATACATCATTATAGCATGCATAGACGCATCATATCATACAAATCTCATTTATGTTGAGAACATCATTGCTTGATCCATATCATGCATTGCATATGACTGACTTTTACCTTTCAGGAAAGATTCAGTTAAATTCTCAATCATCTTTCAAGACCTAGACCGGTTCAGTTAATCAACTCCAAAGATTTCTTATCCAGTCCAAGGCCTTCTCTAGTCCAGCTAAATCGACTCCCAACAGATTTTTCTGATGAAGACTCAGTAGAAGTTATCTCAGGCTTTTCTCAGACGCCCGCTTTTGAGATTATAATTTCCTATGGTTCTCTCCCCGATGGTTATAATTTCCTATGGTTCCCTCTCCGACGGTGAGTGAGGTGATAATTCCTTTTCAGATGGTTCCCTCTCCGACGGTGAGTGAGGTGATAATTCCTTTTCAGATGGTTCCCTCTCCGACGGTGAGTGAGGTGGTAATTCCTTTCCTTATGGTTCCCTCTCCGACGGTGAGTGAGGTGGTAATTCCTTTCCTTATGGTTCCCTCTCCGACGGTGAGTGAGGTGTTAATTCCTTTTCAAGATGGTTCCCTCTCCGACGGTGAGTGAGGTGATAATTCCTTTTCAGATGGTTCCCTCTCCGACGGTGAGTGAGGTGATAATTCCTTTTCAGATGGTTCCCTCTCCGACGGTGAGTGAGGTGATAATTCCTTTTCAGATGGTTCCCTCTCCGAAGATGAGTGAGGTGATAATTCCTTTTCAGATGGTTCCCTCTCCGACGGTGAGTGAGGTGGTAATTCCTTTCCTTATGGTTCCCTCTCCGACGGTGAGTGAGGTGGTAATTCCTTTCCTTATGGTTCCCTCTCCGACGGTGAGTGAGGTGTTAATTCCTTTTCAAGATGGTTCCCTCTCCGACGGTGAGTGAGGTGATAATTCTTTTCAGATTATAATTTCCTAGGGTTCCCTCTCCGACGGTGAGTGAGGTGATAATTCCCTTTCAGATTATAATTTCCTTTGGTTTTCTTCCCGATACTGCGAAGATGGTAATTCCCACCAAGATTTGCTCAACGAGCGTTGTTGAAGTTAAAGTCACCCAAGGTTCTCTTACCATTCATGCTAAGGTAGTAACCATCCCTGGTTCATTCATCATCTTTTGAAGCTCCAGACCCAGCTCCTGTAACCAGTCAGGACATATCTATACCAAGCATCTAAAAATCAGCTCCTGCAACGTGTTAGGTACTCATTTTCTGTTTTGCAGGTACGCAAGTTCTCGCTAAGGAATCTCTTACGCGATCGACATCCAGATGGCATCTATAAGCCCATCATCCTATCCAGCAACCTCTAAATGGCATCTATAAGCCCATTCCACCATCACACTGCTACTATGTGAGCGCAAATTTCTGGGCACTCTAGTGTTCAATCATCTTCTACCCTCGGATTACGAAAGGCACGTCAGCCAATCTGCATCCTCAGGTCTAAGAAGATTGAACAGGGCAACTGTTGTACCCCAAAATTTGCCCTCCCATATTCTTAAAGAAATTGCCAAATCAAGTCTCAAGATTCCCCAAGGGTTGCACAGTATAAAGGCCTCCTAAGCAGTCAAGATTAGGGTTTGTGTTCTGATCAAGAAAAGGAAGTTTTCAAGGGCCCAATCAAGTCTCACATGCCTATAAACATGGTCAGGCATCCTCATATCAAGTTTCAAGACATTCAGCACAAAATTGCACAGTCAAAAACCCTAATTGCACTACAGTCAACTGTAGGGGCAAAATGGTCATTTGACAGTCAAAGTTCAAATTTTTGGTCAACATATCATTTTGAAGCCACAAACATCATTTGATCAATGCTTGATCATGATTCTCAAAATTTGGCTCAAGAATCATCAAATTGCAAAAGTTTCCTTATTTGGACAGCTGAAAAAGTCAACTGAAATTGACCAGGGCATAACTTTCACATGGATTATCAGAAAAATTCCATCCAAAGCTCATTTTGAAGAGAAAGACATTTCCTACAACTCATCTTCATACTTCAAGTCCAAGAAATGCTCTCACAAAAAGTTATCAATTTCAACATTATAGGTCATTTTTAAAAGTCAACAAAAAGGGACTTTAAGTCAAAGGCCATAACTTGAGATTGGTAAATCAAAATGACATGGGACCAAAGACATTGGTTAGAGGACTCAAAGACCTTTCCAAAATGTCCAAGAACATGATAAAAGCTTAAAAATTGAGCAAGTTATGCCTTGTGGAAGTTGGGAAATTTTTGGATATTTTGAAAAGTCAACATTACTTCAAATGACCTAAAATTGCTAATGGGCCCATTTTTCTTCCATAATTCATCATCCATGACATATGCACGACTACTTGGCCCAAAGGGAAGTCTTTATTCATTTTTTATTTATTTATTTGAATTTTTATTTATAATAATTCATTTAAATCAAAATAAATGTATGAAAAATGCTAACCTAAAGTTTTAAATCTTTTTGTGCATGTTTTACTCTCAAGATTTCGTGATTGTACCAATATGGAAAGATTTGGATTGATTGGCTTGATTGAGAACAAAAAGCACATGGAAAAAGATTGGAAAAAATCTTAGAAAATCAAATTTCCAAAATCATGAATGCAAGATATTTGGATCCATATTTTTAACCTAATTCACTCTTGCATAAGTATGGAACACAACCCTAATCAGAAAACACACTGAGCTGCGCCCAAAAGCCATTATCAAACTTGGAAAATTTTGTCTAAAACTCAAATCTGAAAACTACTTTCTAGGACGATTCAAGGCACAATTCTCATCTCATTAGCTTCCTCAAGCATCACTGAACATATTCCAATCAAAAACCTTCATCAAAGCTCAAGGAATCGGTATATAGAACTCCAAATATTTCATGAAAAACTCATAATCGTGTTTTCAAATCTAAGCATTTTCATAACATTTTATTCATTGATTCATGTTCCTTATGAAATCCTGAAGCTAACCAATATATTTAATTGCCTTTTTATGTGCTACACGCGATTATGCCATGATTGATTTTTAGGGTTTGCAGAGCTTTAGATTAGGGGTTTTGTAACAAAGAAAA
The DNA here is from genome assembly GCA_948472305.1 of Vicia faba. Classification (NCBI taxonomy): domain Eukaryota; kingdom Viridiplantae; phylum Streptophyta; class Magnoliopsida; order Fabales; family Fabaceae; genus Vicia; species Vicia faba. Next base: position 537,498,782 of record OX451737.1, read on the forward strand.
AATGGAACCCCTAACCACCACCATTCAAATCAGCGCATGAGGACGAAGACCATGGAACCCTCGCGCTCAATTTATGAGCGTTGTAGGGCTAATCGCTATTTTCTCAAAGGACCCATTCTGAAACGGTGAAAAAACCGTGGCTTTTGTTTTTGTATTTCAAGCACGCGAAGAAGACGAACTCGTGGCCAGCAACCATTGGCTCTTTTAAATTTCGCGCGTTTTTAAACCACTAACCATTGTTTCTTATTATATTATTCTTCGTTTATTTTATATACAAAGCGCAACAATTGGTTCAGTGGCAAGGCATAGTGGTAGCAACAGTCCTGACCTGGGTTCGAGCCCCAGGTCTGTATTATTTCCCATATTATTTTGCAATCCACGTTCCCATGCAGTGCCAACATCAAGACGCACCATATGCCTTCCAGAATCCCACATCCACGTGCCCCTGGAGATCAAATCAAAGGCATAGATTGGAAGCGCATCATAAGCCTGGTCAAAGCGCTAGCACGCTACCTGGAAAAGGTCAAACGGACCAAGGTTGTTGGGCCAGAATTCTTGGATTAAACCTCCTATTTGGGGACTACCAACCCCCCCTGGTTTGCAATTCTCTATATCTTCCTTATATTTTATTTTCAATTATTATTTTATTTTCTTTATTGTTTTGAATTAATCAATTATTTTCACAAAATATAAAAATACACATAAAAATCAGAAAAGAGAAAAAATAATAAAATATTATTTATTTTAGTATTTTCATAAGCAAATTTGCATGTAAATAAAATTAGTCTTAAATTAGGAGTTAATTTTAATTCTTTTGATAATAAATTAAAAAAACATAGAATTAGGTTTAATTAATAATTTTTCATCCTTTTTTTATTTTTCTTTCAAATAATTAAATATTTATTTTATTTATTTTTATAATCAAATGTGCATGTAAAAATTAGGTTTAATTTAGGTTAAAAATTTCAATATTTCTTAATAAATTAAAAAAATAACTAGAATTAGGGTTTGCATCTTATTTTGATTTTAATTAATTCTCCCTTTTCATATTAAATCTTAAAAAACATAAAATACCAAAAAAAAACAAGTTACTTTCTTTAATTAATTAATTCAGCGTTAATTCAATTTTTGCAAAAGGGTCCAACGCCCTCGTTTCGTTCTTAATTTCTCATTAATTCGCATTTATTTTATTTCTCGTAAATATTAATGTATCTCTCTCGAAGCCTTGTAAATAATTGCTCGTACATTTTTAATTCCTTATTTTCTTTTTAATTCCTTATTTTTCTGTCAAATCGGGTCCTGGTTAATTTTGGCGATGTGGACCCGCGCCATTTGTAATAGCTTAGAATTTACTTTTCTCGCAACTTTTTAACTGCTAACTCAAAAGCATGAAAGAATGTATGGACAAAATAAAAACAAGCGTAGAACACCAATAACATGACAAGATAAATACAAATGAAAACGACACACGAATCGCACACACCACCCCTAGGGTACGCCTCACTGTTGCCTTGCCTTCGAAAGGTGATCGTCGAGTAGAGGATGTCTTAGTAAGTCCTCATGATCCGGGAACCTGGCATGAGGGTAGCTTCTAAGGTGTCTTCCCATTGCTCTGGTGATCACCATGTCCCGAACCTCGAATTGACCCGAACACCTCCAACGGTGGTGCTACCTACCTCTCAATGGTGGGATGGCACTACTTTAAAGGACATCTACACAGACAAATTCCTTAGGGTAGGTAGACGACTCTAGATACTTTCTCTAATTTCAAAAACAAATCAAAAAATACTTTTCACACCGACACCTTTTCAAAAAGCTTTCGAAAGCAATTTTTCAAACACTCTTGAGGACCGATACAAGAGTCGAACTGGAATTTTCAAAGAAATTTTTTAAAACCCACATTGAAAAGCAAACAAACCTTTTTGAAAACACAATGAGCAAGTATCTAAGAGCCCATGGATAACCATGGATAGAAAGGGTGCTAACACCTTCCCTTTCTATAATCTACCTCCCGAACCGAGAGCGATCTCTATAAGGAATTTTTCTGTGCTTTTGTCCTTTCCATTTGGAGAACATAAAAGACGGTGGCGACTCTTGCTTACCGCGACATTTTGCGAACCAGCGTTAAACAGTCAGTTCCAGATCCACCGATCACAGGATCGTTATCTCAACTCTCTAATGATGATAATCAACTAGAAGACATCTCAATCCTCATAAAGCTAGAAGATTCAAGATTCTTATGTGATATTAAAGTCAAAGAAAATGATGCCAAGACTTGAGGTTTAAAAGTTATGTGTGTGTATGTGTGTGTGTGAGAGAGATAGAGAGAAAGAGAGAGGAAGTGTGAAAGTTTTCTTGGTCATGTCTGTCTGAGTGACTAGTGTCTTGTAAAGACACAAAGGCATTTTTTAAATTACTAATACAAAATCACCTAAAATTGTTTTTAAGGCTTAATTAATTAATTAGGGGAAACGCTTGATCAATTGGAAGCCTTTTTTATAAAGGATAATTAATTATTCCTATTTCTATAATAAATTATTTCAATTTACATTTCCCACAATCGATTGGAAGAAGTATCTTGATGATTGACAACAACTAGAAATCAAAACAATCTTTTTTGGGGGTCAAATAATTGATTAGTCTAATCGACTATGAGACTTAAATTTTCCATGAAATGTTTTCAAATTCATACCATGTTTTGGTCTATAAATAGAGAGATCATATATAATTTCAAATCTTCTAGAAAATGAAATTTGATTCTACTTTCTCACTCCGTCATCTTTTTCTATATATCTCTAATTTTTCTCACTAACATTTTGCCTTAGTGTTTTGAATGTGTTTTTGTGCTTAGTGATGATCATTGTTTTAGGTGAGAGCATAATTGTAATTTAACAAGAGTGTATTATCTCTTGAGTAAAATTTTCTTCTATAAGAAGTTGTTTGGTTTCAAAGTAAACTAATAAAAGACCATGTTTGAGTTTTGAGATTATTGGAGTAATGATTAGTAGAGTGTAGCCTAGTGAACAAGAAAATATTAGTTAGAAAAGGTTGAGGGTTATTTAGGATCTCTAACTAACTTCTATAATGTAACAAATTTTCCCTTGCATGGATCTCTTATATATGTGCTACATGCAAGCTTCATTGATAAAAGATAATGAACATAGTTCAATGAATAAATCAAGATGAGTTTCATCTCTAATATGATATCAATCGCCTAAGGAAGCATTCTTCCACACTATTCAACCAACTTTGTAATATCCCATATCCTCTTAAGTGCTCCATTTGTTGTCGACTGCTGTGAATTGGCACAAACTGAACTCCTAAGTACTCTATTCATTGTCAGTTATAGTCAGCGGAGGATAATTGAGTAATTACTAAACTCAAAAGAGATTATTTCTTACTCAAATAGGGTGATCCTTACCGGTTAGTAAAATAAATAACATGTTGGTAACATAATTAATGGTCAATTGTTCACTTAAACGTGATACCTCTTCATAAGATACTTTCTCATATCTATCTCTTTCCAATTTTTACCCTTATTAGAAGATTAGAAAAGTGATAAAAAGAAGAAAAAATAAGAAAGTTGGTAAGAGAAGAGAAGCGAGAAAGAAAGAAAAAGATAAAGAAGAAGAGAAGAAGGAAAGAGAGAAAGAGGAAGATAAAAATTGGAAGAAGAAGAAGAATCATCATCATCTTCACCAATTCATCTCAATTTCTCCATTATCTTCATCATTAAGAGGTTAGTTCTAGTTAGTTAGAATTTGGGAAATAATTTGCATGAAAATGGAAACTGTGCGTTTGTGACATGCTTACTTGTGATGATTCATGTTGTTTGATGTGAAACCTTACTAAGACTAGAGTTGTTGTGACAATATATATGATTTATTTTGGTTGTGTGAGTATGTGTTAAAGTTATGATTAATGATGTTAAGAATATGTGAATAAACTATGTTACGTAGTTGTTGTTCCTTGAAGCATGATTCTTGTGTGTTGTTGTTATGAACACCGTAAATTGAAGTTGTATTGAATTATTGATGACGTGTGGTGGTTGTGAGAAATGTGATAGAACTATGTTTTTATTATTGTTGTTTCTTTTTTTAATGACATGTTACTACAAGGATTATGTAGAATTGATAAGGATTATAATGAGGTTGTAAAACAACCATAACTTAGTTATCCATATACTTTTTCTTGGTGTTAATTTCATGGTAAGCAGTGCCTGAGTATGTTGTAACATGATTGAAATGGATAATAATGGTTAAGGTTGGAAGAATATGCATTTAGAAATGAGATTTTTGGGAAAAATTGCAATGGTAATGGATTGCACCCTGTGACAATCAATTGTCATGCTCAAAATTTTCAGTTTTCACAGTTGGGAAAAAGTTGAAATTTTTTTGGACAATCGATTGTACCTATATGAGAATCGATCGTTTATTTTTTTTCACCCTAAAATGAGTTTCGTAACTCCGTTTGGGGCGTGGTTGAATGCGTTAGAAATCTAGTCAAATGCTCTACCATTTAGTAAAGAGAAACCATGATTTTAGACCAAATATCTCTTGGTGAATGACAATGATTATCATGTGTGCTTTATGAACTATATTATGAGTGTATGTAGGTGTTAAAGGTATGGTAAATGATTAAAATATTGTAATTATGAGTGAGGTTAACCTAAGGATAGTAGTTAGGAAAGTCAACTAGTAAGTATTTCTTAGGTTATGAAAATGACTTAGGTGTCGATGCTTGGTCGCAAAGTTACTTCAACGTGTACCGCAGACAAACAATCACTTGAATTATTAATCAATAGGCTTTGTATGGAGAGAAATACTTGCATGAAAACATACCTAAATCCATATTCTTAGAAACAACTAATAACGAAAGAGAACATTTTAAATTTATTTAAAATTTAATTTAGTTTTTAATTGGAATTATGAGGTGGTTGTCATAATATATGAGAGAGAAAATGTTATTTTTATTTTTTAATTAATAAAAAAAATGCAAATGGTGGTGTGGAAGGTTACATGTTATGTTTGTGTCTATTTAAGAATTTTCCTTGAATGGAACATGTTATGATAATATGAGAATTGGTGAATGTGATTACCTAGTGATTGATGAGTGTAACCACGATGAATGATGGAGCCTAATCACGTATTTGGAAATTACCCTTGATCGTACACATCCCAATTTATTGAGGTACTTATGTAAAGTATAATTGAAATGTGGCACCAATGATTCGTACCTCTGAATGGGTTTGAGTCTTATGAATGGGTTTGAGTCCCATAAAGGAGAGGTCTCATAAGTGATTTCGAGTCCCACAGAGACGTGGACACCTAAGTGGGTTGAAGTCCCATATGATGAAAGGTACTCTAAGTGGGTTTGAGTCTCACACGAGTGAGAATTCTTGATGTTGGTTAAAGCCCATGGAGAACTCGATTCCACGAGAAAGTTGAATCATATGAACATGCGTGAACCGAGCCATGCCCTAGATGTAGGTCTAGTCGAGGATCGATGTTTCGTGCTTCTGAATAGTGATTTACTTCCCTCTGTCAGCCTCATGTACAAACATGAGCATTTCAACCAACTCACTTAACCAAAATTCATACCAAACAATCACTAATTTTGACCTCAAATAAATTGCACTATTTTTTTGTGTGTAAGCAAGATATATTAGAAAGAGAACTAAGGGTTCTTAAAATCTGATACATAAGGACTCCAGCTATACTCGACAAAAAATAAAATTATAAACCAATTGAATTAACGAGAGAAATAACAACGGATCTTTACAAAACTCGTAAAAATTGCAATTGGGGTGAGTAATATCCCCTATGAAAGACCACCTCCATACCAAAGTCTTAATGTTTTAAACCATATTTAAAACGTTCCAAGGATCTTTCCGAAAAAGAATACCATTCCTAAAAAGCCATATGCTCCAAGTTATAGCCAACCAAATGCAACTTAATTTACCCTCCTTCATTTTCACATGCTTGCAAAATTTATACCAAAACATGAAACTCCCTTTAGGGTCCTCATCCATTACATCTGATATACCAATCCACTATGCTATATCCCTCCAAATTAACTTAACAGTAGAACACTTGAAAAAGTGTGATCCATTGATTCAAGAGCAGACCCACAAAAAACACAATTAAAAGAATCATTCAAAAAAAAAAACCTCTAATCCTCAAGATATTCTTAGTCGGAAGTATATTAATAAAAAGTCTCCATCCGAATGCTTTAATCTTGAAGGGAACATCCATTTTCCACACAAGGGTTAAAGCGTTATCAAACTTTTTGAATGGACCGTAAGGTCTACAGAAATCTGCATAAAAATGATAGCAAGAATTAACTGGAAAAATATCACTTTTTCCAGTCATCAAGCAATCGATTCACGACCATCCGAACAACAAATGGTCGAAACAAGAGCAGACCGCAGAGCCTGCATTTTGGGTAACAGACCAAAATTATGAATATCTGCTAAAGGAATGGAGAAATCACCCCAACACCACTCATCCTCCCTTAAACCCCCTATCCCTGCCACCGAAACCCACTTCAAATGAGAATCCAAAAAAAAGCGAAGGATAAGCATCCTTCAAAGTCGAATCTTGTAAACACATTGAATGCCAAAAAGAGATGGTGAAGCCTTTACCAATTTTGAAAGTTTTTGACAATAACATCATTATGAGAATTCCTATGAAGAGATAAAATGTCCTTCCATCAAGAAGATATGGAAAAAGATACTTTATTAAGATCATAACTGTTGACCACCTGCATACAAATATCACCATACCGAGCACGTAATAAATTATACCAAATAGAATATGAGCCTTGAAGAATCCTCCATCTCCATTTATTAAGAAGAGAAAAATTGAAATCATCGATTCATTTAAGGCCAATCCCTCCATTTTAGAATGTTAAGCACAACTCATTCCACCCCACCAAATGAATCTTTCTTTTCTCCTCCGAGCCTCCCTACAAGAAATTACTTTGAAGCTTCATAATATCTTTCACGATCTTCACCTGCATTTTATAGAAAGACATGATAAAAATAGAGAGGGAACATAATACCTATTTTAGGAGAGTAATTCTCCCCCAAGATTGAGGAACCTATTTTTCCAACTCGAGAGGCGCCTCTTTAATTTCTCCCAAAGCGGGTTGCAAGTCGAAATCCTCCTAGGATTAGACCCGATATGAATACGAAGAAAAGAAAACTCCTCTCCTTCCACGCTACAAGATAAAAGAGATGAAGCGACTTCTAACAAATTGTTGCTAATATTTATACCAATTAATTTTCTTTTGTGATAATTGATACCAATACCCGGAACCAATTCAAACTTATTCAACATCGTCTTTATAGCCCAAACTTGCTTCTAACTACCTTCTCCTATCAAAAACATGTCATCCAAAAATTGAAGGATATCAACCATGTATTTACCGTTGATAAGAAAGCCTTCATATTCACCAATCTCAATCGCTTTCTTCACCAAACCTGTTCGACCTTCTGCAACTAAAATGAAAAGAAACGGAGAAAGAGAATCTCCTTGCTTCAATCCTCTCTCTTCCATAAATTCCTTTGTCGGACTCCCATAAATAAGAAACAAAATTTTACTTTGAAAAATCAACAAATCCATCCATCTCATCCATAAATCCCTGAATCCCATTTTCTTCAACATAAATCTAAGAAAGTTCCGACTCACTTTCTCGTATGCTTTTTCAAAATCGAACTTGAAGAGAAAACAACTACTCCCTTCCTTTTGCGTATAATCAACTACTTCATTTGCTATAAAAACTTAATCAAGGAGTTGTCTTTTCGGAATGAACGCACTTTGAAAAGTTGAAATAATGGAATTCAAAACACGCTTCAATCTATCCAGCAATAATTTAGAGACCGCTTTATACATACAACCAATTAAACAAATGGGTCTATAATCATCCAAGCCTAACGGGTTAGGATATTTAGGGATCAAAGTCAAAAAAGAAGATATCACCACCTTGGAAATAACTCCTCCGGTATGGAAGCCATTAAAGAAACGAATGAAGTTCTCTTTAAGAAAGAATCAACATTTCCTAGTGAAGAGAAAAGAAAAACCATCCGGGCCCAGACTCTTTGATCCCCGCATCCCCAAATGGCTTCCTTGATCTCACTTTCCTCGAAAGGAGACTCAAGAAAGAGATTATCCTCCTGTTTAACCATTTTGAAAGAAATACCTTCTAAAGAAGGCATATTCCTATCTGGATCATAAAATTTACTAGAAAAATGAGATAGAACTTCCTCCTTAACTTTTGAAACCGAATCAACCATACCACCCGAGGTGTTAATGGGGCAAATGTGGTTCTTCCTTATCCTCTCTTTCATCACCTTATGGAAGAACCCACTATTAGAGTCACCATCGTTGAGCCATTTCAACCTATACTTTTGTATAAGCATGTTCTCCTTGATCCTCAAATTCAACCAAAAGCGACTAGTAGCCGCGTTCCTATTAGTAACAATAACATCCCTTCTTCCAACAGAATCCTCCTCAAGTAGTTCATCCTATTTATTCACTTACCTCACCTCATCCTTTACCTTCAATTCTATCCTCCCAAAGACCTATTTATTCCACCACTTAAGTCTCCCTTTGAGAAGCTGAAACTTCTCCTTTAACACAAAATCGATCCTCCCTTCCACTATAAGGTCCTTCCATTCCTTTTCAACAAAAGGAATAAAAGACTTGAAAGTGAACCACTCATTGTTGGCCTTTAATGGTTTGGGCCCTCAATATACATTATCCTTAACTAACCAAATAAGACAAAAGTCTAATATGTCTCTCGAACCAACATGTTGACCAACCACTCCCCACCTATTCACAATAGAGTCTGAAATAAGGTAGCGATCTAATCTGCTCATCGACTTATCATCTCCACTATACCAAGTAAATCTTTTCCCATTGCAAGGAACGTCGACAAGCTTACAATCTTCAATGAAGTCTACAAAAGCATTATTCTCGCCATAAAAATCTACCAAAGACCTCCCTTTCCTTTCTCTATTATTCTTAATGGCATTAAAGTCCCCACAAATAATCCATTCCTCATCTACATATTTCTCATTAAGATCCAACAAAACTCTCTACATTTTTTTTTTGTTGAAGTCGCATGGAGAATATATATTAAAGACATAGTAAATATCGTTTTTCCAAAGCACATTTATCCCAAAAAATCCTACTCATTTGAAACTGTTCTGAACAATAACCGTATCTTCCTTTCAACGCGTGATAGTTTCGCCTGACATACCAACCGAGTTTGAGAAAGAAAAGCTAACACCCTTGCTTTTCCAAAATAGTTTAGCAATGAAATCCTCCATCTTTGCAATATTTTTTTCCTGAATAACAAAAATATAAGCATTACCTTTTCTAATTATAGAGCTAATCCCCCTCCTCTTCAAGATACTACCGCCCCCTCTAATGTTCAGCGATCCTATAATCATTGAGACAGATTCGAAGACTCATTCGTACCCTTATTACTCTTAAGACCACCTCTCTCCATCTTTGTTATCTTTCTCAGATGATTACTCTTCCCTTCTGACCCCGCCACCCCAAGAGCTGCTATAGCTGACCAAAGTTTTCCACTAATGTTATTATCTAAGTACTCCCATTGTCTAACATTATTCCTACAGATGTCAGAGTATTCAAAATGGTCTAACATTAACCTGAGAAAAATTATGTATTTCGACCTCCTTGTTGTTGTACCCCAAAATTTTCCCTCTTATTTATCAAGATTTTTCTTATAAGATCTCTTTGACTCAGGACTGGATTAGGGTTTGACCAGCTCAAGACATTTCATCATGCACTGATGACCCAAAATTAGGGTTTGGGATTGCACAAGGATTTTTGGAATATCAATGCTTCATATGACTTTCAAGTATCATTATACACCCCTAAGATTACTCATGTCAAGTTTCAAGCTTTGAATCACATTTTTGATCAGTCAATTGGACAGTTGACCTAAAAATCAGCTGTATTGGGGGGAAAGTCAACCATGACCAATTTACAGTCAAACTTCATAATTTTTGATCCACATCAACATTTTAGACTCATATGAATCATTTTATCAAGTTTGGACCATAATTCCTCAAGAAATTTGACCAAATCATCAAAAGGGCAAAATGGTCAAAATTAGGGTTTTGACTGAGAAAGGGCAATTTATGATTTTTTTTACCTAAAAATGATCAATTGAATTAAAGCATAATTTCAAGAGTTCAATTGCATCATCTTGACTCAAAGCCATGGTTCAAAGCATTGCAAATCCATTGGATTGACAAAATAAATTTTGCAGTCAACTGATCAAAAGTCAACTGTATACTGAAAAGTCAAACTTTGACTTTTTAGTCAAAATCAAATGCCAAGGATCACAATTCATCAAAACATGTCAAAATGTGAAACTTGTTCATCAAGAAATCAAAGATTGAAGATTTTGTTTTGAAATTTGAAATTTCTTAACTTAGAAATTTTTCTAAGTATAGAAAAATTCTTATTTTTTCTCAACTTTAAGCCAAATTTTCACCATGATACAAGTTGATTCAAAGAAAGTTCCCAACATGAAAGTTGTAGATCTCCATGAAATATACAAATTTGCTTCACACAATTTCTCCTAAATATGCTTGGATCTCAAGATATAATTTTGTGAATACATGCTCATGAACTAAAATAACTTAGTGAAATTTTGCCCTAATTTAGGCAGGTTTTTTACCTAACTTCATGGCAACTTTTCACCTAGTTCCAAGATGAATATTGAAAATCATTTCAAATATGAGTTATATAGCATATTGCAAGCTTTCCAAAATGTCCAAGAACTCCTTGAGATCATTCTTGAGTAGGGAGAATCGAAGAGATGAAGTTGGCAATTTCTCACTTTGATTTCAAGCCATTTCATGGAGAATAAAATTCAAATCCAAACCTAGGCTGCATAATCCTTGCTTTACAGGTCTCAAACTTGTTTCTCACTCGATAATTTAATTCTACACAGTTGATAAATCCTTAATCCAACCATAAGAGCCTTTGTCCAAGTTTTAATTCCATAAATGGCACAAAGTTGTCACTTCCATTTTAGAAAAGCACAACTTTTGCATTTGCCAACTTCTTGAGCTTTGCACCTGTTCCTTCTGCACACACAAGTCCTATAAACCAAAATCAAAGTGCCTAAGACTTGTACCAACTCAAATCAGGCCTGTACAAGCATGTAGAGAGTTGTCTCCTCACTTTTCTTAAAAGGCAAGCAATAGAGCAAAAAGCCTAGAACTGAGAAACCTCGTGTGGAATTGTTTTGAAACCTTTTCTATAATTATACTCAAACACATTACAACCTAACACACGATTGCAAAAGGCCAGAAACTCTCTCAAACTCTCTATCACCAAAAACCTGCCATAACTTGCAGTTTTGCATCAAGCATAGCAATCCAAAAATCTACTCGTGCGTTTCAAGTTCTAATCACCTAAACACTTAACCTACATCATATCTAAGCCTTCCAGACCATCATCCCTTCAATGTAACTCCTCCTTCTCCATATTCCATTTTTGCATTTCAAGCTTGCAGGTTGACTTGGATAGAGAGATTTAGGCACTTTCAAAGCAAGGTAAGGATTGGAACACACTCAGGGAGGTTCAGGCAAGCTAAAGGAATCCTCAGGCCTTCTCAAAACTCACTCCAACTCCATTCACGATCTCAGCTGAAAGAGGTAAGAACTCTAAGTTCTATCTCTTCATACAGGTATCCTTGGGTCTCTATTTGTGAAAATAAAATGTAGATATCCTTATGCTAAAGCCAACCATGTGCATAGATTTCATTTATATTCATTGTGTATAGAGAATTTTAGATTTCAAGTTTCTGTAAAAATTAGGTTTGAAATTAGGGCCAATGAAATTAGTTTTGATCTTTGACTGTTAGCTTACATGAGATACATGTTTGAAATCGTGGGAAAGAGTACTATCATTTTCATGTTTGAAGTTTCCATTTTCATGGAGAAATGAGAGAGATATGATTGATCTGGCTAGCTAGAGGAAGAAGACGAAGTACAGGGCAAGGAAGAGATTAATGTTATGTATTTTTGTTTCCATTTGAACTAACGGATGTACAGCCACCCCAGTGGCAAGGCAGCGCACTGAAATTGCTAAGGTCATGGGTTCGAGCCTTGGTGCCTGCCTTTTGCATATTTTCTCACATTTTTTTGCCATTTTTCTCATTATGCAGCGCTGGGCTTTTGTTCATTTGGGCTTATGTTTTTTTTCTAATGCTTACCTCCTGATTACTCAAGACACCCCTGGCCCAATTTATTTTCATTTATTTATTTTATTTTTGTTTGCTTCATTAAATATTCTTCTTAAATATTATAAAATCATAAAAAATATCAAAATGTTAAATATTTCATTTTTTTTTTTGTTTATTTTATCTTATTTCCTCATAAAAAAATATTTTCATTTAGTTATATATTAATTGTTTTCCTTAATAAACTTATGAAATAAAATAGATTTAGGTCAATGTTTATTTCTTTTCTCTCACACTTGTAAATATTTATTCTAATGTATAAAAGGACTAAAATATTTCATAAAATATTATTTATTATTTTAAGACAAAAATACACAAAAATAATACTTAAAGAACTTTATTTTCTTTTACAAACTAGAATTAGGGTTAACCAATTTATAAAAATAATTTCTTTTTTCTTAAATTATTAGGCTTAGTTCAAAAACTCTTTTTCATATAAAAAACAAAACAAAAATCTTTTTCTTGCATATACATACCATTGCATATTTAATTTATATTGTATATTATTTATTCAAATATTCGTACAAATTCGATTTGGTTGTAATAGATTAAATTAGGTTTACATTATTGCAAATCCCCATTCATAATTTGTATACGCCCTCTCATAAAATGTTGTAATAGCGTAGTAATCTTTAAATTACGCAATTTACCGCTTTTTACATAACATGCTAGTAATTAGGGTTTGAATGGCAAGATAAAAACAAATCAAATAGAAAATCCTAATCCAAGACAAAATCAAGCATGAAAATAATACACTTGCACACAAGCACCCTTAGGGTTACTCCACTTGGTTGCCTTATATAAAAAATGGCCATATTACGCATGTGAAGTATCTTAGCAAAACAATCAAGTATAAGATCATAGTCCCTCGATGACGCTATTCAAAGTTGTCTTACAAAATGATCTTGGTCCCTCAAAAATGCTAAGATACTTTGCAACATTGCTAATCATGGCTATACGATGACCCACACCCGTCCCGTTTATATCTAAAGATAGGGTTGCTTACCAAATCAATGGTAAGACAACAATATCAAAAGAAAAAGAAATGAACAAGAAAGACATTTGGGTAGGTAGATTACTCCTAGTTACTTGCTCTATTTTAAAACAACTATCCTTGCTATTTTCAAAATAAATACACACATTTCCAAATATCTTACAAACATTGAAAACATTTTCAAAAAGACAAACATCTTTGTATACATTCTTACGAACGAGAATCATTACAAAGATTGCCTAAACAATGGCCTCTTTTACAAAATACTTTCAAAACCACACCATGCATAATTTCAAAACAAAAGCAAGTGATCTAGCAAGTAACTAAGAGCCCATGGAAAACCATGGACGAAAAGGGTGTTAATACCTTCCCTTTTCATAATCTACCCCCCGAACTCAAGAAACAATCTCAAAGGTCTTTCCTATGCTTTTTCACCTTTCCTTTTGGATAAAAGAAAAGTCGGTGGTGACTCTTGCTAACCGCATCATTTACGATAAAACGCAAAACCCTCAAGTCAGTTCTCCCACCGTATCATACTTATCATTCACCAAGCAGACATTTACATCATGCATTGGAATCCTTCCTCTTACTTCTTCTAGAACCATTAATTTCACCCTCATTAATATGAGCAGGGAATTCATCAATGCTATAAACTGTAGCATCTTCTTTAAAGTCTTCTTTTTCTTATGAAACACTTACAGACCACCCATCCCCAGAGTCCGTAAAAATCGATATATTAAAATGTTTTTCTGTGCACCAGAAAGGATTCGAACGAGACCAAACTGGTCTTCCCTTAAAATAATATGATACTCCTTACCGTCTATATCAGCTAATATCGAATAAAAATGTTTAAAGGAGATTGGAACTCTCACCAAAAATCTAACAAAAGACCCAAACGAATTTGCAAGAGCCACAAAGAACTCACTGTTCCAACCATGACATGGAACGTCATACACCCTGATCCACAACATTTTGCTGTTGTCAACCTCATCCTCCTTCCATCTCTTTATCGCCACAAACCATTATTTCTACCATATCTCTCCTTCACCTATTAAGTCTTCTATAACACCCACTTTTGTTTCTTCCAGTAAGCAAAGATTAGCCCCTAGAGGAGTGACCTTAATCATAAGGAAATCCTCCATTTCAAAACTTGTTTGAATGTTGTAAGCTGACCCTGATATAATGACTTGACCCACATAAACTTTAAGAAATATCTCTTTATCTTCCTATCTAGATTGAAACTCCAAAACAATAAACTGCACTCATGATCATTCAACTTGAAATTTAAGCTAACATTTTTCAACACAAAAATAGATGGTCAGCTACAACAAAGGGCAAAAGAGTGAAATCCAAAAGTTAGTAAAAACAGAAAAAGTTAGATAAAAAAATCATACGTCAATTTGCCAACTCATCAAAACCAGAAAAACACGGATTTAATATAATAGAAAATCAAAATTTTATACAATGGAAGAATAAATCAAAATTAGCTTGAAGCAACCTTTGAAATGAATTTGAGAGTTCAACATACTTCCCTAACCAATTGAATTTCGTTTCCAATAACTAACTGAGTCTTAAAACAATAACTAACTGATGTTAAAGCTAACTTAATGAGTTCAATGTAACTAACTCCAAATCTCCCTTTAACTAACTCCTAACCTAGTTTCATAACTCATTCTAGCAAACTTATAACCTATATATTTATACCTTAATCTCTCGTTAAGATTCACACACCATTTAGCATTATTTCTCACTCTGCAACTCAAGTCTCTCTGAATTATCTTAATCTTTCCACCCTCACTACCTGATTTTTTTTGGTTTGGCAAATTTTGTTAATTTCTTTTTGTATAATTTTCTTGATAGTAATAAGGTAAGTATTCTTTGTGCCTCTTTTTAATTTCAAGTCTTTTTACTTATAGAAAATCATGGTTGAAATGTTTGGGTGACTATAAGCATTTATCTACCATGTTTTATTAAATTGGTTGTCTACATTATTAGGTTTTTGAAATTATGAAATATATTTTAAAGACATGCTATATTTTGTTTAATAATTCTGTTGATTTGTTAAGAATTGGAAATGATTAAAAGGTGAATATTTTTATAATCAATTTTTAAATATTTTAGTGAATACATTTAATATAAGGATATTTATTTTGTAAAAAAGAAATTAAATTTATCAAATATATTTAGTGGAGTGTTTACACAAAAATATTTATAAAAATAATAATTTTTATGTATTTTTTATTTCTTTTTTCAAAATTTGATACGAATGAGGATAGATTGAATAAATATTTTTTTAAAAAGCAGAAAAAAAAGGGAAAGTGACATTTTTTTATACTTTGAAATTTGAAAAATAATTGACTATTTACACATTAATTTCAAGCTAAAAAAGAGAATAGCTTCGACCTATTTTAAATTTTCTTTTTCAAAAAATAAAATTACTAATTTTTAAGAATTAATGTTTTTGTAAGTAATGTGTTAGATCAAAATATGAGGGTTAAATATCAATTTTAGGCACTCATTTTCTATCTGTATTTATGTGTCAAAAGTTTCGGCAGTCATATATGCAAAAGTTTTTTTTTATATACATATATGCCAAAACAAGATAAAAAGTATAGTTGTAGATACAATCAAACAAATATGTTGATGATTTTTCTCATCTAAATACGGAGTGATTAGTGATGTAGTTCATAAATTTGTTATAGTTTGTGTTGTAATTTATATTTTTTTCATAAAATAATTAAATGCTACAACATCATATCAAATTATTTTCAAAAAAATATAAGTTATTTGATAGAAAACAGATACATAATACATGACAATATTAATACTTAAAATTTGGAGTCGCTTTGTATTTTTATGATATATAATACTCCTTTTGATGCGATTTGCATGACATCAAATGTCATATTTAATACATGAAAAATGTAGCTGGTGATATTATTTGTGAATGAAATGCATGACTTCAAAAATCATCTTTTAATTCATGAGTGAGAGAAAATATATTTTGTGTGATTTATTTAATATTAAAAAAAATAATTTTAATTTAAGAATAAATGTTATAATAATTGTGTTTTTATGGTTTTTAATTAATATCATTTATTTTTTTGTTTTTAAATTTTAATTGAAGCCCATACAAATGGGCGGTGAGATTAATCTCCTTTCAATTAGTCGGTCCTAAGAGCATAAATATTAGATTTGATTTTTTCTCTCTAAATTTTAATATTAACTTATAATATTTTTGATCTATTTTTCTATAGGTTAGATAGGAATTTAACATATAACCTTAACCTCCAAAATTTCTGAATGTGTGTTTTGTCCCCTTGTATAGAGTTAGATTGTGGTGTTTATGGGAATGGATGAAATCCATCATTCAAATTCAGCA
Source organism: Vicia faba (assembly GCA_948472305.1). NCBI lineage: Eukaryota > Viridiplantae > Streptophyta > Magnoliopsida > Fabales > Fabaceae > Vicia > Vicia faba. The sequence continues at coordinate 537,515,449 of OX451737.1, forward strand.
TTTTAACTCACTCAATTATATTCGGATCCAACCAACATCTTTCAAATTTAATGAAGTAGGATTCATCTACATAATTTGATATTTTGAACATATAAATTCGATCCATTGTTATTAATTATATTTCGTTTTGGAGCCAAAGATGAAAAGTTGAATGGAGGTGACGGGGGATCATAGCCTCCGATGTGGTGGAGTGGAGGACCTGTAAAATTATCACTCAAACGTTCAAGTTAGTATATAAAAAAAAAGAGTGAAATGAAATTATATTTGAAATTTGTTATTTAAATTTGGCGCCTACTCCATATATATATTAGTGTACCAACTTCCTCAGAAGGACTCATGGTTCCTTAGTCAGAAAGTGTACCATCCTTCACTTTTATTAGTGTGTCTTTTCCACCATGAATCTTCGTCTCTCTCTTACTGATATTGAGGTAGAGATTCTGAAGCATTTTTCCATGACTCCTTCGTGACATCACCTCTTATATTTGGGTATATATGAGATTCTACAAGTGTTGGTGTGAGTATGTGAAGGGAAGACCATGTGTGTTCTTTTCCTTCACCTTTTTAAATGTCCTATTGAGTCAGTGTCCCTGAGTAGTATTAGAGGATTACTCCGCTTCAAGCCACTCATTCATGATTATGAACCTCTTCTAGAGCTCTTGTCTCTTTAGGATTAGTTCTTTATGTTGACCCCCATTAGCCCGAAAGCTCGTGCTATAATTTGCGATGCTGGTAATAGAGTAGGGGGATATGTGCTAAATTGTTTCTCAAGTATTAGACTGAGAGCCACTTTTTGCTAGGAAATAAATTCTATGCATATAGCGAGAAGGATTTATCTAAAGAGGCTTGTTGTACCCCAAAATTTGCCCTCTCATTTATCAAGACTTTTCTCGCAAGATTTCTTTGACTCAAGACTGGATTAGGGTTTGGTCAGCTCAAGACATCTCATGTTGCACTGATAACCCAAAATTAGGGTTTGAGTTTGCACAAGGATTTTTGTACTATCAATGATTCATATGACTTTCAAACATAATTATAGATCCCTAAGATCACTCATGACAAGTTTCAAGCCTTGAACCATATTTTTGATCAGTCAATTGGACAGTTGACCTAAAAATCAACTGTATTGGAGAAAAAGTCAACCATGGGAAATTTACAGTCAAACTTCATAATTTTTTATCCACATCAACATTATAGACTCATGTGTATCATTTGATCAAGTTTGGACCACAATTCCTCAAGAAATTTGATCAAATCATCAAAAGGGCAAAATGGTCAAAATTAGGGTTTTGACTGAAGAAGGGCAATTTCTGATTTTCAACCTAGCAAATGACCAATTGAGTTAAGGCATGATTTCAAGGATTCAATTACACCATCTTGACCTAATGACATGGTTCAAAACATTGCAATTTCATTGGATTGACAGATGAAATTTGCAGTCAACTGATCAAAAGTCAACTGTACACTGAAAAGTCAAACTTTGACTTTTTGGTTAAAATCAAGTACCAAGGGTCATAATTAATCAAAACATGTCAAAATGTGAAACTTTTTCATCAAGAAACGCAAATTTGAAGATTAGGGTTTGAATTTGAAATTTTTCTTAACTTAGAAAATTTTCTAAGTATAGAAAATTTCTTATTTTTTCTCAACTTTAGGCCACTATTTCACCATGATGCTTAATGATTCAAGGAAAGTTCCCAACATGAAAGTTGTAGACCTCCATTAAATATACAACTTTTATTCACACACTTTTCCCTAAAGATGCTTGGATCTCAAGATATAAATTTATGAATACATGGTCATGAACTAAATAACTTAGTGAAATTTTGCCCTAATTTAGGCAGGTTTTGGACTCAACTTCATGGAAATTTTTCACCTAGTTCCAAGAGGTATCTCAAAATGCATTTCAAAGATGATTTATAGATAAAATTGCAAGCTTTCTAAAATGTCCAAGAACTCCTCAAGATCATTTTTGAGTAAGGAGAATTGAAGAGATGAAGTTGGAAATTTCTCACTTTTTGACCAAGCCATTTCATGAAGAACAAAGTTGCAATCAATACTTATGTTGCCTAATCCATGCTTTACAGGTCCCAAACTTGTTCCTCACTCCTTAATTTAATGCTTACTCAGTTAACAAAGCTTTGATCCATGCCTTAGAACCATTACCCAAGTTGCAATTCCATAAATGGCATAAAGTGACCATTGCCATTTTTGAAAAGCACAACTTTTGCCACTTTCTAATTCTTGAGCATTGCACCTGTCTCCATTGTACATACAAGTCTCACAGGTCTAAAGCAAATTATACAAACTGATACCAACCCTAAGAGAGCAGGTACAAGCATGACAAGCATTGTCCCTTCACTTTACTTCAAATGCAAGAAAAGTGGCAAAAAGGCTAGAACTAGCACAACTGTTAGAGGGTTGACATGAAACCAATTCCATACTAATATACAAACATAAAACAACTTAGCACACGATTGGTTAAGGGTTGAAACACTCCTAAGCACAAAAACACTAGAAATTTGTCCAAATTTGTAGTTTTTGGCATAAGCATACCCATCTTCCATTTGGCTCGTGCGTTTCAAGTCTTGATCATTAAAACATCTTACCTACTTGATATCAAACCAATCCAGACCATTATTCCTGTTCTGTAATCACTTTTCCATCATCTGCCATTGTAGCTTTCAAAGCTTGCAGTTTGACTTGGCCAAGGAGTTTCAGGCACTTTCAGAGCAAGGTAAGGGTTGGAATACATTCAGGGAAGTTCAAGGAAGCTCAAGTAAGCATCAGGCCTCCATCAAACTCACTCCAGTTCCATACACGATTCTAACTGAATGAGGTAAAATCTCAACTTCTATCTCCTTATACAGGCAACCATTGGCCACAATTTGTGAATAAAAAAAGTAGTCCTCATTGCAACGAAACTGTACATATCTTTATCTTGCATTGATTTTACTTGAGTTGAGAGAATTTGGAACTTGAAATTTCTGAAAATATTAGGTTTAAATTTAGGGCTGTTAAAATTCTCTTTGATCTTTGATAGTTAGCTTATATAACTTGCATGGTTGGAATCGTGAGTTCAAATACTACAACTTTCATGTTATGAGTTTTCATTTTTATGGAAGAATGAGAGAGTTACAGGATGTCTGGCCAAGCTTGAGGAAGAAGATGAAGTACAGGGCAAGGACTTGTTTTGGGTTATATTATTTTTGCTTTCCTTAAGACAATGGATGTATAGCCACCCCAGTGGCAAAGTAGCACGCTGGTGAGACTTATGTCCTGGGTTCGAACATGGGCGCTACTTTTGTGTTTTTCACATTTTTTCTCTTTTCTATTTTGCTATTTTTGCAGGTTGGGCTTAGTCTTTTGGGCCAGGATTTTTTACTAACATTACTACCAATCTGCTACATCACCTCCTTGCCAGCTTTTTTATATTTTTATTATTTTTATTTTATTTATCTTATTTTCATTTATATATATATATATATATATATATATATATATATATATATATATATATATATATATATATATATATATATATATATATATATATATATATATATATATATATATATATATATATATATATATATATATATATATATATATATATATATATATATATATATATTAAATATTTCTTTAATGCATAAAAATCGCAAAAAATGTAAATTTCATACTATTGCATTTTTATTTTATTTTAGTTTATTTTGCACATAAAAATATATTTTATTTTTAATATATATCATGTATTTTATTAATAACTTGTAAAATATAATTAAAACATGTTTAGTTTAATTTATTTTTCATTCATACTTATAAATATTTATTCTTGCATATATAAAAATTTTATATTTTGATACAATACTATTTATTATTTTAATACAAAAAATACATTAAAAAATAATACATATGAACTTAATTTTCTTTTAAAATAGAAATTAGGGTTAAAACCTCCCTTTTAAAAATTAATTTCTTTTCCTATAATTTTAGGTTTAGATTAAATTTCTTTTACATAAAGACAAAACAAAAAAATCTTTTCTTACATGTACATTATATTGCATCTTTGAATATTGTATTTTATTTATTCTAATTCGTACAAATTCGATTTGATTGTAATAATTTATTTAGGTATATATTTTTTGCAAATCCCCATTCAAATTTGTATTCCCCCCCTCCCATAAATTGTTGTAATAGCTTAGAAATATTTACATTACGTAAGTTATCGCTTTATATGCCATGATTAGTAATTATGGTTTGTATGACAAGATCAAAACAAAGCAAAATAGAAAACCCTAAAATACAAGACAAAATCAAAGCATGAAAATGATACACTTGCACACAAGCACCCATAGGGTTTCTCCACTTGGTTGTCTAAAACAAAAATGGCCATATTACGCATGCGAAGTATCTTGGAAAAACAAAACAAATATAAGATCATAGTCCCTCGATGACGCTATTCAAAAGTTGCCTTACAAAATGATCTTGGTCCCTCAAAATGCTAAGATACTTTGCAAACATTGCTAAATCATGGTTATACGATGACCCACGCCCGTCCCGTTAACATCCAAAGATATGGTTGCTTACCAAATGAATGGCAAGACAACAATGTCAAAGGAATAGAAAATACACAAGAAATACATTTGAGTAGGTAGATTACTTCTAGTTACTTGCTACATTTCAAACAACTATCCTTGCTGCTTTCAAAACAAACACACACATTTCAAAAACACCTTACAAATCTTGAAAACATTTTCAAAAGACAAACATCTTTGTATACATTCTTACGAATGAGAATCATTACAAAGATTGTCTAAACGAATGGCCTCTTTTACAAAATACTTTCAAAACCACACAAAGCACAATTTCAAACAAACAAAAGCAAGTGATCTAAGCAAGTAACTAAGAGCCCATGGAAAACCATGGATGAAAAGGGTGCTAATACCTTCCCTTTTCATAATCTATCCCCCGAACTCAAGAAAACATCTCAAAGGTCTTTCCTGTGCTTTTTCACCTTTCCTTTTGGATAAAAGAAAAGTCGGTGGCGACTCTTGCTAACCGTAACATTTGTGATAAAACGCAAAACCCTCAAGTCAGTTCTCCCACCGTATCACAGAACTGGCGACTCTGCTGGGGAATTTTATAGAAGTGGGCTTACCTTAGGGTTTATATCACATTTATTTTCTTACATTTGTTTGACTTGTTTGCTTTATATTATGGTTCTTTTGTTTGGGTTTGAATCCTCCACCCGGATTTGGGAAACATTATAGGTAAATAGCAATACGTTGTGGAAAATGTGCAGGATATACCGACATAGTCTAAGCAATAACTATGTTAGTGTGACATATTTGTAGGTACTGGTAGCCTTTGAGTTAATCAAAGAGAATACGGGGCCACTGAGTGATGTCATGAAGCACTAATGAACTTCTAGAACCCTTTACTTGACCAACTTGGCCTTTAGGATATAGTGAGATGACCGGCTTTGGCGCATTCCGAAGTTGGTAGATACTCGATACTACACTCATTGAGGTTTGGTTTCTTGGGATATTTCGGCCGCCATTAAAGAGGCTTGAGATGAAACAATGACCAAGGAAACAATCCAATGATATTGAGCTCCTTAGAACCCCGTTACTATTATTAGAACAGGTTGAGCCAGCTAAACTTCAAGAGGGTACTTACCTATAAAACCCCATGCAAGCCTAAACTAAGAATTTGTTTGATTTTCTTGTATATGCATACTTATACATAACATCATGGACATCATGAACATCATATGCTCCACTAACAATTTCAAGGATTTTTGAGATTCATCTTTGTTCCTGTTTTGTAGGATATGGATTCATTCCGCAGGAAAACTATCCAAATCAACCTTGTAAGAATTCCTCCACAACTCAAGGAGCTAGCTTAAAGGATCCCTGAGAACTCTCTATTCACCGAGAGGCATGGTCGTCTACTCAACTTGGTCACCTCCAACACAGAGGAGGATATGATGAAAGTGCTCTTCCAGTTCTTTGATCCTTTGCATCATTGCTTCACATTTCCTGACTATCAACTTGTGCCCACTTTGGAAGAATTCTCTCAACTCTTGAGGATTACTATTCTTAATCAACTACCTTTTAACGATACGGAAAGAGATCCAAAGCCAGAAGAGATTGCTCAAGCCCTGCACTTGCACTCATCTGATGTCACAACTCATTGGGAAACTAGAAGTGGTGTCAAAGGCTTCTTAGCAAAGTTTCTGTTTGAGAAGGCCCAAAGCTGTTGGAATTCCCTAGATTTGCAATATTTTGAGGAGATTGTGGATCTTCTTATCTATGGGATGGTCTTGTTCCCCAATCCTGACCAACTCATAGATGTAAGTGCCGTCAAAATCCTCATGTCACGCAATCCAGTGCCTACATTACTAGGGGATATCCTGCACTCTTTTCACATTCGTACAATGAGGAAAAGAGGTGTCCTTATGTGTTGCACTCCCCTCCTGGAAAGATGGTTTATTTCTCATCTTCCCCAATCAGTCTTAAAGAATGAGCAGGGATTAAGGTGGTCACAAAGGTTAATGACGCTCAAACATTCAGATATTCATTGGTGCTCTCGATCCAAAGAGAATGTTATCATTGTTGACCGTTGTGGGGAATTCCCTAATGTCCCTCTACTTGGCATTAAGGGAGGTGTGATCGGTGGATCTGGAACTGACTGTTTAACGCTGGTTTGCGAAATGTCGCGGAAGCAAGAGTCGCCACCGTCTTTTATTTTCTCCAAATGGAAAGGACAAAAGCACAGAAAAATTCCTTATAGAGATTGCTCTCGGTTCGGGCGGTAGGTTATAGAAAGGGAAGGTGTTAGCACCCTTTCTATCCATGGTTATCCATGGGCTCTTAGATACTTGCTCATTGTGTTTTCAAAATTGCTTGTTTGCTTTTCAACTGTGGGTTTAAAAAAGTTTCTTTGAAAATTTCAGTTCGACTCTTGTATCAGTCCTCAAGAGTGTTTGAAAAATTGCTTTCGAAAGCTTTTGAAAATGTCGGTGCGAAAAGAAGTTTTTTGATTTGTTTTGAAATTAGAGCAAGTATCTACGAGAACCTACCTACCCTAAGGAATTCGTCTGTGTAAATGTCCTTTAAAGTAATGCCATCCCACCATTGAGAGGTAGGTAGCATCACCGTTGGAGGTGTTCGGGTCAATTCGAGGTTCGGGACATGGTGATCACCAGAGCAATGGGAAGACACCTTAGAAGCTACCCTCATGCCAGGTTCCCGGATCATGAGGACTTACTAAGACATCCTCTACTCGACGATCACCTTTCGAGGCAAGGCAACAGTGAGGCGTACCCTAGGGGTGGTGTGTGGTTTGTGTGTCAGATTCGGATATTTTATCTTGTTCATGTTAAAGGTGATCTATGCGCTTGTTTTTATTTTTTTTGTCCATTCATTCTTGTATGCGTTTGTTAACAGTTAAAAATTGCGAGAAGGTAAAAATTCTAAGCTATTACAAAAGGCGCGGGTCCACATCGCCAAAATTTCCTGAACCCGATTTGACAGAAAAATAAAGAAAGTAAAGGTGCGAGAAATTAATTACACGGCTTTGAGAGAGGTACATAGATAATTAAAAAAAGAAATAAACATGCGAATTGAAATTTAAATTAGAAACGAGGGCGTTGGACCCTTTTTGATGAAATTAAATTATTATGATTAAATTAATAAAATTAAAGAAAAAGAAATTATTTTTGGTTTTTGGTATTTAGGAGAATTTAATGCAATTAAACCTAATTCTACAATTTTTATTTTATTATGAAAACATATTAAAGTTTAACCTAAAATTAACCCTAATTAATTAATGCGATTTAATTCATAAAAATAAATAGTTAATTATTAGAGAAAAGAAAAGAAAAAAAAGGATAAAAATCAATTAAAACTAATTCTACCAATTTTAAATTATTTAAGAAAATGTTAACATTTAAACCTAAATTAGAAGAAAACTAAGTTAATTATGAATTTTATTTACAAAAAATACTAATTAAATAAATATATTTAAATTTTGTCTTCTTTCTGATTTTTTTGGTGTTTTTTATATATTATGAAAATATTAAATTAATTAAAAAAAACAATAATTGGAAGAAAGTAAAAAGAATAAAAAAATGTAAAAAAGAATTGGCAAACCTAGGGGGTTCTGCCCCTAATTTGGAGGGTTTGTTGTAGTGATTCAGGCCCATTTATCCTTGGCCTGGTGGACTTTTCCAGGACGCGTGTGGGTACCTTGACTCAGGCTTATGGTGTTCTTCCAATCAGCGCCTTTGGATTGATCCTGGTAGGCACGTGGATGGTTTGATCTTGATGACATATGATGCACCCTAACGCTGAAAAATCACACAAGCATTAATAACAAAATAATGTGAAAGGGGTGGGGGACCTGGGGCTCGAACCCAGGTCCCAGGGGTTACCACCAAGTCTGCTTGCCACTGAGCCATTCTACACGCGCTGTACATTGAATAACAATCAATTAATATAAAAGAAAACACGAGTTAGTGCTCCTTTCGCGCGAAAAATTTGAACCAACCAATTACTGATGGCCACGCACCCTTCTTCTTCCTTGGCTTGTTTTTTTCCTGAAAATACAAAAACATAGGCAACGGTTTTTGCACCGTTCCAGAATAGGCTATTTGGGAAAATAGCGATTAAGCCATCTTTGAGCATAAATTAGGCGCGAGGGTCCTATCTTTTTCGTCCAAGCACGCTAAATCCAGTTATGGTATTGAGAACGTCCAATTTTACAGTACCTGGAAACCCCTAATTCAAGAGCTGAAGAACCCTAATATCCAACAATGGTGAAATCGCATAGAGTGCACAAAAACACAATTAAATTATACAGTTAGCATTAGAATTCATCCATTAGTAATAATCCATAAGAAAAATGCAATGAATGTGCTTGAAAATCAAAGTACGATTATGCATATTATGTGAAAAAGTTTGACTTCTGGATACCGATTCAAAGGGTTAGGGACGATGTTCTTGATTGGAAAAGTCCCCTGGAAACCTTGGCAAGCTAATGGAATAGGTATCTGGTCTTGAAAAGCCTTGTAACCTAGTTTTCAGTTTCCACTTTTTTTGACAAAAAATCAAGTTTCTCTATGCTTTTCTGGCGCAGCTTCTAGGGTTCTGAGCATCAGGGTTGCGTTCTGTACTTATGTGTGAGGGTTCTAGGGTTGAGAAACTGATCACAAATCCATGAATTGATGAAAAATATCTTTGATTTTCAAGGCAAAATATTTCCTAATCTTTTCATGCAAACTTCTACCAAATCATGACCAATTATCTTCAATTCTTTCCTAATCTGACTTGCACAAAATCTTGGAGATATTATATGCACAAAAAGATTGAAAAACCTAGGTTTAACATTTTTCATGTATTTTAATTAATTTAAATGAATTATTAATAATAAAAAATCAAATAAATAAATAAAAAATGAAGAAAAACTTACCTTTGGGCCAAATGGTCGTGCACATGCCTTGGATAATGAATTGTGGAAGAAAAAGAGGCCCATTAGCAATTTTAGGTCATTTGAATCAATGTTGACTTTTCAAAATATCCAAACATTTCCCAACTTCCACAAGGCATAACTTGCTCAATTTTTAAGCTTTGCTTATGTTCTTGGACATTTTGGAAAGGTCTTTGAGTCCTCTAACCAATGCCTTTGGTCCCATGTCATTTTGATTTACCAATCTCAAGTTATGGCCTTTGACTTAAAGTCCCTTTTTGTTGACTTTTGAAAATGACCTATAATGTTTAAATTGATAACTTTTTGTGAGAGCATTTCTTGGTCTTGAAGTATGAAGAGGAGTTGTAGGAAATGTCTTTCTATTCAAAATGAGCTTTGGATGGAATTTTTCTGATAATCCATGTGAAAGTTATGCCCTGGTCAATTTACAGTTGACTTTTTCAACTGTCCAAATAAGGAAACTTTTGCATCTGGATGATTTTTGAGCCAAGCTTTGAGAATCATGATCAAGCATTGATCAAATGATGTTTGTGGCTTCAAAATGAGATGTTGATCAAAAATTTGGACTTTTGACTGTCAAATGACCATTTTGCCCCTACAGTTGACTGTAGTGCAATTAGGGTTTTTGACTGTGCAATTTTGTGCTGAAAGTCTTGAAACTTGGTATGAGGATGCTTGACCATATTTATAGGCATGTGGGACTTGATTGGACCCTTGGAAACTTCCTTTACTCTGTCAGAACCAAAACCCTAATTTTGACTGTTCAGGAGGCCCTTGAACTGTGCAACCCTTGGGGAGATTTTGAAGCTTTGACTAGGCAAATCTTGAAGAATATGGGAGGGCAAATTTTGGGGTACAACAGTTGCCCCTGTTCAATCTTCTTAGACCTGAGGATGCAGATTGGCTGACGTGCCTTTCGTAATCCGAAGGTGGAAGATGATTGAACACTAGAGTGCCCAGAAATTTGCGCTCACATAGTAGCAGTGTGATGATGGGGATGGGCTTATAGATGCCATGCTAAGAGATGATGGAAGGTGGATGGGCTTATGGATGCCATCTGGATTTTTATCGCATAAGAGATTCCTTAGCGAGAGCTTGCGTACCTGCAAAAGAAAAATGAGTACCTGGCATGTTGCAGGAGCTGGTCTTCAGATGCTTGGTATAGATGCATCCTGACTGGTTACAGGAGCTGAATCTGGAGCTTCAAACGGTGATGAATGAACCAGGGATGGTTACTACCTCAACATGAACGGTGAGAGAACTTTGGATGATTTTAACCTCAACAGCAATCGTTGAGAAAATCTTGGGATGATTACTACTTCCGCAGGATCGGGGAGAGAACCATAGGCGACTACAACCTCAATAGCAATCATTGAGAGAATCTTGGATAACTTCTACTAAGTCTTTATCATGAAAATCTGTTTGGGGTCGACTTTACTGGACTGGAGAAGGCCTTGGACTGGATAAGAAACAGAGAATCTTAGGGTCGATTAATTGAACCGGTCTTAGGTCTTGAAATGTCTTTAACAGATACACCCTGGCAAGATACAGGAATCGGATCTAGTAATGTTAGTCTTCAACGGATACACCCTGGCAAGATTCAGGCATCAGATCCTCGAACTCTTCAGACACACCCTGGCAGGATACAGGAATCGGATCTGGTAATGTTAGTCTTCAACGGATACACCCTGGCAAGATTCAGGCATCGGATCCTCGAACTCTTCAGACACACCCTGGAAAGATACAGGAATCAGATCTGGTAATGTTAGTCTTCAACGGATACACCCTGGCAAGATTCAGGCATCGGATCCTCGAACTCTTCAGACACACCCTGGCAAGATACAGGAATCGGATCTAGTAATGTTAGTCTTCAACGGATACACCCTGGCAAGATTCAGGCATCGGATCCTCGAACTCTTCAGACACACCCTGGCAGGATACAGGAATCGGATCTGGTAATGTTAGTCTTCAACGGATACACCCTGGCAAGATTCATGCATCGGATCCTCAAACTCTTCAGACACACCCTGGCAAGATTCAGGAATCGGATCTGGTAATGTTAGTCTTCAACGGATACACCCTGGCAAGATTCAGGCATCGGATCCTCAAACTCTTCAGACACACCCTGGCAAGATACAGGAATCAGATCTGGTAATGTTAGTCTTCAATGGATACACCCTGGCAAGATTCAGGCATCGGATCCTCAAACTCTTCAGACACACCCTGGCAGGATACAGGAATCAGATCTGGTAATTGGTCGTCAACAGATACACCCTGGCAAGATTCAAGAATCGGATCTTTGGTCGCGACCATTGATAGTAATCATTTTTGTACTGGCTTTTGTCCTGAAAAGACAAGCGTTAGTTGTATGAAATGTCATGATGTATGACATGCGGGATGCTCTCTGAATAAATGAGATTGTATGTTCATGATGCGTATATGCATGCTATAATGTATGAAGATGTTTACAGATGTATGTTTTTCATCTAGGAAAGTAAATCCTTGACGGGTGCCGGGAAGTCACTCCTGGGCTGATATTGAAGAATAGATCTTTGCTTCCGCTAGGGATGATAGTTGCAAGTATACCGGTAGGAGAAGATGACTTCGTTGGGGAATAAACTTGGCGCATGAATTACTCTGCGGGGAGAAAAGTACTCTAACGATCTTGTTGGGGAGCAATACTCTGTGGGGAGAGAGATACTTTGTTGAGATGTTGATAATAACTTGCTGGAGATCCCTTGTTGTATTGGAAGTGTTACTAGACTTCGCTGGGGATAAGGAGACTTTGCTGAGAACGATCTTTCCATGGCTTTTGGCTGAGGATAACCCAGTTATATCCTGGTAAGGAAATAACTCTTTAAATAAAGCCGGGAGACGCGTTCGTGCTCTGCAGGGATAAGCTTCCAGAATCTACTGGGGATAAGCTTACTACTTGGGGAGATGGATTCCAACTTTCCTGGGGAAACTGGATTGGACTCTCTTGGGGAAGTTTGAACTGTATTGGGGAGTAGCTCCATTGAATGTTTGATATGCCGCCGGGGAACAGTCCTTAGACCAAGACTGTCGGGGATGCTTGTTAAGAATATATATATACTGCTGGGGAATATTGAGATCTGCTGGAGGATACTCAACTTCCTTAAGGCTGATAGTAGCTTTGCTTGGGGAGGGTGTACTGCCTTGCTGACTCACTCTCTGGGGAATTAAGATGTACTGGTTATGTTCTTCAGTTGAACCTACCTTGATACCTTTTGGTGGACAGAACAATTAGATTGCTTAGACAACTCTTTATTGCCCCTGTTTCTAATGTTACCTGTAATTAATCCTTTGTTTCGTATGCAAATATTCATGAGTTAGCAAATTATTGTCAATGCATATATCACAAATTGAACCTTGGACGTTCTTCGCAAAACAAAACAGAAAAGGAAAAACAATTGGCACTTTTTAACTGAAAAATATATTTGTATTGATTTTTGAATGGCCTGTAAATAGGCGTTTTATGTACAAGAGGCTGACGTCCTAGTAAGAGAACGCCGCCGAACAAGAGAGTTTATACAAATTTTGTACAAGAGAAAATAAAACAGCTGTGTGAAATGAATGATCCACTGGGTTTCGACTCTGCTATCGCCTTTATAACTCCAAGCGTCTCATCACTTGATGACCTAAACGAAGATGAAGCTGACTGATCGATGCCGTCTGAACTTGATGTAGATACCGGATTCTGGATGCAAAGTGATCAATGAGACATAGTATTACGCTTTATCCCTAACTTTTGCCTGGACCGCCCTTTCGGGTTTTCAGTCCACCGGGATACCCATTTTTGCCCAAGCCGCCTTTTCAGGTTTTCGACTTGCCGGGTGTACAGATTTTTTCATTTCATCCCTTCATTTTGCCCGAACCCTTTTGGTTCGCCGGGAAGCCCTAATTTTTGCCTAGGCATGTCAGCCTAGCGGGTCTTTTTTCATGCGTAGTATCTTTTTACTATGTCTGCATTGGCGGGGTGAGGAAGGTCGTCACCATCCATGTTGGTTAAGATCATGGCTCCTCCAGAGAACACCTGTTTAACCACAAATGGCCCTTCGTACGTAGGGGTCCATTTGCCCCTTGGATCACTCTGAGGAAGGATGATTCGCTTGATTACTAGATCCCCGACTCGATACTCTTGTGGTCTGACCTTTTTGTTAAATGCCCTGATCATCCGTTTCTGATACGTCTGACCATGACAGATAGCAGCAAGTCTCTTTTCATCAATGAGGTTTAACTGATCAAGTCGTGTCTGGATCCAATCATCTTCGTTCAGGTTTGCATCCTTCATTATCCGGAGAGAGTGTATTTGCACTTCGATCGGTAAGACTACCTCCATGCCATAAACCAAGGAGAAAGGAGTTGCCCCGGTTGACGTCCTAGCTGAGGTACGGTACCCATGTAGAGCGAACGGTAACATCTCGTGCCAATCTTTGTAAGTCACTGTCATCTTCTGCACGATTTTCTTGATATTTTTATTTGCTGCTTCTACAGCCCCATTCATCTTCGGTCTGTAAGGAGAAGAATTGTGGTGCTGTATCTTAAACTGCTCGCAGAGCTCAGTGATCATCTTGTTATTCATATTGGTACCGTTGTCTGTAATAATTATTTCTGGGACGCCGTATCGACAGATCAGGTTATGCCGAATGAACCGTGCCACCACACTCTTGGTTACCGTAGCGTAAGAAGCTGCTTCGACCCACTTTGTAAAATAATCAATCGCCACTAGGATGAAGCGATGCCCATTAGATGCCGTAGGTTTAATCTCACCGATCATGTCTATGCCCCACATTGCAAACGGCCATGGCGCCGTCAGAACATTCAGAGGAACTGGAGGAACATGCACCTTGTCTGCATAAATCTGGCACTTATGGCATGTCCTGGAATGTTGGTAGCAGTCAGCTTCCATTGTGGACCAGTAATACCCTGCCCGTAGGATTTTCTTAGCCATAGTATGTCCACTGGAATGTGTACCAAAGGTTCCTTCATGTAGCTCTTCCATGATCCTTTCTGCTTCAGTCTTGTCCACACAATGCAGCAAGGTTGAATCATGGTTTCTCTTGTACAAAATGTCGTTGCTAAGGAAGAACTTCGCTGCGAACCTTCTCAAGAACTTCTTATCATTGACAGAGGCACCTTCAGGGTATTCCTGAGCTTCCAAGTATCTCTTCACCTCATGGTACCAAGGTTTCTCAGTCACCAACTCAGTCTCGAGATCACAACAGTATGCCGGCTCGTCCAGTTTCCAGATGATAATCTGGGGAGCCTCATTATCCCATTTGACTTTGAACATAGAAGACATTGTAGCTAACGCGTCCGCCAGCTGATTCTCCTCTCTCGAGAAATGTCAAAGGTTATCTCTGTAAAGTGGGGGATCAAGGTCAGCACACATTCTTTGTAAGGAATAAGATTCGGATGTTTCGTATCCCACTCTCCTTTGATCTGATTGATCACAAGAGCAGAATCTCCGAAGACACTCAGAAACTTGATCCTTAGGTCGATCGCTGCTTGAAGACCCATGATGCACGCCTCATACTCCGCCATGTTGTTGGTACAGTTGAAGCATAGCCGGGCAGTGAGTGGAGTATGAGTGCCTTGAGGGGATATGATTATGGCGCCGATACCGTTACCCAAAGCGTTGGAGGCTCCGTCAAAGTGCATAGACCATCGAGATCCTTCCTCGGGTCCTTCATCCGGTCCAGGTACCTCACAATCAGTCACAATCATGATGCTTTCGTCTGGAAACTCGAAATTCATTGACTGATAGTCATCTACGGCCTGATGTGCTAAGTGGTCTGCCAATACACTTCCCTTGATGGCTTTCTGGGTCGTGTACTGAATGTCGTATTCCGTCAAGATCATTTGCCATCTTGCAATTCTCCCAGACAGAGCAGGTTTTTCAAATATGTACTTTATAGGGTCCATCTTTGAGATCAACAAGGTAGTGTGAGTCAGCATATACTGTCTCAGCCGGCGAGCAGCCCATACCAAAGCGCAGCAAGTTTTCTCAAGCAGTGAGTATCGGGTCTCACAGTCGGTAAACTTTTTGCTAAGGTAATAAATGGCATGCTCTTTTTGGCCAGACTCGTCATGCTGCCCCAACACACACCCCATTGAGTTGTCAAGTACTGTCAGGTATAATATCAGAGGTCTCCCTTCAACCGGTGGCATAAGGATGGGTGGTTCTTGGAGATACTCTTTGATTCTGTCAAAAGCAGCCTGACATTCATCGTTCCAAAGTACTACCTGATCTTTCTTCAGCAGCTTGAAGATTGGTTCACAAGTAGCAGTTAGGTGTGAGATGAATCGAGCGATGTAATTCAGGCGTCCTAAAAAGCCTCTGACCTCTTTCTCTGTCTTGGGAATTGGCATCTCTTGAATAGCTTTAACCTTGGCAGGGTCCACTTGAATACCCTTATCACTTACAACGAAGCCTAGCAACTTTCCAGATCTTACCCCGAAGGTGCACTTGTTCGGGTTCAACCTCAGCTTGTACAGTTTCAACCGGTCAAACAATTTCTGTAGATGATCTAGGTGCTCTTCCTTAGTCTGGGACCTTGCGATCATGTCGTCAACATACACCTCTATCTCGTGATGGATCATGTCATGAAATAAAGCAACCATGGCACGTTGGTAGGTTGCCCCAGCGTTCTTCAGTCCAAAAGGCATGACCTTGTAGCAGAAAGTCCCCCACTGGGTAACAAATGTAGTCTTTTCCATGTCTTCAGGAGCCATCTTGATCTGATTGTAACCTGAAAAACCATCCATGAAAGAGAATACCTTATGCTGAGCTGTATTGTCAACAAGGACATCAATGTGAGGTAGGGGGAAGTCATCCTTGGGGCTAGCCCTGTTCAGATCCCTGTAATCGACACACATTCTGACCTTACCGTTCTTCTTTGGTACCGGCACCACATTAGCAACCCACTGAGGGTAAGAAGTCACTGCAAGGAACCCAATATCAAACTGTTTCATAACCTCGGCTTTAATCTTCTCAGACATCTCTGGACGCATACGGCGGACCTTTTGCTTAACTGGAGGACAGTCTTCCTTAGTAGGCAAGTGATGGACCACAATATCGGTATCCAACCCGGGCATGTCTTCGTAGAACCAGGAAAAGATCTCCATATAATCATGTAGCATCTTAGTCAACCGTTGCTTCATGCTGAGCTCTAGGTTGGCACCAATCTTTACCTCTTTTCTGTCTGCCTCAGTACCCAAGTTTATTGTTTCCACTGGCTCTTCATGTGGTTGAATTGCCCTCTCTTCCTGAAGTAACAGTCTTGCAAGCTCGCCAGGCACTTCGCAATCATCTTCACCTTCGTCTTCGGCTAAGTTGATCGGATTTTCGAAGTCATAGTTGGCAGTAGCAGAGTTGTTATCAGTGAGATCCAGAGTGGATTGAAACCTGTATGAGTGAGTGTGTGTAAATACAGCTGTTTTGAAATATATATAAAGGAAGGAAAGACAGAAAGGGAGCATAAGATTTGAAATGCGAGAAAACGTCCAAGATTTTTATTCATGATATATGAAATGACAATTTATATGCCCTCACAAATGAAACCACGGTGCCTCGGGTAAGACACCAGGCCATAAAGTTCAATTTATTGTTTATTACAAATAACAAAAAAAGGAAGTTTATTACTGCGTAACAAAAGTAACAGGAGTATGGTCTTTGGCAATCCAATTGGTCAATCCGCCTTCGGTCGTCGGGTAGATCCAGCTATTGAACTCAGCTTCATCCACTTCATTATCTTCTCCCACAGCATTCACTCCTGGGTTGGTAATGAGCACAGGAGGTCTTCTGATCTTTGCCTTCCACATAGCTCTCTGTCCCTCTGCAGTAAAACCCAATCCGAACTTGTCAGTTTTCTGTGTAAAGTCGGGAAGCCTGCCCCAGTTAGTACATTCACCTTTCTGAACCACAACCCGGGCATCCTTCAGGGAAGCCATCTTCAAAGGAACATTCTTGGCGACCGCTGTTTCTGTTGCTGCTGAAATTGGAAGCACCTCTTCGAAATGCTGAAAGGGGGTTTCAATAAACTCCCCGTCCATCTCAATGTATCTGAAGGAATTCAAATGGCTCACCATATACTCCTCCTCTCCTTGCACAGTGACAATCTTCCCTCTGACAGGGTACTTGAGCTTCTGGTGCAAGGTAGAGGTCACTGCCCCAGCTTTATGGATCCAAGGTCGACCCAGTAGACAAGAGTACAATGGACGGATATCCATCACATAAAAAGTAGAGTCAAACACTTGAGAGCCCACACGAATAGGAATGTCAACCTCTCCATGAACCATCCTTTTTGAACCGTCAAAGGCCCTGACGATGATATTGCTGGGTTTTAACTCCAGGCCTTCACAATCTAAACGGTCTAAAGCTTTCTTTGGTAGAACATTCAAGGAAGAACCAGTATCCACCAATACATGTGCCAGAGTAGTGCCCCTGCATTCGATAGAGACATGCAGGGCATCATTGTGGTCTCTTCCCTTCGCAGTCAGGTCAGCATCTGAGAAACCCAAGCCATTGTCCGCTATCAGATTTGCTACACAGTCAGTGAACTGGACTGCAGATGTCTCCTGTGGCACATGGGCCGTCTTGAGAAATGAGATCAAGGCCTTAGCATGGGCCTCAGAGCATAGCAATAAGGAGATCTTGGAGGGCGTATGCCCCAGCTGTTCCACAACATTAAAGTCACTCTTTTTTATTATCTTTAGAATTTCCTCCATTTCTTGTTGGGAGGCCTCAGCATTTATAGGTATCGGTGCCTCCATCCGGGCAGGCTCATCTTCAATTCCTTTGCCCCGAGCATTGGATGACTCGGCAGCAGAGGAAACAACTTGGTCAGAAACAGGAACAGGTACACTTGTAGGTGTTATTGTAAGGGGTCTTCGAGCAACGGGTGGTGAAATGTCAGGCGAGAAGAGCCTGCCACTGCGGGTAACCTTGGCTGGACCAGTGATATCGCAGATACTGGAGCCAGCGTTGAATTCTTGCTTGATTCTGTTCACATATACGTCTGCCCCATAGTGCCAGGGGACAGCTTTATCAGATACGTAGGGGAGAGGCCCCAGAACAGTAATAACCACAGGTGCGACAGTCATGATTTGGACAGGCTTCTTCGGGAGAGCCTTGATTGGATTATTGAAGATGGTAACCACAGAAACTTCTTCTACCGGAACCAACTGGACAGCAGACTTCTTAAACAGAATCTCCTTACTGTCCATCAGGCTTTGGATGCCTAACTTCAGCAAGGGACAACCAGATAGGGAAACAGCACAGAACAGGCAACCCTCACTGCAACCCGGAAATAAATCGGCCAGCAGCAGGTTCCTCTTGACAGTCTTCAGAGGAGTAGCTAGATCATCCACAGAAACGGCGTGAACATCTTCATCAACAGCATTTACTCCATGCTGAGGCATAGGAGCAGTTACCACATTCGGCCTCTCAGGCGCTTCAAACTGTATCTCTTTCGCGTCAATAAGGTCTTGCACCTTATTCCTTAATGCCCAACAGTCATCAGTAGAGTGCCCCGGGCTGTCAGAATGGTAAGCACAACGAGCATTTGGGTTGTACTTAGGAGATGTAGTATTTGCAAACTTCGGAGCCTCTCTGACGGTTACTAAGTTGGTTGAGAGCAGTTGTGGCAAGATTTGCGACAAGGTCATACTCAAACGGGTGAATTCCCTTCTGGGTCTCTCAGCCCTTGGTTGGTTAGCTTGCCGAGGAGCGGCGACGGGCTTTGCAATCACCACCGCGTTGACAGATTGGCGGCGCTCCGGTTTGTCTTGCCTTCTAGGCCCATACACCGCACTGGCCTCTTTTTTGAAGGGTTTCTTCTCTGAACCTGTAGATGCACCCTTTGGAATCTTACCAGACTTCAACCCAGCCTCAATTCTCTCTCCAGTCAGAATCAGATCAGTGAACCCTGCAGACGAATTCCCGATAAGATGGTTGAAAAATGGCCCAGATAGGGTCCCCAAGAACATGTCTACCAACTCCCGATCAGTCAACGGAGGCTGCACTCTGCCAGCCAGATCCCTCCACTTCTGAGCGTACTCTTTAAAACCTTCACTTGAACCTAACGACATACCCTGGAGTTGGGTACGTGTAGGGGCAAGGTCGGCATTATACTGATACTGCTTATAGAAAGCAGTAGCCAACTCCTCCCAGTTACGAACCTTGGTCCCATCCAGCTGGTAGAACCATTCGAGATGAGTCCCTGAAAGACTCTCCTGGAAGAAGTGGATCCACAAATTCTTATCCGCTGAGTACGGCTGAATCTTCCGCACATAGGACCTGAGATGTAGCTTGGGACAAGATGCCCCGTCATACTTAGTGAAGGATGGTGCTTTGAACTTATGAGGGATAATCACACCAGTAGACAAACCCAAATCTCCAAAATCCAGCCCAGGTACCTGTTGTATCTCCATAGCATTCAGCCTGTCCTCCAACTGCTTGTATCTGTCTTCTGCAGGAGGATATTGCTCTTCATCAAAATCAGTCTCGTTGTCGGAGACTACCGGACTTGGACCTTTTCCCTCTTGAGGAGTACCCTTGCCAATGGAAGAACCAGCCTCTTCATTATGCAAAGTGTTGCCAAACCTTCGGCCCGAGCTAAACAGAACAGTTCTTCTCTTCTTCTTCTTTTCCTTCTTCAGGAGCAGAGCCTTCAACTCTTCTTGACCCCGAGTCAAACCCATGATTAGTTCCTGAAACTGCGCATTCTGCCCCTGAAGAGCCTTGATGGATGTCTCAGTTGATGATGAGTCAGGATTCATGATGCTGAAATAAACAACGAAGAACGGTAAGCAACCTGAAAAGAAGAAAACCTGCTATGCACATGATGAATGAGATGCGTATGAATTATGTTTTCAAAGACAATCGGGAATCAACTTTGTAAACAAAAAGGAACACACTTCATTAGATTCAACTTTGAAAAATTAGATTGTTCAACAGGTTGCCCTTAGGCTTCACATAAAAGGAAATACTGAAAAAGGAAATAAAACTGTAAGGGACATTCAGAGCTCCTTATTGATCCCATGGTCTCCTCTTCTCAGTACGGATGTAGGCATTCAGGGCTCGCTCATTCTCCAACTGCTTTGTCAGCTTCTGGATTTTCAATTCCTGCTCGTTGAACTTTTCTCGGTAAGAATCCCGTTCTTCTCGCAGTTGCGACCAAGACCTCTTCAATGTCTCATAATCAGTAGGTATCTGAGGAGGAAGGACAGTTGGGGGAACACCATCTTTGTCAGGATATTCAAGAATGACAGGTCTAACGGCTTCGTATGGCATACCTAACTTCTGAGCACGGATGCGAACCCATTTGTAGTAGGCTTCCATAGGTAGAGAAGTCTTTGGCCCTAGCTCTTGAGGGTCAGCTTTATGAACTTTATCCCAAGCCTTGATGAACTTACGACGCAGCTCGTCACTATCCACCTGAAACTCAAAACTGATGTGAGGCACCAACATCTCATGAGGCCCTGCTCTTCTGGCTCTTCCAAACTGACGGAGCGCTAGACATGGATTGTAAGAAATCCCTCCTTGAGTACCAATAAGAGGAACATTAGGGTATTCTCCGCATCGATCAATAACAGCTATCTCATCCAAACCTCTGCAAGTCCAAATGATGTCTTTGTCGGTGAGAGACATTAACCTATGAGCCCAACCTCTTCCTTCTTGGTTCTTCAGCACGAACTTGGGGAGGTGCGAAATAAACCACCTCACCAACAAAGGGATACAACACCATAGAGTTCCTCGTCTTCGGGTAGTACGAGCATGAAGTTGTTGCAAGATGTCACCCAAGAGAGTGGGTACAGGATTCTGAGACATAAAGATCCTTATGGCAGTAACATTGATGAAGTTGTCAGGATTAGGAAACAAGACTAGCCCATGGATTAAGAGAGCTAGGATGTCTTCATATGCCCTAAAGTCCAGGTCATTCCAGAAACTGTTAGCCTTACCAATCAGGAACTTGGCCAAGAAACCCTTAACTCCGCTTCTAGTCACCCAGTTGTCCATTACCTCTTGCTGTGTCAAGGGAAGAGCTGCAGCAACATCCTCAAGCATGAGGGTCTTTTCCCAACCTGTAAAGGGAGTCTGATCCAAGATAGGGATACCAAGCAAATCAGAGAACTCTTCCAGGGTAGGGACCAGCTGGAAGTCTTGAAAGGTGAAGCACTGGTACAGAGGGTCATAGAACTGGGTCAGAACACTCATCAACTGTTGATCCCGCTTTGCAGTGACTAAACTAAGAAGAGAACCATGCCTCTGAATGAAGGAAGTGGTATTTGGAATTCTACTAACCAACTCTTCAAGCAACTCAGGTGGGTGAACAAAGTTGAACCAAATAGTATTCCTTCGCACAGGCATCATAATGTCCTACAAAACAGAGCAAAGGTGAAACCCTCTTGTCTTTGAAATGGTCAGTCCTTATGCAGGATGCATGCAATGCTCATGATGTCATGATGTTATGATAAAACACACCACACATAGATACAAAGGCAAACATGGTAAGGCACACAAGTCACACAAGGCAAACCCTTAAAGTTTAGGCCAGCATGAGGTCTAGGTACTATCCTCTTCCAGTTTGTTGGTTCATACCTGTCCTATCAAAGTAACCGGGTTCTTAGAGGATCCCAATATCATCGACTACCCTCAATCAGTCATAACTCCAGCATCGCAATCTTTTCTTGCGGCCAGAACCATCACGAGAGTTTAGCCTCAATGGGCGTAGCATACTGCTACAATTCTAAAGGCCAAGTTGTGTCATTTAAGGTTCTAAGGTTGTTGGTGCTTAATGACTCCTTAGAAGACCCATATTCTCCTTGTTGCAACACAAGGGATATCGGTACAGACCAAGGTGCCACACCAACGTAGCCACTGCTTCACCCGTGTCGGTCTACGCCGGACAGGTCCCTCACAACTTATGCTACCTAAACAGGGTATCCCCAGATCCGGGTTAGGATCTATGTAACTCCCATGCAACCCACAATAGTAAAGCAAGCAAAGCACAACAATTGAAAACACAGTTATGAACTATCCCTAAGGTACACCTCACTTTAAGTAGTCCCCAGCAGAGTCGCCAGTTCTGTGATCGGTGGATCTGGAACTGACTGTTTAATGCTGGTTCGCGAAATGTCGCGGAAGCAAGAGTCGCCACCGTCTTTTATTTTCTCCAAATGGAAAGGACAAAAGCACAGAAAAATTCCTTATAGAGATTGCTCTCGGTTCGGGAGGTAGGTTATAGAAAGGGAAGGTGTTAGCACCCTTTCTATCCATGGTTATCCATGGGCTCTTAGATACTTGCTCATTGTGTTTTTAAAATTGCTTGTTTGCTTTTCAACTGTGGGTTTAAAAAAGTTTCTTTGAAAATTTCAGTTCGACTCTTGTATCAGTCCTCAAGAGTGTTTGAAAAATTGCTTTCGAAAGCTTTTGAAAATGTCGGTGCAAAAAGAAGTTTTTTGATTTGTTTTGAAATTAGAGCAAGTATCTACGAGAACCTACCTACCCTAAGGAATTCGTCTGTGTAAATGTCCTTTAAAGTAATGCCATCCCACCATTGAGAGGTAGGTAGCATCACCGTTGGAGGTGTTCAGGTCAATTCGAGGTTCGGGACATGGTGATCACCAGAGCAATGGGAAGACACCTTAGAAGCTACCCTCATGCCAGGTTCCCGGATCATGAGGACTTACTAAGACATCCTCTACTCGACGATCACCTTTCGAGGCAAGGCAACAGTGAGGCGTACCCTAGGGGTGGTGTATGGTTTGTGTGTCAGATTCAGATATTTTATCTTGTTCATGTTAAAGGTGATCTATGCGCTTGTTTTTATTTTTTTTGTCCATTCATTCTTGCATGCGTTTGTTAACAGTTAAAAATTGCGAGAAGGTAAAAATTCTAAGCTATTACAAAAGGCGCGGGTCCACATCGCCAAAATTTCCTGAACCCGATTTGACAGAAAAATAAAGAAAGTAAAGGTGCGAGAAATTAATTACACGGCGTTGAGAGAGGTACATAGATAATTAAAAAAAGAAATAAACATGCGAATTGAAATTTAAATTAGAAACGAGGGCGTTGGACCCTTTTTGATGAAATTAAATTATTATGATTAAATTAATAAAATTAAAGAAAAAGAAATTATTTTTGGTTTTTGGTATTTAGGAGAATTTAATGCAATTAAACCTAATTCTACAATTTTTATTTTATTATGAAAACATATTAAAGTTTAACCTAAAATTAACCCTAATTAATTAATGCGATTTAATTCATAAAAATAAATAGTTAATTATTAGAGAAAAGAAAAGAAAAAAAGGATAAAAATCAATTAAAACTAATTCTACCAATTTTAAATTATTTAAGAAAATGTTAACATTTAAACCTAAATTAGAAGAAAACTAAGTTAATTATGAATTTTATTTACAAAAAATACTAATTAAATAAATATATTTAAATTTTGTCTTCTTTCTGATTTTTTTGGTGTTTTTTATATATTATGAAAATATTAAATTAATTAAAAAAAAAACAATAATTGGAAGAAAGTAAAAAGAATAAAAAAATGTAAAAAAGAATTGGCAAACCTAGGGGGTTCTGCCCCTAATTTGGAGGGTTTGTTGTAGTGATTCAGGCCCATTTATCCTTGGCCTGGTGGACTTTTCCAGGACGCGTGTGGGTACGTTGACTCAGGCTTATGGTGTTCTTCCAATCAGCGCCTTTGGATTGATCCTGGTAGGCACGTGGATGGTTTGATCTTGATGACATATGATGCACCCTAACGCTGAAAACTCACACAAGCATTAATAACAAAATAATGTGAAAGGGGTGGGGGACCTGGGGCTCGAACCCAGGTCCCAGGGGTTACCACCAAGTCTGCTTGCCACTGAGCCATTCTACACGCGCTGTACATTGAATAACAATCAATTAATATAAAAGAAAACACGAGTTAGTGCTCCTTTCGCGCGAAAAATTTGAACCAACCAATTACTGATGGCCACGCACCCTTCTTCTTCCTTGGCTTGTTTTTTTCCTGAAAATACAAAAACATAGGCAACGGTTTTTGCATCGTTCCAGAATAGGCTATTTGGGAAAATAGCGATTAAGCCATCTTTAAGCATAAATTAGGCGCGAGGGTCCTATCTTTTTCGTCCAAGCACGCTAAATCCAGTTATGGTATTGAGAACGTCCAATTTTACAGTACCTGGAAACCCCTAATTCAAGAGCTGAAGAACCCTAATATCCAACAATGGTGAAATCGCATAGAGTGCACAAAAACACAATTAAATTATACAGTTAGCATTAGAATTCATCCATTAGTAATAATCCATAAGAAAAATGCAATGAATGTGCTTGAAAATCAAAGTACGATTATGCATATTATGTGAAAAAGTTTGACTTCTGGATACCGATTCAAAGGGTTAGGGACGATGTTCTTGATTGGAAAAGTCCCCTGGAAACCTTGGCAAGCTAATGGAATAGGTATCTGGTCTTGAAAAGCCTTGTAACCTAGTTTTCAGTTTCCACTTTTTTTGACAAAAAATCAAGTTTCTCTATGCTTTTCTGGCGCAGCTTCTAGGGTTCTGAGCATCAGGGTTGCGTTCTGTACTTATGTGTGAGGGTTCTAGGGTTGAGAAACTGATCACAAATCCATGAATTGATGAAAAATATCTTTGATTTTCAAGGAAAAATATTTCCTAATATTTTCATGCAAACTTCTACCAAATCATGACCAATTATCTTCAATTCTTTCCTAATCTGACTTGCACAAAATCTTGGAGATATTATATGCACAAAAAGATTGAAAAACCTAGGTTTAACATTTTTCATGTATTTTAATTAATTTAAATGAATTATTAATAATAAAAATCCAAATAAATAAATAAAAAATGAAGAAAAACTTCCCTTTGGGCCAAATGGTCGTGCACATGCCTTGGATAATGAATTGTGGAAGAAAAAGAGGCCCATTAGCAATTTTAGGTCATTTGAATCAATGTTGACTTTTCAAAATAACCAAAAATTTCCCAACTTCCACAAGGCATAACTTGCTCAATTTTTAAGCTTTGCTTATGTTCTTGGACATTTTGGAAAGGTCTTTGAGTCCTCTAACCAATGCCTTTGGTCCCATGTCATTTTGATTTACCAATCTCAAGTTATGGCCTTTGACTTAAAGTCCCTTTTTGTTGACTTTTGAAAATGACCTATAATGTTGAAATTGATAACTTTTTGTGAGAGAATTTCTTGGTCTTGAAGTATGAAGAGGAGTTGTAGGAAATGTCTTTCTCTTCAAAATGAGCTTTGGATGGAATTTTTCTGATAATCCATGTGAATGTTATGCCCTGGTCAATTTACAGTTGACTTTTTCAACTGTCCAAATAAGGAAACTTTTGCATCTGGATGATTTTTGAGCCAAGCTTTGAGAATCATGATCAAGCATTGATCAAATGATGTTTGTGGCTTCAAAATGAGATGTTGATCAAAAATTTGGACTTTTGACTGTCAAATGACCATTTTGCCCCTACAGTTGACTGTAGTGCAATTAGGGTTTTTGACTGTGCAATTTTGTGCTGAAAGTCTTGAAACTTGGTATGAGGATGCTTGACCATATTTATAGGCATGTGGGACTTGATTGGACCCTTGGAAACTTCCTTTACTCTGTCAGAACCAAAACCCTAATTTTGACTGTTCAGGAGGCCCTTGAACTGTGCAACCCTTGGGGAGATTTTGAAGCTTTGACTTGGCAAATCTTGAAGAATATGGGAGGGCAAATTTTGGGGTACAACAGGAGGCATCACCTACAACCCATGCTTAGCTCTAAGACAGTTTGGTTATGCCCGAAGGGATGACCCACATGATATGCTGATTCAAGGCTTGGTATTCGACTACGACAACGACAATCAAGGTCTTCGCCAGAGATTCATCCGAGCTTGGAGGATGCTAAACAAGGTGGGTAGTAAGACTTTGGGACACAAGAATTCCATCCCTCTTGAGCCTTACCTCAAGTGGGTACGAACCCGCGCTCAAAGTCTTATGATGCCTTATCCTTCCATTCTCCCAGTGATTATTGAACCTGATAAAGAAGGAGAAGTTCCATACACTATCCTACATCCTGACATGCCCACATCTCTTGAAGACCTACAAAGGGATTGGATCCAACTCAAAGGAGACCGAGATACTTTTGAAGCCCAATTCTACGCAAGCGAGAAGAAGGTTTTAGAACTCACTAGGCTACTTCATGAGGAGCAGAATCTAAATGCCTACATAGCACCAAAGAGGATGTGCACTACCTTTTTATCTTAGAGTGTTGTATTATTCTGCCCAAGGGGAATTGATGTACTCAAACTCTATTTTATTAATATAACGTGTGTTTCTTTTTGTTTAAAACAAATTTGAACTTTTAAATCCTTGAAAGCATTGCATGTATACATATCATTCATCATAACATAAACAGGTCTTTTGCAACAAGTTTCTTCATCTCTCTACTATTTATTTCAGTAAGATGGATCTCGAACAGACGGTCAAAGATCTTCAAGCTCAAAACACGCAGTTTCAATAGTTACTCATGACCCTAGCCAAGGGGCAAGATGAGTTGAAGACTCTGTTAGCTAAAGAAAGAAAGAAGAAAACAAAGAAAGCCACTGGGGTTTTGAACATGGGGAGAAGGTTTCAGGGACAGACTAGAAGGACATTGAATTTTGCAACCACTTCCGGGGAAGGAGAAGGAAAAGGAAAAGAAACAGCGGTCTCGTCAGAATCTGAAGAGGAGGAAGAAGAGGAAGACTACTCCGAGGAACAGTACCCTCCGGCTGATGATAAGTACAGACATCTTGAAGAGCGTTTGAGCGCTATGGAAATACAAAGGGTACCAGGTCTAGACTTTGAAGAATTGGGGCTAGTATCGGGAATTGTGATCCCACCAAAGTTCAAAGTGCCATTGTTTGCAAAATATGATGGGGTGTCATGTCCTAAAATGCACCTCCGATCATACGTTAGAAAGATTCAGCCGCACTCTACCGATAAAGACCTATGGGTGCATTTTTTCCAAGATAGTTTATTCAGAGCACAACTCGATTGGTTTTACCAATTAGAAAGGTCCGACGTCCACAACTGGGAAGAACTTGCCGCAGCTTTCTATAAACAATACCAATATAATGTAGATTTGGCGCCTACCCGTACTCAACTTCAGAGTATGGCTATGGTTTCAAATGAGGGTTTCAAAGATTATGCACAAAAATGGAGAGATCTAGCTGGGAGAGTGCAACCCCCTCTGTCTGAAAGGGAGTTGGTAGATATGTTCTTAGGCACTCTATCGGGACCTTTCTTCAACCATTTGATTGGGAGCTCATCTGCTGGGTTTACTGAGTTAATATTAACCGGAGAGAGGGTGGAAGCTGGCATAGAAAGTGGAAAGATTCAGAAGGATTCATCTGCCTCTACAGCTGTAAGAAAGCCTTTCACCGGGAAAAAGGAGGTATCTGCTGTTTATCCACAAAGGAACCAAGGGAGAGTTGAACACCGACCAATGGTAGGGGTCGTTATGATCCCAAAGCTTACATCTGATCAACCAAGGAGTAATCAACCGAGGGTGGAAAGGCCGGTCTGACAATTCACCAGAATTAATATGACTCTAGCCCAGGTCTTACCACATCTTCTGAAATCTAATTTGGCAACTTTGAAGGAAGCTCCAAAGAATCCCAACACGGTGTCCCCTTATTATCACCCGAATGTTAGATGCGCATACCATTCTGAAAGTCCAGGTCACGACACCAACAACTGTTGGGCTTTGAAAAAAAAATTCAAGACCGTATAGATTCAAAAGAAATTGAGTTTGAGGCGCCCGAGAAACCAAACGTCATTTCCGCTCCTATGCCTAGGCATGGTCACAATGCCAATGCTATCGAAGAAGATTTGTTTGTTGCTACAGTGGATGAACTCTTGACTCCACTCCCGATCATTAAGATGAACTTGTTGAAAGCTGGTATATTCCCAGGTTGTAATGAAGACTGCCATCTCTGCTTATCCTCACCAACTGTTTTCCCTCTGTGTAAGACAGGCATTCAACGCTTGATAGACAACCAAGAGATTTTGTTTGAAAATGCTCTTGTTTCACCCATTCCTGTTGAAGACGTTTCAATCATAACCATTTCCTCCAATCCTTCAAGGGTACCTAAAAGACCTGTTAGGATTACATCAATTCCAAAGACTACTCCTCTTATAATTACAATGCCCGGACCGGTCCCATATGAATCAGATAAAACAGTACCATGGAATTACGATGGAGAAATCTACTACCATGGTATCAAACAAGATGGGCTCACCGCCGAAGAAGTGAGATCTGAAGAAGAAGATTCTGACATTAGCAATATTTTCGGAACTAGTAAGATTACCCGTAGCGGTAGAATCTTCTCTCCAGAGATTGCCCCTCTAAAGGCAGTTTTTGGACCCGTGGTTGTTTCGAAGATTACCTCTGTACCAATAATCATACCTGCAAGTGCTCCTACCGACAAAGACGACACAACCCCTGCTGTTATCCCTACCAATACTTCTACTACTGAAATTCGAGGGAAAAGTATTCAAGAAGAGCCTGTCCGGATGAAGGCTCAACCACTAGCTATCCCCGAAACATCCAAGAAGGAAATGGAGGAGATCCTGAGGATAATAAAGAAGAGTGACTATGACGTGGTTGAACAGTTGGGGCAAACTCCCTCCAAGATCTCCATGCTAGCATTGCTGCTGTGTTCTGAGGCACATGCGAAAGCTCTGGTAAAGTTCCTGAAGACAGCCCTTGTGCCACAAGAGACGCCTGCTGACCAATTCCAAGATTGTGTGGCCAGTTTGACAGCTGATAACGGCCTATGCTTATTTGATGCTGATTTGACATCCAGAGGGAGAAAGCACAACGAGGCATTACATGTCTCTGTGGAGTGTAGAGGAACGACTCTGGCCCATGTCTTGGGAGACACGGGCTCATCCTTGAACGTTTTGCAGAAGAAAGCTCTTGACAGATTGGATTGTGAAGGGATGACATTGAAACCCAGTAACATAATTGTGAGAGCATTTGATGGCTCAAAGAGGATGGTCCATAGGGAGGTGGACATCCCCATAAAAGTGAGAACTCAAACTTTCAGCTCAACCTTATATGTAATGGACATCCACCCCTCTTACTCCTGTCTGTTAGGACGGCCCTGGATCCATAATGCCGGTGCTGTCACCTCTATGCTACACCAGATGCTGAAGTACCCGGTGTTAGAACAATGTTTGAATCTACTACCCTATATTTAAGTTTTGATGATAACAAAGTGAAAAGATATAGTACTTAAATATTTCATGTTTGAACTATCTGCTGCCTAAAATTATTATGCTCTGACTTGCAGATACTCTGATTGATATAAGCAAGATCACGTTTATTCAGCATCAGAATTTGATTTCATACACCAGCATCAGAAGTTGCTACATCAGAACGTCAAGATCAGATGATCAACTCACGCACATGCTGAAGCTTGATGAACAAGACTGCGCTCAAACACTCTGATACAGAAACACAATAGTTCATCAGCAGCGAAGCAGAATCAGAATGAGCCAAGCCAGAACGTGCATTGAAGAAGCAACGGTACTGTGCATTAAACGCTAATTAATTCCAACGGCCTCATTCCAGACAAGATCTGCTCAATAAGGAAAGCTTGTTATTAGCATTGAATCAAGAATATTGCATTCAACGTTCATCTTCTCAAAGTGCTATATAAACAAGGCTTCGAAGATTATAATGGCTAATGCTCTCCAAATCTCTACACGCACAAAGCTGAACCATAATCTTCGTTCTACCAGTTTTGCTAAACCACAAACTCTGATACTCCATTACAGTTTAGCAATCTAGTTTCTAAGCTTCATTTGTGTATACATCACAGTTGTGATAAAGTTTTGTAGAAAACATCCACACACATTGTGTTATACCTTTGTAAGAAAGTGTTGCCTTGACAAACCGGGTTGTGGTTTGAATCAAGAAGGCTTTAGCAGTTGTTAAAGCAGTCTGTAATATTCAGTTGAATATAGTGAATTAAGACCTCGTTGGAGAGAGGCGAAATCACCTTGACGGGTGGACTGGAGTAGTTTGAGATCAAACGAACCAGGATAAAAATATCTTGTCAATTGCTTTAGATTTCAGTTTTACAATTCAACCCCCCCTTCTTGTGTTTTTCACCCCTTCAATTGGCATCAGAGCGCCTGGTTCTGAGCTAAAACACTTAACCGTGTCAGTACAAGATCCAGTGTCAGAAAAACACAATGGCAGGAAACAACTCTCACTTCAGCAATGACAACAATGAGGACAGAGACAGATTCAGTGGCAAACCTCCAGTCTTTGATGGAGAAAATTTTGATTACTGGAAAGACAGAATTGAAAGCTTCTTTCTAGCACATGATGCTGATCTGTGGGATATGGTGACATATGGATACACGCACCCTGTGAATGCAAGTGGTCAGAAGATTGATAGGAAATCAATGACTGATCAACAAAAGCGTGATTTCAAGAATCACCATAAGGCCAGAACCATCCTCCTCAGTGCCATCTCCTATACTGAGTATGAAAAGATCTCCAACAGAGACACAGCAAAGAACATCTTTGATTCTCTCAGAATGACGCATGAGGGCAACGTTCAAGTCAAAGAAACAAAAGCTCTGGCGCTCATTCAGAAGTATGAGGCGTTCAAAATGGAAGAATCTGAATCCATTGAAACTATGTTCTCTAGATTCCAGATTCTGGTAGCTGGTCTCAAAGTTCTGGACAAAGGATACTCTACTGCTGACCATGTCAAGAAAATAATCAGAAGCTTACCCAAGCAGTGGAGGCCTATGGTTACTGCTCTGAAGCTAGCTAAAGATCTCAACAAGATCACTCTGGAGGAACTTATAAGCTCCCTCAGAAGTCATGAGATAGAGCTAGAAGCTGACGAGCCTCAGAAGCAAGGTAAGCCTTTAGCTTTAAAATCTAACAGAAAATCTGAGTCTAAAGTTTTGCAGGCAGTTGAAGAAACATCTGATGGATCCTCATCAGAAGAAGACGAACTTTCCCTTCTCTCCAGAAGAGTAAATCAACTGTGGAAGCAAAGACAAAGGAAGTTTAGGAATCCCAGAAAATCTGATCAGAACGAGTCTTCTTCCAGATACAGAAGGACAGATTCTTCCTCTGGATACAGAAGATCTGAAGGCTCCTCCAGTAGCAAGAAGCCAAATACCAAAGACATCATCTGCTATGAGTGCAATGAGCAAGGACACTACAAGAGTTACTGCCCAAAGCTTCAGAGGGAAAAGCCCAAAAAGAAGTTTGGAAGAGAGAAGAAGAAAAGTCTCATGGCCACATGGGATGACTCTGACTCGTCTGAAGCTGACTCAGAATCAGATGATGAAAGGGCAAACATAGCCCTCATGGCTAACATTCCAGATGATAGTGAAGCTTCTGAATCAGACTCAGAATCAGACACAGAAGAGGTATTTCCTAACTTCGCTGTTAACTTTACAAAGGCTGAACTTGCTGAAAGCCTCAATGAAATTCTGGAACGCTATCAGCAGATTAGAGCTAAATTCAGAGACCTGAAAAGGAATCTTGAATCTGACTCTAATAAGTCTGAGAGTCTCAAATTGGAAAACTCTGAGCTGAGAGATAAAATTTCAAAATTAGAAAACTCTTTACAAAACTCTCAGAAGGAACCAATTTCTGAAACTCCCAGCAACGCTGATGAGATCATCAAGGAGTATGATCATAGTTTCCAGAAGTTCTTAGCTAAAAGCATAGATAGAAGCAGAATGGCTTCAATGATCTATGGAGTTAGCAGAAACGGCAGGAAAGGAATAGGATACCAAGGTAAGGTTCCTACACCTAAGAATGTCATGGATTTAACCATTAAACACACTCCTCTAAATTCACACTTTGTGTATGGTCACACACACGACATCAAATATACTAGCAGTAAGCACTCTGTGAAACCAAAATTCAACCAGAGTTTTGGTAAAACTAACAAGTCAGGACCCAAGAAAATCTGGGTACCTAAGGACAAAATAATACATGTTGCAGATATCTTTAGCAGCAAGTCAGAAACACCAGTCATGGTACCTGGACTCTGGCTGCTCACGACACATGACGGGAAGAAGGCATATGTTCCAAAGCCTGGAACTTAAGCCTGGAGGCCACGTTGGCTTTGGAGGCAATCAGAGGGGAAAGATAATTGGCTCTGGAACTGTAGGTAATGGAAATCTTCCCTCTATTAATAATGTTCTGCTAGTAGATGGATTGATGCATAATTTGTTATCCATAAGTCAATTAAGTGATAACGGTTATGATATAATCTTTAATCAAAAATCATGTAAAGCTGTTAGTCAGAAAGATGGGACTATCCTGTTTAATGGTAAGAGGAAAAACAACATTTACAAAATCAAACTTTCTGAACTAAAGAGTCAGAACGTAAAATGTCTTCTGTCTGTTAACAATGAGCAGTGGATCTGGCACAGAAGATTGGGGCATGTTAGTATGAGAAGAATATCTCAGATTAACAAACTCAATCTGGTCAGAGGACTTCCAAATTTGAAGTTCAATTCAGATGCTCTGTGTGAAGCATGTCAGAAAGGCAAATTTGCAAAACCTTCTTTTAAATCCAAAAATGTTGTTTCCACCTCTAAGCCATTAGAACTTCTGCACATTGACTTATTTGGACCAGTTAAAACTGCTTCAATCAGTGGTAAGAAGTATGGGTTAGTAATCGTAGATGACTATAGCAGATGGACATGGGTAAAGTTCTTAAGACACAAGGACGAGTCACACTCTGTGTTTGTTACCTTCTGTAACCAAGTTCAGAATGAAAAAGGTCTTAGAATCGTTAAAGTCAGAAGTGATCATGGTGGAGAATTTGAAAATAAAGATTTTGAGTCATTCTTTAATGACAAAGGCATTCTGCATGATTTCTCTTGTCCTAGAACTCCCCAACAAAATGGAGTTGTAGAACGAAAGAACAGAACATTGCAAGAAATGGCCAGAACCATGATCAATGAGACAAACGTTGCTAAGACTTTCTGGGCAGAGGCAATAAACACAGCGTGCTACATTCAGAATAGAATCTCAATAAGACCTATTCTGGAAAAGACTCCATATGAATTGTGGAAGAACAGAAAGCCCAACATTTCATATTTTCATCCATTTGGATGTACTTGCTTTATATTGAATACAAAGAATTATTTGAACAAGTTTGACTCTAAGGCACAGAAGTGTATTATGTTAGGATACTCTGAACGCTCAAGAGGGTACAGAGTATACAATACAGAAACACATATTGTGGAAGAATCAATCAGTGTTCGTTTTGATGACAAGCTTGACTCTGAAAAGTCAAAGCAGAATGAAACTTTTGCAGGTATAGAAATTGAATTTGCAGGTTCTGAAGACAAGTCATCAGAAGCTCTCAACACAGACATTCCTTCAACGTCTGAAAGGAGCACTGCTAGAAATCCTACAACAGCTGCTGATCAACCTCAAAAGAGATTGCCCAGAAGCAGTCTGGATCACCCAGAAGAGACTATCCTAGGAAGAAAGGAAGATCCAATCAGAACAAGAGCAAGCTTCAGAAACTCTGAAGAAACTCTTATGGGACTTGTGTCTCTGATTGAACCTTCTTCTATTGATGAAGCACTTCTGGACAATGACTGGATTCTGGCAATGCAAGAAGAGCTGAATCAATTCACCAGAAACGACGTATGGGATCTCGTTCCCAGACCAAAAGGATTCAACGTCATTGGAACAAGATGGGTGTTCAGAAACAAGCTTAATGAGCAAGGTGAAGTCATCAGAAACAAGGCACGACTGGTTGCACAAGGATATAGTCAGCAAGAGGGGATAGACTATACAGAAACCTTTGCCCCAGTCGCCAGGTTAGAATCTATCAGACTTTTAATTTCATTTGCTGTTAATAGAGGCATCACTCTGTATCGGATGGATGTCAAAAGTGCATTCTTAAATGGTTATATAGAAGAAGAAGTTTATGTTCACCAACCCCCAGGTTTTGAAAATACAAAACATCCAGAACATGTTTTCAAACTAAAGAAGTCACTGTATGGTCTGAAACAAGCTCCCAGAGCTTGGTATGAAAGGCTAAGTAACTTTCTGCTTGAAAATGAATTCACCAGAGGGAAAGTGGACACTACTCTATTCTGTAAAACAGTTAAGAGTGACATTTTAGTCTGTCAAATTTATGTTGATGATATAATTTTTGGTTCTACTAATCCTTCTCTTGGAAGAAAATTTGCTAAGTGTATGCAGGCAGAATTTGAGATGAGCCTCATGGGGGAACTGAAATTCTTTTTAGGAATTCAGATCAATCAAACTCCAGAAGGAACTTACATTCATCAGAGCAAATACATCAGAGATCTTCTGAAGAAATTTGACCTCTCAGAATGTAAGCCATCAAAGATTCCAATGCATCCCACGTGCATTCTGGAAAGAGAAGAGGTAAGCAAAAGTGTAGAACAAAAAGTCTACAGAGGTATGATTGGTTCTCTCCTCTATCTGACTGCTTCAAGACCTGACATATTATTCAGTGTTTGCATCTGTGCTAGATTCCAATCAGATCCTAGAGAATCTCACTTAACAGCTGTTAAGCGAATTTTCAAGTATCTGAAAGGTACTACTAATCTGGGTTTGTTTTATAGAAAATCTAGTGATTACAGCTTAGTAGGCTACTGCGATGCTGATTTTGCTGGAGACAGAGTGGAACGTAAAAGTACTTCTGGAAGCTGCCAGTTTCTGGGAGAAAATCTGATCTCTTGGTCCAGCAAAAGGCAATCAACAATTGCTCTGTCAACAGCAGAAGCTGAGTACATAGCAGCAGCAGGATGTAGCACACAAATGCTCTGGATGAAAAGTCAGCTTGAAGACTTCCAGATTTTTGAGAGTAACATTCCTATACTTTGTGATAATACTTCTGCTATTTGCTTAAGTAAGAATCCTATTTTACATTCTAGAGCTAAGCATATAGAAATAAAGCATCATTTCATTAGGGACTATATTCAGAAAGGTATTTTGAACTTAAAATTTATAGATACAGACCATCAATGGGCTGATATCTTTACTAAACCCCTTTCAGAAGATAGGTTTAATTTCATTCTGAAACATCTCAGCATGAAAGTATGCCCAGAATGAAAATGTTTTAATTCCATATATTTATCTTCAGAATGTAATTACATTACTGTGAACTTCTGATCAATCTTCTTTCAGAAAAATAGAACATGCAGATTGTATCAGATGCAAGTCTAAAGATCTGAGAGTCTAATCTCAAAGACAGACGTGCTGATCACTACATCAAACAAGTGTCATCCAATCATCAGCATATCTCTGAAGCAGAACGCGTGCACGCTTCTGAGAAGGCAAAGCGCTGATTGGGTGCATTGAGACACATGTCTGGTAACCGTTTTTAAGTATCTTTCTCAAATCCCCCAAAATCAGCAAGCATTTAATGAAAAGTAATCATTCTTTTAAATGGCAATCATGATTTTTCTTCTCTCTCTTAAAAACGTTTAACTTTTCAAAACAATTTTGAAAACTCTATTTAAGCACATTAATCTCTCATTTACTCTTTACGCTTTCTCACAATCACTCAAGCTTTTTCTGCATATCTCTGAGTTCATCCTTGCAAACTTTTTTTCCAATTCATTCTCAAAGCTTTTTTAGTGTGAACAATGGCATCCTCCAGCATTTCTGCAGGCAATCAGAAGAAAGAAACCTCTGAACAATATCAGGTGCCCCTCAGAACTCTTCTCACTCCGGTAAAGAACCTTGAAGTGCTCTCTGAGTTAATCATTGACTTTGAAAGCTTGAAGGAAAATGGATTTGACCTAACTGAAGAAATTAGGGCTCAAAAGTGGGAAAGGTACTTCGATAGGTTGGTTGGACCAACATTCCCAGCGCTTGTCAAGGAATTTTGGATTCACGCCAAGGTTGCAAAACATCTAGTCATTTCTTCTGTTATGGGAAAGAAGATAGTGATTTCTGAAGATCTCATTGCAAAGCTAATCGGTCAAAGTGGTGGTGGAGTCCGTTGTGTGGACATGGCCGAAAGATGCGCTGATGTAGGTGTGGTAGCCAACAGGATTTTCACTCTTGGAATGCCCAGCAGCAAGATTAAGGATCTGAAGGATCACTGCAGAGTATGGGCTAAAATTATTCTGGGATGCTTCAACCACAGGAAACCAACAAGTTCTCCTGATTATATAAATGTGGATCAGCAGTTTCTGATCTACTTTATTGATCAGAAGGTTAAGATCAATCTGGCTCACTTCCTGTTCAACCATCTCAAAACCAGTGTGAAAGAGACAAGAGAAGAAGAAAGAACCAAGAGGGACTGGATACTGTTTGGAAGGCTTATATCAGATATTCTGACAGAGAATAGGCTGATTGAACATCTGATTGAAGCTCAGGAGCTGAGCACTATTGAACCAACCATTGGGAAACCTCTGAACGCTAAGAATCTGAAAAAGATGAAGCTGATAGAAAATATTCAGAAGGAACCCAGAGCTACTTCAACTGCTGATATCTCCAGCAGAAGAGTGCCTCTGAGTAATTTTCCGGTATTTTCTGAAATGGAATCCAAACCAGAGATGTTTCTCAGGTACCCAGATACGTACAAGGCAGAGGATACAGGTTCAAAGCTGAAGATCAAAGATCTGAGTCAACCCCAACCGGAAGTGACTCAGAAGAAGACAAAGAAGAGGAAAGCGCCAACAGAAGGATCATCTCATCAGACTCCAAAGAAAAGAGGTATTTCATCTGCTGCCCCTGTTTTAATTTCATCTACTATTCCAACATCTGCTGCCCCTTCTCAAACCTCCCACAGAATATCCATCCCAATCCCTACTATTGATGAAACCATACCAGAAGACCCTTTTGAGGCCTTACTACTCAGAAGACCCAGAACCAAACTCCCCAAACAACCAACAGTTTCAACAACACCAGCACTTGACCGAGTGCTAGCTGATATTGAGCGTGAACATGCTTCTGCTCAACCTCACTCTGAACCACTAAACATTCCTCCTCCACAACCAGAACAACAACAACAACCAGAACCAGAACCACAACAACAACAACCACTCTCAGAAGAACCTCTGATCCCTGAGCAATCAGAGATTCCACCTTCCTCTCCCCAACCAGAAATAAATCCACCTTCACCACAAACAGAGTTTCACCACTATGAAACCCCTTCTCCTCATCATTCTGACCCTCACTCACCTCAACCATCACCGTTGGCAATCCAGTTGCCATGTGGAACCACTGTTTTCAGGCCCCAGTTGCCATCCTCATCAGAATCAACACCTCCAAAAACTCCAACCACTCCAATAGAAATATCTGACTCTGATACCCCTCCTCCAAAACAAACAGCCTCTCAGAAATCCGCTGAAAACCCCAGCAGAACTTTCATTGACTTAACCAGTCTTGAACGTCTTGCTGATTTAAGACACAAAATTGCCATCCCAAAACCAAAGCAACCAGATGTTGGCTCTGGTATTTTGAATTTTGAAACAGGTGTGCTGCAATGGATTGCTTCTTTGAAGCAAGCTTGCCCTGGGATGATTGACCCAGCTGCTTCTGATCAGCTCTGGTCACAGTTCAGATCTTGGGTACGTACTGTAACCCTCAAGTTGCAGGACGTCAACTATGAGCAGGCTCAACAGAACTTCAGCAAGCTGCTGAAGGAAGTTGAAAGTCAGCTACCTCAGGAAGTTGTGCTCCCTCTAGACTCTGAACCTTGGTCTGAGAAACAGCAAGCTGCTAAGGTGCAACCATCAGAAGAAGACAAGACCATTCAGGCTGAAGAAAATCCAACAGAAGATGTCGCTGAAAGTTCTGAGAAGCCTCCTCCTTCTGATGCTTCTCAAGCTGCCTTGGACAGGCAGACTCTGGAAGAATTAAGGCTGAATGACTTGCGTCTACAGCAGCGGATGGAAGAGAATGATCAGAAAATGAAAGCAAGAATGGATGTGCAGGACAGCAAGATTGACTCTGTTGTCAGCATGGTTCAGAAACAGAATGAAACTTCTGAAAAGATTCAAGCAATGCTGGAGAGCCTGTTCACACGCATGCCTCCTCAACCTTAAATCTTTTTTCATGCATAACTTTTTCATGTTTTCTTCATTTTCTGATGTACTGTTTTGATTATGTTTTGTAATGTTTGCTCTGATTCTGAACTATCTTAATATGATTAGTTTTTCTGATCAAATTGTTTTAGCACATCACCAACACTTTTTGATTGCTGACAAAAAGGGGGAGAACAAGAATGATATTTAAATCAATAACGGGCTAACTAGACAGAAACTCTCAAACATTCTAACTCTATTACTTGAAATGTTTTTCTATTTTGTTTAAAGTCTACAGGCACAAGGAAGCTCCTGGACACTCTGAAGACTGGAAACTCTGAGCAAAATGTAGAAGCTCTGATCAATGTTGCTCTGATCAATATGAAGTTCTGATCGTCCTAAATACTCTGATCCAAAGCAAAGCTCTGACAAGAAAAGCTCTGAAGCTCTGCTCTCTGATAAGTCAAAGACTCTGATAATCTAATGTTCAAAGAAAGAAAAAGATCTGATCCTGAAGAACACGTATATCAAAGGGAAGTAATAAACTCAGGGGGAGTATCTCTTAACTCTGACTTCTCCGTACTTCTTACTCTGATACATTTTTCAGATACCTTTTCACGTTATTTTTCATTTAAAATATCTAGTTTTTGTCATCATCAAAAAGGGGGAGATTGTTAGAACAATGTTTGAATCTACTACCCTATATTTAAGTTTTGATGATAACAAAGTGAAAAGATATAGTACTTAAATATTTCATGTTTGAACTATCTGCTGCCTAAAATTATTATGCTCTGACTTGCAGATACTCTGATTGATATAAGCAAGATCACGTTTATTCAGCATCAGAATTTGATTTCATACACTAGCATCAGAAGTTGCTACATCAGAACGTCAAGATCAGATGATCAACTCACGCACATGCTGAAGCTTGATGAACAAGACTGCGCTCAAACACTCTGATACAGAAACACAATAGTTCATCAGCAGCGAAGCAGAATTAGAATGAGCCAAGCCAGAACGTGCATTGAAGAAGCAACGGTACTGTGCATTAAACGCTAATTAATTCCAACGGCCTCATTCCAGACAAGATCTGCTCAATAAGGAAAGCTTGTTATTAGCATTGAATCAAGAATATTGCATTCAACGTTCATCTTCTCAAAGTGCTATATAAACAAGGCTTCGAAGATTATAATGGCTAATGCTCTCCAAATCTCTACACGCACAAAGCTGAACCATAATCTTCGTTCTACCAGTTTTGCTAAACCACAAACTCTGATACTCCATTACAGTTTAGCAATCTAGTTTCTAAGCTTCATTTGTGTATACATCACAGTTGTGATAAAGTTTTGTAGAAAACATCCACACACATTGTTTTATACCTTTGTAAGAAAGTGTTGCCTTGACAAACCGGGTTGTGGTTTGAATCAAGAAGGCTTTAGCAGTTGTTAAAGCAGTCTGTAATATTCAGTTGAATATAGTGAATTAAGACCTCGTTGGAGAGAGGCGAAATCACCTTGACGGGTGGACTGGAGTAGTTTGAGATCAAACGAACCAGGATAAAAATATCTTGTCAATTGCTTTAGATTTCAGTTTTACAATTCAACCCCCCCTTCTTGTGTTTTTCACCCCTTCACCCGGTCCATGGAAAGATTATCACTGTCCACGGAGAGGAGGAGTACATGATTAGCCATCTAAATTCTTTCCGGTATGTGGAGTTGGATGGAGAGTTCATTGAAACTCCTTTTCAACATTTCGAAGAGGTCTCTGAAGAGCTAGCGGTAACCAAGGAGGTATCCCCGATCCCCAAGATCACAAGACCTCCGCTTCGGATGTCATCTCTAAAGGACACCAAGGTAGTAGTAGAGGAGGGTGGATGCACCATCTGGGGGAAACTTCCAGACATCCCGTATAAATCCGACAAGTTTGGCTTGGGGTTTACTTCAAATGCTCAGAAGGTTGTGCGTCGTACCCATGCTGGAGGGCCACCTCTGAAGATTAGCAACCGAGAGGTCAACACAGTGGAAGATGGTGAAGAAGATGGCAACTTGGAATATTGGATATTTCCTACTATCAACGGAGGACTTCGCAATTGGGAAGCTAGAGACTTTGTCCCAATAACTTTCATCTCTCAGTAATTTATCTTTTACATTTTTGTTGGACTTGTAATATTCACAAACAATTCGCATCTTAAAAACCTTGTGTCTTTCCCGAGGCACAATGGTCCATTTGTAAGGGTTTTTATTTCATCTTCATATGACATTCAATGAATCATGGACGTTTTTTCACATGAAAACCTTTTATGCTCATTGTCTTTCTTTTACATTTTTATCGTTTAAAGGTGGCTATACCCTTACACACACCCACACTCACAAATGCATGTACCCCTCTGTTGTACCCCAAAATTTTCCCTCCCATATTCTTCAAGGTTTATCAAGATCAATATTCAAATGGGCCCACTTTCTTCCATTTGATTCAGCCTTGTCATGCCACCCACGTGTCCCATGATCAATTTCAAGACCAAATAATTATTTTCCATTTTTATTTAATTTTTATGGATTTAATTCATTTTAATCCATAATAATTCAAATAAAAATCAAAAAAATTAATTAAGTGGTATCTTGTGGTTTGATTAGCCTTCATGAAGCATAATACACCTACCAAATTCATGCCAAACCATTTTAAGCATGAAAATTCAAATTTGAACAAACATGGCAAGTTCCTTTAATGGTGGTTATGAAGAAATCTCAAAACATCATTGCAATGGTTTAAGGCTCCTAATGTCATTTGATTCTCATTAAAACATACATATACAAGCCTTGCAGACCTAAGACACGACCTAGAGACACCTAAAACGGCCAGAACCAATTCCAAAAATTCCAAAGAAAGTTGAAAACTGAAATCCATATTCCAGCACAATTCAAACACTTTCCTTGCTTCTAACACGTTGCCAGCATTGCCAGGAACGATTTGCAATCATAAACAAGCTCCAATACTCAAGGAATCGTCCACCACAGTCGTACGGTTTGCACATATTTTTTTGAATTACATATCATTATTCATGCGCGTTTGATGTGTTTTGTGGATTGTTTCATGTTCATAGAACTCACAGGAAGCTAATGGTAGGGTTCAATTGCTCTGAGGGCCCCTGAAACGCAAATCACCATTGTTAAGTTCTAGGGTTTCAGAGCTTTTGAATTAAGGCTTTTCACATACTGTAAAATCAAGCCTCAAAACGCACATGGTTGAAACCGCATGAGTGAGACGAACCCATTGCAACCCTCGCGCCCTTTTTATATAGCTCAGGGGCCTAATCGCTATTCTTGACAGTTCCATGTTGTGGTGGTTAAAAACCCCCGCTATCTTGTTTTTATTTTGCAGATAAATGAAGACGATGATGAGGTGTCCATGCATGGCTGGCTGATACAAACGCGCGCGCTCTTTTTTTTTGTTTTAGCATTTGATGTGTTTTTTCTTATATTATATTTATTGCCCAATATATTAACAAGATGCAGCGTTTGGTGTAGTGGAGGAGGACGTGTTTGTTCATCATTGAGACCTGGGTTCGATTCCTAGGTCCCCCCAAAACTCAATATCATTTTTTCTATTACGCTCATGTGCAGGCCCTCAAATAGCTTCTACCATAAACCCTCACAGATCAGCGTGCCAAGTGTCTCAAGCGCCAATCCAGTGGCCAAAGCATGAAGACCATGGTGCTCAGGAGTCAACACAGGCGTAGGCAACCAGGAAAGTCAACAAGGCTTGGAGTGTTCTTGGGCCAGAATTTCTAAATCAAACACCCAATTCTGGCCCATACCCCCCCCTCCTTGGTTTTGTTATTTCTCTTTATCTTTTTATTTTTCTTTTCT
The DNA here is from genome assembly GCA_948472305.1 of Vicia faba. NCBI lineage: Eukaryota > Viridiplantae > Streptophyta > Magnoliopsida > Fabales > Fabaceae > Vicia > Vicia faba. Next base: position 537,557,923 of record OX451737.1, read on the forward strand.
TTTATAACTCCTTTTTTTTTATTATTTTATTAATTACTAGTATTATTAACATAATTAATATTTTCATAAAAAAATCAAAAAAAGAACTAATATTATTATTGTTATTAATTTCATGTCATTTTTGTAAATAAAATACTAACAAATAAAATAGTTTAATTAAGTCAATTTTAATCTCTTTTTCTTTACAATAAATAAAAACAATTTAGAATTAGGTTAACTTTTAATTTTAATTCTTTCTATTTTATTTTCATTAAAAATATAAAAAACACAAAAATATCTTTTTCTTAATTAATTAATTAATTGGTTAGTTATTAGTTTTAATTTCATTCTTATTCAAAAAGGGTCAAAACCCTTAGGATGTTCCAATTTAATTTTCGCACGCATTTATTTATTTTGATTATTTTGTAACTGTCTCCAGATATGTAATAGTTAAATAGAAATTTTACCGCTTTATTTAATTTCTCGCATTTATTTACCAAAATGGGTTTTTGTCTTTAGCGATGTATAGACCCGCGCCTTGTAATAGTTAGAATTTATCTTTCCGCAATTTATTTTCCGCACTCCTAACTGTTAAAAAATGCCTGCAAGAATGTATGTAAATAAAATCAATCCGTAGCTCACAAAATAACATGTACAAAGACAATTAACATGAAAACAAACACACATGCACATGCCACCCCTAGGGTACGCCTCACTGGTTGCCTCGAAAGTGGTCATCAAGTATAGGGTGTCTTAGAGGTCGCCCTTCTGTCCAAAAGATCCAGTTGCCTCGAAACGGTTGCCTCGGATAAAAGGATCTAGGACATTAGGGTTACTTCTAAGGTATCCTACCATTGCTTCGGTGACCACACTGTCCCTATAATCGAATTGACCTGAATACCTCCAACGATGGTGTTACCTACCTCTCAATGGTGGGATAGCACTATCTAAAGGACTCTTACACAGCCTAATTCCTTAGAGTAGGTAGATTCTCCTGGGTACTTGCTCTTTTCAAAAACAAACAAAAACAACTTTTCACACCCCACGCTTTCAAAAAGTTTTCAAACAAAACACTTCATACACTCTTGAGGACTGATACAAGAGTTACTTAGAAGTTTTCCAAACGAAACTTTTTCAAAACCCACTCACACTTGAAAAGCAAACAATTTGGAAAACATAAGAGCAAGTACCTAAGAGCCCGTGGATAACCACGGATAGAAAGGGTGCTAACACCTTCCCTTTCTATAAATCTACCTCCCAAACCGAGAAACATTCTCAAAGAAGGAATTTTGCTGTGCTTTTGTCCTTTCCATATTGGAGAACATAAAAGACGGTGGCGACTCTTGCTTACCGCGACATTTCGCGAAACCAGCTTTAAACAGTCAGTTCTATTCCCACTGATCACAGAACTGGCGACTCTGCTGGGGATATTATAAAAGTGAGGCGTACCTTAGGATTAGATCATACTTATGTTTTCAATTGCTTTGCTTTGATTGCTTTATATTTGTGGGCTTTGCATCGGAGTTTCATAGATCCTAACCTGGATCTGGGGATACCCTTTTAGGTAGCATAAGCTGTGAGGGACCTGTCCGGCGTAGACCGACACGGGTGAAGCAGTGGCTACGTTGGTGTGGCACCTTGGTCTGTACCGATATCCCTTGTGTTGCAACGAGGAGAATATGGGTCTTCTGAGGAGTCATTAAGCACCAACCGACCATAGAACCCTAAATTGACCCAACTTGGCCATAGAATAGTAGCAATATGCTACACCCATTGAGGCTAAACTCTCGCGATGGTTCTGGCTGCAAGAAAAGATTGCGACGCTGGAGTTATGACCGATTGAGGGTAGTCAGTGATATTGGGATCCTCTAGAACCCGGTTACTACTTTCTAGGACAGGTCTTAACCAACGAAACTAAAAGAGGGTAGTACCTGAACTTCATGCTGGCCTAAACTCTAAGGGCTCTTTGTGTGACTTGTGTGCCTTCAAACTTGACTACTTGCACACTTGTTATCTAACAACACGAGTTCCTTGCAGGTTTTGTTTACAGTCCTTAATTGGGACTCATTACAGGGCCTACTTACATCACTCCATGCATAGCATAACATCATACCATTGCATACATCCTACATAAGGACTAATCCATTTCAAGGATCTCAAGGGTTTGTGATACAGGTCATGATGAACCAAATGTCCAGCAAGGGGAAAAGGGGATTTATTTTCCTCTAGCCAAGGTTGTCAGGGGCTATGACCCACTCGATATGGTGAGCCTTGACTCTTGAAGAAGGAATCTCAACAAAATGAAGTTCCTTCAATCAAGCTACAAAATTCAAGTTCTAATAATCTTTCTTGTTTATCCCACGAGATCCTTGAAAACATTGCATGCATATTGTTGTACCCCAAAATTTGCCCTCGCATTTTTCCACAAGAAATCACAGCTTCAGGCGTTTCCTGATTTTTCAAACTGGCTCAAGAATCGGTCAAACGGACTTTTCTCGTCAGTCAAACAAAAATTAGGGTTTTACTGGTTTTCAGGGCTCTAGATTGTTTCACACAGTTGGCTTAGAATTTTGGTTGACTTTGACTCAATTTTGATCAGTCAACGTTCTTTGGCATTTAATCAGGAATTAAGGTTTTTTGTGGGCATATTCTCAGAAAGATTAAAATTCCACAGCACTTTGCAAGTTATTCCGAGATTCGGGTTGAATTCGCATTGTTTTGATTTAATCAGTAAAAGAGGCAGTTGGTTTTAATTCAAGTTGGTTTGTTTGAGCCAGTCAAAAGAAATATGCAGTTTGGATTTACAGTGTTTGTTGAAAATCAGTAAAGAGGGAATGCGCCTGTTTGGTTTGTTTCGGTTAACTGTCACTTTGCTTTGGATATTGGAAAGGCCAGGATTAACTGATCAATTACTAAGGCATTGTTTTATTTAAATTATTTATTATTCTAAATTAAGTGATTGAAATTTATTTTTCAATTATTTTAATTCAAAGAGTTTTAAATAATAAATAAACAATAAAGAGAAAAACAGAATTAATCGGATAATGGAAACTTTTATTTATTCTTAAATTAACTGTACAATTATTGTTTATAATTTAATTACAAACAATGGTTTTACATTAATTTAAATTTAAATAAAAAAAAGAGAACTATCCTATTTCTTCTAATTCTTCAATCTTCATTTAGTACCCCTCTCCATTCAATTATTCATCTGCAAACAGAAAAGGAGAAAAGTCAGTGACTGATAAATAAATAAAGACAGATAAATAAATTCATCATTAAGGGCCACTGACTGGGATCAGTTAACCCTCTCTGCAAATCACGGGATTTCTCCCGGTTCACAAAGAGGGAAGAATTTTATTCATTTAATCATGAATGCAAAATGTCAAAATGCATAAATTCAAAATGTCAAACTGCATAGTTCAGAAGCAAGTTCAAACCAAACCGAAAATCCAATTACAACTTGCTGTCATAATCCAAAAAGTACAATTTACTGTCAAAATGCCAAGAAGTCTACTCAAAGCTGTCAAGAAGAGGATTTGGTAAAGATATCAAAGAAGATAAAAGTACAAAAGCTGTCAAAGAAGAGATAAAGAATGCAGAGGAAATCTATTATGCAAGAAAACCTATTCTTTTCATCATTTCCCAATAAGGGTGGCCCCTTCAGAAAAGGTACAGCATAAGCATATTAAAATATTTAACTGTACAGAGGGAGAGAAAGAAGAGAGATAAGGAGCAGGTTTCTTAGGTTTTAGGCAGGCATAGATAGAAAGATATACAAAAGAGCAAAACACAATAAGAGAAAGAGGCAGAACTTTCACCAAAGTTAAAGAGAAACCAATACAAACTGATATACAAAACTGCTAAGCATTCAACCTGCTGTCCAGAACCTTAAGCAAAAACAAACTGCTAAGCATGAACCTGCAATGGCCTAAACACATAACCTCCAAACAATAACCTGCTGAAGCCTTACCTGCATCATTCAAAAACCTGTCAAACAATAACCAAACCATTGCCTACTGCACTACCAAAACCTGCTGTCTACATTGCCACAACCTGCCTAAGCATTACCAAAATCTTGGCCTAAACTTCAAAACCAAGTTCAAAGCCTGAAGCTCAACCCTGCCCGAAACCAAACCATGGCCTAATAAACCAGTTCAAGCCTCTCCCTGCTACCTCAAACGCCTAAACATCAAAAACCATCACCCACTGTAAAACATGAAACCTGCATATGCCAAACCTGCTGAAGAACACCACCCTACTGTCAAACCATAAAAAACCTTAACCACTAAAAACACCTGCATATGCAAAACTAGTCCAAAGCCTCACCTGAATCGGTCCAAAACCTCCAGCCCTCAGAGCACTCATCATAGGGCGTTTTTTCTAACAAGCACCAAGGCATATTCAATAGCATACACAAGCATTCAAGGTATACAGGCCCTCAGAACCCTAGGCTCTTCATTGGGCAAGAAACAAAATGCTTTCCAAAAATAATAAGCAACTAAAGCAACTGAGATAGAAGAAGCATTCAAGGCAATTCAAAGGCCTCAGAAGAGGGCTTCGTCATAGGCAAAAGGCTCAACAGTTTCAAAGGCAAGCCCAAGGCAACACAAGTCAGAAGAAGAGGAAAAGCAACAGGCAACAATCAAGAGGCAACATAAGCAAGCATTTCAACAAGCGTTCAAGGCAAATCGTTCGAAAGCGTACAGAAGCATCAAAGACAACAAGCATACAGTGGCAAAGAAGAAGAAGAAAGAGGTGAACATCAAAAAATAGAGTTTTCAGTTCAAATCATCATGAAACCCTAGGCAAAAGAGGTAGTACAGAAATACCAGGGAGCTCAAAGCGTAAATATCAGCACCCTCCGCTCGTCAAGCCTCCTAAGGACCTCCATCCTCCTCCTTCCCCTCTCTAGTAAAAGTAAGACCTTTTCTTTCTTTCATCTCACGTACCTCCAATAAAATCAATAATAAACAGCATAAGAAATCTAATCAAGCAATTAAATCAAGAGGAAGACAGTAACCCATAGCATGTAAAAGAAATCAAAACCTAAAATGCGAAATCGAAGAGAAAAGGGTTACCCTCTTGTGCGCTTCCCTGCTTCAAGGAAGAGGGAAGAGGAGTTGAAGGTCGCTGGTGGCTGAGGCAAAAGGCTCACGCTGGGCATTCAAGAACGATTGGAGAAGACAAAGAGAAGGACGAACGAACGAACGCCGCCGCTGTCTCAAAACCTAAGCGCATGACCAACTGAAGACAAAAAATTCCAAACCCTAAAAATGTTTTGAGTCCAAACGTGGGCCTTGCCCGTCTCTGCATGCCTAAGCCCAAATCATTGCTCCAATTCACACCCCCCTCTTTGAGCCCATTTCTAACCTATTTCAAGCCTTTTATTTATCATCATACATGAATTAACATAGATCATTTTCTTTTATACTTAAAAACTTTTTTTAATAATACAATCTATTTGTTTTCTAACTTAACATATTCTTTACAATATTACATTAGTATTAATACATATAAAAAACACTTTTTTTATCTAAAATATCTAATTTAAATTTTATTTGTACATAACAAATGAAAAAATACTTTTGTATACATAATTAAAACTTAGAAATATATTCTTTTCTTAAAACATCATCTTTATATTTAATTAGAACTTGAAACATTCAATTAAAACATTTTTCTTTTGCACCTATTAAAGATATACAAATCAAAGATTCATTAAACACATATTTAGGTCAACAATACCCTAATACACATTAATTTCACCTTGTCGCATTTGTAAATAATCACATACTTACACAATACATCTCATACTTACACAATACAAATACACAATATATTGCCCCTATACACATATGTTTATCTTATACATTGATATTCGTCATTTACATTTGATCGCAAATTCGATTTGGTTGTAACTTATTGGATACTATAAGTCTCATCCCCATTTGTGAATATTGTACCCCTGCTCCCGGATACTTATTTTGTAATAGCGTAGATTTTACATTTTCGCAATTTACCGCTTTCAATTATACCATGGTTAGACCTAGGGTTTGCATGTACATAAAATCAAACGCTAGATAACCTAATACAAGACAAATACGTGAAATCAATACACAATCACACTTGCACCCTCTAGGGTAATCCCCCATGTTGCCTTCCAAAATGGGCCATGCTTGCACGTCGAGTTTCTTTGGCAAAACAAAATCAAATGATCATAAGTCCCTCTATGACGCTTTCGAATGTTGCCTAAAACGGAATGATCATAGTCCCTTCAAAACAAATTGCCAAAGACACTTGGTATCATTGCATTCATGGTCCATACGATGACCCGCGCCCGTCCCGAATAAACTTCCTAAACGCAAGATTGTCCACCAAATTCAATGGTGGAACAAAATTGTTAAAAGGGGTTGAAAACATAGAGAAAACCTTTGAGTACAATAGGGTAGACAAAACTCTTAGTTACTTGAGATCAACTTGCAAAAACACTTGCCTTCTTTTCAAAAAACCACAATCCACAACACTTTCAAACAAACTCTCAAAACATTTTGAAACAACTTTTCGAAAAGATACACGCCTTTGTAAAATATTCGAGTAAAGAATTGTTACAAGGTTAGCCTAAGACAAGGCATATTCTTCCAAAACATTTTCAAAAACACTCACACATACACCATTTTCAAGCAATCGAAAATCAAGGCAAGTGATCTAAAAACCAAGTAACTAAGAGCCCATGGATAACCATGGATGAAAAGGGTGCTAATACCTTCCCTTTTCATAATCTACCCCCCGAACCCACGAAATATCTCAAAAGGTTTTTGCTGTGCTTTTTTTCCTTTAGGATAAAATAAAAAGTCGGTGGCGACTCTTGCTCAACCGCACAAGTGCGAATACGAACGCAAAACCACAGTCAGTTCTCCCACCGTATCACAGAACTGGCGACTCTGCTGGGGATTGATTTTAAAAAGTGGGGTTACCTTAAGGTTTAGATCACCTTTACTTTCTTACTTTGATTGACTTGATTGATTTATCTTTTGGGTCCTTGTTTGGGTTTATTGTAAATCCTCCACCCGGATTTGGGGCACCTTCTTAGGTAAATAGCAAAAAAACTGCGAGGGAACTGTGCGGGGTATACCGACATGGTTGAAGCAGTAAGCTATGTTAGTGTGACATATTTGTGAGTACCGGTAACCCTTGAGTAGTCAAGGAGAGTACGGGGCCGCTGTGTGATGTCATGAAGCACTAACGAACTCTTAGAACCTTAATTGACCATCTTAGCCTTTTTAAGGGTAGTGAGATGACCGACTTTGGTGCAGTCCGAAGTTGGTAGATCCTCGATACTACACTCTTTTGAGGATTGTTTTCTTGGAATATTTTGGTCGCCAGTAAGTGGCTAAACCGAAATAATGAACACAGAAAACAATCCAATGATATTGAGCTCCTTAGAACCCGGTTTCTATTTTAGGACAGGATGAGCCAACTAACTTCAAGAGGGTAGTACCTGAACCTCATGCAAGCCTAAACCTAAGGCCTTGTTTGCTTTGTGTGAATATGTTTGTCTGTATATACACTCACTTGCTTTTTGCATACATATACATAACATCATGACATCATACCATAGCATTTTCAATAACCATTTCAAGGATCTCGAGGGTTCTTTGGATGCAGGGTTACGTTGAACCAGACGTCTATCAAGGGGCAAGGGGTTTCTCCTCTAACCAGTGCCATCAAAGATCAAGTGCAACAACTTGAATCAATGGCTATGACCCACTCGACATGGTGAGCTTGATTCTAGTGGAAAGACGTCCACCGGTGCAAAGTTCTCCAATCCAAGAGCAGAGTTCAACCTCTAACATTTTCTTGTGTTTACCCCAAGAGATCCTTGAAAGCATGCATTCGCATATCATGCATTGCATTTTGACAATCCTTCCTTTTTCAGGTTTCCTTACTCTCCTGCTGTTTATTTCAGCAAGAGATGGCTCTAGAGAGGTCTGTCAAAGACATCCAAGACCAGACTGCTCAGCTACAGGAGATGTTCCTGAACTTGTCTCTGGGGCAAGAAGAGATGAAAGCTCTCCTCACGAAGGGGTTGGAGAATTCCAACAATTCCAGGAGCGACCAGTTGGAAGCACTGCAGTTTGATTTGGCAACATTCAAGATCCAAGTGATGGGGCAGTTAGTGGGCCAGATGGCTCTCATCCAAGACCTATCTCAAAGACAGGAGGAACTCAGAGTTCTTGTCCACCGACTGCTTCCGAATAACTAACTGGGGCAAATATCTGAGGTCGAAGAGCAAGTCACCGCTCAACCTCCATCCACTCAAGAAGACAAGGGGAATGCTCCTTTGCTTGCTTCAGGGTCACAAGCCCATCAACAACCTCGCCAGCGTCAAAGGGGTAATCGGCGTAAGCAAGAAACGTCGGGAAGACAGTTTACGGAGACTGAAATACCATCATTTTTCATACTGAAGCGCCTGATGGAGGTCAATCTGCTTACCCTAAAGGACCCTCCTCAGAAGCCCAATATCTCCTCTCCTCACTATCATCCCGACGCATTTTGTGTTTACCACTCCTACAGCCCGGGACACGACACCAACGACTGTTGGGCCTTGAAGAACAAGATTCAAGATCTGATCGACATTGGGGTGCTGGAATTCATGCCAGACGGCGAGATGAAAATCTTCCGTTAAAGGGTTCTCCACCTGAAGTGACGAAGTTCAAGCTGAAAGACTTTTGCTTCTTTTTGAATTTTCAAAGTTGTAATTTCTTTTGCTGTCAAACAATTATCTGTTGATGTTAAACTCTGTGTTCATCAATGCATTGCATATGTTTGTCTTGAATTCATCCATTCGTTTCACTACTCTTATGCTTTTCTTTATGATATTTGACTCTTGATAAAAAGCTGTAAGCCTTTAGAGGGAGGATGACGAAACAATACCATGATCTTGATCTTATACAGTATGCTTTTGAACAGACCTTGCTGATGATGTACAGGCATTTCTTTCAATTCCCAAACACTGGAGTTATAAGGAAGTTAATCCCTAGTCAACCCCTTCGAGCCAAAGAAGTAGGAGTTTTCTGTTCTAAACAATCAAAACCTTTGATATAAACCTGGGGCAGGGTAGTATCTCAGTTAATTCAAAAGAAAATGCGCATTAAAGTCGCAAACTCTCAGTTCGTAATACAACGAACGATGTCAAGAAAAAGGGGAGAAAGCATTCCTTTGGAATTAAAAGACAAGGGTGATTCCCTATAACATAGACAGTCAATCTCTCAAAAGAGAAAAAGCCCACCGAGCCAAAACCTATAAAGGAGGCTTAAGAAAGCTGGGGCATCCCGCTGACAGTAATCCCGGAAAACGGTAACAGTCAGGCAAAAGTTAGGGATAACAAATCAAAATAAAAATAGTGAGGTCATTACAAAATCCTCAACAACATGAAAAATGTTGAAAAAGAAAAAAGAGATGATGACTGTCTCCCCAAATTCAAACTGGTGAACCATCGCCCAAAAGTTGTTCCAAACTCAAAACAGAGTGCGACGCACAATTAACTGAGCTTAGGTGTGAAGAACATCACGAAGAGCGAGTGGGTACAAATATATTTTGAGCCTTTATTCTTTGTTTCTTAAACCGTGAACCAGGCCACGTTACAACCCTCCAAAAGTCCTAATTGAAGCATGGGTTAGTTCGAAAGCATACTGTTACAAAAGGTATCCTGACTCCTGTAAGGCTTTACTCTAAATCTTGTGTTGATTTGTCTTATAAAAAGTTTTCTGCTAAAAAACGCATTTTTCAAGGCTTCGAGACAAACATAAACTTTGCATTGCTTGAATATCACTGTCTGCATTTGGCTTTTTGTTTGGCAGCGAAGAATTTCATACATCGAATGTTCGGAGGAACGAAAACTCTCTCAGTGAGCAAAATCACGTCAAAAGGATGACACTTCCATTACAAATCTCCTATCAACAAGGGGCATTACATGGGGCAGTCCAGTCAAGGTTTCAACAGATCTTTCGAAGTTCAGTTAACCTGGGTAGTCCAGTCAAGATTTCAAGAAATCTCTCAATATGCAGAGTAATCTGATTCAAGACTCCTTCACCACCACTTGGGGCATTCGAATGTCAAAAGTGTTCAACAAATCAACTATTACAACTCCAAGATCAACACCTGTAACAAGCCAGGAAATTATCTACATCACCACTTGGGGCATTCAAATGTCAAAAGTGTTCAAAAAACCGATGCAACTTTACACGAGCTCATCATCAGGAAACCCTACACCGGTTCCTCTTCAAGACTTCTGAAAACAGTTTATGGATTCTTCCCAACAACGGATGTTAATCTATTAGCTTGTTCAGATGCAACTTCTGAAAACAGTTTATGGATTCTTCCCAACAACGGATGTTAATCTATCAACTTGTTCAGATGCAACCTTTGAAATTAGTTTACGGACGCTTCCCAACAACGGACGCGACTCTATTGCTGATTCAATCTCAAGATTTCTAAAAACAGTTCACGGGTTCTCTAAGTAAACGAATGTTAACCTATCACTTGTTCAGATTCTTCTCAAGACTTCTGAAAACAGTTTATGGATTCTTCCCAACAACGGATGTTAATCTATCAGCTTGTTCAGATGCAACCTTTGAAATTAGTTTACGGACGCTTCCCAACAACGGACGCGGCTCTATTGCTGATTCAATCTCAAGATTTCTGAAAATAGTTCACGGGTTCTCCAAGGTAACGGATGTTAACCTATCACTTGTTCAGATTCTTCTCAAGACTTCTGAAAACAGTTTATGGATTCTTCCCAACAACGGATGTTAATCTATCAGCTTGTTCAGATGCAACCTTTGAAAACAGTTTACGGACGCTTCCCAACAACGGATGCTACTCTATTGCTTATTCAATCTCAAGATTTCTGAAGACAGTTCACGGGTTCTCCAAGTAACGGATGTTAACCTATCGCTTGTTCAGATTCTTCTCAAGCTAACTCCACTCAGAGTCAAGCTTCATGATCCCCAGCAAAGCTAAAACTTCAAATTATCAATCCCCAGCGGAGCCAGACCAGTAAACCTTCTCCCCACAGAGTTTTGGGAGGGCAAATCTTGAGTTCCCCAGTGAAGTCGCCAGAGTTACTTCCCACCGAGCTGAAGATTCTCAATCTTACCTCCCCAGCATGAGTCTACTAGTTTGGAACTCCCCAGTTGAAGTCATCAGGAATTCTCTTCCCCCAGCAACAACCAAGGATTTATTTTCCCGGCAGCGGTCAAGATGCTTTTATCTTCAGCCGTCCAAGATTCATTTATCCTCAGCAAGATAGCTCATCAGCTTACTTGCGCATTCATCACATTCATGTCATAAGCATTGATGTCACATACATTGCATCATGCATCATAACATTGCATACAACTAACCCTTTACCTTTTCAGGTAAGATCAGTCGGCAGACAAAGATCATCTTCCAAGTTTACTCAGATGTGACCCGGACACGGCGATGTTCTGATACTTATTCCAGATTCATCCAAATGCAGCTTTACACGAGCTCATCATCAGGAAACCCCACACCGGTTCCTCTTCAAGACGTCTGAAAAGAGTTTACGGATTCTTCCCAACAACGGATGTCAATCTACCAACTTGTTCAGACGCAACTTTTGAAAATAGTTTACGGACGCTTCCCAACAACGGATGCTGTTCTATTGCTTATTCAATCTCAACTTCTGAAAACAGTTTACGGATTCTTCCCAACAACGGATGTTAATCTACCAACTTGTTCAGACGCAACTTTTGAAAATAGTTTACGGACGCTTCCCAACAAAGGATGCTGTTCTATTGCTTATTCAATCTCAACTTCTGAAAACAGTTTACGGATTCTTCCCAACAACGGATGTTAATCTACCAACTTGTTCAGACTCTTCGCAATTTTTGAAAACAGTTTACGGACACGTCCCAACAACGGATGCTGTTCTATTGCTTATTCAATCTCAACTTCTGAAAACAGTTTACGGATTCTTCCCAACAATGGATGTTAATCTACCAACTTGTTCAGACTCTTCACAATTTTTGAAAACAGTTTACGGACGCGTCCCAACAACGGATGCCGCTCTATTGCTTATTCGATCTCAACTCCTGAAAATAGTTTACAGATTCTCCAGACATGTATGTCAATCTATTATTCATTCGGACCCCCAATTCAGAGATGTTCCAAAACATGGATGCCCTTCTGATACTTGTCCACTCACCATTGACATACAGTTCAACATAACCAAATGGCATCTATAAGCCCATCCTCCTACCAGCAGTTACCAGATGGCATCTTTAAGCCCATCACCAAATGGCATCTTTAAGCCCATTATCAAATGGCATCTGTAAGCCCATTCACCTCTACCATCACATCGACGAGTGCAAATTTTCTGGGCACTTTAGTGTCCAATCTTCTTTTACCTTCAAGTCGCGAAAGGCAAACTTGCCAATCTAACTCTTCAGGTTCAAGAAGATTGAACAGGGGCAACTGTTGTACCCCAAAATTTTCCCTCGCATTTTTCCACAAGAAATCACAGCTTCAGGCGTTTCCTGATTTTTCAAACTGGCTCAAGAATCGGTCAAACGGACTTTTCTCGTCAGTCAAACAAAAATTAGGGTTTTACTGGTTTTCAGGGATCTGGATTGTTTCACACAGTTGGCTTAGGATTTTGGTTGACTTTGACTCAATTTTGATCAGTCAACGTTCTTTGGCATTTAATCAGGAATTAAGGTTTTTTGTGGGCATATTCTCAGAAAGATTAAAATTCCACAGCACTTTGCAAGTTATTCCGAGATTCGGGTTGAATTCGCATTGTTTTGATTTAATCAGTAAAAGAGGCAGTTGGTTTTAATTCAAGTTGGTTTGTTTGAGCCAGTCAAAAGAAATACGCAGTTTGGATTTACAGTGTTTGTTGAAAATCAGTAAAGAGGGAATGCGCCTGTTTGGTTTGTTTCGGTTAACTGTCACTTTGCTTTGGATATTGGAAAGGCCAGGATTAACTGATCAATTACTAAGGCATTGTTTTATTTAAATTATTTATTATTCTAAATTAAGTGATTGAAATTTATTTTTCAATTATTTTAATTCAAAGAGTTTTAAATAATAAATAAACAATAAAGAGAAAAACAGAATTAATCGGATAATGGAAACTTTTATTTATTCTTAAATTAACTGTACAATTATTGTTTATAATTTAATTACAAACAATGGTTTTACATTAATTTAAATTTAAATAAAAAAAGAGAACTATCCTATTTCTTCTAATTCTTCAATCTTCATTTAGTACCCCTCTCCATTCAATTATTCATCTGCAAACAGAAAAGGAGAAAAGTCAGTGACTGATAAATAAATAAAGACAGATAAATAAATTCATCATTAAGGGCCACTGACTGGGATCAGTTAACCCTCTCTGCAAATCACGGGATTTCTCCCGGTTCACAAAGAGGGAAGAATTTTATTCATTTAATCATGAATGCAAAATGTCAAAATGCATAAATTCAAAATGTCAAACTGCATAGTTCAGAAGCAAGTTCAAACCAAACCGAAAATCCAATTACAACTTGCTGTCATAATCCAAAAAGTACAATTTACTGTCAAAATGCCAAGAAGTCTACTCAAAGCTGTCAAGAAGAGAATTTGGTAAAGATATCAAAGAAGATAAAAGTACAAAAGTTGTCAAAGAAGAGATAAAGAATGCAGAGGAAATCTATTATGCAAGAAAACCTATTCTTTTCATCATTTCCCAATAAGGGTGGCCCCTTCAGAAAAAGTACAGCACAAGCATATTAAAATATTTAACTGTACAGAGGGAGAGAAAGAAGAGAGATAAGGAGCAGGTTTCTTAGGCTTTAGGCAGGCATAGATAGAAAGATATACAAAAGAGCAAAACACAGTAAGAGAAAGAGGCAGAACTTTCACCAAAGTTAAAGAGAAACCAATACAAACTGATATACAAAACTGCTAAGCATTCAACCTGCTGTCCAGAACCTTAAGCAAAAACAAACTGCTAAGCATGAACCTGCAATGGCCTAAACACATAACCTCCAAACAATAACCTGCTGAAGCCTTACCTGCATCATTCAAAAACCTGTCAAACAATAACCAAACCATTGCCTACTGCACTACCAAAACCTGCTGTCTACATTGCCACAACCTGCCTAAGCATTACCAAAATCTTGGCCTAAACTTCAAAACCAAGTTCAAAGCCTGAAGCTCAACCCTGCCCGAAACCAAACCATGGCCTAATAAACCAGTTCAAGCCTCTCCCTGCTACCTCAAACGCCTAAACATCAAAAACCATCACCCACTGTAAAACATGAAACCTGCATATGCCAAACCTGCTGAAGAACACCACCCTACTGTCAAACCATAAAAAACCTTAACCACTAAAAACACCTGCATATGCAAAACTAGTCCAAAGCCTTACCTGAATCGGTCCAAAACCTCCAGCCCTCAGAGCACTCATCATAGGGCGTTTTTTCTAACAAGCACCAAGGCATATTCAATAGCATACACAAGCATTCAAGGTATACAGGCCCTCAGAACCCTAGGCTCTTCATTGGGCAAGAAACAAAATGCTTTCCAAAAACAATAAGCAACTAAAGCAACTGAGATAGAAGAAGCATTCAAGGCAATTCAAAGGCCTCAGAAGAGGGCTTCGTCATAGGCAAAAGGCTCAACAGTTTCAAAGGCAAGCCCAAGGCAACACAAGTCAGAAGAAGAGGAAAAGCAACAGGCAACAATCAAGAGGCAACATAAGCAAGCATTTCAACAAGCGTTCAAGGCAAATCGTTCGAAAGCGTACAGAAGCATCAAAGACAACAAGCATACAGTGGCAAAGAAGAAGAAGAAAGAGGTGAACATCAAAAAATAGAGTTTTCAGTTCAAATCATCATGAAACCCTAGGCAAAAGAGGTAGTACAGAAATACCAGGGAGCTCAAAGCGTAAATATCAGCACCCTCCGCTCGTCAAGCCTCCTAAGGACCTCCATCCTCCTCCTTCCCCTCTCCAGTAAAAGTAAGACCTTTTCTTTCTTTCATCTCACGTACCTCCAATAAAATCAATAATAAACAGCATAAGAAATCTAATCAAGCAATTAAATCAAGAGGAAGACAGTAACCCATAGCATGTAAAAGAAATCAAAACCTAAAACACGAAATCAAAGAGAAAAGGGTTACCCTCTTGTGCGCTTCCCTGCTTCAAGGAAGAGGGGAGAGGAGTTGAAGGTCGCTGGTGGCTGAGGCAAAAGGCTCACGCTGGGCATTCAAGAACGATTGGAGAAGACAAAGAGAAGGACGAACGAACGAACGCCGCCGCTGTCTCAAAACCTAAGCGCATGACCAACTGAAGACAAAAAATTCCAAACCCTAAAAATGTTTTGAGTCCAAACGTGGGCCTTGCCCGTCTCTGCATGCCTAAGCCCAAATCATTGCTCCAATTCACACCCCCCTCTTTGAGCCCATTTCTAACCTATTTTAAGCCTTTTATTTATCATCATACATGAATTAACATAGATCATTTTCTTTTATACTTAAAAACTTTTTTTAATAATACAATCTATTTGTTTTCTAACTTAACATATTCTTTACAATATTACATTAGTATTAATACATATAAAAAATACTTTTTTTTATCTAAAATATCTAATTTAAATTTTATTTGTACATAACAAATGAAAAAATACTTTTGTATACATAATTAAAACTTAGAAATATATTCTTTTCTTAAAACATCATCTTTATATTTAATTAGAACTTGAAACATTCAATTAAAACATTTTTCTTTTGCACCTATTAAAGATATACAAATCAAAGATTCATTAAACACATATTTAGGTCAACAATACCCTAATACACATTAATTTCACCTTGTCGCATTTGTAAATAATCACATACTTACACAATACATCTCATACTTACACAATACAAATACACAATATATTGCCCCTATACACATCTGTTTATCTTATACATTGATATTCGTCATTTACATTTGATCGCAAATTCGATTTGGTTGTAACTTATTGGATACTATAAATCTCATCCCCATTTGTGAATATTGTACCCCTGCTCCCGGATACTTATTTTGTAATAGCGTAGATTTTACATTTTCGCAATTTACCGCTTTCAATTATACCATGGTTAGACCTAGGGTTTGCATGTACATAAAATCAAACGCTAGATAACCTAATACAAGACAAATACGTGAAATCAATACACAATCACACTTACACCCTCTAGGGTAATCCCCCATGTTGCCTTCCAAAATGGGCCATGCTTGCACGTCGAGTTTCTTTGGCAAAACAAAATCAAATGATCATAAGTCCCTCGATGACGCTTTCGAATGTTGCCTAAAACGGAATGATCATAGTCCCTTCAAAACAAATTGCCAAAGACACTTGGTATCATTGCATTCATGGTCCATACGATGACCCGCGCCCGTCCCGAATAAACTTCCTAAACGCAAGATTGTCCACCAAATTCAATGGTGGAACAAAATTGTTAAAAATGGTTGAAAACATAGAGAAAACCTTTGAGTACAATAGGGTAGACAAAACTCTTAGTTACTTGAGATCAACTTGCAAAAACACTTGCCTTCTTTTCAAAAAACCACAATCCACAACACTTTCAAACAAACTCTCAAAACATTTTGAAACAACTTTTCGAAAAGATACACGCCTTTGTAAAATATTCGAGTAAAGAATTGTTACAAGGTTAGCCTAAGACAAGGCATCTTCTTCCAAAACATTTTCAAAAACACTCACACATACACCATTTTCAAGCAATCGAAAATCAAGGCAAGTGATCTAAAAACCAAGTAACTAAGAGCCCATGGATAACCATGGATGAAAAGGGTGCTAATACCTTCCCTTTTCATAATCTACCCCCCGAACCCACGAAATATCTCAAAAGGTTTTTGCTGTGCTTTTTTTCCTTTAGGATAAAATAAAAAGTCGGTGGCGACTCTTGCTCAACCGCACAAGTGCGAATACGAACGCAAAACCACAGTCAGTTCTCCCACCGTATCACACATATCATACATATCATTGCATTACAGGTACACTTTTTACAGGTCACTTACCATCTCCGCTGTTTATTTTAGCAATGGCTTCCCAACAAGACAACCAGGATCTTCATGCTCAAGAGACTCGGTTCGTGGAGATCCTCCTAAATCTATCCAAGGGGCAGGAAGAGTTGAGAACACTCCTCATGGGGACTTTGGTCAGGAACAGTCCTAAAGACGATAAGGACGAACGACTGAAACGTCTACAAGCTGAGGTGGATACAATAAGAACCCAGATGCTGGGGCAAATGGCTCTTATCCAAGACTTATCTCAAAGACAAGGAGAGCTCAGGGTACTCATCAACCAACTGCTTCGGGATAACCAACTGGGGCAAACATCTAAGGTTGAAAAGCAAGCCATCATTCAACCACATGTGGTGCAAGAAGACAAGGGAAAAGCTCCTCAGTTTGCTTCAGGGTCATAAGCCCAACATCAACCTCACCAGCGTCAACAGGGTAATTAGCGTAAGCGAAATACGTCTGGAAGACATTTCTCGGAGACTGGTATACCATCATCACTGATACTGAGACACTTGTTGGAGGTCAAGTTGATTGCTTTAAAAGATCCTCCTAAGAATCTCAACATAACCTCCATGAAGTACAATCCTGATGAAAGGTGTTCCTACCATTCTGACAGTCCTGGACATGACACTGACGATTGTTGGAGCTTGAGGAACAAGATCCAGGACTTGATCGACGGAAGGGTGCTGGAGTTCATGCCGGGTGGCAAAATGAAAATCTTCTGCTGAGAATCTTCCATCTGAGATGACTAGTGCAAACTAAGAAGCTTTTGTTCATTCGAATGTTCAAGTTGTATTTTTCTTTGATTGTTCAAACAATTATCATGTCAAACTCTATTATTTCATTAATGCATTACACGTGTCTGTTTTGAAGTAATTATGTTCACTATATTCAAAATTGCTTTTATTTTTTCTTGATGTTCAACTCTCGATTGAAATTCTAAGCCTCTTGAGGGAGGATGACGAAAACGATACCACGATCTTTACAGTATGCTTTTGAATAGACCCCGCTGATGAGGTACACACATTGTTTCAAATCCTAAACACTGGAGTTATAAGGAAGATAATCCCTCGTTAACCCCTTCGAGCCAAAGAAGTCGGAGTTTTTCTTTTCGAAAATTAAAACTCTTAATCATAACCTGGGGCAGGGTAGTTCTCTCAGTTTGATCCAGGTGCACAACGAATGACACCAAAGAGGTCCTTACAAAACAAAAGATGATGATGGTTCTGAATAATCATAAAAACAGGCAATCATTATCTTTCAGAAACTAAAGCCCAATAAGTCAAAACCTACGAAGGAGACTTACAAAACTGGGGCATCCCGCTGACTGTAATCACAAAAGAAACAGTTCAGGCAAAAATAGGGATAACGAAATCAAAAAAGAAAGAGGTCCTACAAACCCTCAACACAAAAGGAAATGACTGCCTATTTAAAATAAATTGTCAATATCCGAACCATCACCGGAATATCAGAGCAAAGACTCAAACAAGGTCTAACGCACGATTAGCTGAGTTTAGGACTGAAGAACATCAGGAAGAGCGGGTGGGTATAAATAAAATTTGAGCCTTTATCCTTTGTTTCTTAAACCGTGAACCAGGCCACGTTACAACCCTAAAAAGTCCTAGCTGAAGCATAGGTTAGTTTGAAAGCATACTGTTACAAAGGTATCCTGACTCCTTAAGGCTCGCTGTAAAATCCTGAGTTGACATCACATTTTACAAAATTTGCTTGTTTTACTGAAAAAATACATTTTCGAAAAAAAAAACTTCAAGACAGACATAAGCTTTGCATTTTTAACATAACTTTGTTTGCATATGACTTTTTGTTCGAACAGCAAAGAAATTCGCACGAAGAATATCTAATGAACAAAAGCACTTCCAATCAAGAGGCCGACATGATCATTGTCCATCATCTGGGGCAGTTAAGTCAAGATTCAGAGAATCTCTCAAAATGCCAAATAGCCTGGGGAAATCTCCGCCTGAGTCACTTGGGGCATTGGACATGAGTTCCAGCAACGAATCTTGCATGATCAAACATCTTCTGGTAGTATGACAACACAACACTACAATAGGGGCACTTCCCTACATCCTGAGAGCGTGGACATAGTCGAAAAAGTACTGCGCATAATCAAAGACCCGCTAGGTTGACACGCCTAGGCAAAAATAAGGGCTTCCCGGCGAACCAAAAGGGTTCGGGCAAAAATAAGGGATGAAAACGAAAAAATCTGTACACCCGGCAAGTCGAAAACCTGAAAAGGCGGCTTGGGCAAAAATGGGTATCCCGGTGGACTGAAAACCCGAAAGGGCAGTCCAGGAAAAAGTTAGGGATCAAAAGCGTACGACTATGTTCCGACATCTCGTCACTTTCCTACCAGAAGAAAGTTTGTCAATCGGCAGTCATCAAGACCTCCACAGGTACCTTCTCCCGCAGAAACTGGGGCAGTAAGAATTGTCTAAATGGTCAAGCTGCTCTGTCCTCCAGGTACCAAGGCATGTATTCGGCTGAAGAACATAACCAGGATACCTTCACTCCCCGTAGAGTAAGACAAATCAACAATACTCTCCCAAGAAGAGTTAGTCTTCCATCAGCCCTGAAAAGGCACGGTATCTCCAGCAAGTCAGCAACACTCTCCCCAAGCAGAGTTAGTCTACTGTCAGCCTCAAGGAAGTTGGGTATTCCCCAGAAAATCTCAATATTCCCCAGCGGAGTATACAACTATTCCTTAACGAGCATCCCCGACAGTCTTAATCTAAGATTGTTCCCCGGCGGAATACCAGACACCCCAGTGGAGCCATTCCCCAGTACAGTCCAAAAGTTTCCCCAGGAAAGTTGAATCAATCTCCCCAGTAGATTTTGGAGGCTTATCCCCAGTAGATTCTGGAAGCTTATCCACCGGCAGAGTACAAACGCATCTCCCCGGCTCTATTCAAAGGTTATTCTCCACCAGAGCTTATAACTGGGTTATCCTCAGCTAATTACCACGGAAAGATCGTCCTCGGAGAAGTTCTTCCTATTCCCCAGCGGAGTTCATCAAATCTTCCAACATAATATATCAACGGTACCCCCAGCGGAGTTATCATCAAACCTCAGTGAAGTATCTCTTCCCACAGAGTAATTCCCCGCAGAGTAATCTCTCCAGCAAGTTTATTCCCCAACGGAGTCATCTTCTCCTACCGGTTTATTCTTGCAACCATCATCCCCAGTGGAAATGAAGAACTCTACTCTTCAACATCAGCCCAGGATTCAACAAACTTCCCGGCAATCGTCAAGGATTTATTTTCCCAGACGAAGATACATTCATAAACATCACATCTTCATACATTATGACATGCATACACATCATACAACACAAATCTCATTTATTCTTGAGAACATCTTAATATCATGCAGTTCATGCATCATGACACTGCATACAGCTAACGTTTTGCCTTTTCAGGAAAAGGTCAATCAAAAGATGATTACCATCTATCTCTGCAGTTCCAGATCAACACTGGTAACAAGCCAGGAATATTCTGTGGACGACTGATCGTGGGTTAATATCTGAAACCAGACAGGACAATCATTTACTTGATCATCATGAAGCAACCCCACACCGGTTCCTTCTCAATTTTCAGACGAAGTCTTACACGGACTTATCATCAAAGTAACCCTACACCGGTTCCTTTTCTTTCAGAAGAAGTCTTACACGGGCTCATCAACAGGCAACCCTACACCGGTTCCTTCTCAATTTTAAAACGAAGTCTTACACGGACTTATCTCAAGATGACCTTACCCCAGTTCATCCAGAAGTTTTACACGGACTTATCCTACAGTAACCTTACCCCGGTTCCTCCAGAAGTCTTACACGGACTTATCTCAAGATGACCTTACCCCGGTTCATCCAGAAGTTTTACATGAACTTATCCTGCAGTAACCTTACCCCAGTTCCTCCAGAAGTCTTACACGGACTTATCTCAAGATGACCTTACCCCGGTTCATCCAGAAGTTTTACACGAACTTATCCTGCAGTAACCCTACCCCGGTTCCTCCAGAAGTATTACACGGACTTATCTCAAGATGACCTTACCCCGGTTCATCCAGAAGTTTTACATGAACTTATCCTGCAGTAACCTTACCCCGATTCATCCAGAAGTCTTACACGGACTTATCCCGAAGTAACCTCACCCCGGTTCCTCCAGAAGTTTTACACAAACTTATCCCGAAGAAACCCTACACAGGTTCTCTCTCTCCAGACGTAGTTTTACACGGGCTCGTTGTCAAAGAAACTCTACACAGGTTCTCTCTTCCCAAAGATGCAGTTTTACACGGACTCGTCATCAGAAACCCTACCCAAGTTTTACTTCTTCCAGGATGCAGTTTTACACGGGCTCAAAGTAACCCCACACAGGTTCCCTTCTCAAACTCCAGACGTAGTTTTACACGGACTCGTCATCAGTAAACCCTACACAGGTTTCCTTCTCAGCTCTAGATACGGTTTTACACGGGCTCATCATCAAAGTAACCCCACACAGGTTCCCTTCTCAAACTCCAGACGTAGTTTTACACGGACTCGTCATCAGTAAACCCTACACAGGTTTCCTTCTCAGCTCTAGATACGGTTTTACACGGACTCGTCATCAAAGTAACCCTACACAGGTTCCTTCTCCATTTCAGATGCAGTCTTATACGGACTCATTATCAGTAAACCCTATACAGGTTTCCTTCCTTCAAAGATGCAGTTTTACACGAGCTCATCATCAGTCAACCCTACACATGTGTCCTTCTTTCCAAGATGCAGTTTTACACGAGCCCATCATCAGGTAACCCTACACAAGTTCCCTCTTTCAACTCACAAAATTACAACTCGACAGACAGTCTCCAAATGGCATCTATAAGCCCATTCCTGATAAGATTCTGTCGCATCTCCAGATGGCATCTATAAGCCCATCCTCCTATCCAGTCTCCAAATGGCATCTATAAGCCCATTCCCGACAAGATTCTGTCACATCTCCAGATGGCATCTATAAGCCCATCCTCCTATCCACCATCTCTCCAAATGGCATCTGTAAGCCCATTCCCGCTATCACACAGCTGATACTCCACTATGCGAGTGCAAATTTCTGGGCACTCTAGTGTTCAATCATCTTCCACCTTCGGATCAC
Organism: Vicia faba; assembly: GCA_948472305.1. NCBI lineage: Eukaryota > Viridiplantae > Streptophyta > Magnoliopsida > Fabales > Fabaceae > Vicia > Vicia faba. The sequence goes on from OX451737.1 coordinate 537,580,141, forward strand.
GAAAGGCACACAAGCCAATCTACATCCTCAGGTCTAAGAAGATTGAACAGGGGCAACTTTTGTACCCTAAAATTTGCCCTCCCATATTCTTCAAGGTTTATCAAGATCAATATTCAAATGGTTTAAGACTTCTCAAAGATTGCACAGTCAACCACCCTCATAAGCCAATCAAATTAGGGTTTTGGTTCTTGCAAGGAAGTTGAGGTTTTCAAGGGCTCAATCAAGTCCCATATGCCTATATACATTGTCAAGCATCCCCATGCCAAGTTTCAAGGCTCACAAGGTCAAGTTGCACAGTCAAAAGCCCTATTTGCTTCACAATCAACTATAGGGGTAAAATGGTCATTTGGCAGTCAAAAGTCAAAATTTTTGGTCAACATCTTATTTTGAAGCCACAAGCATCATTTGATCAAGTCTTGATCATGATTCCACAAGAATGGCTCAAAAATCATCAAGATGCAAAAGTTTCCATTTTTGGACAGTTGAAAAGTCAACTGTAACTTGACCAAGGCATAACTTTTTCATGGTTCATCAGAAAAATCCCATCCAATGCTCATTTTAAAGGGGAGTACATTTCCTACAACTAATCTTCACATTCCAAGTCCAAGAAATGCTCCCAAAAAAAGTTATCAATTTCAACATTATAGGTCATTTTCAAAAGTCAACAAAAAGGCATTTTAAGTCAAAGACCATAACTTGAGATTGGTAAATCAAAATGACATGGGACCAAATACATTGGTTATAGGACTTCAAGACATTTCCAAAATATCCAAGAACATGTTCATATGATCAAAATTGAGCAAGATATGCATTGGAGAAGTTGGGAAATTTTTGTGAAATGGCAAAAGTCAACTATCCTTGAAACTTCAATTTTTGACAAAAGGGCCTACTTTCTTCCATTTGATTCAGCCTTGTCATGCCACCCACGTGTCCCATGATCAATTTCAAGACCAAATAATTATTTTTCCATTTTTATTTAATTTTTATGGATTTAATTCATTTTAATCCATAATAATTCAAATAAAAATCAAAAAAATTAATTAAGTGGTATCTTGTGGTTTGATTAGCCTTCATGAAGCATAATACACCTACCAAATTCGTGCCAAACCCATTTTAAGCATGAAAATTCAAATTTGAACAAACATGGCAAGTTCCTTTAATGGTGGTTATGAAGAAATCTCAAAACATCATTGCAATGGTTTAAGGCTCCTAATGTCATTTGATTCTCATTAAAACATACATATACAAGCCTTGCAGACCTAAGACACGACCTAGAGACACCTAAAACGGCCAGAACCAATTCCAAAAATTCCAAAGAAAGTTGAAAACTGAAATCCATTTTCCAGCATAATTCAAACACTTTCCTTGCTTCTAACACGTTGCCAGCATTGCCAGGAATAATTTGCAATCATATACAAGCTCCAATACTCAAGGAATCGTCCACCACAGTCGTACGGTTTGCACATATTTTTTTGAATTACATATCATTATTCATGCGCGTTTGATGTGTTTTATGGATTGTTTCATGTTCATAGAACTCACAGGAAGCTAATGGTAGGGTTCAATTGCTCTGAGGGCCCCTGAAACGCAAATCACCATTGTTAAGTTCTAGGGTTTCAGAGCTTTTGAGTTAGGGATTTTCACATACTGTAAAATCAAGCCTCAAAATGCACATGGTTAAAACCGCATGAGTGAGACAAACCCATTGCAACCCTCGCGCCCTTTTTATATAGCTCAGGGGCCTAATCGCTATTCTTGACAGTTCCATGTTGTGGGGGTTAAAAACCCCCTCTATCTTGTTTTTATTTTGCAGATAAATGAAGACGATGATGAGGTGTATGTTGTACCCCAAAATTTTCCCTCCCATATTCTTCAAGATTTGCCAACATCAAGGTTCAAAACCTCTCTAGAGTTGCACAGTCCAATGGCCTCCTAACACAGTCAAAATTAGGGTTTTGGTTCTTGCAAAGAAATTGAGATTTTCAAGGGTCCAAACAAGTCCCACATGCCTATATACATTGTCAAGCATTCATATGCCAAGTTTCAAGACTCACAACATCAAATTGCACAGTCAAAAACCCTAAATGCCTCACAGTCAACTGTAGGGGCAAAATGGTCATTTGACAGTCAAAAGTCAAAAATTTTGGTCAACATATTATTTTGAAGCTACAAACATCATTTGATCAATTCTTGATCATGATTCTCAAAGCATGGCTCAAAAAGTCTCAAGATGCAAAAGTTTCTATTTTTGGACAGTTGAAAAAGTCAACTGCAAATTGACCAAGGCATAACTTCTTCATGGTTTATCAGAAAAATTCCATCCAAAGCTCATTGTGAAGAGAAAGACGTTTCCTACAATTCATCTTCACACTTCAAGTCCAAGAAATGCTCTCACAAAAAGTTATCAATTTCAACATTATAGGTCATTTTAAAAAGTCAACAAAAAGGAACTTTAAGTCAAAGACCATAACTTGAGATTGGTAAATCAAAATGACATGGGATCAAAGGCATTGGTTAGAGGACCTCAAGACCTTTCCAAAATGTCTAAGAACATGATCATAGCTTCAAAATTGAGCAAGATATGCCGTGTAGAAGTTGGGAAATTTTTGGGAATTTTGAAAAGTCAACTTTCCTTCAAAAGCCTCAAAATTGCTAATGGGCCACAAATTCTTCCATGAATCATTACCCAAAGGCTATGCACGACCCATTGACCTCAAAGGGATGTATTTTCTTATTTTTGATTAATTATTTGAATTTTTAATCTTATTAATTCATTTAATTAAATTTAATTATGAGAAAAATATTAAACAATGGTTTTAAATCTTTTTTGTGCAGCAAATATGTCCATTATGAGCTAAATATTTCGTGCATCAATCAAAAGGGACAAAATCATCCAAATTTGGCAAGAATTGCATGGAAAAAGATTGGAAAAGATATGAACAAAATCAAATATTGGAATCATCAATACATGGACTTTGGGCTTGGCTTTTTGACCTAATTCCATTCAGATACATATGCATAACTAAACCCTATTCCATTGGACACGAAATATTGCATACAAGAGGCACACCAAATTGCAAATTTTCATCTAATTTTTGAAAACTGAAAACATAGTTACAGCGTGATTCAAAGCCTAAAACCTATTCCAAACGCTTGCTGGGACTTCCTTGAACGTGTTCCAATCCCTCTCCAGTCTCCACGCACAAAGAATTGGTAGAACAGAGTCTCACTTTTCATAAATGTGTTCATCATCGTTTTTCAATTTCCATGCATTATTCATGATTTTTAACTGTTGATTTATACTAACAATGATATTCTGAAGCTGTTGGTACCATTCAATTGAAGTATGGCTGCCTAAATAAGAATTCACCATAAACGTGTTCTAGGGTTTCAGGACTCAGAAATTGGGGCTTTCCCCATATGGAAAAATTGGATCCTAAAACCTATGCCATTGAAATCGTGGCATCCAAACGAAGCAAATTGACTACTCGCGCCTTTTTTATGTTTGCCCAGGTGCTAATCGCTATTTTTTCTGGTTGAGTTTAGTGGGGGTTTAAAACCCCCGCTATTTGTTTCATAATTGCAGGAAAGATGAGGAAGAAGGTGGACGTGGCTCATGATGACTGGAGCGTTTGAATAATGGCGCGTTTTTTCTTGTTGTATATCACTAATGTTGTTTCCTTTTATATTATTCGTTTCCCATTCCATATACAAACGCGCACGTTGGCTCAAATGGTGGGAATAAGGTTTGGTAAACACTGGGACCTGGGTTCGATTCCCAGGTCCCCTCATATTATTCATAATTTTTGTTATAACATGTTCCCTTGCAGTTTCTATCCAGTGGTTCACCATACACCTTCACATGCTGGCTTGCCACGTAATCAGGATGACCAATCTGAAGGCTACAGGATGAGGACCATCATACGCCTGGGTCAACTGCTCCACACGTGATCCCTGAAAGTTAAAAGGGCTTGTTCTGTTGGGCCAAATTGCCTCCAATTAACCTCCCAAATGGGCCATACACCCCCTATGGTTTGCATCATTTTATTTTTTATTTGATTTTCCTTTTTATTCTTTTAATTGTTTTCAATTGTTTTCTTTAAATTCATAAATTAATTTTTATAATATAAAACCAGAAAATCAAAAACTAAAAATATGTTTAATTAATATTTAATTCATTATTATTTTTTGTAAATAAACTTTAATAATTAATTAAGTTAATTTAGGTTTTAAAACTTTAACCTTTTTCTTAATAAATTAAATTATGTAGAAATTAGGGTTTTTAACATTCTCACCTTTTTTCTTAAATAAATAATTATCTCTCCTCATTATTATTATTAATTACTACTTTTGTAAATAAATATGTAAAATAATTAATTAGTGTAAATTAGGTTTTCAACTTTAACCTTTTCTTTAATAATTAAAAATATTTAGAATTAGGGTTCCTTTTAATTTTAAATTCTTTTCTTTGGTTTCATTAAATACCAAAAACTAAAAAAAAACATTTCTTTTCTTTTAAATTAAATAACTTTAGTTTCAATTTAATTTCAATTTAATTTCAAAAGGTCCAACGCCCTCGAACGTTCAACTTTGATTCTTTCGCGCATTTATTCTTATTTTCTTGTGAATATTATGTAATTGCTCAAACCATGTAATAGTAACTAGGTTTTACTTTCCGCATTTTTATTTAAAACGGGTCTTTGTTAATTTGGCGATGTATAGACCCGCGCCTTGTAATAGCGTAGGATTTTACTTTCCGCATTTAAATTTCTGCACTTTTAAATTATAATTGCATGAAAGAATGTATGGCCTAAATTAAAAACACGCGTAGATCACCATGATACATGTACAAGATAAAACATAACATGAAAACAACACACAAATTCACACACCACTCTTAGGGTACGCCTCACTGTTGCCTTGCCTTCGAAACGTGGTCGTCGAGTATAGGACGTTTTAGTAAGTCCTTATGTCCATGATCCATGGCATAAGGGTAGCTTCTAAGGTGTCCTACTGTTGCTCTGGTGACCACACTGTCCCTAAAACGAATTGACCCGAACACCTCCAACGACGGTGCTACCTACTTCTCAATAGTGGGATAGTACTGTCTTAAGGACTCTTACACAGCCTAATTCCTTAGAGTAGGTAAATTTCTCCTGGGTACTTGTTCTTTCAAAAACAAAAAACAACTTTTCGCACCTACACTTTCAAAAGGTTTTTAAACAAATTTTTCATACACTCTTGAGGACAGATACAAGAGTTACTTAGAAATTTTTCAAAGGAAACTTTTTCAAAACCCACATACACTTGAAAGCAAACAAATTTTGAAAACATAAGAGCAAGTACCTAAGAGCCTGTGGATAACCACGGATAGAAAGGGTGCTAACACCTTCCCTTTCTATAAATCTACCTCCCGAACCGAGAAACATTCTCAATAAGGAATTTTGCTGTGCTTTTGTCCTTTCCATGTTGGAGAACATAAAAGACGGTGGCGACTCTTGCTTCCACGACATTTCGCGATCCAACTTTAAACAGTCAGTTCCAGATCCACCGATCACAGAACTGGTGACTCTGCTGGGGACATTTAAAGTGAGGTGTACCTTAGGACTAAGATCACTTGTGTTTTCAATTGTTGTGCTTGTTTGCTTTATTATTGTGGGCTGCATCGGAGTCACATAGATCCTAACCCGGATCTGGGGAATACCCTTTAGGTAGCATAAGCTGTGAGGGACCTGTCCGACGTAGACCGACACAGGTGAAGCAGTGGCTACGTTGGTGTGACACCTTGGTCTGTACCGATATCCCTTGTGTTGCAACGATGAGAATATGGGTCTTCTGAGGAGTCATTAAGCACCAACCGACCTTAGAACCCTAAATTGACCCAACTTGGCCATAGAACAGTAGCAGTATGCTACACTCATTGAGGCTAAACTCTCGTGATGGTTCTGGCCGCAAGAAAAGATTGCGATGCTGGAGTTATGACCGATTGAGGGTAGTCGATGATATTGAGATCCTCTAGAACCCGGTTACTATTTTCTAGGACAGGTCTTAACCAACGAAACTGAAAGAGGGTAGTACCTAAACTTCATGCTGGCCTAAAATCTAAGGGCTCTTCTGTGTGACTTGTGTGCCTTCGTACTTGAACTACTTGCATACTTGTTATCTTACAACACGGGTTCCTTGCAGGTTTTGTTTACAGTCCTTAATTGGGACTCATTACAGGGCCTACTTATATCACTCCATGCATAGCATAACATCATACCATTGCATGCATCCTGCATAAGGACTAACCCATTTCAAGGATCTCAAGGGCTTGTGATGCAGGTCATGATGAACCAAAATGTTTAGCAAGGGGCAAAGGGGATTTATTTTCCTCTAGCCAGGTTGATGACTTGAGTCAGAGGCTATGACCCACTCGATATGGTGAGCCTTGACTCTTGAAGAAGGACTCTCAGCAACACGAAGTTCCTTCAATCAAGCTAACCAAACTTAAATTCTAACAAGTTTCTCTGTTTACCCCGCGAGATCCTTGAAAACATCGCATGCATACATACATATCATTGCATAACAGGTACCCTTTTGCTACAGGTTGCTTACCTTCTTTGCTGTTTATTTCAGCAGTCTCATCATGAATCCTGAATCATCTACTGAGCAATCCATCCAGGCCCTCCAGGCTCAGAACGCCCAGTTCCAGGAGTTGATCAAGAGTCTAGCCCAGGGTCAACAGGATTTGAAGACTCTGCTCTCGAAGAAGAAGAAGAGAACGGTGTTGTTCAACCCGAGACGCAAATCTGGGAATGGATCACTAAATGAAGTTGAGCAGACTACCCCATCTGTTGGAAAGGACATCCCCCATGAGAGAGAGGTTCCTAGTCCTGTGGTCTCTGACAACGAGACTGACTTCAATGAAGAGCAGTACCCTCCAGCTGAGGACAGGTATAAACAGTTGGAAGACCGGCTAAGTGCCATGGAAATACAAAAAGTGTCCGGCCTGGACTTCGAAGATCTAGGTCTGTCTTCTGGGGTAGTGATCCCGCACAAATTCAAGGCACCTGCCTTTGCAAAGTACGACGGGGCATCCTGTCCTAAGCTGCATCTCAGGTCATACATGAGGAGGATCCAGCCCTACACGGCTGACAAGAACTTATGGATCCATTTCTTTCAGGAGAGTCTTTCAGGGACTCAGCTCGAGTGGTTCTATCAACTGAATGGAGCCAACATCCGTACCTGGGAAGACTTAGCCACTGTATTCTACAAGCAATACCAGTATAATGTCGACCTTGCTCCCACGCGCACTCAGCTCCAGGGAATGTCTATGGGTACAGGCGAGGGTTTTAAAGAGTATGCTCAAAAATGGAGGGACCTTGCTGGAAGGGTACAACCGCCTCTAACTGACCGTGAACTTGTCGACATGTTCTTGGGGACCCTGTCTGGACCTTTCTTCAACCATTTGATTGGGAATTCCTCTGCTGGGTTTACAGATTTAATCTTGACCGGGGAAAGAATTGAAGTTGGTATCAAGAGTGGGAAGATTCAAGAGGCCACACCCCCTGATACTCACAAAAAGCCTTACATGGGGAAGAAAGAGTCTAATGCTGCATACAGTCAAAAGAGTCGCCGTGACCAACATGCAGGGGCAGTCATGATCTCTGGTTCGGCATCACGCCAACAACCACAAAAGGGAAATCAGCGAAGGCCGGACGAGCCTAAAAGACAGTTCACCAACATCAATATGCCGTTGTCACAAGCACTGCAACACATGTTGAAGATGAATCTGATTGCGGTGATCAACCCTCCTGCAAATCCCAAGACCTCTTCTCCAAACTACAACCCAGAAGCGAGGTGTGCTTATCATTCTGATAGCCCGGGGCACGATACTGAGGACTGTTGGGCACCGAAATACAAGATTCAGAACATGATCGACGCTAAGGAGATCGAATTCGAGCCTGCTGAGACTCCCAATGTGATCACTGCTCCCTTGCCCAAACATGGCTAGGATTGGAATTTTTTTTGTTCATTCGAATGTTCAAATTGTAAATTTCTTTGATTGTTCAAACATTTTATTTCATGTCAAACTTGGTTATTTCATTAATGCATTACACGTGTCTGTTTTGAAGTAATTGTGTTCACTATATTCAAAATCGCTTTTATTTTTGATGTTCAACTCTCAATTAATAATTCTAAGCCTCTTGAGGGAGGATGACGAAAACGATACCACGATCTTTACAGTATGCTTTTGAACAGACCCCGCTGATGAGGTACAGGCATTGTTTCAATTCCTAAAAACTGGAGTTATAAGGAAGATAATCCCTCGTCAACCCCTTTGAGCCAAAGAAGTAGGAATTTTTCTTTTCGAAAATTAAAACCCTTAATCATAACCTGGGGCAGGGTAGTCTTCTCAGTTGATCCAGGTGCACAATGAATGGCATCAAAGGAGTCCTTCCCAAAATAAAAGACAATGATGGTTCCTATAATCATAAAGACAGGCAGTCATTACCAAAAAAAAAACTAAAACCCAATAAGTCAAAACCTATGAAGGAGACTTACAAAACTGGGGCATCCCACTGACTGTAACCACAAAAGAAACAGTTCAGGCAAAAAACCAGGGATAACAAAATCAAAAAGAAAGAGGTCCTACAAACCCTCAACAAAAAAAGAAATGACTGCCTATTCAAAATAAATTGTCAATCATCCGAACCATCACCGGAATATCAGAGCAAAGACTCAAACAAGGTCTAACGCACGATCAACTGAGTTTAGGTTTGAAGAACATCACGAAGAGCGGGTGGGTACAAATAAAAATTTGAGCCTCTATCCTTTGTTTCTTAAACCGTGAACCTGGCCACGTTATAACCCTTAAAAGTCCTAGCTGAAGCATGGGTTAGTTCGAAAGCATACTGTTACGAAGGTATCCTGACTCCTGAAGGTTTGTTGTAAAATCTTGAGTTGACATCACATTGTTTTACTGAAAAATGCATTTTCAAAAACTTCAAGACAGACATAAGCTTTTGCATTCTTAAAATAACCTTGTTTGCATATGACTACTTGTTCAAACAGCAGAGAAATTCGCACGATGAATATCCAGTGAACAAAAGTCTTCTCAACAAAAGAGTCATCTCAAGTGGAAAAAGCTCTCCCAATCAAGGGGCAGACACGAGCATTGTCCATAATCTGGGGCAGTCCAGTCAAGATTCGGAGAATCTCTCAAAGGCCAAAAAGCCTGGGGCAAATCTCCGCCTAAGTCACTTGGGGCATTGGACGTGAATTCCGGCAACGAATCTTGATGATCAAACGAAGATCTTCTGGTGGTACGGCAACACAATGCTATTGACAGGGGCAGCTCCCTACATTCTGAGAACGTGGACATAGTCGAAAAAATACTACGCACAACCAAAGACCCACTAGGTTGACACACCTAGGCAAAAATAAGGGCTTCCCGGCGAACCAAAAGGGTTCGGGCAAAAATAAGGGATGAAATGAAAAAAATCTATACATCCGGCAAGTCGAAAACCTGAAAAGGCGGCTTGGGCAAAAAATGGGTATCCCGGTGGACTGAAAACCCGAAAGGGCGGTCCAGGAAAAAATTAGGGATCAAAAGCGTACGACTATGTCCTGTCATCTTACCAGAAGGAAGATTTGCCAACCAGCAGTTATCGAGACCTCAACAGGTAGCTTTTCTCCAGCAGAAACTGGGGTAATACGAGTTGTCTAAGCAATCTAATTGCTCGGTCTACCAAGGTACCAAGGTAGGTTCAGCTGAAGAACGACCAAGATATCTTAATTCCCCAGAGAGTGAGCCAAGATTCAACAATTCTCTCCCAAGCAGTTGGTCTCCCGTCAACTCTAACAAGGCACAGTATCTCCAGCAAGTCAACAATTTACTCCCCAAGCAGAGTTAATATACTGTCAGCCATAAGGAAGTTGGATTGTCCCCGGCAGATCTCAACATTCCCCAATGGAGTACACATACATTCCTAACAAGCATCCTCGGCAATCTTGATCTAAGATTGTTCCCCGGCGGTATACCAGACATCCAGTGGAGCCATTCCCCAGTCCAATCTGAAAAGTTTCCCCAAAAGAGTTCAATCCATCTCCCCAGCAGGAAGCTTATCCCCAGTAGATTCTGGAAGCTTACCCCCGCAGAGCACGAACGCGTCTCCCGGACTTTTTATTTAAAGGTTATTTCCCCACCAAGATATAACTGGTTTATCCTCAGCCATTTGCCACGGAAAGATCGTCCCCGACGAAGTCTTCCTATCCCCAGCGGAGTCTATTAAAACTTTCAACATATCAGCGGTATCCCCAGCGGAGTTATCATCAACGTCTCAACAAAGAACCTCTCTTTCCCCACAAAGTTCACTCCCCGCAAAGTAATCTATTCGCCAAGTTTATCCACCAACGGAGTCATCTTCTCCTACCGGTATTCTTGCAACTATCATCCCTAGCGGAAACGAAGAACTCTATTCCTCAACATCAGCCCAGGATTTAACTTCCCGACATCCGTCAAGGATTTATTTTCCTAGACGAAAATATATTCATAGACATCACCTCTTCATACATTATAGCATGCACATACGTATCACGAACATACAATCTCATTTATTTTGAGAACATCACGCATGTCATACATCATAACATCGCATACAACTAACGTTTTGTCTTTTCAGGACAAAAGTCAATACAAAGATAATTACTATCAACGGTCGCAACTAAAGATCCGATTCCTGTATCCTGCCAAGGTGTATCTGTCGACGATTATTTTCCAGACTCGATTCCTGTATCCCGCCAGGGCACGTCTGAAGAGTTTAAAGATTCGATTCCTGTATCCTGCCAGGGTGTATCTGTTGATGACTATTTTCCAGACTCGATTCCTGTATCCCGCCAGGGCACGTCTGAAGAGTTTAAAGATTCGATTCCTGTATCCAGCCAGGGCACATCTACATAAAGAGTTTGAAGGTCAACTCCTGTAACAAGCCAGGTAATTATTTTTCTTTCTCAGGTACGCAAGTTCTCGCTAAGGAATCTCTTACGCGATCGACACCTAGATGGCATTTATAAGCCCATCCACATACCGACAGTCTCCAAATGGCATCTATAAGCCCATTCCCGACAAAGTTCTGTCAAATGGCATCTATAAGCCCATTCCCACCATCACACTGCTGACATTCTACTATGCGAGTGCAAATTTCTGGGCACTCTAGTGTTCAATCATCTTCCACCTCCGGATTACGAAAGGCACGCACGCAGATCTACATCCTCAGGTCTAAGAAGATTGAACAGGGGCAACTGTTGTACCCCAAAATTTGCCCTCCCATATTCTTCAAGATTTGCCAACATCAAGGTTCAAAACCTCTCTAGAGTTGCACAGTCCAATGGCCTCCTAACACAGTCAAAATTAGGGTTTTGGTTCTTGCAAAGAAATTGAGATTTTCAAGGGTCCAAACAAGTCCCACATGCTTATATACATTGTCAAGCATTCATATGCCAAGTTTCAAGACTCACAGCATCAAATTGCACAGTCAAAAACCCTAAATGCCTCACAGTCAACTGCAGGGGCAAAATGGTCATTTGACAGTCAAAAGTCAAAATTTTTGGTCAACGTCTTATTTTGAAGCTACAAACATCATTTGATCAATTCTTGATCATGATTCTCAAAGCATGGCTCAAAAAGTCTCAAGATGCAAAAGTTTCTATTTTTGGACAGTTGAAAAAGTCAACTGCAAATTGACCAAGGCATAACTTCTTCATGGTTTATCAGAAAAATTCCATCCAAATCTCATTTTGAAGAGAACGACATTTCCTACAATTCATCTTCACACTTCAAGTCCAAGAAATGCTCTCACAAAAAGTTATCAATTTCAACATTATAGGTCATTTTCAAAAGTCAACAAAAAGGCAGTTTAAGTCAAAGACCATAACTTGAGATTGGTAAATCAAAATTACATGGGACTAAAGGCATTGGTTAGAGGACCTCAAGACCTTTCCAAAATGTCCAAGAACATGATCATAGCTTCAAAATTGAGCAAGATATGCCTTGTAGAATTTGGGAAATTTTTGGGAATTTTGAAAAGTCAACTTTGCTTCAAAAGCCTCAAAATTGCTAATGGGCCACAAATTCTTCCATGAATCATTACCCAAAGGCTATGCACGACCCATTGACATCAAAGGGATGTATTTTCTTATTTTTGATTAATTATTTGAATTTTTAATCTTATTAATTCATTTAATTAAATTTAATTATGAGAAAAATATTAAACAATGGTTTTAAATCTTTTTTGTGCAGCAAATATGTCCACTATGAGCTAAATATTTCTTGCATCAATCAAAAGGGACAAAATCATCCAAATTTGGCAAGAATTGCATGGAAAAAGATTGGAAAAGATATGAACAAAATCCAATATTGGAATCATCAATACATGGACTTTGGGCTTGGCTTTTTGACCTAATTCCATTCAGATACATATGCATAACTAAACCCTATTCCATTGGACACGAAATATTGCATACAAGCGGCACACCAAATTGCAAATTTTCATCTAATTTTTGAAAACTGAAAACATAGTTACAGCGTGATTCAAAGCCTAAAACCTATTCCAAACGCTTGCTGGGACTTCCTTGAACGTGTTTCAATCCCTCTCCAGTCTCCACGCATAATAAATTGGTAGAACAGAGTCTCATTTTTCATAAATGTGTTCATCATCATTTTTCAATTTCCATGCGTTATTCATGATTTTTAACTGTTGATTTATACTAACAATGATATTCTGAAGCTGTTGGTACCATTCAATTGAAGTATGGCTGCCTAAATAAGAATTCACCATTAACGTGTTCTAGGGTTTCAGGACTCAGAAATTGGGGCTTTCCCCATATGGAAAAATTGGATCCTAAAACCTATGCCATTGAAATCGTGACATCCAAACGAAGCAAATTGACTACTCGCGCCTTTTTTATGTTTGCCCAGGTGCTAATCGCTATTTTTTCTGGTTGAGTTTAGTGGGGGTTTAAAACCCCCGCTATTTGTTTCATAATTGCAGGAAAGATGAGGAAGAAGGTGGACGTGGCTCATGATGACTGGAGCGTTTGAATAATGGCGCGTTTTTTCTTGTTGTATATCACTAATGTTGTTTCCTTTTATATTATTCGTTTCCCATTCCATATACAAATGCGCACGTTGGCTCAGATGGTGGGAATAAGGTTTGGTAAACGCTGGGACCTGGGTTCGATTCCCAGATCCCCCCATATTATTCATAATTTTTGTTATAACATGTTCCCATGCAGTTTCTATCCAGTGGTTCACCATACGCCTTCACATGCTGGCTTGCCACGTAATCAGGATGACCAATCTGAAGGCTACAGGATGAGGACCATCATACGCCTGGGTCAACTGCTCCACACGTGATCCCTGAAAGTCAAAAAGGGCTTGTTCTGTTGGGCCAAATTGCCTCCAATTAACCTCCCAAATGGGCCAGACACCCCCTATGGTTTGCATCATTTTATTTTTTATTTGATTTTCCTTTTTATTCTTTTAATTGTTTTCAATTGTTTTCTTTAAATTCATAAATTAATTTTTATAATATAAAACCAGAAAATCAAAAACTAAAAATATGTTTAATTAATATTTAATTCATTATTATTTTTTGTAAATAAACTTTAATAATTAATTAAGTTAATTTAGGTTTTAAAACTTTAACCTTTTTCTTAATAAATTAAAATATGTAGAAATTAGGGTTTTTAACATTCTCACCTTTTTTCTTAAATAAATAATTATCTCTCCTCATTATTATTATTAATTACTACTTTTGTAAATAAATATGTAAAATAATTAATTAGTGTAAATTAGGTTTTCAAATTTAACCTTTTCTTTAATAATTAAAAATATTTAGAATTAGGGTTCCTTTTAATTTTAAATTCTTTTCTTTATTTTCATTAAATACCAAAAACTAAAAAAAAAAACATTTCTTTTCTTTTAAATTAAATAACTTTAGTTTCAATTTAATTTCAATTTAATTTCAAAAGGGTCCAACGCCCTCGAACGTTCAACTTTGATTCTTTCGCGCATTTATTCTTATTTTCTTGTGAATATTATGTAATTGCCCAAGCCATGTAATAGTAACTCGGTTTTACTTTCCGCATTTTTATTCAAAACGGGTCTTTGTTAATTTGGCGATGTATAGACCCGCGCCTTGTAATAGCGTAGGATTTTACTTTCTGCATTTAAATTTCCGCACTTTTAAATTATAATTGCATGAAAGAATGTATGGCCTAAATTAAAAACAAGCGTAGATCACCATGATACATGTACAAGATAAAACATAACATGAAAACAACACACAAATTCACACACCACTCTTAGGGTACGCCTCACTGTTGCCTTGCCTTCGAAAAGTGGTCGTCGAGTATAGGACGTTTTAGTAAGTCCTTATGTCCATGATCCATGGCATAAGGGTAGCTTCAAAGGTGTCCTACTGTTGCTCTGGTGACCACACTGTCCCTAAAACGAATTGACCCGAACACCTCCAACGACGGTGCTACCTACTTCTCAATAGTGGGATAGTACTGTCTTAAGGACTCTTACACAGCCTAATTCCTTAGAGTAGGTAGATTTCTCCTGGGTACTTTCTCTTTCAAAAACAAAAAACAACTTTTCGCACCTACACTTTCAAAAGGTTTTCAAACAAATTTTTCATACACTCTTGAGGACAGATACAAGAGTTACTTAGAAATTTTTCAAACGAAACTTTTTCAAAACCCACATACACTTGAAAGCAAACAAATTTTGAAAACATAAGAGCAAGTACCTAAGAGCCCGTGGATAACCACGGATAGAAAGGGTGCTAACACCTTCCCTTTCTATAAATCTACCTCCCGAACCGAGAAACATTCTCAATAAGGAATTTTGCTGTGCTTTTGTCCTTTCCATGTTGGAGAACATAAAAGACGGTGGCGACTCTTGCTTCCGCGACATTTCGTGATCCAGCTTTAAACAGTCAGTTCCAGATCCACCGATCACAGTGTCCACGCATGGCTGGCTGATTCAAACGTGCGCGCTCTTTTTTTTTGTTTTAGCATTTGATGTGTTTTTTCTTATATTATATTTATTGCCCAATATATTAACAAGATGCAGCGTTTGGTGTAGTGGAGGAGGACATGTTTGTTCATCATTGGGACCTGGGTTTGATTCCCAGGTCCCCCCAAAACTCAATATCATTTTTTCTATTACGCTCATGTGCAGGCCCTCAAATAGCTTCCACCATAAACCCTCACAGATCAGCGTGCCAAGTGTCTCAAGCGCCAATCCAGTGGCCAAAGCATGAAGACCATGGTGCTCAGGAGTCAACACAGGCGTAGGCAACCAGGAAAGTCAACAAGGCTTGGAGTGTTCTTGGGCCAGAATTTCTAAATCAAACACCCAATTCTGGCCCATACCCCCCCTTGGTTTTGTTATTTCTCTTTATCTTTTTATTTTTCTTTTCTTTTATAACTCCTTTTTTTTTATTATTTTATTAATTACTAGTATTATTAACATAATTAATATTTTCATAATAAAATCAAAAAAAGAACTAATATTATTATTGTTATTAATTTCATGTCATTTTTGTAAATAAAATACTAACAAATAAAATAGTTTAATTAAGTCAATTTTAATCTCTTTTCCTTTACAATAAATAAAAATAATTTAGAATTAGGTTAACTTTTAATTTTAATTCTTTCTATTTTATTTTCATTAAAAATATAAAAAACACAAAAATATATTTTTCTTAATTAATTAATTAATTGGTTAGTTATTAGTTTTAATTTCATTCTTATTCAAAAAGGGTCAAAACCCTTAGGATGTTCCAATTTAATTCTCGCACGCATTTATTTATTTTGATTATTTTGTAACTGTCTCCAGATATGTAATAGTTAAATAGGAATTTTACCGCTTTATTTAATTTCTCGCTGTTGTACCCCAAAATTTGCCCTCCCATATTCTTCAAGAAATTGCCAAGTCATGCTTCAAAGTTCCCCAAGGGTTGCACAGTTCGAGGGACTCCTAACAGTCAAATTAGGGTTTTGGTTCTGATCAAGAAAATGAAGTTTACAAGGGTCCAATCAAGTCCCACATACCAATAAATATGGTCAAGCATCCTCATACCAAGTTTCAAGACTTTCAGCACAAAATTGCACAGTCAAAACCCTAATTGCACTACAGTCAACTGTAGGGGCAAAATGGTCATTTGACAGTCAAAAGTCCAAATTTTTGGTCAACATCTCATTTTGAAGCCACAAACATCATTTGATCAATGCTTGATCATGATTCTCAAAGCTTGGCTCAAAAATCATCAAGATGCAAAAGTTTCCTTATTTGGACAGTTGAAAAAGTCAACTGTAAATTGACCAGGGCATAACTTTCACATGGATTATCAGAAAAATTCCATCCAAAGCTCATTTTGAATATAAAGACATTTCCTACAACTCATCTTCATACTTCAAGTCCAAGAAATGCTCTCACAAAAAGTTATCAATTTCAACATTATAGGTCATTTTCAAAAGTCAACAAAAAGGGACTTTAAGTCAAAGGCCATAACTTGAGATTGGTAAATCAAAATGACATGGGACCAAAGACATTGTTTAGAGGACTCAAAGACCTTTCCAAAATGTCCAAGAACATGAGCAAAGCTTAAAAATTGAGCAAGTTATGCCTGGTGGAAGTTGGGAAATTTTTGGATATTTTGAAAAGTCAACATTGATTCAAATGACCTAAAATTGCTAATGGGCTTCTTTGTCTTCCACAATTCATTATCCAAAGCATGTGCACGACCATTTGGCCCAAAGGGAAGTTTTTTATTTATTTATTTGAATTTTTTATTACAATTAATTCATTTAAACTAAATAAAATATGAAAAAATACTAAACTCATGAAATCAAATCTTTTTGTGCAGAAAACACTCTCATTGGACACTCAAGATTCGTGCATAATCATTTTTGGAAGGTTTTGTCATGATTTGATATCAATTTGCATGAAAAGATTAGAAAATATCATGGCTTAAAAATCAAATATTACATTCATCAATTCATGGATTTTGGACCAATTTTATTTGACCTAATCATTCCATACATAAGCTGGATCAAAACCCTCGTGCTCATTGACTAAAAACTGCGCCAGACATAGAAAAGAAAACTTGAGTTTTTGGTGAAAAAACTCAAATCTGAAAACCAGGTTAGAGGACGATTCAAGGCAAAAGACTTGTGCCATCACCTTCCTGAAGCTTCAAGGAAGGATTTCCAATCGAAATCAACCATTCTAACGCCCTAAATCATTGTACAGAATCGAATTTTTTCTCATAAAAAATGCATATTCGTGTTTTAATTTTGAGACATTTTCATGGCATTTTGATTGTGTATTCATACTGAGTAATGTATTCTGAAGCTAACCATATGGATTAATTGCATTTTTATACACTATATGCAAATATGCCATTGTTGTTTTTTTAGGGTTTGTGAAGCTTTGAATTAGGGTCTTTTGATTAAGGAACAATTGGCTCATGGGACCTAGGCTATCCAACTCAGCGCTCCTAGACGAACACAATGGCGCCCTCGCGCCTAATTTCTAATGCGAGGACGCCTATTCGCTATTTTCCAGAAACGTGCCTAAGGGAACGTTTGTAAAACCGTTGCCTGTTTCTTTCATGTTTCAGGAAAAACAAAGTGAAGGAAGAAGACGCTGATGTGTAAGGAGCTGATTGCATCGTTTGAAAATTCGCGCTAAAATCCATTAACGTTTTTGTTTTATTTGATATTAATTGTTTGTTGTATTACATACAAAACGCGTAACATGGCTCAGTGGCAGGCGTACACGCTGGTAATCTCTAGGACCTGGGTTCGAGTCCCAGGTCCCCACCCCCCTTTCATATTTTTCTTCATTTAATATTCATATGCAGACTCAACATAGTGGACCACTGTACGCCCTCAAAATCAAGCTGGCCACGCGTCCCAGGGTATTCAATCAAAGGCCAGGATCTGGGGAACATGATGCACTCTAGTCAACGCTCCCACACGTTGCATGAAAAAGTCAGCCAGGCCATGAATGATTGGGCTCAAATTGCTGGGCTTTCACCTCCACTTTGGGGACTGATACCCCCCTAGGTTTGAATTTTTACTTCTTTTCTTTATTTTACTTATTTCAAATATTATTTTTTTTAATCAGTTTCTTTAACTTAATATTTTCACAAATAATATAAAAAACACATAAAAAATCAGAAAAGATGAAAAAAATAATAAATATTTTATTTTAGTATTTTTTTTAAATAAATTGCATTAATTAATTTTAGTTATTAGGTTTAATTGTAATATTTTCTTAATTAACTTAAAATTTGTAGAACTAGGGTTTATAATAATTTTTATCCCTTTTTTATTTTCTTTCATAATAATTAAATATTTCCTATTATTTACTTTTGTAATTAAATTGCATGTAAAATAATTAGGGCTAATTTTAGGTTAAACTTTAATATGTTTTCATAATAAAATAAAAATTGTAGAATTAGGTTTAATTGCATTAAAATCATAAAATACCAAAAAATACCAAAAAACAATTTCTTTTCTTTTTTTAATTAATTAATTTCGTCATTTAATTTAATTTTGCAAAAAGGGTCCAACGCCCTCGTTTTAATTTTTATTTAATTCGCGCGTTTATTTCTTTTTCGTATAATATTTATGTATCTCTCCCGAAGCCGTGTAGTTAATTTCTCGCACTTTACTCTTCTTTAGTTCTTTATTTTTCTGTCAAAATCGGGTTCAAGAAATTTTGGCGATGTGGACCCGCGCCTTTTGTAATAGTTTAGAATTTTATCTTTCTCGCAATTTCTTTTAACTGTTAATCAAGGCATACAAGAATGAATGGACAAAAAAATAAAAACAAACGCTAGATCATCTATACCATGACAAGATAAATGCAAATGAAAACGACACACAAATTCACACACCACCCCTAGGGTACGCCTCACTGTTGCCTTGCCTCGAAAGGTGATCGTCGAGTAGAGGATGTCTTAGTAAGTCCTCATGATCCGGGAACCTGGCATGAGGGTAGCTTCTAAGGTGTCTTCCCATTGCTCTGGTGATCACCATGTCCCGAACCTCGAATTGACCCGAACACCTCCAACGGTGGTGCTACCTACCTCTCAATGGTGGGATGGCACTACTTTAAGGACATTTACACAGACGAATTCCTTAGGGTAGGTAGACGACTCTAGATACTTGCTCTAATTTCAAAACAAAAATTCAAAAATACTTTTCACACCGACACTTTTCAAAAAGCTTTCGAAAGCAATTTTTCAAACACTCTTGAGGACCGATACAAGAGTCGAACTGAAATTTTCAAAGAAACTTTTTTTAAACCCACAATTGAAAAGCAAACAAACCATTTTTGAAAACACAAGTGAGCAAGTATCTAAGAGCCCATGGATAACCATGGATAGAAAGGGTGCTAACACCTTCCCTTTCTATAACCTACCTCCCGAACCGAGAGCAATCTCTTTAAGGAATTTTTCTGTGCTTTTGTCCTTTCCATTTGGAGAAAATAAAAGACGGTGGCGACTCTTGCTTTCGCGACATTTCGCGAACCAGCGTTAAACAGTCAGTTCCAGATCCACCGATCACAGAACTGGCGACTCTGCTGGGGATATTTTTAAAGTGAGGTGTACCTTAGGGTTAGTTCATAACTGTGTTTTCAATTATATTGACTTGTCTGCTTTAAATTTGTGGGTTGCCTGGGAGTTACGTAGATCCTAACCCGGATCTGGGGATACCCTGTTTAGGTAGCATAAGCTGTGAGGGACCTGTCCGGCGTAGACCGACACGGGTGAAGCAGTGGCTACGTTGGTGTGGCACCTTGGTCTGTACCGATATCCCTTGTGTTGCAACGAGGAGAATATGGGTCTTCTAAGGAGTCATTAAGCACCAACAACCTTAGAACCTTAAATGACACAACTTGTCCATTAGAACAGTAGCAGTATGCTACGCCCATTGAGGCTAAACTCTCGTGATGGTTCTGGCTGCAAGAAAAGATTGCGATGCTGGAGTTATGACCGATTGAGGGTAGTCAATGATATTGGGATCCTCTAAGAACCCGGTTACTTTGATAGGACAGGTATGAACCCACCAACTTCAAGAGGGTAATACCCAGACCTCATGCTGGCCTTAAACTCTAAGGGCTTCTCTTGAGTGACTTGCGTGCCTTCGTACTTGACTACTTGCATGCTTGTTATCTATCTGACACATGAACTACTTGCAGGTTTTGTTTATAGTCCTTAATTGGGACTCGTAACAGGGTTTACTAAGTCTCTTGTAGGTTTTGTTTATAGTCCTTAATTGGGACTCATAACAGGGTGTACTAACTACTTGCAGGTTCTGTTTATAGTCCTTAATTGGGACTCATGACAGGTTTTACTTGAGTTTCTTGCAGGTTTTGGTTTGCAGTCCTTAATTGGGACTCATAACAGGGTTACTTACATTACCCCCATGCATAGCATAACATCATACCATTGCATACATCCTGCATAAGGACTAACCCATTTCAAGGATCTCAAGGGTCTGTGATGCAGGTCATGATGAATCAAACATCTAGCAAGGGGCAAAGAGGATTTATTTTCCTCTAGCCAAAGTTGTCAGAGGCTATGACCCACTTGATATGGTGAGCTTTGACTCTTGAAGAAGGTTCCCCTAGCCAAGGTTGTCTGGAAATCAAAACAAAGCTGATGACTTGAGTCGGGGCTATGACCCACTTGATATGGTGAGCCTTTGACCCTTGGAAGAGAGACTCTCAACAAATATGAAGTTCCTTCAATCAAGCTACCGGATCCCAGCTCTAACAAATTTCTTGTTTACCCCGCGAGATCCTTGAAAACATTGCATGCATATCATACATATCATTGCATAACAGGTACCCTTGTTGCAGGTCATTTACCCTCCCTGCTGTTTATTTCAGCCATGGCTTCCCAACAAGATAACCAAGACCTTCACACTCAAGAGACTCAGTTCAAAGAGATCTTCCTAAGCCTATCCAAGGGGTAGGAAGAGTTGAGGACACTCCTCATGGGGAATCTGATCAGAAAGAGTCCTGAAGATGACAAGGACGAACAGCTGAAACGTCTACAAGCTGAGGTAGACACATTGAAAACCCAGATGCTGGGGCAAAGGGCACTCATTCAAGGTTTAGCTCAGGAGCAAGGAGAGCTGAGGGCCATGATCAGTCAGCTTCATCAAGACATGAAGCAACCAGCCCAAGTCAGGGACCCAGTCATTAATAAACTTCCAAGAAGTCAAAGGTTTGGGCCTCTCCAAGCTGCTATTACTTCACAGGTCCAACAACGACCTCGCCCGAAACAACGGGCTGATCAGAGCAAACCAGACAAGCCTAAAAGGCAGTTTACCAAGATCAACATGTCGCTGGATCAAGCACTACAACAAATGTTGAAGGCAGGGCTGATCACCTTAAGGGCTCCTCTCTGAAATTCGAACACTTCTGCTCCTAACTATCATCCCAACGATAGGTGTGCATATCATTCTAATAGCCCGGGGCATACTACGGACGACTGCTGGCCTCTTAAAAACAAGATTCAAGACATGATCGACGCTGGAGAGATTCAGTTTGAAGTACCTGAGACTCCGAACGTGATCACTGCTCCCTTACCAAAACATGGCTAGGATTGAGAAATTTTTGTTCATTCGAATGTTCAAGTTGCAAATCTCTTTTGTTCAAACATTTACTCATGTTAAACATTGTTATTTCATTAATGCATCGCATATGTCTGTTTTGAAGCAATATATTCGTATTCACTATACGCAAATTATTTTCATATTTTTTCTGATGATCAACTCTTGGTTAATAATGCTAAGCCTCTTGAGGGAGGATGACGAAAACGATACCACGATTTACAGTATGCTTTTGAACAGACCCCGCTGATGAGGTACAGGCATTGTTTCCATTCCTAAACACTGGAGTTATAAGGATGATAATCCCTCGTCAACCCATCCGAGCCAAAGAAGTAGGAGTTTTTCTTTTCGAAATTTAAAACCCTTAATCATAACCTGGGGCAGGGTAGTCTCTCAGTTGATCCAAATGCATAACGAATGGCACCAAAGAGGTCCTTACAAAACAAGGAAAGACAGTGATAGTTCCGAATAATCAATAAAGAAAGGCAATCATTATTTCAAAAAATAAAAAACCCATTAAGTCAAAACTCAGGAAGGAGACTTACAAAACTGGGGCATCCCGCTGACTGTAATTCCAAAAAAGGAAACAGTTCAGGCAAAAAAAAAAGGATAACAAAAAATCAGACAAGAAAGAGGTCTTACCAACCCTCAACAAGAAAGGAATGACTGCCTATTCAAAATAAGTTATCAACATCCGAATCATCACCGGAAAATCAGAGCAAAGACTCAAACAAGGTCTAACGTATGATCAACTGAGTTTAGGTTTGGAGAACATCACGAAGAGCGGGTGGGTACAAATAAAATTTGAGCCTTTATCCTTTGTTTCTTAAACCGTGAACCAGGCCACGTTATAACCCTTAAAAGTCCTAGTTGAAGCATGGGTTGGTTCGAAAGCATACTGTGACGAAAGGTATCCTGACTCCTTAAGGCTTACTATAAAGAAAGAGTTGACATCACGTTTTACAAACATTCATTTGTTTTATGAAAAAAGAATGCATTTTCAAAATCTTCAAGACAGACATAGGCTTTGCATTTTTAACATAACTTTGTTTGCATATGACTTTTTGTTTGAACAACATAGAAGTTCGCACGACGAATGCCTAATGAACAGAAGTACCTCCAATCAAGGGGCAGACATGACCATGGTCCATTATCTGGGGGCAATCCAATCGAGATTCGGAGAATCTCTCGAAGGCCAAATAGACTGGGGAAAACCTCCGTCTGAGTCACTTGGGGCATTCCAACAACGAATTTTGCCTGATCAAACACCTTCTGGTGGCATGACAAAACACTGTTAACAGGGGCAACTCCCTACATTCTGAGGGCATAGTCGAAAAAAAATACTACGCAAAATCAAAAACCCGCTAGGTTGATATACCTAGGCAAAAATTAGGGCTTCCCGGCGAACCAAAAGGGTTCGGGCAAAATGAAGGGATGAAATGAAAAAAATCTGTACACCCGGCAAGTCGAAAACCTGAAAAGGCGGCTTGGGCAAAAATGGGTATCCCGGTGGACTGAAAACCCGAAAGGGCGGTCCAGGCAAAAGTTAGGGATCAAAGCGTACGAATATGTCCTATCATCTTGTCACCTGCCTACCAGAAGTAGGTTTGTCCATCAACAACTTTCCTCACCTCACAGGCTTTCTTCTCCCACCTCAGAAACAGGGGCAATAAAGAGTTGTCTAAGCAGTCTAATTGTTCTATCCTCCAAGGTACCAAAGTGGGTTCAGCTAAAGAACATAACCGGCATATCTCAATTCCCCAGAGAGTGAGCCAGCAAGTCAGTACACTCTTCTCCAAGCAAAGTTATCAAATCTTTAAGAAGTTGAGTATCCTCCAGCAGATCTCAACATTCCCCAGCAGCATATATATTCTTAACAAGCATCACCGGCAGTCTTGGTCTAAAGATTGTTCCTCGGTGGTATATCAAACATTCAGTGGAGTTACTTCCGATACAGCTCAAAATTTCCCCAGGAGAGTCCAATCCAGTTCCCTCAGGAAAGTTGGAATCCATCTCCCCAAGCAGTAAGCTTATCCCCAGTAGATTCTGGAAGCTTATCCTCGCAGAACACGAACGCGTCGTCCGGCTTTATTCAAAGAGTTATTTCCTTACCAGGATATAACTGGGTTATCCTCAGCCAAAAGCCACGGAAAGAGCGTCCTCGACGGAGTCTTGGTATCCCCAGCGAAGTTTATCAACACTTCCGACGCAACAAGAGTATCCCCAGCAAATTATTATCAACAACTCAGCAAAGTATCTCTCTCCCCACAGAGTATTGCTTCCCAGCAAGATCTCTAGAGTACTTTTCTCCCCGCAGAATATTCCATTCGCCAAGTTTATTCCCCAACGGAGTTATCTTCTCCTACCGGTATTCTTGCAACTATCATCCCCAGCGGAAGTAAAAGCTTGTTCTTCAACATCAGCCCAGGAGTGACTTCCCGGCACCCGTCAAGGATTTACTTTCCTAGATGAAAACATACATAAACATCACATACGTCATTATAGCATGCATGTACGCATCATATCTTACAAATCTCACTTATGTTGAGAACATCATTGCTTGGTCCATATCATGCATTGCATATGACTGACCTTTACCTTTCAGGAAAGATTCAGCTAAATTCTCAATCATATTTCAACACTCTAAGACCTTATCTGGTTCAGTTAAGTCGACTCCAAAGATTTCTCTGGTTATTATCCAGTCAAAGGCCTTCTCTGGTCCAGTTAAATCGACCCCAAATAGATTTTTCTGATAAAGACCCAGTCGAAGACATTCCAAGACCTAGACCGGTTCAGTTAATCGACTCCAAAGATTTCTTATCCAGTCCAAGGCCTTCTCTAGTCCAGCTAAATCGACCCCAAACAGATTTTTCTGATGAAGACTCAGTAGAAGTTATCAAAGGTTTTTCTCAATGTTTGCTTTTGAGATTATAATTTCCTATGGTTCTCTCCCCAATGCTGCGGAGACGATAATTCCATTCCAGGTTTTTCTCAATGTTTGCTTTTGAGATTATAATTTCCTATGGTTCTCTCCCCAATGTTGCGGAGACGATAATTCCATTCCAGGTTTTTCTCAATGATTGCTTTTGAGATTATAATTTCCTATGGTTCTCTCCCCAATGCTGCGGAGACGATAATTCCATTCCAGGTTTTTCTCAATGTTTGCTTTTGAGATTATAATTTCCTATGGTTCTCTCCCCAATGTTGCGGAGATGATAATTCCATTTCAGGTTTTCTCAATGATTGCTTTTGAGATTATAATTTCCTATGGTTCTCTCCCCGATACTGCGGAGATGGTAATTCCCACCAAGATTTCGCTCAATGATTGCTGTTGAAGTGAAGTTATCCAAGATTTTCTCAACGATTGCTGTTGAGGTTAAGGTCATCCAAGGTTCTCTCACCGTTCCTGCTGAGGTAGTAACCACCCCTGGTTCATTCATCATCTTTTGAAGCTCCAGATCCAGCTCCTGTAACCAGTCAGGACACATCTATACAAAGAGTTTGAAGACCAGTCCCGTAACAGGTCAGGTAATCATTTTCTTTTTTGCAGGTATGCAAGTTCTCGCTAAGGAATCTCTTATGCGATCAACATCCAGATGGCATCTATAAGCCCATCATCCTATTCATCAATCTCTAAATGGCATCTATAAGCCCATTTCCACCATCACATTGCTACTATGTGAGCGCAAATTTCTGGGCACTCTAGTGTTCAATCATCTTCTACCCTCGGATTACGAAAGGCACATCAGCCAATCTGCATCCTCAGGTCTAAGAAGATTGAACAGGGGCAACTGTTGTACCCCAAAATTTGCCCTCCCATATTCTTCAAGAAATTGCCAAGTCATGCTTCAAAGTTCCCCAAGGGTTGCACAGTTCGAGGGACTCCTAACAGTCAAATTAGGGTTTTGGTTCTGATCAAGAAAATGAAGTTTCCAAGGGTCCAATCAAGTCCCACATACCAATAAATATGGTCAAGCATCCTCATACCAAGTTTCAAGACTTTCAGCACAAAATTGCACAGTCAAAACCCTAATTGCACTACAGTTAACTGTAGGGGCAAAATGGTCATTTGACAGTCAAAAGTCCAAATTTTTGGTCAACATATCATTTTGAAGCCACAAACATCATTTGATCAATGCTTGATCATGATTCTCAAAGCTTGGCTCAAAAATCATCAAGATGCAAAAGTTTCCTTATTTGGACAGTTGAAAAAGTCAACTGTAAATTGACCAGGGCATAACTTTCACATGGATTATCAGAAAAATTCCATCCAAAGCTCATTTTGAAGAGAAAGACATTTCCTAAAACTCATCTTCATACTTCAAGTCCAAGAAATGCTCTCACAAAAAGTTATCAATTTCAACATTATAGGTCATTTTCAAAAGTCAACAAAAAGGGACTTTAAGTCAAAGGCCATAACTTGAGATTGGTAAATCCAAATGACATGGGACCAAAGACATTGGTTAGAGGACTCAAATACCTTTCCAAAATGTCCAAGAACATGAGCAAAGCTTAAAAATTGAGCAAGTTATGCCTTGTGGAAGTTGGGAAATTTTTGGATATTTTGAAAAGTCAACATTGATTCAAATGACCTAAAATTGCTAATGGGCTTCTTTGTCTTCCACAATTCATTATCCAAAGCATGTGCACGACCATTTGGCCCAAAGGGAAGTTTTTTATTTATTTATTTGAATTTTTTATTACAATTAATTCATTTAAACTAAATAAAATATGAAAAAATACTAAACTCATGAAATCAAATCTTTTTGTGCAGAAAACACTCTCATTGGACACTCAAGATTCGTGCATAATCATTTTTGGAAGGTTTTGTCATGATTTGATATCAATTTGCATGAAAAGATTAGAAAATATCATGACTTAAAAATCAAATATTACATTCATCAATTCATGGATTTTGGACCAATTTTATTTGACCTAATCATTCCATACATAAGCTGGATCAAAACCCTCGTGCTCATTGACTAAAAACTGCGCCTGACATAGAAAAGAAAACTTGAGTTTCTGGTGAAAAAACTCAAATCTGAAAACCAGGTTAGAGGACGATTCAAGGCAAAAGACTTGTGCCATCACCTTCCTGAAGCTTCAAGGAAGGATTTCCAATCGAAATCAACCATTCTAACGCCCTAAATCATTGTACAGAATCGATTTTTTTCTCATAAAAAATGCATATTCGTGTTTTAATTTTGAGACATTTTCATGGCATTTTGATTGTGTATTCATACTGAGTAATGTATTCTGAAGCTAACCATATGGATTAATTGCATTTTTATACACTATATGCAAATATGCCATTGTTGTTTTTTTAGGGTTTGTGAAGCTTTGAATTAGGGTCTTTTGATTAAGGAACAATTGGCTCATGGGACCTAGGCTATCCAACTCAGCGCTCCTAGACGAACACAATGGCGCCCTCGCGCCTAATTTCTAATGCGAGGACGCCTATTCGCTATTTTCCAGAAACGTGCCTAAGGGAACGTTTGTAAAACCGTTTCCTGTTTCTTTCATGTTTCAGGAAAAACAAAGTGAAGGAAGAAGACGCTGATGTGTAAGGAGCTGATTGCATCGTTTAAAAATTCGCGCTAAAATCCATTAACGTTTTTGTTTTATTTGATATTAATTGTTTGTTGTATTACATACAAAACACGTAACATGGCTCAGTGGCAGGCGTACACGCTGGTAATCTCTAGGACCTGGGTTCGAGTCCCAGGTCCCCACCCCCCTTTCATATTTTTCTTCATTTAATATTCATATGCAGACTCAACATAGTGGACCACTGTACGCCCTCAAAATCAAGCTGGCCACGCGTCCCAGGGTATTCAATCAAAGGCCAGGATCTGGGGAACATGATGCACTCTAGTCAACGCTCCCACACGTTGCATGAAAAAGTCAGCCAGGCCATGAATGATTGGGCTCAAATTGCTGGGCTTTCACCTCCACTTTGGGGACTGATACCCCCCTAGGTTTGAATTTTTACTTCTTTTCTTTATTTTACTTATTTCAAATATTATTTTTTTTCATCAGTTTCTTTAACTTAATATTTTCACAAATAATATAAAAAACACATAAAAAATCAGAAAAGATGAAAAAAATAATAAATATTTTATTTTAGTATTTTTTTTAAATAAATTGCATTAATTAATTTTAGTTATTAGGTTTAATTGTAATATTTTCTTAATTAACTTAAAATTTGTAGAACTAGGGTTTATAATAATTTTTATCCCTTTTTTATTTTCTTTCATAATAATTAAATATTTCCTATTATTTACTTTTGTAATTAAATTGCATGTAAAATAATTAGGGCTAATTTTAGGTTAAACTTTAATATGTTTTCATAATAAAATAAAAATTGTAGAATTAGGTTTAATTGCATTAAAATCATAAAATACCAAAAAATACCAAAAAACAATTTCTTTTCTTTTTTTAATTAATTAATTTCGTCATTTAATTTAATTTTGCAAAAAGGGTCCAACGCCCTCGTTTTAATTCTTATTTAATTCGCGCGTTTATTTCTTTTTCGTATAATATTTATGTATCTCTCCCGAAGCCGTGTAGTTAATTTCTCGCACTTTACTCTTCTTTAGTTCTTTATTTTTCTGTCAAAATCGGGTTCAAGAAATTTTGGCGATGTGGACCCGCGCCTTTTGTAATAGTTTAGAATTTTATCTTTCTCGCAATTTCTTTTAACTGTTAATCAAGGCATGCAAGAATGAATGGACAAAAAAATAAAAACAAACGCTAGATCATCTATACCATGACAAGATAAATGCAAATGAAAACGACACACAAATTCACACACCACCCCTAGGGTACGCCTCATTGTTGCCTTGCCTCGAAAGGTGATCGTCGAGTAGAGGATGTCTTAGTAAGTCCCCATGATCCGGGAACCTGGCATGAGGGTAGCTTCTAAGGTATCTTCCCATTGCTCTGGTGATCACCATGTCCCGAACCTCGAATTGACCCGAACACCTCCAACGGTGGTGCTACCTACCTCTCAATGGTGGGATGGCACTACTTTAAGGACATTTACACAGACGAATTCCTTAGGGTAGGTAGACGACTCTAGATACTTGCTCTAATTTCAAAACAAAAATTCAAAAATACTTTTCACACCGACACTTTTCAAAAAGCTTTCGAAAGCAATTTTTCAAACACTCTTGAGGACCGATACAAGAGTCGAACTGAAATTTTCAAAGAAACTTTTTTTAAACCCACAATTGAAAAGTAAACAAACCATTTTTGAAAACACAAGTGAGCAAGTATCTAAGAGCCCATGGATAACCATGGATAGAAAGGGTGCTAACACCTTCCCTTTCTATAACCTACCTCCCGAACCGAGAGCAATCTCTTTAAGGAATTTTTCTGTGCTTTTGTCCTTTCCATTTGGAAAAAATAAAAGACGGTGGCGACTCTTGCTTCCGCGACATTTCGCCAACCAGCGTTAAACAGTCAGTTCCAGATCCACCGATCACACTCACATTTATTTACCAAAACGGGTTTTTGTCTTTAGCGATGTATAGACCCGCGCCTTGTAATAGTTAGAATTTATCTTTCGGTAATTTATTTTCCGCACTCCTAACTGTTAAAAAATGCCTGCAAGAATGTATGTAAATAAAATCAATCCGTAGCTCACAAAATAACATGTACAAAGACAATTAACATGAAAACAAACACACATGCACATGCCACCCCTAGGGTACGCCTCACTGGTTGCCTCGAAAGTGGTCATCAAGTATAGGGTGTCTTAGAGGTCGTCCTTCTGTCCAAAAGATCCAGTTGCCTCGAAACGGTTGCCTCGGATAAAAGGATCTAGGACATTAGGGTTACTTCTAAGGTATCCTACCATTGCTTCGGTGACCACATTGTCCCTATAATCGAATTGACCTGAATACCTCCAACGATGGTGCTACCTACCTCTCAATGGTGGGATAGCACTATCTAAAGGACTCTTACACAACCTAATTCCTTAGAGTAGGTAGATTCTCCTGGGTACTTGCTCTTTTCAAAAACAAACAAAAACAACTTTTCGCACCCCACACTTTCAAAAAGTTTTCAAACAAAACACTTCATACACTCTTGAGGACTGATACAAGAGTTACTTAGAAGTTTTCCAAACGAAACTTTTTCAAAACCCATTCACACTTGAAAAGCAAACAATTTTGAAAACATAAGAGCAAGTACCTAAGAGCCCGTGGATAACCACGGATAGAAAGGGTGCTAACACCTTCCATTTCTATAAATCTACCTCCCGAACCGAGAAACATTCTCAAAGAAGGAATTTTGCTGTGCTTTTGTCCTTTCCATATTGGAGAACATAAAAGACGGCGGCGACTCTTGCTTACCGCGAAATTTCGCGAAACCAGCTTTAAACAGTCAGTTCTATTCCCACCGATCACACCCTCCATTCTGGATCCAATGGGTAACGATACTTCTATGGCCTTTAGTGACTCTGAAGATCTAATCTACCAAGCCGAATACGAAGGTGAGGAAGATTGTGAAGCACCAAGGGAATTGGCCAGACTACTACAACAAGAGGAAAGAGCTATTCAGCCTCATGAGGAACCGTTGGATATAATCAACTTGGGTACCGAGGAAGATAAAAAGGAAATCAAGGTGGGCACCAATCTAGAGCCGAGTGTCAAGGAACATCTAATTCAGCTATTGCATGATTATGTTGAGATCTTTGCCTGGTTATACAAAGACATGCCAGGACTCGATACAGACATCATGGTACATCGTCTGCCCACAAGAGAAGACTGTCCACTAGTGAAACAAAAATTCCTCCGCATGAGACCTGACATGTCAGAGAAGATCAAAGCGAAAGTCATGAAACAATTCAATGATGGATTCTTGGCTGTCACTTCCTATCCTCAATGGGTTGCCAACATTGTTCCCGTGCCTAAAAAGGACGGTAAAGTATGAATGTGCGTGGATTATAGAGATTTAAATAGGGCCAGCCTTAAAGATGATTTTCCACTTCCCCACATCGATATCCTGGTCGACAATACAGCCCAGCACAAAGTCTTTTCCTTCATGGAAGGATTCTCAGGTTATAACCAGATCAAAATGACACCTGGGGACATGGAGAAAACTACATTTGTCACACAGTGGGGTACATTCTGCTAAAAAGTGATGCCATTCGGACTGAAGAATGCTGGGGCAACCTATCAACGCGCCATGGTAGCTTTATTTCATGATATGATACATCATGAGATAGAGGTCTATGTAGATGACATGATAGCCCGATCACAAACTGAAGAGGAGCACCTTGATCACTTGCAAAAGTTGATTGTGAGATTGAAGGAGTACAAACTAAGGTTGAATCCAAACAAGTGTACATTCGGAGTCCGGTCTGGTAAACTCTTAGGTTTTATTGTCAGCAACAAAGGCATCGAGGTTGATCCTGCCAAGGTTAAAGCGATACAAGAAATGCCTGCTCCTCATACCAAGAAAGAAGTCACAGGATTCTTGGTACGCCTGAACTATATTGCCAGATTCATTTCTCACCTAACGGCTACTTGTGAACCAATCTTCAAATTGTTGAAGAAAGATCAAGTAGTCAGATGGAATGATGAATGCCAGACTGCTTTTGACAAAATCAAAGAGTACTTACAAGAGCCTCCTGTTTTGATGCCACCAGTTGAGGGAAGACCACTGATCATGTATCTGACCGTTTTAGAGAACTCAATGGGGTGTGTATTGGGGCAGCATGACGAGTTTGGCCGAAAAGAGCACGCTATTTACTACCTGAGCAAAAAGTTTATCGACTGTGAAACCAGATATTCACTGCTCGAGAAAACTTGTTGCGCTCTGGCATGGGCTTCTCGCTGGCTAAGACAGTATATGTTGACCCATACTACTTTGTTGATATCTAAGATGGATCCGATAAAGTACATCTTCGAAAAGCCTTCTCTGTCTGGGAGGATAGCTAGATGGCAGATTAACCTAACAGAATATAACATACAGTACACTACCCAGAAAGCTATAAAGGGAAGTGTGCTAGCTGATCATCTTGCTCATCAAGGTGTAGAAGATTATCAGTCCATGAAGTTTGAATTCCTGGATGAAGACATCATGACATTAGACGACTGTGAAGAGATCAGACCATATGACAGACCTGAACAAGGATCCCGATGGACCCTGTTCTTTGATGGGGCATCCAATGCACTTGGTAATGGTATCGACGATGTACTCATATCTCCAGGAGGGTGTTACACTCCATTTACTGCCAGACTTTGCTTCAACTGTACGAACAACATGGCGGAATACGAAGCATGCATCTTTGGTCTCAAGGCTGCCATAGACTTGGGAATCAAATCTTTAGATGTGTTTGGAGATTCAGCTTTGGTCATCAGTAAGATCAAAGGAGAATGGGACACCAAGCATCCAAACCTTATCCCTTACAAAGAACATGTCTTGACATTGCTACCACATTTTGAGCAGATTACCTTCAAACACTTCCCGCAAGAAGAAAATCAGCTAGCAGATGCTCTAGCCACAATGTCATCTATGCTTAAACTTAATTGGGATAGCGAGGCTCCCCAGATCACCATTGAACGAATGGACGAACCAGCACGCTGTTACGAGATTAGTATTGAAGAAGTAGTGGACCAACCTTGGTTTCATGAAGTCAAGAGGTATCTCGAGGCTCAAGAATATCCAGAAGGAGCTTCAATCAATGACAAAAAGTTCCTAAGGAGATTCTCTGCTAAGTTCTTCTTGAGTAATGGCATCCTGTACAAACGCAACCATGACTTCATTCTGCTCCGGTGTGTGGATAAGATTGAGGCTGAAAAGATCATGGCTGAATTACATGAAGGTACCTTTGGCACTCACTCCAGTGGACATACGATGGCGAAGAAAATCCTAAGGGCATGCTATTATTGGTCTACCATGGAAGCAGACTGCTATCAACACTCTCGGACCTGTCATAAGTGTCAAATTTATGCGGACAAGGTGCATGTACCTCTGTTTCCTATAAATGTCTTGACGGCTCCTTGGCCCTTTGCTATGTAGGGAATCGACATGATTGGAGAGATCAAGCCTACAACCTCCAATGGACACCGCTTCATTCTAGTGGCCATTGACTATTTTACAAAATGGGTCGAAGCAGCTTCCTTCGCATCCGTTACTAAGAATTTTGTTGCCCGCTTCATCAAGCAGAATCTCATTTGCTGGTACGGTATTCCAGAAAGGATCATCACTGGTAATGGTACAAACCTTAACAATACTATGATCACCGCTTTGTGCGAGCAGTTCAAAATTCAGCATCACAGTTCATCCCCCTATCGGCCAAAGATGAATGGTGTCGTTGAAGCTGCAAACAAATACATTAAAAAGTTTATACAAAAAATGAAAGTCACCTACAAGGACTGGCATGAGATACTACCATTTGCTCTCCACGGGTATCGTACCACGGCTCGCACGTCAACTGGGGCAACACCTTATTCTTTGGTTTATGGCATGGAGGCTGTTTTTCCTATTGAGGTTCAGATCCCCTCTTTGAGAATTATGAAGGATGCAGGTTTGAATGAGGACGATTGGATCCAGACTTGATTTGATCAACTAAAATTAATTGATGAAAAGAGACTTACTGCTATTTTCCATGGTCAGATGTATCAAAAACAGATGATCAAGGCTTTTAACAAGAAAGTTAGACGCCAGGTATATCAAGTTGGAGATCTAGTGATCAAACGCATTATCTTACCATAAAGTGATCACAGGGGCAAATGGACTCCTACCTATGAAGGACCATTTGTAATCAAGAACATCTTTTCTGGTGGGGCAATGATCTTAACCACCATGGACGGTGATGACCTGCCACACCCTGCAAACACGGACATAGTCAAAAGATACTACACATAAGAGACCCGTTAGGTTGACACACCTAGGCAAAAAAAGGGCATCCCGGAGAACCAAAAAGGTTCGGGCAAAAATTAGGGATAAAATAAAAAAATTTGTACACCTGGCAAGTTGAAAACCCGAGAGGGCGACTTGGGCAAAAAAGGGTTTCCCGGTGGATTGAAAACCCGAAAGGGCGGTCCAGGAAAAAGTTAGGGAATTAAAGCGTATGACTATGTCCCGTCGGATCACTTTGAGGACAATCTCTTCACTGAAAAACTCAGAGTTTCTGATCAATTCAATCATCTTCGGACGAAGTAACAAATAGACAAGATATTCGGAGATAAGGAGGCTATAGCAGAATGGGAACCCCATGGGATTATCACACATATCTATCTTTCTTTGTATAAATTTTTTACTTTAATGGCACCATCCTCTTACTAGGATGTCTGTTTCCTTTGTGCAAATACTTATTCAAAGTTGAATACAAAGATATCTCTTTAAAGTATAGAAAACTATTTGCCTTTTTTCTTTACACTTGTGTTTTATTTGCAAAAACGTCCAATGATTCATTAATGAACATATGCATTTGAACATAATTACTGTTTACAAATAAACAAAATGAAAAAGACAATTACTGACAGGTTGAAAGAATAGGAAAACGTCTTTAGGCTATTCCATGGGCAATCCCCACAGTACGTCATTTAAATCCACAGCGGAACTAAAAATTATTAATCCCAAGTAGAAGTCATCAAAATTCTCTGGATTCCCCAAGCAGATTCCTCAAGCAGTATATGGCATTGCTCTCACAATAGGATTTTTTCAATATTTCAATTTCAAGATATGAAGAATCCACATATCCTCTGCAGCAGTCAAGGATTTATTTTCCTCAATCATACAACAATACAATAAATCAGCTTACATGTGCATACATTACATCCACATATCATAAACATTGATAAAACACATATATTGCATCATACATTTCATGCAACATAATTTTGTGTTCCAGCTAACATTTTACCCTTTTTAGGATGAGATTAACAGCTACCATTAACAATATGCAATCATGATACAGTTCATATACGCTCCAGACACAGATGCCATTCTGATACTCATTCAGATATCAAGTTCAGATACAGTGCGGATACGCTCCAGACACGAATTCCATTCTGATACTCATTCAGATATCAAGTTCAGATACAGTGCAGATACGCTCCAGACACGGATGCCATTCTGATACTCATTCAGATTTCAAGTTCAGATACAGTGCGGATACGCTCCAGACACGAATTCCATTCTAATACTCATTCAGATTTCAAGTTCATATACAGTGCGGATACGCTCCATACACGGATGCCACTCTGATACTCATTCAGATTTCAAGTTCAGATACAGTGCGGGTACGCTCCAGACACGGATGCCATTCTGATACTCATTCAGATTTCAAGTTCAGATACAGTGCAGATACGCTCCAGACACGGATGCCATTCTAATACTCATTCAGATTTCAAGTTCAGATACAATGCGAATACGCTCTAGACACGGATGCCATTCTGATAATCGTTTAGATTTCAAGTTCAGATACAGTGTGGATACGCTCCAGACACGAATGCCATTCTGATACTCATTCAGATTTCAAGTTTAGATACAGTGCAGATACGCTCCAGACACGGATTCCATTCTGATACTCATTCAGATTTCAAGTTCAGATACAATGTGGATATGCTCCATACGCGGATGCCATTCTGATACTCATTCAGATTTCAAGTTTAGATACAGTGCGGATACGCTCCATACATGGATGCCATTCTGATACTCATTCGAATTTTAAGTTCAGATACAACTCAGATACGTTCCAGACGCGGACGCCATTCTGATACTCATTCTTTCAGCTTACAATTTACAATCCAACAAACATTCTTGGATGGCATCTACAAGCCCATATCTAACAAGATTCTATCACTTCTCCAAATGGCATCTTTAAGCCCATTCCCTCAACTACACATTGTCGAGTGAAAATTTATGGGCACTCTAGTGTCCAATCATTCTTTCACCTTCGAGTCACGAATGGCAAAACCCGCCAATCTAATTCTTCAGGTTTAAGAAGATTGAGTAGGGGAAGCTGTTGTACCCCAAAATTTGCCCTCTCATTTATCAAGACTTTTCTTGCAAGATTTCTTTTACTCAAGACTGGATTAGGGTTTGGTCAGCTCAAGACATCTCATCTTGCATTGATAACCCAAAATTAGGGTTTTAGTTTCCACAAGGATTTTTGGACTATCAATGCTTCATATGACTTTCAAACATCATTATAGATCCCTAAGATCACTCATGACAAGTTTTAAGCCTTGAATCACATTTTTGATCAGTCAATTGGACAATTGACCTAAAAATCAACTGTATTGGAGAAAAAGTCAATCATGGCCAATTTACAGTCAAACTTCATAATTTTTTATCCACATCAACATTCTAGACTCATGTGTATCATTTGATCAAGTTTGGACCATAATTCCTCAAGAAATTTGATCAAATCATCAAAAGGGCAAAATGGTCAAAATAAAGGTTTTGACTGAAGAAGGGCAATTTCTGATTTTCAACCTAGAAAATGACAAATTGAGTTAAGGCATGATTTCAAGGATTCAATTAAACCATCTTGACCTAATGGCATGGTTCAAAACATTGCAATTTCATTGGATTAACAGATGAAATTTGTAGTCAACTGATCAAAAGTCAATTGTACACTGAAAAGTCAAACTTTGACTTTTTGGTCAAAATCAAGTACCAAGGGTCATAATTCATCAAAACATGTCAAAATGTGAAACTTGTTCATCAAGAAACCAAAATTTGAAGATTAGGGTTTGAATTTGAAATTTTTCTTAACTTAGAAAGTTTTCTAAGTATAGAAAATTTCTTATTTTTTCTCAATTTTAGGCCACTATTTCACCATGATGCATAATGATTCAAGGAAAGTTCCCAACATGAAAGTTGTAGACCTCCATGAAATCTACAACTTTGCTTCACACACTTTTCCCTAAATATGCTCGGATCTCAAGATATAAATTTATGAATACATGGTCATGAACTAAATAACTTAGTGAAATTTTGCCCTAATTTAGGCAGGTTTTAGACCCAACTTCATAGCAATTTTTCACCTAGTTCCAAGAGGTATCTCAAAATTAATTTCAAATATGAGTTATAGAGCACATTGCAAGATTTCCAAAATGTCCAAGAACTCCTCAAGATCATTTTTTAGTAAGGAGAATCGAAGAGATGAAGTTGGTGATTTCTCACTTTTTGACCAAGCCATTTCATGAAGAACAAAGTTGCAATCAGTACCTATGCTGCCTAATCCATGCTTTACAGGTCCCAAACTTGTTCCTCACTCCTTAATTTAATGCTTACTCAGTTGACAAAGCTTTGATCCATGCCTTAGAACCATTATCCAAGTTGCAATTCCATAAATGGCATAAAGTGACCATTGCCATTTTTGAAAAGCACAACTTTTGCCACTTTCCAATTCTTGAGCATTGTACCTGTCTCCATTGTACATACAAGTCTCACAGGTCTAAAGAAAATTGTATAAACTGATACCAACCCTAAGAGAGCAGGTACAAGCATGTCAAGCATTGTCCCTTCACTTTACTTCAAATGCAAGAAAAGTGGCAAAAGGCTAGAACTGGCACAGCTTTTAGAGGGTTGACATGAAACCAATTCCATACTAATATACACACATAAAAAAACTTAGCACACGATTGGTTAAGGGCTGAAACACTCCTAAGCACAAAAACACCAGAAATTTGTCCAAACTTGCAGTTTTTGGCATAAGCATACCCATCTTCCATTTGGCTCGTGCGTTTCAAGTCTTGATCATTAAAACATCTTACCTACTTGATATCAAACCAATCCAGACCATCATCCCTGTTCTGTAATCACTTTTCCATCATCTGCCATTGTTTCTTTCAAAGCTTGCAGTTTGACTTGGCCAAGGAGTTTCAGGCACTTTCAGAGAAAGGCAAGGGTTGGAATACATTCAGGGAAGTTCAAGGAAGCTCAAGCAAGCATCAGGCCTCCATAAAACTCACTCCAGTTCCATACACGATTCCAACTGAAGGAGGTAAAATCTCAACTTCTATCTCCTTATACAGGCAACCATTGGCCATGATTTGTGAATAAAAAAGTAGTCCTCATTGCAACGAAACTGTACATATATTTATCTTGCATTGATTTTACTTGAGTTGAGAGAATTTGGAACTTGAAATTTCTGAAAATATTAGATTTAAATTTAGGGCTGTTAAAATTCTCATTGATATTTAAAAGTTAGCTTATATAACTTATATGGTTGGAATCGTGAGTTCAAATACTACAACTTTCATGTTATGAGTTTTCATTTTTATGGAAGAATGAGAGAGTTATAGGATGTCTGGCCAAGCTTGAGGAAGAAGATGAAGTACAGGGCAAGGACTTGTTTTGGGTTATATTATTTTTGCTTTCCTTAAGACAATGGATGTATAGCCACCCCAGTGGCAAAGTAGCGCGCTGGTGAGACCCATGTCCTGGGTTCGAACCTGGGCGCTACTTCTGTGTTTTTCACATTTTTTCTCTTTTCCATTTTGCTATTTTTGCAGGTTGGGCTTAGTCTTTTGGGCCAGAATTTTTTACTAACATTACTACCAATCTGCTACATCACCTCCTTGCCATCTTTTTTATATTTTTATTATTTATTTTATTTATCTTATATATATATATATATATATATATATATATATATATATATATATATATATATATATATATATATATATATATATATATATATATATATATATATATATATATATATATATATATATATATATATATATATATATATATATATATATATATATATATATATATATATTAAATATTTCTTTAATGCATAAAAATCTCAAAAAATGTAAATTTCATACTATTGCATTTTTATTTTATTTTAGTTTATTTTGCACATAAAAATATATTTTATTTTTAATATATATCATGTATTTTATTAATAACTTGTAAAATATAATTAAAACATGTTTAGTTTGATTTATTTTTCATTTCATACTTATAAATATTTATTCTTGCATATATAAAATTTTTATATTTTGATACAATACTATTTATTATTTTAATACAAAAAATACATAAAAAAATAATACATATGAACTTCATTTTCTTTTAAAATAGAAATTAGGGTTAAAACCTCCCTTTTAAAAATTAATTTCTTTTCCTTATAATTTTAGGTTTAGATTAAATTTCTTGTACATAAATACAAAACAAAAAAATATTTTCTTACATGTACATTATAATGCATCTTTGAATATTGTATTTTATTTATTCTAATTCGTACAAATTCGATTTGGTTGTAATAATTTATTTAGGTTTATATTTTTTGCAAATCCCCATTCAAATTTGTATTCTCCCCTCCCATAAATTGTTGTAATAGCTTAGAAATATTTACATTACGTAATTTATCGCTTTATATGCCATGATTAGTAATTAGGGTTTGTATGACAAGATCAAAACAAAGCAAAATAGAAAACCCTAAAATACAAGACAAAATCAAAGCATGAAAATGATACACTTGCACACAAGCACCCCTAGGGTTTCTCCACTTGGTTGCCTAAAACAAAAATGGCCATATTACGCATGCGAAGTATCTTGGCAAAACAAAATAAATATAAGATCATAGTCCCTCGATGACGCTATTCAAAAGTTGTCTTACAAAATGATCTTGGTCCCTCAAAATGCTAAGATACTTTGCAAAAATTTCTAAATCATGGTTATACGATGACCCACGCCCGTCCCGTTAACATCCAAAGATAGGGTTTCTTACCAAATCAATGGTAAGACAACAATGTCAAAGGAATAGAAAATGCACAAGAAAGACATTTGAGTAGGTAGATTACTTCTAGTTACTTGCTACGTTTCAAACAACTATCCTTGCTACTTTTAAAACAAACACACACATTTCAAAAACATCTTACAAATCTTGAAAACATTTTCAAAAGACAAACATCTTTGTATACATTCTTACGAACGAGAACCATTACAAAGATTGCCTAAACGAATGGCCTCTTTTACAAAATACTTTCAAAACCACACAAAGCACAATTTCAAACAAACAAAAGCAAGTGATCTAAGCAAGTAACTAAGAGCCCATGGAAAACCATGGATAAAAAGGGTGCTAATACCTTCCCTTTTCATAATCTACCCCCCGAACTCAAGAAAACATCTCAAAGGTCTTTCCTGTGCTTTTTCACCTTTCCTTTTGGATAAAAGAAAAGTCGGTGGCGACTCTTGCTAACCGCAACATTTGCGATAAAACGCAAAACCCTCAAGTCAGTTCTACCACCGTATCACAAGGCTCAATATCAAAAAGGTCTATTAGTCAAGTTCATTAATAATCTAGGATATATAAGGGGAGCTACTCATGTGACGGGAGCTTATAATAAAAATTTAAAGTATCTGATTGATATTCCATTATAAATTAAAGTTTGCTCTCAACAAGAGAGAAGAATTATTTTTAGTAAACTTCAAACTTTTTGAGTTTTATGGTATTTTTACCCTAAACGCCTCTAATGTATACATTTTACTCACTCTTCGGCAGAGTGAATGAGAAATGAAAAAAAGTTCTAGCTCCTAAGGCGGGGTTTGGACAGTCATAAATAATGTTGATATGAAAAACCTGCAGACTTCATTAAATTCCCCATGTCGGTATTGAAATTCTGGCTGTCAGATCCCGGATGTCCTAAGAGATATCAAGACACCAGACCCGACTTCACACACAATAGCAAAATATATAGGCAAATTAAACAGTACTGAAAGAAAATAACACAAGATATGTTTACCCAATTTGGAACAACCTTCCTACTCTGAGGGCTACCAAGCCAGGGACAAAATTAACTAGATAGTATCAATTTATAGACCTCACAACAAACACCCCAATTTACAGTCTACACACTTAATCACTACCCTTTGCTTAACTTCTATCTAATACACACCTAGTGAAGGTGTGAAAAACACAAGAAAAGGGGGATTTGGATTGGGTTTTAAATAAAAAAACTTATCTATAAAAATATTATTCCCCTTTAAGTTAAAATACTTTTTCCTCCACTCTTGATAATAACAATAAGTAAGAATAGGAAGTAAAGAACAAGGTATGTTTATACTAGTTCATGTGAAAATTATCAAGCTAGTCTAGTCCATCCGCCAAGGTGATTTCTCCTCACTCAATCGAGGACTTAATTCACTATAACTAAACTGATTACAATTTTCACAAGCTACCCGTAAGTGACTAACAACCTCTAAGACACACAAGTCCTAGACTTCTTAAAGATACAAACCTACCCAAACCCTTAAGGAAAATCCTACACAAGCTATCCGCAAGTGACTAACATCCTCTAAGACAAACAAGTCATAAACTTTTTAAGGATACATACCTACCCGGTCCCTTAAGGAAAAATCAAATAACTGTTTGAATACAAGTTTTTTTTACAAGAGTATTTCTTCTACACAAGCTGAATATGTAAACTATTTTAAGAGCAATTACTAAAAAATATGAAAGCTATGAGCAACACTTTGTGCATGGATATTTCATTGATTTACAGCTTTCTCTCTTAGTCTTCAACCCTTTATATATCCAAAAAAATAATATATCCATTGAGGGGTACTCTTGGGATTTCCAGAAACATTTGGTAGCTTGAGAAATAACGTGGGGAACAAGATCGTGCAATGCGTTCATCCTTTCATGGTAGTGGAATGAAACGTTGATTGTACCATGTACTATTTGTACCATGTTAACATTATCTTCTTTCCTTCCGCACTTCAGAGACTTCTGCGAGCATGAGTTTAGAAGTGAGAATATAACACAAGGTCATCAGGACTTCAAGTCTTCAGAGTCTTCAAAACTGCGTCTTCAGAGTCTTCAACACATGGTTGTGAGAACCTTTTCTTGGAACCTTGGGTCTTTACAAATTCAAGTCTTTAGAATATTTAGAACTTTTGTCTTTAGAGTCTTCAACACTTGGTATTTAGAACCCTTATCTTTAGAACATTGGGTCTTTAGAAAATTGAGTCTTTAGCATCTGGACTTGAGTAGAAACTTCTGTCTTCAAATCTTCTGACTGTTTCTTTAGAACCCGTTGTCTTCAGAAACATGAATCTTCAACATCTAGACATAAGTAACAACTCTTGTCTTCAGATCTTTTGACTGATTTCTTTAGAAAAACATCAAATCTTACACTTTAGAGCCTTTTGGAGTGTCTTGCTACTGTTAAACATAACTTGTGTAGCGCAGAAGCGGAACTAATTCTCTTCTAATGTCTTGCCATGCTATCCATCAGATTTATAACCTGTTTGTTAGGTACTCAACAATAACAAACATTAGAGTATCAACATTATTCATACAAACATATTCATTTGTTATCATCAAAACTCAGAGATAATATTGTAGAGCCGAATCTTGTTCTTACAATCTCCCCCTTTTTGATGATGACAAAACTACGTATTTTGATGACACGATTTTGTTCATATAATCAGAAAAAGTGAAAATATAAAGGTAAGGAATACTTATCCTTTTTATGATACTCCCCCTGAGTCAATGACTCAGTGAAGATTGAATATCCTGACTCTGAACTATTTGAGTAAAACTCCCCCTGGTTCCAATAGATCAGATATCAAGATCTTGAGAGTCTTGACTCTAGATGCCAATGGAAAAATTGAGATCTTGATGCCAATAGAACAATTGAGATATTGATTTCTTAGAACTTATTCTTATTGAATCTTGACTTTAGATTCCAATGAAAATGAAATAAAATTGAAATCTTCGAAACTTTAATGTCACTAAGACAACTTCTAGATTTTGAAAACATATCTTAGAATTAGACATAAGTCTTGCATAGTATTTTCTGGTCTTCTTTAATCAGAGTTCTCATTTCCTGAAAAAGAAAAAACAATTCTAACAGAAACAAAAGTTTAGTTGCGTTAGATGTAAGCAACTCTTTTCATAGAACACTTACCTGAACTTGATTATCAAAATAACGTCCATTTAATTACTCCCCCTTTTTGTCATAATCAAAAAGGTAATTATGTGTGAAAAACATAAAAACCATAAGAAATAACAAGAAAAGATAAGAAGTTTCATTGATTTTCATCTCCTTGAAAGGTTCTAACAGCCATGATGTGCAGACAAGCTTGAAGAGAAGAGACGGTAGAAGATGATACAAGGATTAGGACTTGGTGAATGACTATAGATTAGAGGAGATATGAATAGTCAGTCAAGCAGTTCACAAGGTAAGATGATTAAAACACTCAAATGACATCATGGACTTCTAAAAGAAGGAAATGAAAAGAGAAGTAGATCAAACGTTAAGATGAGAGAACATGAAAACATTTAATTAGAACACGACAGGGAATATCGGACAAAGACATAGGGGTATGCCATGAAACGACTATTCCCAAGACATAGTGAAACGAAGTAGTTAAATAAATGTAACCATGATTAATCAATTTCAAGAAAAATAAATGCTCGTGCATGACCTAGGTAGATTGTGATAGAATCTAAGTATATTTAAGTATTGCGTTTGATATTCTCAGCATATGGAAAACCATGAAGATTTCCATTTGATCAGG
Source organism: Vicia faba (assembly GCA_948472305.1). Lineage (NCBI taxonomy): Eukaryota > Viridiplantae > Streptophyta > Magnoliopsida > Fabales > Fabaceae > Vicia > Vicia faba. The sequence continues at coordinate 537,623,344 of OX451737.1, forward strand.
AACATTTCTGACCGAAACATCTTCTGACGACTGAGATAAAATAAATTACAACTCTTTTGTTTAAGTAAGAATTTTATCCCTTCAAACTACGTCTAAAACACATTTGATCCTAATGACATCTTACTTTAGACCTAGATCCATTTTCATATTCTCTAGAATAAACCGAAATCTATCTTCAGCTAAGGGTTTTGAAAAAATATCAGCCCACTGATGGTCTATATCTATGAATTTCAAAGATATGATCCCTTTCTGAAGTAGTCTCTAATAAAATGATGTTTGATTTCTATGTGATTAGCCCTAGAGTGTAGGATAAGATTCTTACTTAAGCAAATAGCAGCAGTATTATCATAAAAGATAGGAATGTTACTCTCATAAATCTGATAATCTTCTAGATGATTCTTCATCCATAACATCTGAGTACTGCATAGTGCTACTGAAATGCACTCTGCTTCTACTGTTGAAAGAGAAATTAATGATTTCCTCTTTCTTAACCATGAGATCAGATTCTTTCCTAGAAATTGACAATTTCAAGAAGTATTCTTCCTCTCTAGTTGATATCCAGCGCAGTCTTCATCACATAAACTAGAAAGAGAATACTCTTATGTTTTCTGATACATCAAGATAAGATTAGAGGTTCCTTTTAGATACCTTAGAATTCTATTAGCACCAGTTAAATGAAATTCCCTAGGATCATATGGGAATCTAGAGCAAATATGAACACTAAATAAGATATCAGGTCTAGATACAGTCAGATACAGAAGAGAGCCTATCGTACCACGATAAAGCTTCTGACAAACCTTTCCACTTACCTCCTCTTTCTCCAAAATACATGTTGGATGTGTTGTACCCCAAAATTTTCCCTCCCATATTCCTCAAAACATGTCAAGAAATATCCTTAAGTGGCTCAAGGTAGTCCAAGGGTTGGCCAGACAAGCTCTCTCCTAAGGCAGTCTACCCCAAATTAGGGTTTAATGTTGCATCAAGATACTTGAGTCCAAGTGGTCCCAAATGCTCAACATTGTCCTAATATGTTCTCAAGATCATCCATGTCAAGTTTCAAGCCTCACAAAGGAAGTTTGCTCAGTCAATTGCTCAAAAGGTCAAAAAATCGACTGTAACAGGGCAAAAGTCAACTGTGACCCACATACAGTCAAACTTCAAGATTTTTTGTCAACATCCTCATTTTGAAGTATATTTCATCATTTGATCAATATTTGATCATGATTCATCAAGGATTGCTCATAATTCATCAAGACTCAAAAGTTGCTAAATTAGGGTTTTGTAGGAAAAGTCAACTCAACTTTGACCAAGCATAACTTTAACATACTTTATGAGAAATGACCCATCCAAAGCTCATTTTAAATAGGATGCAATTCCATACAATCCATCTTCAGCTCTAAAGTTCAAAATATGCACACACAAGAAGTTATGAATTTGGACATTATAGGTCATTTTGAAAAGTCAACAAAAACACCTTTTTTGTCAAAGCTTCATACATGAGCATGGAATATCAAAATGCGATGATACAAAAAGGGTTGATTAGAGGACATCTCAAGCTTTCTAAAAAGTCCAAGAACACCTCCAAAAGTTCAAAATTGAGGAAGTTATGGATTGGTGAAGTTGACCTTTTTTGCAAAATTGCTAAAAGTCAGCTATGCCCAAAACTTCAAATTTTGCCAAATAGGCCCAATCTTTTTCACTTGTTTTGAGTTGGAAACATAGACCACGAGCTCTATCCTTTGCCAATTGTCCATATCTTATTTTTATTATTTATTTTGATTTTTATTTGAATTAATTCAATTTATATAAAAATAAATCAAATAAAAATCCAAAGCATTGATAACAAGAGATTTTATGCTTGTTTCAGGTTCCAATTACACAGCTAGCATCATTCAAATTCGTATCAAGGCTTTTGTGCACAAAAAGATTGAAAATAAGCCAAATTTGGAAGGTTTTCAAAGTGAATCAAATCAAATATCAAAAGCATTGAAGGAAGAAGATTTGGACACAACTATCAACCCTAACTCAGTCCATGGTACATAAGAGGGCGAGGCAGGCCAAAAGAGAGGTGAGAAACAGGCGTGAGAAGGAGAACAAAATCTGAAAAATCAAGGAAAAAGTGTGAGATCGAAATCCCACTTAGAGGCATCCTCAAGGCTTGTTACCTATCCCAATCGCTTCCTGAGGCTCTCTAGAAGCTAAAGCCATCAAGAACCTGTCCATTCCAGTCCCTAATCACTCTGTAAGTCGTTCATGATACACCCCTGTTCTTGAAATCGTATCTCGTAATTTAAGCATTGTTAACATGAATTAATGGCATATTGTTGATCGTTGAGGAATTTGCAAACTTTCTGCATTATTTGATTTCATTTATATGGCATGTAGCGTTAATCACCATTGCTAGGTTTTCGAGTTTGGTTTTAGGGTTTTTGAATGCATGGAAAATTGGCCTTAATGAGTGATACCATTAAGATCAGGAGGACAAGACGAGTCTAACCATGGTGTTAGATGTTATTTACATGGCCCATGGAAGATTTTGAAAACGTACAGGCCTGTAGCAATGAACTTTGTCCGTAGGTATAGGTGTTCCAGCCTTTACCCACGGAGAGAGGAAGAAGACAATGAGTTGTCATCCCACCATTTGCTTGTCTGAATTCTCGCGCCAGATCTCCACTAATGTTTATTTTTCATATATTATTATTCTTGTATATTTTATGAACAAATAAAAATAATTAGCCTAGCGGTAGCCAGTTGGTTGTTAAGGCATTGGGAGGCTGGGGGTCAGGGGTTCGATCCCTGCCTCCAGCATTTGTTATTTTCTCATTTTATTTCAGGAGATCCAATGCGCGCATGAGCCAGAGATCTACCATGGGTCTTCATCATCAACGCGCCAGATGGCCAGGTGGCCAAATCTGGTGGCCACCATTGAGAGTGCACCATAAGCCAAGTCAAAGATGCCATACAGGATTACAAGAAGTCAGCGTGGACCTCCACAAATGGGCCCAAGAAACTGCTATTTGCACACTCCAAAATGCTTAACTCGGGCCCATTTTCTTATCCTTTTTCTTTTTACATTTTAATTAATTATTTCATTTAATTATTTTTACTAACCAATAAAATAATTTTCTTTTTATCAAAAAATCACCAAAAATATTTTTATGTCCAAATAAATTTAGAATATTATTTTTTTCATCAATAAATTAATTAATTGAATTAGGTTTGTTTAATTAGATAACTTTAATTTATTTTGCAAATAATTAAAATCAATTAGAATAAATATGATTTATTACTAACTTAATAATTTTATTTCTTTCCTAAAATAATCAAAAATCCAAAAATATGTCTTTTAATTATTTTTTCACTAATTAATTTAATTAACTAATTAATTGCTTTTTAAATGTAGAAAACTTATTTCTTTTAAATAAAAACAACAAAAAAAAAACAATTTTCTCTTTTAATTAGGATAGAAGGATCAAAACCCTAGTTTCGCATTCGATCTAATTTTCTCGCGCGTTTTATTATTATTTTGCCCAATTATTGTATCTGCTCCCGGTTTGTAATAATTTAATTAGGACATTTATTTATTTTTACCGCTTTTAATTTCAAAGGGTTTGTTTTTGGCTATGTAAATACCCGATGCCTTGTAATAGCTTAGTTTAAATTCTGCATTTTAAATTCCCTAAATTATTAACTGCTAGATGTTTGATAATAGGGTTTGCATGACAAACATGAATGTCTCAATTTAAAACAGTTAGATCACCCTAAATGTGCAAAGATAAATAAATTGAAATTGAATCATTCGCACACGCGCACTCCTAGGATACGCTCCCACTTGGTTGCCTTCGGTAAACGCTCATTGAGTATAGGATGTTTTAGTGGTCGTCCTTTTGTCTAAAGATCAAAGTTGCCTCGGAAAGGTTGCCTCAGATATTGTTGCCTCAGATAAATGATCTAAGACATTAGGGTTACTACTAAGACGTCCTAACATTGCTTTAGTGATCGTACGTCCCTTTCAAATTGACCCTCAAAACTCCAACGATGGTGCTACCTACTCACTAATAGTGGGATAGCGTTGTCTAAAGGAAACAAGCATAAAACAATTCTTTTTTCGAGTAGGTAGATTAGTTTTTAAGTACTTGCTCATCCCAAACAAAATTTTCACACTTACACTCCTTTACAAATAATGTTTTCAAAAACACTTCATTACACTCTTGAAGACAGAAGAAAGAGTTAAATCAAAGTTAAAACAAAAACTTTTCAAAGCCCACAAACACAAAGAAAAAAATTTTGAAAATGATGAGCAAGTACCTAAGAGCCCATAGATAACTACGGATAGAAAGGGTGCTAATACCTTCCCTTTCTATAATCTACCCCCCGTACTCAGAAATATCTCGAAAAAGGAATTTTCTGTGCTTTTTTCCTTTCCTTGTTAGATAAAATAAAAGACGGTGGTGACTCTTGCTTACCGCGACATTTTGCAAACATAAACGCAAAACGTAAACCAACATAAATTCCTTAACGAAATAGGGAAACCACGTCCCGGTTCTGGCCACCGTATCACAGGATGCATTCGAGTATTTGCTACAGTGCAGTCTGTCATGTTAAATTTCTTCATAAATTCTTTAGTGTACTTACTTTAATGTATGTAATAAGCCTCTAGTTTTTGATCAATAAGGATTCCCAGAAAGAACTTCAGTTCTCCCATCATGCTCATTTCAAACTTATCCTACATTAGCTTAGAGAATTTCTCGCAGAGGGATGGATTAGCAGAACCAAAAACAATATCATCAATATAAATTTGAACAATTGGAATATTATTTTTGAAAGTTTTGCAGAAGAGTGTGGTTTCAACCTTTCCTTTGGAAAATTTATTTTCTAGAAGAAAATTACTCAATTTGTCATACCAAGCTCTGGTAGCTTGTTTCTAGCCATAAAGAGATTTCTTTAGTTTAAAAACAAAGTTTGATTTCTCAGAGTTTTCAAAGATAGGAGGTTGTTTGACATACACTTCTTCTGAAATATAACCATTCAGAAATGCACTCTTAACATCCACCTGATAAAGGATAATGCTATGATTGACAGAAAAACAAAACTAACAACCGAATAGCTTCTAACCTGGTGACTGGTGTAAAGGTTTATGTATAGTCAATCCCTTCTTGTTGATTATAACCTTGTGCAACCATTCGTGCTTTTTTTTTGACAACTTAACCCTTCTCATTGAGCTTGTTTTTGAATACCCATTTGGTTCCAATGATGTAGACACCTTTAGGTTTTTGAACAAGATCCAATACATCTTTCTTTGAGAATTGGTCCAGTTCTTCTTCCATAGCCAGAATCCAATATTTATCTAGAAGGGATTCTTTAATAGATGAAGGTTCTATTAAAGAAACTAAACCCAGAAGCACTTCATCAGAAGGTTTGAGAGTTGATTTTGTTCTGACTGAAGCATCTTTACTTCCAAGTATAAGGTCTTCATGATGAGAGGATGTGATTATGTTATTCCTTGGTTGAGGTTGATTAGAAGAACTATCAACAATATCGTAAGAAGGAGCTTCTGATTCTTTATCTTCTTGAATCTTCTCCATTGGTTCAGCGAACGTTATGGTTATATCTACAAGATTTTCACACAACTTTGACTTTTCATAGTCAAGCTTATCATCAAATCTGACATGGATTGATTCCTCCATGATTCGTGATTCAGTGTTATACATTCTGAAGCCTTTAAAGCATTCAAGTTATCCTAATATCAGGCACTTTTGTGCCTCGAAATCAAACTTACCCATATTCTCTTTAGTGTTTAACATATAGCGAGTACATCCAAACGGATGGAAATAGGAAATTTTGGGCTTTCTATTCTTCCACAATTCATAAGGACTCTTACTCAAAAAGGTCTTATGGAGATTCTATTTTGAATATAACACGTTGTATTCACTGCTTCTTCTCAGAAATGCTTAGCCATCTGATTTTCTTAAATCATGGTGCGAGCCAATTCTTGCAGTGTTCTATTTTTCCTTTCTATAACCTCAGTTGTTGTGGAGTCATAGTACAAGAAAAATCATGTACTATGCCATTTGAATCAAAAAGTTTTTCAAAATCTTTATTTTCAAATTCTCCTCCATGATCACTTCGAACTCTGACTATTTAAAAATCTTTTTCATTTTTTACTTGGGAACAGAAGGAAGCAAATACAAAGTATGACTCATCCTTGTGTTTCAAGAATTTTACCCATGCCCATCTGTTATAATCATCAACGATGCCAAGTCCATATTTCTTACCATTGACAGAAGCAAATTTCACTGGTCCAAATAAGTCAATGTGAAGAAGTTCTAATGGCCTAGAAGTAGAAACAATCTATTTAGCTTTGAAAGAGGTTTTTGAAAATTTTCCTTTCTGACAAGATTCACAAAGGGCATCTGAAGTATACTTCATATTGGGCAAGCCTCTCACTAATCCAAGTTTATATAGTTGAGAAATCTTTCTCAAGCTAACATGACCCATACGTCGATGCCAGCCCCATTACTCTTCTTGAACAGTCAAAAGACATTTTACATTTTGATTTTTCAAATATGATAATCTTATTTTGTAAATATTGTTCTTCCTCTTGCCATTGAACAAAGTTGTGCCATCCTTCTGACCAACAACTTTACAGGATGTTTGATTAAAAATAACCTCATAACCATTGTAACTAAGTTGACTAATTGACAATAAGTTATGCATCAGACCCTCGACTAAAAGAAAATTGTTAATAAAGGGGATTTTACCATGAACAATTATTCTAGAACCGAAGATCTTTCCCTTCTGAATGCCTCCGAAACCAACAACTCCTCCAGAGTTAAGTTCCAAATCTTGGAACATATGCCCTTCGCCCATCATGTGTCACGAGCATCCACTGTTCAGGTACCATGGTTGGTGTTTCAGTGGTGCCATCAAGGACATTTGCAACATATATTATCTGATCCTTAGGTACCCATTTTTTGGGTCCTTTCTTGTTAGAAATTCCAGAGGTTCTGACACCTTTGAACCTAAATGCAACATGATAGTCATGTGAAATTTATGCATGATACTTTGGTTTAGAAGTTTCCTTTTGTGTCTGTGTTTGTGCTACAATAGTATCAGAACCTTCTTGTTCTGGACATTTCAATTTTGTGCTAGCAAGCACAAAATGTTCAGAAAGAGGTTTTGGTTTGATATTTAGAGTCTCATCAATTTTCTTTGATTGTCCTGAGTATCCCAAGCCTCCGATTCAATTTCTACTAACACCATAGATCATTGAAGCCATTTTGCTTCTATCTATGCTCTTAGCTAGGAAATGATGAAAAGCTCTATCATATCTGTAATACAGTGGAAGATCTAACTTGTTTGTTTTGCGTTTGGTCGCAATTATTGTGGATAGCAAGAGTCGCCACCGACTTTTCTTTTATCCAATAAGGAAAGGGTGAAAAGAACAGGAAATACCTTTGAGATATTTTCTTGAGTTCAAGGGGTAAGTTATGAAAAGGGAAGGTGTTATCACCCTTTTCATCCGTAGTTGTCTACGAGCTCTTATTTGCTTGCTAGCTCACTTTTGAAATTGCTTTGTTTGAAATGTATTTGTGGTGGATTTTGAAAGTATTTTTGAAAAGTACCTTTGTTTAGGAAAAATTTGTAATGATTCTCGTCTCTATAAGAATACATACAAAGTGTTGGACTTTTTGAAAATATTTCATTTTTTTTAAAAGGGTTTGGTGTATTTGAAAATATGTTTGTTTTTGAAGATGGATTGTGAGCAAGCAACCAAGAACATTATACCTACTCAAAAGTCTTTTATTCATTTATCTCTTCCTTTGACATTTCCATCTTACCATTGATTGGTAAGAAGCCCTATCTTTGGATATAAAGGGACGGGCGTGGGTCATCGTATAGTCATAAAGTCACTCTTACAAGATACACAAAACTAAATAGTTATAAAGTCAATCTTCCAAGATACATAAAACTCAATGCTTAAAAGCTTGTGAGAATTGACACACAAATACCCAATACTTAATAACTTATGAGTATGTGGCACACAAATATTCCATGCTTAAAAGCTTAAGAACATCTGACACATAACTTACAACCCACAATAAGGATTCTAAAGACTCTAACAAAAATACATATGTAAGTTCCACCTAATACTAGGTATACACCAGTCTATTTATAACATTATTTTGGACTAGACTGGGCTTCGAAACCGCAACAATGTAGCTGCACAAAGTCTGCACATTCTTCTCCAAGATAATAGATCTTCAATCATTAGTTTCCTAAAATGTATCCATTTTTTAAAAACTATGCAATCTTCGAAAACCAACATAAAAATATTCTGATTTGTCAATCTTGGATGCCGCATAAGCTAACTGAATATTCCCCAAATATTCAGTAACTTAATAAATCAGCTGAAACATAACTAATAATTGTTGCAGACGCGATGTTCTATCTCCAGATTGGGACATCTTCTTCGACATGTTGAAAAAATTAATTTGGTACTTCTTTATTCAACATGTTGTTGCCAAGATGATTTTAGCAAAATGTACGCCAATCACAATTTCAAAGAAATAAGAATCTCCCCTTTGGCACATTTTGGCTAAAACAACCAAATAACCCTTGCACACAAAACACCAAAATATGTTTGAAAATAAATCAAACACACACATCAGAGGCACAACATCGGAAAATAAACAAGCAAGGTTAGTAACACAAAACCACAAAATATAATTAGTAGTTAGGAGATCTACTAACACAGTTGTAACACAAGTAAAGGAATTTCTACTAACACAGATGCAACACAAATAGAGAAACTAAATTTTCAACAACATGATGTCAAGACATCACGTCTGACATCTCCTTAAAGCCTTCAGCCTTTAGTCCAGAACAGAGCAGGGACTTCCCCTCAAAAGTACCATCAGTAGTACCTGTTCCAGCACCCTCAATGTTATACTACTCCCCCTTTTAGCCACAATATGACAAAGGTAAGTATACAATATTAGCAAAAAAATTAAAGCACCTAAGAGTTAAGAAGTAGGGTGCAGAAAAATAAAAATATCATGGGCATTTAGACCTTACACAATCGTAAACCAAAATAAACTAAAAAAAGTAAGCCAAATGAAGAAACTTTAGTCCTCAAGCACCATCAGTACCAGAACCACCATCCTCTTCTCCATTACCTTCATTACTTGAAGATGTATCATCCAAAGATGTACTTGCATGATTAGTTCCAAAAGAAGTACCTGCATCATAATCACTTTTGTCAACAGAGTAATTATCATCATGCTCGGCTTGCCTGGCATCTTCCTTTATTAGAGCTTTGATCAAACCTTCAAGCTTGACTTTTCTAGCTGTGTTGAATATGATAGAGTCCTCTAACTCCCTGCGCATCTCCTTCAACTAAGAAATTATTTCTCCTCTTGATGTTTTAGGAACCGATACTTGTAAGGATGTTACCATAATGTCTTGAATATGTGTTCCACCAAATAACCTATGATGCAGGGACAAATGAGATTTCCTTGTCTTCACACTATCATTAGGTATTAAAATTCCATGATGTTGGTTCAATATTATTCCATATATGAGAGTGGGAAAACAAATGGGCATCTTTGTAGCAGTGGATGCGACATGCTTCACAATTTGATCAAAGATATACTTTCCATAATCAAACATCTTTCTAGTACCTACAACAAAAATGAATTTTACAAGACTCATGGAAATAGTAGAGGTATGCTAAGTGGGCACCCAGTTAACAAGAGCAATTCTGTGGAGGATAACATATTTCATAGTGAGTCTACCAGAGGAAAAATTTTCTATTTTAGGTCAATACTTTACACTACCACCAGTGATTTCCTTACATATTTGATCATCTGAATCTTCAAGCTCAGCTTGAGGTTCTTCACGTCGGCCTAAAATGTTTTTGATGACCACAAAAGAAAAATGCACAACTTTTCTTCTCACAATAACCTTCTCATAGTCTTAACTTTTAGCATCAACACATTCATCAGGAATATTGATAACAAATTCCCTGACAAGTCTTTCATAGAATGGGCCAAAGTTGGTAACAATCTTCATTAGCCCAACATTCTTGATGAGTTCTACAATTTCCTGAACTTTCTGAAAATCCTTTCCTAAAGCCCTTTCGAGACCAACCTTCCCCTGCTCTATATATTTCCACTTATCTGCATTCTTTTTATAATGGAAATAAACATTGTCCACTAGAGCCTTGTGAGTTGTTGTACAAGTCTTCTTCAAGACAAATCTTTTAGAAGGTATGATTTCTTGGACATCCTCATCAAACTCAGAGTCACTTGATACATCAATTTTTCTTTTCCTAGTGGGTACCACAACCTACTCCATATCTTAGCAGGACTAACCAATGAGATTATTTTAGAACTCTTAGTAGTAGTTCCCTTCATTTCTTTAGGTATTTTAGAAGGGGATTCTCCAATTATACATTTTTATCTTCTTTTCTGAAGCCTATTTGTTATTTCAGGAGCTAAACATTTGGTAATCGACTAATCATCAAGATCAATCATATCAGCCTTCTTCTTGCTTCTCCTTTCATGAGCAACTTGCTCAGGAGTAGATTCATCTGGATTTGTGTTAGAGATCTTATACGCCCTAGTTTCTTCTTCCTCAGATATGTAAACATTTGACAAGATACCAACTTTCTTCAACACCTTATACATAAACCTTTTATTTCTCTTATCAAGGTTGTTGTCATTATCAGAAGTCCTAATAACCTTTGAGGCAAATGATCTTGCTTCCTCTCGGGTAGAAGCTGGAATAATGGATAACAGTACAATATCCAAAACTAGGTCAGACAATTTAACTATTTGAATTGAATCATCAACCCTAGACATTGGCTAAGATGATTCATGATCCTCAGACGAAGAATGTACGAGATCAGATGATAGATGTTGAGACATCTTTTCTCTTTGTTGGAGAAAAATTTCAAAAGAGAGCCGTAACCACAATTGTTTTTGACTTAATGCTACTATTTTGAGAGAACAATAGGTTTGGTATAGATGGTGTGTCCAAATGATTATCCATTGGAAGAATGAGCTTAAGTAGACATGGGAGTCATAGTATTTGAGAATTTGTCCCACGTAAACAACAATACCTGCTGCCATTTCCCATACTTATGCACTTTAAAACTTAAGTCTTCTTCCTTGGCTTGATCTTTTGTACCTTGAGAGTTGATATTAGTGAGTCTAGTCCTATTTTGTTGAATAAGATGTTTAACACTTTTTGTCACTCTCAATAAGACAATATCCTTACATCTTGTGTGCCTTTATATATACACACCCTCTGTTTTGTCCTAATACTTCTTACAATAACATTTTTGGCCATCAGGCATACCGTAATGTACTTTGTTTCTCCAGGACTCCATAAGTAGCATTTTTTCTTTGATCTACTTCCCTTCATGATCACTTCATCCTTCTCATTCTTTATCAAGCATTCAGAATTAATGAAGTTAACTCTGAGACCTTGATCACATAGTTGACTAATACTTATTAGGTTAACATCTAACCCTTCAACAAACAACATACCATCAAGACTAGGTTTCCCTACAAAGTCTAGCTTCCCAACACCCATTACTCTACATTTAGATCTGTCTCCATAAGTTATAGTTTTAGTGGGATATGGTTTGATTCCTACTAAAAATTTCTTGATACTTGTCATGTGTATTGAACAACCACTGTTAAAATACCATGCTTCCCCAACTGATGCTTTAAAAGATGTGTGAGACAATTCTTCAGACATTCTTCTTTTAAGAATCCATCTTTCCTTCTTTTATCCACATTTTGTCTTTTATAGGTTGTAAGATGGATTTGGGATAACCATACAATTTGTAGGAGTAGGGTTTGAGATGACTAAACCTACCACAATATGAGCATCTCCATTTTTGATTTCTCCCTCCTTTATAACTTGTCTGATGCCTGTGTTGATATTGGGACATGTGGTCTAACATCTTCTGTTCTTGTTCCTTGTTTGGAGGTATAAACTTTACAGCAGGCTTTATTTCTTTATTCTTCACACCTTGACTCTCATAACCAAGACCTCGAACATTACTTACATTCCTTCCAGCCTCAAGAATCTTATCCAGAGCATCTGAACCATTATTCAATATTCTTACAGATTTAGTTATATTGACTAGTTTAGAATTTTTATTAATACAACTTCCTCCTCAAATCAGAAATAATGGCTAAATATTCTACTTCCTTGGCTTGCAGTTGAACAACGACTCTCTTTTGTTCTTCTCCTTGTTGACACACTCCTTCATTTTTTATGCATAACACTCTGTATGAACCAGCGAGTTCCACAAAAGTAAGTTCTTAATTATCTGAATCTTCATTAGAACCATAGACTCCAGTCCGGGCATTCACTTATTTGACAGATTCCTCTTCACAATCACTTTCAAAGTCATCCTCTGACCATGATACATATAGACCTTTCTTCTGTTTCTTGAGATACAGGGAACACTTATATTTTATGTGACCAAATCCCTCACACTCGTAGCATCAAACTCCTTTTCCCTGATTTGGCTTTTCTTCAATTCTATACTTCTCTCCATTGTCCTGATTTTTGATGATGTTTAAGGACATGTTCTTGACATTTGACTTGGACTTCCTTAGAACTTTGTTGAACTGTCTTCCTAGTAGAACAATATCCTCAGATACTCCTTCTATATTGAACTCACAACTATCCTCTAAATCTTCAATACTAAAATTAAATGCTATAATCTTCTTCTTTTCAGTTCTTTCATAGAGAGCAGATTCAAAAGTCTTAAGAGAACCTACCAGTTCATCCACAATCATACTGCTTACATAGTGGGACTCTTCAATGACAATGACCTTCACGCCAAACTTCTTCATAAGAGATTTGAGCATCTTCCTGATTAATTTATATTTTGATATCTTCTTCCCCAAGTCTTCTGAGTCATTTGCAATGTTTAAAACAATCATGTGAAAGTCCTGAATACTTTTCTCCTCTTTCATCTTCAGGTTCTCAAATTTTGTTGAGAGAAGTTGAAGCTTTTCCAATTTCACCATAGAATTTCCTTCACGGGCCTTCCTTAAGGTCTTCCAAGCAACATTGACATGCTTTTTATCAGCTTCAATACGTTCTTATCAACCCCATTGAATATGGCATTCAATGCTTTGTAGTTTCCTTGAGCTGATAACTCATCAGCATCATTCCAATCTTCTTCAGGTTTCAACATATCAATAACCTTACTTTCTACATCCAAAACCTTTGGTGGATCCCATCCTTTGATAAAATTTATTTAGGCGATGTCACCCAAGGATTTTATAAAGATTTCCATACGAGGTTTCCAACTGTCATAGTTGGTAACATCAAAAATTGGTATTTTAACAACAACTCTACCATCCTTGTCCATTGCACCACAAAAAACTTCCCTGAATCTCATCCAGAGTCAGAGTAGGATGCCTACGCTGATACCAATTTGAAATTTTGGCTGTCAGATCCCAGATGTCCTAAGAGATGTCGAGACACCGGATCCGACTTCACACATAACAACAAGATATATAGGAAAATTAAACAGTGCTGAAAGGAAATAACATAAGATATGTTTACCCAGTTCGAAAAAACCTTCCTACTCTGGGGGCTACCAAGCCAGGGATGAAATTAACTAGATAGTATCAATTTGTATAACTCATAACAAACATCCCAGTTTATAGCCTACACACTTAATCACTACCCTTTTCTTAACTTCTATCTAAAACACACCTAGGTATGAGGCCCTCCTCAAATCCCTCTTCAGTTACACTCAACAATTGGAGCAACTCTAAACACAAGTAGAGAACAAAATCAAAAGTCACTCTTCTAAGACACACAAAACCCAACGCTTAAAAGCTTATGATAATTGAAACACAAATACTCAATACTTAACAACTTATGAGTATCTGACACATAAATGTTCTAAACTTAAAAGCTTAAGAACATCTGACACAGAACTTACAACCCATAATAAGGATACTAAAAACCCAAACAAAAATACATACGTAAGTTTCACCTAATACTAGGTATACACCAGTTTATTTATAACATTATTATGGATTGGGTTGGGCTTCAAAACCGCAACAATGAGGCTACACAAAGTTTGCACATTCTTCTCCAAGATAATAGGTCTTAAATAATTAGTTTCCTAAAATGTCTTAATATTTAGAAACTATGCAATCTTTGAAAACCAACATAAAAAAATTTTGATTTGTCAATCTTGGATGCCACATAAGCTAAATGAATATTTCCCGAATATTCAGTAACTTAATAAATCAACTGATACATAAGTAACAGATGTTGCAGACGTGATGTTCTATCTCCAGGTTGGTATATCTTCTTCGACATGTTGAAAACAACAAGTTATAATTTCTTTATTCAACATGTTGCAGCCAAGTTGATTTTACCAAAATGTATGCAAATCACAGTTTCAGAGAAATAAGAATCTCCTCCTTTGGCACATTTTGGATAAAACAACCAAATAACCCTTGCACACAAAACACCAAAATATGTTTGAAAATAAATTAAACACACATATCAGAGGCACAGAAGCAGAAAAGAAACAAGGTTAGCAACACAAAACCACAAAATACAGTTAGTAGTTAGGATATCTACTAACACAATTGCAGTACATTTTTATTTTACCAAAATGTATGTCAATCACAATTTTTGAGAAATAATAGGTATGGTTGTTCTTTACTATTTGGATCGATTCTCGCTCTGCTGGAGGTCATCAACCCCCTCATTTGGATTAGAACTGCGCTTACTTGGCTGAATTTTCTGGGGCCATTCTAAAAGAATAACTTGGCAACCTGGTCAGGTTTACTTAGTGCGCTTCAGCTGCCTTGGCTCTTGGTGCAGTCGGTCATTAGGAGGATTTTTGGTCCAACTGGCTTCTTTCCCATAATCAACAAATGTAGGACAACATTTGCGACCTAGAGCTTTAACATAACAGGTAACTACATGAATCAAAGGAAGATTCAACCTCTATCTTTGGAAGGTGACTCAGTTAGTGAGTACTTTGGCATTGAAAGACCAAGCTTTATTTGTTGTTCGAAGCAGTTTAAGGAATTCTTACAAAGAAATAGATTTCTTGCATTCTCAAAATGCTTCGTTAACTAAGAAGTTGGATAACTGTATGAGTTCCATCCTTGAGGAGGTTTCGTAGTCATTTAAAAATGCTTTGACCAAGTAGAGTATTTCCACCTTTATTTGATACTGCATTCCAGGGAGAAAATTTGGTGACATAAAGCTATCATAGATGGTAAGATTGTTCCTCTAAGTAAGTAGGCCTAGTAGGGTCCTAGACTGACTCTTTCCCCTTTTTTATAATACTTATGTGCTAGTACTTTATAATGAAAGAGTATGTGAGAAACACATCTTTATTGAATGAAATGCCTTTTTCTACTCGATTAAGGTGTTTTTGTATGAACCTGAGTATATGGCTCCAAATTTTTGTAAAAATTACAAGGTTTTCCATAGGTGTTAATTGGACATCAATGAGACAATGTATGGTACGGTGGGAGAATTGACTTGGTTGTTTTGTGTTTTGTCGCAATTGTGTGGATATCAAGAGTCGCCACCGACTTTTCTTTTATCCAATAAGGAAAGGCTGAAAAGAACAGGAAAGACCTTTAGAGATGTTTTCTGAGTTCAGGGGATAGATTATGAAAAGGGGAGGTATTATCACCCTTTTTGTGATACGGTGGGAAGAACTGACTGTTTTTGGATTGCTGGTTTGCGTTTTGCGTTTTGTTTCGCAAAATGTCGCGGTAAGCAAGAGTCGCCGCCGACTTTTATTTTATCCAACAAGGAAAGGAAAAAAGCACAGAAAAATTCCTTTTTTCGAGATATTTCTGAGTACGCGGGGTAGATTATAGAAAGGGAAGGTATTAGCACCCTTTCTATCCGTAGTTATCTATGGGCTCTTAGGTACTTGCTCATCATTTTCAAAATTGTTTTCTTTGTGCTTGTGGGTTTTGAAAAAAGTTTTTGTTTTTAACTTCGATTTAACTCTTGCTTCTATCCTCAAGAGTGTAATGAATTGTTTTTGAAAAAACTTTGTTTATAAAGGAGTGTAAGTGTGAAAAATTTGTTTTGTTTTGGATGAGCAAGTATCTAAGAACTATCTACCTACTCAAAAAGGAATCATTTTATGCTAATTTCCTTTAGACAATAATATCCCACTATTAGTGAGTAGGTAGCACCGTCGTTGGAGTTTAAGGGTCAATTCGAAAGAGGGACATACAGTCACTAAAGCAATGTTAGGACACCTAAGCGGTAACCCCAATGTCTTAGATCATTTGTTTGAGGCAACAATATTCGAGGCAACCGTTTCGAGGCAACTATGATCTTTTAGACAAGAGGACGACCTCTAAAACGACCTATACTTAATGACCGTGTACAAAGGCAACCAAGTGGGGTGTACCCTAAGAGTGCGCATGTGCGAGTGTGTTGTTTTCAGTTATTTTTATCTATGCACATGTTTAGGGTGATCTAATTGATTTTAGATTAAAGCATTCATTCTTGTCATGCAAAACCCTATTATCAAACATATAGCAGTTGTATATTTGCAGAAATTAAAGGTGCGGAAATTAAACTAAATTATTACAAGGCGTCGGGTATTTACACCGCCAAAAACAACCCTTTGAAAATAAAAAGCAGAAAAATAAATAAAAGGTCCTAATTATTTATTACAAACCAGGAGCATATACATTAATTGGATAAAGAAAAATAAAGCGCGCGGGAAATTAAATCGAATGCGAATTAGGGTTTTGACCCTTTTAAAAGAAAATGTTTTTTTTTGTTGTTTTTATTTTAAGAAAAGAAATTAAGTCCTAAACTAAATACTAAATTAGAAATTAAATAAGTTAATTAATGAAAATTAATGACATATTTTTGGAGTTTTGATTATTTTAAGAAAGAAAATAAAAATAATTAAACTAAAGTTAAAACCTAATTAATTCCAATTGATTTTATTTATTTACAAAATAAATTAATGTTACATAATTAATATCCTAATTAATTAATTAATTAGTATTTATTAATAAAAAATAAAATTCTAAATTTTAATTGGATAAAAAGTATTTTTGTGATTTTTTGATAAAAAATAAATTATGTTATTGGTTAGTATTTAAATTAAACAAAATAAAGTATTTAAAATAAATAAACAAAATATGAGAAAAAGAGTGAAAATGGGCCTGTTTGGAGGGTGTAGAAAGCATTTTTGTTGACCCAATAATGCTGATCCATTTGGACTTTTTGGGATCCCCTGCACATGCGTTGACTGGCCTAGGGTGCTCCTTCAATATTTGACCACCAGAGCTGGCCACCTGGCCATCTGGCACGCTGAAGAGTGATGGAGTATGATGGTCCCTTGGCATGCGCGTACACTAGATTGCTTGAAAAATAACAAGAAAATGCAAATTGCTGGAGGCAGGGATCGAACCCCTGACCTCCAGCCTTTGAACGCCTTAAGGCCAACGTGGCTGTCACTGGAGTGCTTGTGTTTGTTTGTTATAATAATATAATGTAATAATAATATATAAAACAAAATCAATGGCCAGCAAAATAGAAAAAGCGCGCGCGTTGTTTGAATGGGCAAATGGATAGACGATAACTCATCATCCCTGTCCTCTAAATCCTGCAACTTTTACCTGCAGATTTTATCCGCAGATAAAATTGTGGCTTCATTCCAAATCCTTCCCCAGGCAATATAAATGAGTTCTAGGACCATGGTTTGATTCGTCATCTTCTTCTGAACACAACCATGTCCATCATGAAGACCAATTGTACCTGAAACAAAAAACCCTAAAACCAAACACAAAACCCTAGCAATGGTGATCTGTGATACAGGTCGAATAAATAAAATTCGTTAGTGTGAAAAGCTTGCAAATGATGTGGTGAATCAGAATATGCAATTATTTTTTGTTATAGATGCAAGAATAGTATAAATCAAATTCAAGAATAGGGCAGATTCGCGAGGGGCTTACAGCGCGTGTGAGGGTCTGAAAATGCCCGGTCTTGGTTATTTTCGCTTGTGGAGATGGCCAGGAAACGATTGAGACAAGTCTCAAGTCTTGAAATTGCCTCTAGGGTTGGTTTCGAAGTCACACTTTTTCTTGATTTTTTCCAATTCTATTCTGCCTCTAGAACTGATCTCCAACCTTGATTTCTGTCTGCACACGACCCTTATGTATTGCTCAATGCATTAGGGTAGAATTTGCTGTCCAAATCTTCCTCCATTGATGACTTTGATATTTGATTTTATTCTCCATTAAAGCTTTCCAAATGTGATCCAAATCACATCTTTTTGTACCCACATGGCTTGATACGAGTTTGGAAGGATGATAGTTGTGTAACAAGACCTGAAATGATCACAAGATCTTTAGTTTTCAATGTTTTTGATTTTATTTGATTAATTTTGATTTAATTCTAATTAATTTAAATAAAAATCAAAATAATTAATAAAATTATGATATGGACACATGGGCAAGGCTAGAGCACGTGGACTACAATTCCAACTTAAAACAAGTGAAAAAGAATGGGCCCATTTGGCAAAATTTGAAGTTTTAGGCATAGTTGACTTTTGGCAATTTTGCAAAAAAGTCCAACTTCAACAATGCATAACTTCCTCAATTTTGAACTTATGGAGGTGTTCTTGGACGTTTTAGAAAGCTTGAGATGTCCTCTAATCAACCCTTTTGGTCTCAGTTCATTTTGATATTCCATGCTCAAGTTAGACGCTTTGACAAAAAGGTGTTTTTGTTGACTTTCAAAAATGACCTATAATGTCAAAATTCATAACTTCTTGTGAGTGCATATTTTGATCTTGGGGTATGAAGATGGATTGTAGGTAATTTCATCCTATTAAAAATGATATTTGGATGGATCATTTCTCATAAAGTATGAGAAAGTTATGCTTGGTCAAAGTTGAGTTGACTTTTTCTACAAAACCCTAATTTAGCAACTTTTGAATCTTGATGAATCTTGAGCAATCCTTGATGAATCATGATCAACCCTTGATCAAATGATGAAATATACTTCAAAATGAGAATGTTGACAGAAAATCTTTAAGTTTGACTGTATGTGGGTCACAGTTGACTTTTGCCCTAGCACAATCGATTTTTGGACCCTTTGAGCAATTGAATGAGCAAAATTCCTCTGCAAGGCTTGAAACTTGACATGGATGATCTTGAGAACATATTAGGAAATTGGTGAGCACTTGGGGTCTCTTGTACTCAAGGATATTGATGCAACATGAAACCCTAGTTTGGGGTAGACTGCCTTAGGAGAGAGCTTGTCTGGCCAATCCTTGAGCAACCTGAGCAACTTGGAGATCTTTCTTGCAATGTTTTGAGAAATATGGGAGGGAAAATTTTGGGGTACAAAAGCTTCCCCAGTTCAATTTTCTTAAACCCAAGGATGTAGATTGGATTTTGTGCCTTTCGTGATCCGAAGGTGGAAGATGATTGAACACTAGAGTGCCCAGAAATTTGCACTCGCATGAAGTGGTAATTGTCTTGTGATTTTGGGAATGGGATTACAGATGCCATTTGGGGATTGCTGACGATCGCATAAGAGATTCCTTAGCGAGAGCTTTCATACCTGTTGTTGAGAAAGATTCCGCTGGGGAAGTCTGATCTTTGTTGAGGGAAAGGAACTCGCCCGTAATTCAACTGAGGTGTCGAGATTTAGGAACTTGCCCGTAATTCAAATGGGGAAACATCTTCGTCGAGATTTAAGAACTCGCTCGTAATTCAACTGAGAAAACTTCTCTGCTGAGATTTAGGAACTCGTCTGTAATTCAACGGAGGAACACTTTTGTCATGATTTAGGAACTCGTCTGTACTTCAAATGAGAAAACATCTCTGCTGAGTTTTAAGAACTCGTCCGTAATTCAACTGGGGAAACATCTTCGTCGAGATTTAAGAACTTGCACGTAATTCAACTGAGAAAACTTCTCTGCTGAGATTTAGGAACTCTTCTGTAATTCAACGGAGGAACACTTTTGTCGAGATTTAGGAACTCGTCTGTACTTCAACTGAGAAAACATCTCTGCTGAGTTTTAAGAACTCGTCCGTAATTCAACTGGAGGGAAACATCTTCGTCAAGATTTAAGAACTCGCTTGTAATTCGACTGAGAAAACTTCTCTGCTGAGATTTAGGAACCTGTCTGTAATTCAACGGAGGAACACTTTTGTCGAGATTTAGGAACTCGTCTGTACTTCAACTGAGAAAACATCTCTGCTGAGTTTTAAGAACTCGTCCGTAATTCAACTGGGGAAACATCTTCGTCGAGATTTAAGAAGTCGCCCGTAATTCAACTGAGAAAACTTCTATGCTGAGATTTAGGAACTCGTCTGTAATTCAACGGAGGAACACTTTTGTCGAGATTTAGGAATTCGTTTGTACTTCAACTGAGAAAACATCTCTGCTGAGTTTTAAGAACTCGTTCGTAATTCAACTGGGGAAACATTTTCGTCGAGATTTAAGAACTCGCCCGTAATTCAACAGAGAAAACTTCTCTGCTGAGATTTAGGAAGCTGTCTGTAATTCAACGGAGGAACACTTTGTCGAGATTTAGGAACTTGTCTGTACTTCAACTGAGAAAACATCTCTGTTGAGTTTTTGTAGGTGTTTAGGTATTGGCTTGCATTTTTGTTAAATCCCAAGTGTATGTGTGAATGTCATGACCGATGTCATAACATTCTAGTTCAGGTTGTACTAACTCAATAGGTACATGTGCAGAAAAATATTGTAATTCAAATACTGATGTTTATAAGTGTGTATCTGAGCATGTTTGCAAAATGATCACATTTTGCTAAATCAGTAGACAGGTTTTCTCAGATGTCATAACAGATGTTATGACATCCTGTTCTGAACTAACAGGATTGCAGGATTGGATAAGTCTGAGTTTTTTCAGGAAATAACTCAGTCCCCTCTAAACAGAATCCTGCGTTTTCTGAGGAGTAACCTAGCTCAATCCTAACCGGATCAATAAAGTACTGTGACCTGGTCTTTAGGTCAAATGGAATCAACCCTAGGTTTTTGGAAACCCTAACTGAAGTTGCAGCTGCTATATATTCAACAGAGCTGCGGTTTTTCAAGGCACCCCTGCTGATTGATTAGAAGATTAATTTTGTAATCTGTATAGATTTGTTTATTGTACTCCAAGCAATTATCATTGTGATAAGTGTCTTGGAATAGGTTTCAATTGTAAGGGTTGTGTAGCACTCGAAGCTTTGAAGCAAGAGTGTTTGAATGTTACTTGACTAAAGCTGTGAAGCAGAGTCAAGTTAGTTGTGTACATCATTCAAAGCTGTGAAGCACGAGTGATTGTGTTACTTGATTAAAAAGCTGTGAAGCTTAATCAAGTGTGTGTTTTGAAGAGTGTCTTCATCAATTCTCAAGTCAAATTGGTTTATGTATCACTGCTGTGATTGAGGGGGAGTGAGTAGGAACTCAGGTTTAAGTTGTACTTAGATTAGAATTGCATTGGGTAGGTCTTAAGTGAAGGAGATAAACTGGTTGGTTTATTCCTGAATTAACATCTCTTATAGTGGATTCTCTCCCTGGCTTGGTAGCCCCCAGAGTAGGTGTTGTTGCACACTGAACTGGGTAAACAATTGACTGTGTTATTTACTGCTTTTGTATTTACTGTCATATAGTAAACCAGATACGGTGTTATAACATTGGACGTGACATTGAGTATCTGTAGCCAGAATTTCAATTGGTATCAGAGCAGGCACCCTGCCTGTATTACTGGGTGAGATCTAGGGATATCACTTTCTGGCACTATGGACAAAGAAGGAGTTTTTGGAAATAGACCACCCATTCTGGATGGAACTAATTATGACTACTGGAAACCTCGTATGATTGCCTTCCTAAAATCTCTGGACAAAAAGGCTTGGAGAGCTGCTGACAAAGGATGGATTCATCCCACCATAACTGAGGAAGATGGGACAATCAGTCTGAAGCCTGAGGAAGATTGGAGTAAAGAAGAAGATGAGCTAGCCCTGGGAAATTCCAAAGCTCTAAATGCCTTGTTCAATGGAATTGATAGAAATATTTTCAGATTAGTTCATCAATATGAACTGGCCAAGGAAGTTTGGGACACTCTCAAAACTACTCATGAGGGAACTTCCAAAGTAAAAATGTCAAGGCTTCAGATGTTGACCACTAAGTTTGAGAATCTAAAAATGATGGAAGATGAAACCATTCATGAGTTTCACATGAACATCTTGGAGATTGCCAACACCTCAGGAGCACTGGGAGAAAAAATGTCAGAAGAAAAACTGGTGAGGAAGATTCTCAGATCCTTGCCTAAAAGATTTGCAATGAAGGTGACTGCCATAGAGGAAGCCCAGGACATTAGCAAGTTGAAAGTGGATGAACTTATTGGGTCTCTTCAGACTTTTGAGATGGGAATCACTAATGATGATGTCAAAAAGAACAAGAGCATAGCACTTATGTCCAACACTGATGTTGAAGAAAACATTTCAGAAGCTATAGCCATGCTAGGAAGACAGTTCAACAAACTCATCAAAAGAATAGATCCAAAGTCAAGGTCTAATGTTCATAACATTTCCTCTGACATTGACAGTTCCAGCAGAAGACCAAGGTCAGATGAGAAGGGAGTTCAAGGCAGAGGAATTCAATGCCATGGTTGTGAAGGATATGGGCATATTCGAGCTGAATGTCCTACCTTTCTTAAGAAACAAAAAGGAATGACAGTTACTTGGTCTGACTGTGATTCAGAAAGTAATTATGAAGAAGAGACTGCCAAACGAGTTACTGCTTTAACTGGTGTTTGTACCTCTGAAAGTGACATCAGTGATGAAGAGGTGACTTTTGAAGAACTGGCTGAAACGTACAAGGAATTGTGTATCAGAAGTACTGAAGTCTGTGTGCAGAATGAGAAACAATCAAAACTCATCATAAAGATGGAGGCTGAAAAACGGGCAAACCTTGAAACTATAAGTCTTCTAGAAGGAGAAGTTCAATTGCTGAACTCACAACTGAATCAAATGACCAAATCTGTCAAGATGTTGACAAATGGAACTGACAAATTGGAAGAGATCCTACAGATTGGACAAAATGTGGGAAATAAATCTGGTCTGGGATTTATGAAAGCAACGAAATCCGGTTCTGGTAGGTAAATGTCAAAACAGATGTCTCAACACAACTCTCGACATCAGGAACAGAAACATATGAGGAAGAGGTACCAAAGATGGAAATGTCATCATTGTGGTAGATATGACCACATAAAGCGTTTCTGCTTCAGATTACATGGATACCCTAATCAGAATTCAGGTGTCAAACCTAAGTCTAAAAAGGTACCACATGCTCCTCAATGGAAGAAAAAGGCTACTGCACTGATAGCTCACACTTCCCTGAGGGTCTCTGCAAAGGAAGACTGGTACTTTGACAGTGGATGTTCCAGACATATGACTGGAATCAAGAACCTCCTCAATAATGTTAAGCCTCACACCACCAGTTTTGTGACCTTTGGAGATGGGGCTAAAGGTGAAATCAAAGGAGTTGGTGATTTGAACTGCCCTGGAGTTCCAAGTCTAAATGAAGTACTGCTGGTGAAAGGACTGACCGCTAATCTCATTAGTATCAGTCAACTGTGTGATCTAGGATTCAAGGTCAATTTCTCAAAATCTGAATGCCTTGTAATCAATGACAAACAAGAGATAGTAATGAGAGGAGTCAGATCCAAAGACAACTGTTACTTATGGGAGGCTGAGAACACTAATTTCTCATCTGTGTGTTGCATTGTAACAGAAGAAAAAGAGGTGAAACTGTGGCACCAAAAACTTGGCCATCTTCACCTAAGGGGTATGAAGAGGATTATCTCCTTGGAGGCAGTCAGAGGGATTCCAAAACTGCTAATTGATGAAGGAAGAGTTTGTGGTGAATGTCAGGTGGGTAAGCAGACGAGGATGTCACATCCAAAGTCAAGACATCTGACCACCTCTAAGGTTCTAGAACTCCTCCATATGGATCTGATGGGACCAATGCAAGTAGAGAGCCTTGGTGGTAAAAGATATGCCTATGTGGTTGTGGATGATTTTTCCAGATTCACCTGGATTAATTTCATTAGAGAAAAATCAGATGCATTTGAAGTCTTCAGAGAACTGTGCAAAAGAATTCAAAGAGAGAAGGAAGGATGTATTGTCAGAATCAGAAGTGATCATGGCAAGGAATTTGAAAACAGCAAGTTTGATGACTTCTGTGCTTCAGAAGGAATCAGTCATGAGTTTTCTTCTCCCATAACACCTCAGCAAAATGGAGTTGTGGAAAGAAAAAACAGGACCATACAAGAATCTGCCAGAGCAATGTTACATGCCAAAAGACTTCCTATGTATTTTTGGGCTGAAGCTATGAATACAGCTTGCTATGTTCATAACAGGGTCACCTTGAGAAAGGGAACCTCATCCACCATATATGAACTCTGGAAAGGAAGAAAACCAACTGTGAAGTACTTTCATGTGTTTGGCAGCAAATGCTATATCCTGTCTGATCGTGAACAGAGAAGAAAACTGGACTCCAAAAGTGATAAAGGCATATTTCTAGGATACTCCTCAAACAGCAGAGCTTATAGAGTATTCAACTCCAGAACCAAAACCATGATGGAATCAATAAATGTCATAATTGATTACTATCATGAAGAAACAGATGTTCCTTGTACTGTTGAGACATTCTTTGAGACTTCAACCCAACAGGATGATCTACCCAACTCCACCACAACAGAATCAGAATCAAAGGAAGCTAGCAAGACTCCTTCCATCAGAATTCAGAAGGATCATCCAAAAGAGCTCATCATAGGAGATCCTAATAGTGGAGTCATCACAAGATCTAGAGAAATCATCTCAAATTCTTGCTTTGTGTCCAAAATAGAACCAAGAAATGTCAAGGAAGCCTTGACTGATGAATATTGGATTGGTGCAATGCAAGATGAACTGAACCAATTCAAGCAACATGAAGTTTGGGAACTGGTTCCTAGACCTGAAGGAACTAACATCATTGGGACAAAATGGATATTCAAGAACAAGTCAGATGCTGAAGGAGTTGTCACCAGAAATAAGGCGAGACTTGTTGCTCAAGGATACACCCAGGTTGAAGGGGTTGACTTTGATGAAACCTTTGCACCTGTAGCCAGGTTGGAATCAATCAGACTCTTGTTGTCAATTGCTTGTCTTCTGAAGTTCAAGTTATTTCAGATGGATGTGAAAAGTGCCTTTCTAAATGGGTACTTAAATGAGGAAGCTTATGTGGAACAACCTAAAGGTTTTGTGGATCCAACCCATCCTGATCATGTCTACAAATTGAGAAAAGCTCTATATGGGCTGAAACAAGCTCCTAGAGCATGGTATGACAGGTTAACAAAGTTTCTCTCAGACAAAGGCTACAGAAAAGGAGGCTTGGACAAAACTCTATTTGTCAAAACTGAAGGAGGGAAGTTGATGGTTACCCAAATATATGTTGATGACATAGTGTTTGGCGGAATGTCAGAACATATGGTTAAACACTTTGCTGACCAGATGCAGGCTGAATTTGAAATGAGTCTCATGGGAGAACTAACTTATTTTCTTGGACTACAAGTCTCACAGATGGAGGACTCAATCTTCTTATCTCAAAGCAAGTATGCTAAGAATATTGTAAAGAAGTTTGGTATGGAGAATGCAAGTCACAAAAGGACTCCTGCTCCTACTCATCTAAAGCTCTCCAAAGATGCAAGTGGGGTTAAGGTGGATCAAAGTCTGTACAGAAGCATGATAGGAAGCTTGTTGTACTTAACTGCCAGCAGACCTGATATTGCCTTTGCAGTTGGAGTTTGTGCTAGATACCAAGCTGATCCCAAAGTCAGTCATATCAATCAAGTGAAGAGAATTTTGAAGTATGTAAGTGGTACTTACAACTATAGATTGTTGTATACTCATGGCTGTGAACCGACTCTGACTGGTTACTGTGATGCTGATTGGGCTGGTAGTGCTGATGATAGAAAAAGCACCTCTGGAGGATGTTTCTTTTTGGGAAGTAATCTGGTTTCCTGGTTCAGCAAGAAACAGAATTGTGTGTCTCTTTCCACCGCTGAAGCTGAATATATTGCAGCTGGTAGTAGCTGCTCTCAAATGTTATGGATGAAACAGATGCTCACTGAGTATAATGTCACACAAGATGTTATGACATTGTACTGTGACAATCTGAGTACAATCAACATATCCAAGAATCCCATTCAGCATAGCAGGACCAAACATATTGACATACGACATCACTTTATTAGAGACCTTGTAGAAGAGAAGACCATCAAATTGGAACATGTTGCCACTGAGCTACAGCTGGCTGACATTTTTACCAAGGCTTTGGATGCAAACCAATTTGAAAACTTAAGGGGTAAGCTGGGTATTTGCCAACATGAGGAATTGTAGCAATTAATTTTGCTTAAAACAAAGACCAAAGGACTTATGCCTGTTCTGATTGGTTTAAAATTGTATTTTCTCATTTCCTACAATTCTTTTAAGAAGTTGAATAGGCACTCCTTTGCTTCGTTCCCCTCTCGTCTTCTCATCAATCAGGAATTTCTTCTCATTTGCTGTTGGTCCTTCAAAACTGACAAAATGTCTCAAACGCCATCATCATCCAATACGACCATCTCAACCTCCTCCTCTGATCAAGATTCCGGGACAATCTCTTCCTGTCTGGACTCTGATGGTCTGGAAATATGTTCTCATAGAACTAACCCCACCAAGGCCAAAGAGTTGAGAACAAGACATACAGGTAATCCATCTCATTCTTCCTCTTCAGTTCCCCCTGAAATTGCAAATAGGGAAGGGACAGCCTATGTTAATCAAGCAATAGCAAAAATTGTTTCACGAATTCTGAACGAGAACCACTCAGTTCCTGGCATTTCTGTTCCTCTGAACCAAGAAAACTCAAATGCTAAAACAAATCCAAATGTCTCTAAGAATGTTGAGACATCAAACAAAGAGAAAAATGCTGACATTGCTCACAAGAAAAGAAAGAAGCCTGAATTCTCTGGATCTGATGACAGTGCTTGAAGGATGATTGCTGCTTGGTGGTGTTGCTGGTGGAGTTTGGAAGTGTGTTCTGCTGTTGTCTGCTGCTGATCTCATTATTTTGTTTTGGATAACTGTATAACTTTATAAACATGTAATCTTTGGCCCATTTGTGGCTAAAGTGGGGGAGAATATTTTTGGTACTGCTTAATTAGTACTTGACACTATATTTTTCTGCTGTCACTTATTTCTGCTGCTATCTATCTATCTCTGATTGTTTAGGGACTTTAGCCAAAAATCTGCCAAAGGGGGAGTTTGTAGGTGTTTAGGTATTGGCTTGCATTTTTGTTAAATCCCAAGTGTATGTGTGAATGTCATGACCGATGTCATAACATTCTAGTTCAGGTTGTACTAACTCAATAGGTACATGTGCAGAAAAATATTGTAATTCAAATACTGATGTTTATAAGTGTGTATCTGAGCATGTTTGCAAAATGATCACATTTTGCTAAATCAGTAGACAGGTTTTCTCAGATGTCATAACAGATGTTATGACATCCTGTTCTGAACTAACAGGATTGCAGGATTGGATAAGTCTGAGTTTTTTCAGGAAATAACTCAGTCCCCTCTAAACAGAATCCTGCGTTTTCTGAGGAGTAACCTAGCTCAATCCTAACCGGATCAATAAAGTATTGTGACTTGGTCTTTAGGTCAAATGGAATCAACCCTAGGTTTTTGGAAACCCTAACTGAAGTTGCAGCTGCTATATATTCAACAGAGCTGCGGTTTTTCAAGGCACCCCTGCTGATTGATTAGAAGATCAATTTTGTAATCTGTATAGATTTGTTTATTGTACTCCAAGCAATTATCATTGTGATAAGTGTCTTGGAATAGGTTTCAATTGTAAGGGTTGTGTAGCACTCGAAGCTTTGAAGCAAGAGTGTTTGAATGTTACTTGACTAAAGCTGTGAAGCAGAGTCAAGTTAGTTGTGTACATCATTCAAAGCTGTGAAGCACGAGTGATTGTGTTACTTGATTAAAAAGCTGTGAAGCTTAATCAAGTGTGTGTTTTGAAGAGTGTCTTCATCAATTCTCAAGTCAAATTGGTTTATGTATCACTGCTGTGATTGAGGGGGAGTGAGTAGGAACTCAGGTTTAAGTTGTACTTAGATTAGAATTGCATTGGGTAGGTCTTAAGTGAAGGAGATAAATTGGTTGGTTTATTCCTGAATTAACATCTCTTATAGTGGATTCTCTCCCTGGCTTGGTAGCCCCCAGAGTAGGTGTTGTTGCACACTGAACTGGGTAAACAATTGACTGTGTTATTTACTGCTTTTGTATTTACTGTCATATAGTAAACCAGATACGGTGTCATAACATTGGACGTGACATTGAGTATCTGTAGCCAGAATTTCAGTTTTAAGAACTTGTCCGTAATTCAACTGGGGAAACATCTTCTTCGAGATTTAAGAACTCGCCCGTAATTCAACTGAGAAAACTTCTCTGCTGAGATTTAGGAACTTGTATGTAATTCAACGGAGGAACACTTTTTCGAGATTTAGGAACTCGTCTGTACTTCAACTGAGAAAACATCTCTGCTGAGTTTTAAGAACTCGTCCGTAATTCGACTGAGGTAAAAGCTTCATAGCTTTAAATTTTGTGAAAATTTAACCGCATCTTTCCTGAAAGGTAAAGGTTAGTTGTATGTAATGCATGATATGTATCAGGCAATGATGTTCTCAAAATAAATGAGGTTGTGTTGTATGATGCGTATATGCATGCGTCATGATGTATGGAAATGTAATGTTTTTAGTTAGGGAAAATAAATTCCGGATATCTGCTGGAGAAAAGAGTTGAATTCTTCGCTTCCGCTGGGGATGGAGAATGAAGATGACTGTGAGAATAAACCTGCAGGAGAGGATAACTCTGCTGGGGAATAAACTGATGAGGAGATTACTCTGTGGGGAAGAGATGCTCTGTAGAGGATTCTGTTGATAAATTCAACTGGGGATAAAATTACCGTTGCTGGTGATACTGAATCCTGTTGGGGATTCGTGTTTCTGCTTGTGAAAGGAATGAACTCCGTTGGGGATGATTTTTCCAATAGCGACCTTGCTGGGGATAACCTTTTAGGCTCTACTGGGGATAATCTTCCAGAGTCTACTAGGGATGATTCTCCAAACTTCACTAGGGAAACTTTTTTAGACTACGCTGGGGGAACTTTCCAAACTCCACTGGGGATATTTTATACTCCACCGCGGATGATAAGACTTTTCAGTGCTGATGATAGATAAACTCTTCTTGGGGGAGAATATTACCAATTAATTCGCGGTTGTGAGTCTCAGCTGGGGAGAGCTACCATTGCTGCCTTTTCTTACTCTGCGGGGAGTGAAAGTATTTCAGCCATATTTTTCAGCTGAATTTATCCTTGTACCTGTTGGACAGAGCAACTGTGAAGCTCAGACAATTCTTATTGCCCCTGTTTCTGATATTACGAGTAATCGTCTTTTGTTTCGCATGTAGATATTCATGAGAAGCAATTAATGTCAAACGCATATATAAAAAATGAACATTGGACGTTCTTTGCAAAACAAAACAGAAAAAGGAAAAAGAGTTGAAATTTCTTTGAAAATGAATTGTATTGATTTTGAAGTTTGCCTGTAAATAGGCGTTTTTTGTACAAGAGGCTGACGTCCTAGTAAGAGAACGCCGCCGAACAAATAGAATTTATACAATTTGTAATAAACCAAGAAAAACAGCTATGTGAATAATCCCACTGGGTTCCAACTCTGTTATTGCCCTTATGTCCTCGAGCATCTCATCACTTTGATACTTGGTTGAAGGTAGATCAGATTGATTAGTGTCGTTCGAGCTTGATAGTCGATACCGAAGTCTGGTTGCAAGGTGATCTAATGAGACATAGTATTACACTTTAATCCCTAATTTTTGCCTGGACCTCCCTTTCGGGTTTTCAGTCCAACGGGATACCCTTTTTTGCCCAAGCCGCCTTTTCAGGTTTTCGACTTGCCGGGTGTACAGATTTTTTTCATTTCATCCCTTATTTTTGCCCGAACCCTTTTGGTTCGCCGGGAAGCCCTTATTTTTGCCTAGGCCAGTCAACCTAGCGGGTCTTTGATTATGCGTAGTATCTTTTCACTATGTCTGCATTGACGGGGTGAGGAAGGTCATCACCATCCATGGTGGTTAGAATCATAGCTCATCCTGAGAAAATGTTCTTAACCACAAATGGCCCTTCGTAAGTAGGGGTCCATTTACCCCTGGGATCACATTGAGGTAAGATAATGCGCTTGATCACCAGATCCCCAACTTGATATTCTTGTCGTCTAACTTTCTTGTTAAATGCCTTGATCATCCGCTTTTGATACGTCTGACCATGACAAATAGCAGTAAGTCTCTTTTCGCCGATTAAGTTCAGCTTATCAAGCCGGGTCTGAATCCAGTCATCTTCGCTCAAACCTGCATCCTTCATAATCCGAAGAGAGGGTATCTGAACTTCAATGGGCAAGACGACCTCCATGCCATAAACCAAGGAATAGGGTGTTGCCCATGTTGACGTCAGCGCTGAAGTACGGTACCCATGAAGAGCAAATGGTAACATCTCGTGCCAGTCTTTGTATGTCACCGTCATC
Source organism: Vicia faba (assembly GCA_948472305.1). Classification (NCBI taxonomy): domain Eukaryota; kingdom Viridiplantae; phylum Streptophyta; class Magnoliopsida; order Fabales; family Fabaceae; genus Vicia; species Vicia faba. The sequence goes on from OX451737.1 coordinate 537,654,047, forward strand.
TTCTGCACAATCTTCTTGATATTTTTATTAGCCACTTCTACAACCCCATTCATCTTTGGCCGGTAGGGAAAAGAGTTGTGATGCTGTATCTTGAACTGCTTGCAGAGCTCGGTGATCATCTTATTGTTGAGATTTGTACCATTATCTGTAATAATCCTTTATGGTATACCATATCGACAGATCAGGTTGTGCCGAATGAACCGTGCCACGATGTTCTTGGTCACTGTAGCAAAGGAAGTTGCTTCAACCCACTTGGTAAAGTAATCAATAGCTACCAGGATGAAACGGTGCCCGTTAGATGTCGTAGGCCTGATCTCACCGATCATGTCAATGCCCGACATTGCAAAAGGACAAGGAGCTGTCAAAATGTTCAGAGGAACTGGAGGTATGTGCACCTTATCAGCATAGACTTGGCACTTGTGACAGGTCCGAGAATGCTGATAACAGTCGGCTTCCATGGTGGACCAATAATATCCTGCCCAAAGGATTCTCTTTGCCATGGTGTGTCCACTGGAATGAGTCCCGAAATTACCTTCATGTAACTCAACCATGATCCTTTCTGCTTCGTTCTTATCCATACATCGCAGTAAGGTTGAATCATGATTACGCTTGTAAGGAATGTCATTGCTGATGAAGAACTTCGCCGCAAACCTCCTCAGAAACTTCTTATCATTAACAGATGCACCCTCAGGGTACTCCTGAGCCTCAAGATACCTCTTTACCTCATGAAACCAGGGTTTATCCGCTACCACTTCCGTCTTAATGTCATAGCAATGTGCAGGTTCGTCCAATCTCTCAATGGTAATCTGGGGAGCCTCATTGTCCCATCTGACCTTGAACATAAAAGACATCGTAGCTAGCGCATCCGCCAGCTGATTCTCCTCTCTAGGGAAGTGTTCAAAGGTTATCTCCTCGAAGTGCGAAAGCAACGTAAACACATACTCTTTGTAAGGAATAAGATTAGGGTGTTTCATATCCCACTCGCCTTTGATCTGACTGATCACGAGAGCGGAATCTCCGAAAACACTTAAGAACTTAATCCTTAGGTCAATAGATGCTCGAAGACCCATAATGCATGCTTCATACTCTGCCATGTTGTTGGTGCAGTTGAAACATAGTCGGGCGGTGAATGGAGTATGAGAGCCTTCAGGAGATATGATCACGGAACTAATGCCATTACCCAAAGCGTTCGAAGCTCCATCAAAGTACATAGACCATCAGGATCCCTCCTCAGGTCCTTCATCCGGTCCAGGTGTTTCACAGTCAGTTACCAACATGATGTTCTCATCCGGGAATTCAAAGTTCATAGACTGGTAATTATCCACTGCCTGATGTGCCAAATGATCTGGCAACACACTTCCCTTGATTGCCTTCTGGGTCGTATATTGGATGTCATACTCAGTCAAGATCACCTTCCATCTTGCTATTCTTCTGGACAAGGCAGGCTTCTCGAAGATATACTTGATTGGATCCATCTTTGATATTAATAGAGTAGTGTGAGTCAGCATATACTGTCTCAGCCGGCGAGCAGCCCATGCCAAAGCGCAACAAGTTTTCTCAAGCAACGAGTATTGGGTCTTGCAGTCGGTAAAATTTTTGCTAAGGTAATAAATAGCATGCTCTTTTCGGCCAGACTCGTCATGCTGACCCAGCACGCACCCCATTGAATTATCGAGTACTGTCAAGTATAGGATCAGAGGTCTCCCTTCAACTGGAGGCATCAGAATAGGAGGCTCTTGGAGATATTCTTTGATCCTTTCGAAAGTGTCCTGTCATTCATCATTCCATCTTACCACTTGATCTTTCTTCAGTAGTTTGAAGATTGGCTCACAAGTAGCAGTAGGTGTGAGATGAATCGGGAAATATAGTTCAAACGTCCCAGAAAGCCTCTGACTTCTTTTTCTGTTCAGGGAGCTGGCATTTCCTGTATAGCCTTCACCTTTGCAGGATCCACTTGAATACCTTTGTCACTTACAACGAAACCCAGCAGCTTACCAGATCTCACCCTGAAGGTGCACTTGTTCGGGTTTAACCTCATCCTGTACAACTTCAACCTGTCAAATAGCTTTTGAAGATGGTCCAGATGTTCTTCCTCAGTATGGGATCTTGCAATCATGTCGTCAACATATACCTCAATTTATGATGGATCATGTCGTGGAACAAAGCAACCATGGCGCGCTGATACGTTGCCCTAACATTCTTCAACCCGAAAGGCATGACCTTGTAGAAAAAGGTACCCCATTGACTAACAAAGGTTGTCTTCTCCATATCTTCAGGAGCCATTTTAATCTGATTATAACTGAAGAAACCGTCCATAAAGGAAAAGACCTTATGCTGTGCGGTGTTGTCAACTAGAACGTCGATATGAGGCAGAGGGAAATCATCCTTGGGGCTTGCCCTATTCAGATCCCTATAGTCAACACACATTCGAACCTTACCATCCTTCTTCGGCACTAGGACCACGTTGGCAACCCACTGCGGGTAAGAAGTAACTGCTAGAAAACTGGCATCAAAATGTTTCATAACTTCAGCCTTAATTTTCTCATACATCTCCAGGCGCATTCGGCGAACTTTCTGTTTCACTGGAGGAAAGTCTTCCTTGGTAGGCAATCGAAGAACCATAATATCAGTATCCAACCCAGGCATATCTTCATAAGACCAGGCAAATATCTCAACATAGTAACGCAACATCTGAATCAGCCATTACTTAACACTAGATTCTAGATTTGCACCGATCTTGACCTCTTTCTTGTCTTCCTTTGTACCCAGATTTACTGTTTCCACTGGCTCTTCATGCGGCTGTATGGCCCCCTCTTCCTGAAGTAACAGTCTAGCAAGTTCACCAGGCACTTCACAATCATCTTCACCTTCGTCTTCGGCTAAGTTGATCGGACTTTCGAAGTCATAACCGAGAGTAGCAGAGTCGTTATCAGTGGGATCCAGAGTGGATGTAAACCTGTATATGTGAGTGTGTGTAAAATAGCTGTTTTGCAAGATAAAAAGAAAAACAAGGAGCGCAAAATTTGAAATGCAAGAAACGTCCAATGCTTTTATTAATGATATATGGTAATGACACATATAAAGCCCTCACAAACAAAACCATGGTGCCTCGGGTAAGACACCGGGCCGTAAAGTTTAAAAATTGTCTGTTACAAACTCAAAACAAAAGTCTCATTAATGGGTAATAAAAGAAATTGGGACGAAGTCCTTTGCCGTCCAATTGCTTAGCCCGCCATCAGTAGTCGAGTAGATCCAACTGTCGAACTCAGATTCTTCATCATCGTCTTCAATGGCATTCACTCCTGAATTGCTGATAAACAAGGGAGGTCCTCCGATCTGCGCACGCCGAACAGCCCTTTGAGCTTCTGCAGTGAAACCCAAACCAAACTTGTTAGTCTTATGTGCAAAGTCAGGGAGTTGGCCCCAATTTGCACACCCACCTTTCTCAACAACAGCTCGGGCATCCTTGAGGGAAGCCATCTTCATTGGAGGATCTTCAGTAACAGTTTCAGTCGACGCCAACGTCTGGGGAACTTCTTCAAAATGTTGGAACGGGGTCTCAATGAACTCCCCATCCATATCCACATACCGGAAAGAGTTGAGGTGGCTCACCATGTACTCCTCTTCTCCTCGTACCGTAACAATTTTCCCCTTCACTGGGTATTTTAGCATCTGGTGGAGCGTAGAAGTTACTGCCCTAGCTTTATGGATCCACGGGCGACCCAGCAAACAAGAATAAGATGGTCGAATATCCATCACGTAGAAGGTAGACGCAAATTTGAGAACCAACCTTAACTGGAATATCCACCTCTCCATGTAACATCCTCTTGGACCCGTCAAAAGCCCTAACCACAATGTTGCTTGGCTTCAGCACCAACCCTTCACAGTCTAACCGGTCTAACGCTTTCTTGGGTAAAACGTTTAACGAGGATCTAGTATCCACCAATACATGAGCTAGAGTAGTGCCCCTGCATTCAATGGAGACATGTAGGGCGTCATTGTGATTCTTCCCCTTAGCAGTCAAGTATGTGTCGGAGAAACCCAACCCATTATCTATTGTCAGACTAGCCACACAATCTTTAAACTGATCAGCTGATATCTCTTGCGAAACATGCGCAATCTTCAGGAAAGCAATCAGAGCCTTAGCATGGGCCTCTGAACATAACAATAAAGACAACATAGAGATATTTGACGGGGTTTGCCCCAGTTGTTCGACTACATTGCCGTCGCTTTTCTTGACGATCTTTAAAATCTCTTCTATCTCCTGTCTAGAGGCTTCAACAGTAATCTTCTTCGGTGCCTCCGTTCGGGAAGGCTCACCGGTGGTCCCTTTGCCCCGAGTGTCAGATGACTCGGCAACAGGGGTAAGGATTGGAACTTGAACAGGGACAATAGCAGGTGTACTGGCGGGTGTAATAACAACAGATCTCCGAACAGTTGGTGGAGAGATCTCAGGGGAGAAAAGTCTTCCGATGCGGGTGACTTTACTAGATCTAACAATATTACTGACGTCAATATCAGCCTCTTCAGCACTCAAGTCTTGTTTAATTCCGTGATAATATACGTCAGCCCCGTAGTGCCATGGGACAACTTTATCTTATGTATAGGGGATAGGCCCAGGAATGATAATGATCAACAGAGCGATTCTCGGAATAGATTTAATTCTAGCAGGCTTTCTCGAGGAAGCCTTGGAAGAATTGGCGGAAATGGTGATTATAGAAATGTCTTCAAAAGGAACCAATGGAACAAAATTTTTCTCAAACATAATTTATTTGTTATCCATCAGGCGTTGGACACCTGATTTCAATAGATGGCAACCGGTAGGTAGGACGGAACACAGACGACAACCTTCGCCACAACCCGGAAATAAACTGGCTAACAGAAGGTTCTTCTTCATAGTCATCAATGGAGTAGCAATGTCTTTTACGGATGTCACAAACGAGTCTTCATCTACAGCATTCGCTCCATGCTTGGGCATAGGAGCAGTCATAACATTAGGCTTTTCAGGTGCTTCGAGCTCAATCTCCTTAGCATCAATCAGATCCTGTACCTTATTCTTCAGGACCCAACAGTCATTCGTATCATGCCCCGGGCTATCAAAGTGAAAAGCACAACGGGCGTTCGGATTGTACAACAGTGATGTTGTGTTGGGATTCTTCGGGGCTTCCTTCGGAATCACCAAGTTGGTCTTTAACAATTGTGGCAGAATCTGAGACAGGGTCGGAGATGAGTGAATTGTCTTCGCGGCCTCTCGGCTCTTGGCTGATTGTTGCGTTGTGAGGCAACATCAGGTCTCGATATAACAACTGCATTGACTGCTTGGCGGCGCTCAGGTCTATTATGGCTCTTTGAACTGTAAACAACGCTGGATTCCTTCTTAAAAGGCTTCTTTTTGGTACTTGATGAAGCACCCTTTTGTATCTTGCCGCTCTTAATACCGACTTCAACTCTTTCTCCGGTCATAATCAGCTCAGTAAACCCGAACAATGAGCTACCAATCAGATGGTTAAAATATGGACCAGACAGGGTCCCCAGAAACATATCTACAAACTCCCTGTCAGCTAAAGGGGGTTGTACTATTCCAACAAGGTCCCTCCATTTCTGAGCGTAGTCTTTAAAACCTTCTCTCGCACCCATAGACATACCCTGAAGTTGGGTACGCATGGGAGCAAGGTCGGCATTGTATTGGTACTGCTTGTAAAAAGCAGCAGAAAGGTCTTCCCAATTACGGATACTAGCTCCTTCCAGCTGGTAAAACCATTCAAGTTGAGTCCCTGAAAGACTATCTTGAAAGAAGTGGATCTAGAGGTTCTTGTCAGCGGTGTATGGCTGGATCTTTCTAACATACGAGCGGAGGTGCAGCTTTGGGCAAGAAACCCCGTCGTATTTAGCAAAGGTTGGTGCTTTAAACTTGTGGGGAATCACCACCCCAGATGACAAACCCAAATCTCTGAAGTCCAGACCAGGGGCTTTCTGAACCTCCATTGTGCTCAACCAGTCTTCGAGTTGCTTATACCTATCCTCAGCCGGAGGATATTGGTCTTCATCAAAGTCAGTCTCGTTGTTAGAAACCACAGGGCTAGGAGTCCTCCTTTCTTCCTGGTTTTCTCCCCCTCCAGGTGAGTGGGATAAATCAACATCTTCCCACAAATTGTTTCCGAATCTGCGACCCATATTCAGGAGGACCGTCTTCTTCTTCTTCTTCTTCTTCTTCTTCTTCTTCTTCTTATCCTTCAAGATAAGAGTCTTCAGATCTTGCTGACCCTTAGCCAAGTTCATGAACATTTCCTGGAACTGGGCGTTTTGAGCTTGCAGAGCCTTGATGGCTTGTTCAGTTGATGCTTCAGAAGACATCATGTGCTGAAATAAACAACGAAGAAGATGAGAAACCTATAAGGGTACCTGTAATGAGGTGCATGGGAATGAAATGCGTATGACATGATTTCAAAGACTTTGGAGATTCAAATTCGTAAACCAAAATGAAACACACTTTTATTAAATAAACTTGAAACAATGTTTGATAAATTCCTTTAAGGCGTTACAAAAAGAAATGCTGAAAGGTAAACCAAAACTAAAAATAACAAAAGACATCAGCGCTCCCATGGTCGTTTTCCTCCTGTGCTGACATAGTCGTTGAGGACCTTCTCGTTCTCCAGCTGCCTTGTAAGCTTTAGAATCTTCTGCTCCTGCTCATGATACTTTTCTATGTAAGTATCCCGCTCTTCTCTCAACTACATCCAAGACCTCTTTAATGCCCCAATGTCAGTAGGCATGTGTGGGTGGAGGATGGTAGGAGGAACCCCTTCTTCATCAGCACTCTCAACAATTACCGGTAAAACAGCTTCGTACGACATTCCCAGCTTTTGGACACGGATTTGAACCCATCGGAGATATGGTTCCATTGGAAGAGAGGTATTCATCCCTAGCTCATGCGGATCAGACTTGTGAAGCCTGTTCCAAGCTCGTATGAACCTGCGACGATGTTCCTCACTATCCCCTTGGAAGTCAAAAACAATGCTCGAAAGCAACAACTCATGAGGTCCGTCCCTTCTAGCTCGCCCAAACTGTCGCAAGGCCAGACAAGGATTATAGGTGATCCGTCCCCTAATTCCAAGTAAAGGAACATTGGGGTATTCTCCGCACCAGTCGATAAGAACTACTTCTTCCATGTCTTTAGTGCTCTAGATGATGTCTGTGTGAGCTAGAGACATAATTCTGTAGGCCTAACCCATGCCTTCCTTATTCTTCAAAACAGATTTGGGGAGGTGAGAAATAAACCACCTCGCCAGCAATGGTGCACAACACATAAGGGTTCTCTGTTTCCGAGCAGTACGGGCATAAAAAGCATGCAGAATGTCACCTAAGAGAGTGGGTACCAGATTACGGGATATGAAAATCTTCACTACATTCACGTCAACGAAAGAATCTGAGTTAGGAAACAGAACCAGACCATATATGAGAAGAGCCAGGATGTCCTCGACTGCCTGAAAGTCCAAACTGTCCCAGAACTGATTAGACCGATCAACCAATAATTTAGACAAGAAGCCTTTTGTCCCACTCCGAGTGTCCCAATTAGACATTACCTCAGCCTTTGTCAGATGGAGGGCTGAAGCAATCTCTTCCGGCCTAAGGGCTTTCTCCCAACCTGTAAATGGCGTCTGCTCTAAAATAGAAATACCAAGTAGATCAGAGAACTCTTCCAAGGTAGGGATCAACTGATAGTCCGGAAAGGTGAAGCAGTGATACAATGGATCAAAGAAATGGCACAAGACACTCATCATCTGCTCACCCATCCTAAAAGTGACCAAACCAAGTAGGTGACCATGTCTTCTGATAAAGGAGGAAGTATCTAGAACTTTGGAAACCAAATCTCCAAGCTGAGTAGGAATCTGTACAAAGCTGATCCGAATAGTGTTTCTACGCATAGAGGCCATGACCTACAAAATAGAACAAAGATGAATCCCCTCTGTCTTTGAAATGGGTTAGTCTGATGCAAGATGCATGCAATGTCATGATGCATGATGTCATGATAGAAACACACCACAAGTATTCACAGATAGAAAACATGGTAAGGGCAAAAAGGTCACACAGTAACCCTTTAGATTTTAGGCTGGCATGGAGTTTAGGTATTACCCTCTTTCAGTTTAGTTGGTTCAACCTGTCCTAGTAATAGTAACCGGGTTCTAGAGGATCTCAATATTACTGACCACCCTCGATCAGTCATAATTCCAGTTTGGTAACCTTTTCTTGCAGTCGGAATCATCGCGAGAGTTTGGTCTCAATGAGTGTAACATACTGCTACTGTTCTATGGCCAAGTTGGTCAATTATAGGTTCTAAGGTCGGTTGGTGCTTAATGACCCCTTAGAAAACCTATATTCTCCTTGTTCCACCACAAGGGATATCGACACAAACTAAAGTGCCACACCAACGTAGCTACTGCTTCAACCGTATCGGTCTACGTTGTACAGTTCCCTCACAGTCTATTGCTACTTACCTAAAAGGTATCCCCAGATCTGGGTTAGGATCTATAGTAACTCCGATTCAAACCCACAAATATAAAGCATACAAATCAAGCAATTGAAAACATTATGATGAACTAATCCTAAGGTACACCCCACTTATACACTCCCCAGCAGAGTCGCCAGTTCTGTGATAAGGTGGGAAGAACTGACTATTTTTGGAATGCTGGTTTGCATTTTGTGTTTTGTTTCGCAAAATATCGCGGTAAGCAAGAGTCGCCACCGAATTTTATTTTATCCAACAAGGAAAGGAAAAAAGCGCAGAAAAATTCCTTTTTTCGAGATATTTCTGAGTATGGGGGGTAGATTATAGAAAGGGAAGGTATTAGCACCCTTTGTATCCGTAGTTATCTACGGGCTCTTAGGTACTTGCTCATCATTTTCAAAATTGTTTTCTTTGTGCTTGTGGGTTTTGAAAAAAGTTTTTATTTTTAACTTCGATTTAACTCTTGCTTCTCTCCTCAAGAGTGTAATGAATTGTTTTTGAAAAAACTTTGTTTATAAAGGAGTGTAAGTGTGAAAAATTTGTTTTGTTTTGGATGAGCAAGTATCTAAGAACTATCTACCTACTCAAAAAGGAATCATTCTATGCTAATTTCCTTTAGAAAATGATATCCCACTATTAGTGAGTAGGTAGCACCGTCGTTGGAGTTTAAGGGTCAATTTGAAAGAGGGACATACGGTCACTAAAGCAATGTTAGGACACCTAAGCGGTAACCCTAATGTCTTAGATTATTTGTTTGAGGCAACAATATCCGAGGCAACCGTTTTGAGGCAACTATGATCTTTTAGACAAGAGGACGACCTCTAAAATGACCTATACTTAATGACCGTGTACGAAGGCAACCAAGTGGGGTGTACCCTAGAGTGCACATGTGCGAGTGTGTTGTTTTCTGTTTTTTTATCTTTGCACATGTTTAGGGTGATCTAATTGATTTTAGATTAAAACATTCATTCTTGTCATGCAAAACCCTATTATCAAACATCTAGCAGTTGTATATTTGTAGAAATTAAAGGTGCGGAAATTAAACTAAATTATTACAAGGCGTCGGGTATTTACACCGCCAAAAACAACCCTTTGAAAATAAAAATCAGAAAATAAATAAAATGTCCTAATTATTTATTACAAACCGGGAGCAGATACATTAATTGGATAAAGAAAAATAAAGCGCGCGAGAAATTAAATCGAATGCGAATTAGGGTTTTGACCCTTTTAAAAGAAAATGTTTTCTTGTTGTTTTTATTTTAAGAAAAGAAATTAAGTCCTAAATTAAATACTAAATTAGAAATTAAATAAGTTAATTAATGAAAATTAATGACATATTTTTGGAGTTTTGATTATTTTAAGAAAGAAAATAAAAATAATTAAACTAAAGTTAAAACCTAATTAATTCTAATTGATTTTATTTATTTACAAAATAAATTAATGTTACCTAATTAATATCCTAATTAATTAATTAGTATTTATTAATAAAAAATAAAATTCTGAATTTTAATTGGATAAAAAGTATATTTGTGATTTTTTGATAAAAAAGAAATTATGTTATTGGTTAGTATTTAAATAAAATAAAATAAAGTATTTAAAATAAATAAACAAAATATGAGAAAAAGAGTGAAAATGGGCTTGTTTGGAGGGTGTAGAAAGCATTTTTGTTGACCCAATAATGCTGATCCGTTTGGACTTTTTGGGATCCCCTGCGCATGCGCTGACTGGCCTAGGGTGCTCCTTCAATATTTGACCACCAGATCTGGCCATCTGGCACGCTGAAGAATGAGGGAGTATGATGGTCCCTTGACATGCGCGTACACTAGATTGCTTGAAAAATAACAAGAAAATGCAAATTGCTGGAGGCAGGGATCGAACCCCTGACCTCCAGCCTTTGAACGCCTTAAGGCCAACGTGGCTGCCACTGGAGCGCTTGTGTTTGTTTGTTATAATAATACAATGTAATAATAATATATAAAACAAAATCAATGGCCAGCAAAATAGAAAAAGCGTGCGCGTTGTTTGAATGGGCAAATGGATGGACGATAACTCATCATCCCTGTGCTCTAAATCCTGCAACTTTTACCTGCGAATTTTATCCGCAGCTAAAATCGTGGCTTCATTCCAAATCCTTCCCCGTGCAATATAAATGAGTTCTAGGACCATGGTTTGATTCGTCATCTTTTTCTGAACACAACCATGTCCATCATGAAGACCAATTGTACCTGAAACGAAAAACCCTAAAACCAAACACAAAACCCTAGCAATGGTGATTTGTGATACAGGCCGTATAAATGAAATTTGTTATTGTGAAAAGCTTGTAAATGATGTGGTGAATCAGAATATGCAATTATTTTTTGTTATAGATGCAAGAATAGTATAAATCAAATTCAAGAATAGGGAGGATTCGCGAGGGGCTTACAACGCGTGTGAGGGTCTGAAAATGCCTGGTCTTGGTTGTTTTCGCTTGTGGAGATGGCCAGGAAACGATTGAGACAAGTCTCAAGTCTTGAAATTGCCTCTAGGGTTGGTTTAGAAGTCACACTTTTTCTTGATTTTTGCCAATTCTGTTCTGCCTCTAAAACTAATCTCCAACCTTGATTTCTGTCTGCACACGACCCTTATGTATTGCTCAATGCATTAGGGTAGAATTTGCTGTCCAAATCTTCCTCCATTGATGACTTTGATATTTGATTTTATTCTCCATTAAAGCTTTCCAAATTTGATCCAAATCACATATTTTTGTACCCACATGGCTTGATAAGAGTTTGGAAGGATGCTAGCTGTGTAACAAGACCTGAAATGATCACAAGATCTTTAGTTTTCATGTTTTTGGTTTTATTTAATTTATTTTGATTTAATTCTAATTAATTCAAATAAAAATCAAAATAATTAATAAAATTATGATATGGACACATGGGCAAGGCTAGAGCACGTGTACTACAATGCCAACTTAAAACAAGTGAAAAAGAATGGGCCCATTTGGCAAAATTTAAAGTTTTGGGCATAGTTGACTTTTGGCAACTATGCAAAAAAGTCCAACTTCAACAATGCATAACTTCCTCAATTTTGAACTTTTGTAGGTGTTCTTGGACTTTTTAGAAAACCTGAGATGTCCTCTAATCAACCCTTTTGGTCTCATGTCATTTTGATATTCCATGCTCAAGTTAGAAGCTTTGATAAAAAAGGTGTTTTTGTTGACTTTCAAAAATGACCTATAATGTCAAAATTCATAACTTCTTGTGAGTGAATATTTTTATCTTGGGGTATGAAGATGGATTGTAGGGAATTTAATCCTTTTCAAAATGAGCTTTGGATGGGTCATTTCTAATAAAGTATTAGAAATTTATGCTTGGTCAAAGTTGAGTTAACTTTTCCTACAAAACCCTAATTTAGCAACTTTTGAATCTTGATGAATCTTGAGCAATCCTTGATGAATCATGATCAACCCTTGATAAAATGATGAAATATACTTCAAAATGAGAATTTTGACAAAAAATCTTGAAGTTTGACTGTATGTGGGTCACAGTTGACTTTTGCCATAGCATAGTCGATTTTTGGACCTTTTGAGCAATTGAATGAGCAAAATTCCTCTGCAAGGCTTGAAACTTGACATGGATGATCTTGAGAACATATTAGGACATTTGTGAGCACTTGGGGTCTCTTGGACTCAAGGATCTTGATGCAACATGAAACCCTAGTTTGGGGTAGACTGCCTTAGGAGAGAGCTTGTCTGGCCAATCCTTGAGCAACCTTGAGCAACTTGGAGATCTTTCTTGCAATGTTTTGAGAAATATGGGAGGGCGAATTTTTGGGTACAACACTTTTAATCCATAGTTATCTACGGGCTCTTAGTTGCTTGCTAGATCACTTGCTTTTGTTTGAATGTGCTTGTGGTGTGGGTAGTATTTTGAAAAGGTCTTTGTAATGTTTCTCGTTTCTATAAGAATGCGTACAAAGTGTTTGTTTCGAAAATAGTTCAAAGAGGTGTTTGTGGAATGTGTTTTTGAAAAGGTGTCTTCTTTGTAATGGCTCTCGTTTCTATAAGTATGCATACAAAGTGTTTGTCTTTTGAAAATGTTTCAAATGAGTGTGTTAGTGTATAAAATGTTTTTGTTGTGATCAAGCGAGCAACTAAGAGCGAATCTACCTAGTCAAAAGGTCTTAGATGTTCTTTTCCTCCTCCTTTAGATGGTGCTATCTTACCATCGTTTTGGTAAGAAGCCCTATCGTTGGATGTGAAGGGACAGACGCTGGACATTTATAGTCCTGGAAGGCAACCTATGTGTTGTACCCAAAATTTTCCCTCTCATTTCTCAAAGAATCACCCTGGATCCTCAAGTTTGCTTCCATCCAATTCCAAGCCTTGAACTACAAATTTTCCAAGAAAATCACTCACAAGGGCAAAATGGTCATTTGCATATTGAAAAGTCAAACTTTGACTTTTGGATCAAAATCAAATTTCAAGAATCATATTTCATCAAGACATGTTGAAATATGAAGTTTTGTTTCATCAAGAAATCTAAAAAGTCAAAATTCTAAATACTTAGAATTTTTTCTAAATGTTTAAGAAAATATGACAAGCTCGGAACTTTTGGCCAGATTATCACCATGATGCAAGCTGATTCTGGAAGAACTTCTGATTCAAAAGTTACAGATTTCAACAAGATCTAAAACATTGCAGAACAGAACTTCTCATAGAAATGTTGGGATTTCAAGTTATAACTTCTCAAAGACACGTCCCTGAAACTGAAATACTCAGCAAATTCTGGACACTTTCAAGACAGAGTTTGGTCAGAACTTCTGGGCAAGTTTTCACAAAGGTTCGGTCAGAGTTTGTAAGGGTAATTAAAAAATGTTACAAGACGTGCTGCAAGCTTCCTGGAAAGTCTGAGAGCTCCTTCAGAACATGCTGGAGCAAGGAGATACAAAGATCAGAAGTTGGATGTTCATTATGAATTATGCTGAAACTGAACCTTTGATCCAAAATTAAGGAATGATGCAGAATCTCACGTTGTAGGATTTCTAGTTTGATCAATCTCATCATCATTTAATGCTCACAACCACTTTTGGGTCTTTGTCCAAAGGATTTCCCCACGTATGGTATAAAAGTACAAAAGTATGCTGAGCCCATGCTTTGCTTTTGCCTCTGAGAGACCTCTTCCTTCATTCACGCTTACAAATCCAGCATAGGCATGGCTAAAAGCTGCTAACCACCATGCTTGCTTCAAGAACAAGGTAGGACCTTAGCATGTGAAGGCTATATTCAACGCTTCGGTCAGAACATTACCATATCCCAAAACCTTGTTTATACAACCTGCTGCACTGCTACAACACAATCCTATTACCGACAGCTAATTCAGCCTACGCCTGCATTTTCCCAAATCCCATATTTGCACCAAATACAAAAAGCTGTGATCAAAAAAGAAATGGAACAAGATGCCAAAAAGGTTCAAATACTATTTGTTTTCCCCCCCAAAATCACAACAAATCCACCTATAAATAAGTTGCTCCATCACACTTGCAAATGGATGGATTTTGGAGAGAGATTGGCCAAAAGAGAGAAGAGGAAACAGGGAAAACCTTTGAAAATCCAAAACAAAACCGTTTGTTCCTCCCCTTTGAATCAAAGAACACAACCACTGTTCTGTCACTCTCGCTGACACCAGAACATCTGAAGGAAGCAGCCCAAAGCTCCAAACATACACTCCAAATTCAAGGTGAGTTTTTCTGACTTTGCATCTTTTCATTCAGCACATCAAAAAATATGTAAATATCACGGTATTGATGTTGTCCATATCATTGCATAAGTAGAAAAAGTATGGATCAGAACTTCTTGATTAGGACTAGACTCAGATTTAGGATTAGAACTTCTATAAACTGTTGTGCTATTATCCTTCTGATTTGCTGTTTATTAAGAACTGAATAAATTGCTGATGTGCTGATTAAGAGTTGAAATATGGTATAGAACTTCTGATGTTCACTCACAATTTTAGCATAACACAGAACTTCTGAGTTCTCCTCACTGTTTAAACACACTGAACTTATGATATTCACTCACTGTTAATGCACACTGAACTTCTGATGTTCACTCACTATTTTAACACTTAGAACTTCTGATTTTCATACGCTGATAACACGCTGAACTGCTGATGTTCACTCACTGGCTTAACACAATACAGAACTTCTGATGTTTCCACTCACTGTTTTAACACGTATAGAATTTCTAATACTTTCTCACTGTTCTAACATTCAAAAGTTCAGCACATGGCAATCCAGAACTTCTGTGTTTTCCCTCTAACGTGTCTTGCAGGACCTCAGAGTGTACCAATCCAAAACTTATGATTCCACTGACGTTCCTTTCTGAGTCATCACGCGCCTGGCTTCAGAACTTTCGATCCTTGTTGTTTTTCTTGCAGCAGCACGCTGTTTCTATCTTTCATTTATTTTCCTTTTCATCATTTTTAATATTAACATAAAAAGACATAAAAATATTTTTCTTTTATTAATTTATTTCTTTTTCATTAAGATAAAAAACCATTTTCTAAACAAGTCCTTTTTCTTTCTTATATTGTACATTTCAATATGGTTGTAATAGTAACTTAGGGTTTAATTTTATTTGCAAACCCCATTCATAAATATGTACCCCATCCCTAAAATATTGTAATAGCGTAGGACTTTACATTTTTCGCAATTTATCGCTTTCAAATATAAATACTAGTAATTAGGGTGTGTATGATAAGACATGAAATCAACAAATAGATCACCCTAATCAAGACTAAATGCATGCAATCAAACACACCTTACACACTTGCACCCTTAGGTTAATCTCACTTGTTGCCTATCGGAAATTAGTCATGTCCCTCGAACATGGGCGTTTTAGTAAAAGATCCTCGATAAAAGATCGTAGTCCCTCGATGACCCTCGATGTTTCTCGATAAACGATCTAGTCCCTAAAATGACATTGCTAAAACGTTCCATGAGTTGCCTTCTATGAATATACAAACGTCCCATGCTCGTCCCTTCACATCCACCGATGGTGCTTCTCACCAAAACAATGGTAAGATAGCAACATCTAAAGGAGGAGGAAAAGAACAATTAAGACCTTTTGAGTAGGTAGATTCGCTCCTAGTTGCTCGCTTGCTCACAACAAAAACATTATATACACCGACACTCTCACTTTGAAACATTTTCAAAAGACAACACTTTGTATGCGTTCTTATAGAGACGAGAGCCATTACAAAGGAAACCCGTTTCAAAATCACTTTCAAAAACACATCTCACAAACATCTTTTGAACTATTTCCGAAACAACACTTTGTACGGATTCTTATAGAGACGAGAATCATTACAAAGTCACATTTTCAAAATACTTTCAAAACCCACATCACAAGCACACATTCAAAACAAAAGCAAGTGATTTAGCAAGTAACTAAGAGCCCATGGAAAACCATGGATGAAAAGGGTGCTAATACCTTCCCTTTTCATAACCTACCCCCCGAACTCAAGAAAACATCTCTAAAGGTATTTCCTGTGCTTTTTCACCTTTCCTTATTGGATAAAAGAAAATTTGGTGGCGACTCTTGCTAAACCGCAACATTTGCAAACACAAACGCAAAATAACCCAAGTTAGTTCTCCCACCATATCACAGAACTGGCGACTCTGCTGGGGAAAATTATTTTAAAAGTGGGGTTACCTTATGGTTAGATCACATTTACTTGCTTACATTTGTTTTATTTGTTTGCTTTACATTTTGGTTCTTTGTTTGGGTTTGTTTTAAATCCTACACCCAGATTTGGGGACACCTGTTAGGTAAGTAGCAATAGACTATGAGGGAACTGTGCAGGGTATACCAACACGGTTAAAGCAGTAGCTACGTTGATGTGGCACTTTGGTTGGTACCGGTAACCCTTGAGTCGAATCAAGGAGAGTACGGGGCCGCCGCGTGGTGTTGTGAAGCATCAACTGACCTTAGAACCTTTACTTGACCAACTTGGCCTTTAGGAAGTAGTGAGATAGCTGGTTTCAGTGTGAAGATGAAAATTAGTTGATACTCGATGATACACTAATTGAGACTTGACTCCCGAGTTTTATTTGGTTGCGAGTCAATTGCCTATCGAATGAAGCTTGTGGGAAAGGTCAGTGATATTGAGATCCCTTAGAACCCGGTTACTATTAACTAGGACAGGTTGAGCCAACTAAACTTCAAGAGGGTACTTACCTAAAAACTCAATGCAAGCCTAAACCTAAGGACTTGTCTACTTTGTGTGAATATGATTATATGTATATAAACTTGCTTACCTCGCATATTTGTACATAACATCAAAACATCATACCATAGCATTTTCAATAGTCGTTTCAAGGATCTCGAGGGTCTTTAATGCAGGGTCATGTTGAACCGGACGTCTAGCAAGGGGCAAGAGGATTTATTTTCCTCTAACCAAACACCATCAAAGATCAAGTACAACAACTTGAGTCAAGGGCTATGACCCACTCGACATGGCGAGCTTAATTTTCATGGAAGGACATCTACCGATACAAAGTTCTCCAAACAAGACTGTTGAACAAAGTTCAACTTCTAACTTTTTCTTGTGTTTACCCCGCGAGATCCTTGAAAACATGCATCCACATATCATGTATCATGTCATGACAATTTTTCTCCCACACAGGTTTCCTTATCTTCCTACTGTTTATTTCAGTAGAGATGGCCCTAGAACAGACCATCAAGAGCATTCAGATTCAAAATGCTCAACTTCAAGAGATGTTCTTGAACCTGTCCAAGGGGAAAGAAGAGGTGAAAGCTCTCCTCACAATGGGCATGGTCATGGGGAATCTGGAGGGCACCAAGGATGATCAGTTGGAAAGGCTACAAATTGAAATGGCAACAATGAAAGTCTAAATGATGGGACAACTGGTGGGCCAGATGGCTCTTATCTAAAACTTGGCTCAAGGACAGGAAGAGCTGAGAGCCCTTGTCAACAGGCTTCATCAAGATAGATGCAACCAAATGGGGAAAACAGTCAGAATTAAAGATCGAGTCATTGATCAGCCTCCGATGAAGAGTGGACCTTTTCAAATTGCTTCCATGTCACGAGCCCAACAACAATCTCGCCAACAACAACAGGGTAATGGACATAGGAAGAATGCATCTGAAAGACGCTTCACCGAAGTCAACATGTCATTGTCTCAAGCATTGCAACACATGCTGGAGGCAGAGCTGGTTACGTTAAAAGACCCCCCTCAGAATCCCAACACAACCTCCCCAAGGTACAATCCAAATGCAAAATGGGCGTACCACTCCAACGGTCCCGGACATGACACCAATAGTTGTTGGATGCTGAGAAATAAAATTCAAGATCTGATTGACGAAGGAATGCTAAAATTCGCACTAGATGGTCAACTGGAATTCTTTTTCCGTCCCTCAAAGGCTCGTCACCTAAAGTGACAAGTTCAGACAAAGGTGCTTCTGTTCATTTGAATTTTCAATTGTAATCTCTTTTGTTGTTTAAAAAATTATCTATTAATGTCAAATCTTGTTTCATTAATGCATTGCATATGTTTGTCTTGAATTCATCCTTTCATTTTCACTATATTTAAACTATGTTTTTTACTCTCTTGCTAAAAGATTACAAGCCTTTAGAGGGAGGATGACGAAAACAATGCCATAATCTCATACAATATGCTTTTGAACAGACCTTGTTGACGATGTACAAGCGTTCTTTCAAATCCTAAACACTGGAGTTATAAGGAAGATAATCCCTAGTCAACCCCTTTGAGCCAATGAAGCAGAAGTTTTCTTTCTTACACAAATTGAAACCTTTAATCAAAACCTGGGGCAGGGTAGTCCCTCAGTTGATTCAAACGCGCGTTTAGCCGCAAAATCTCATTTCGTAATACAACGAATGACATCAAAAACATTCCTATGGAATCAAAAGACAGTGATGGTTCTCTATCGCGTAGGCAGTCATTATCTCTCCAAGAGAAAAGCCCACTAAGTTAAAACCTACAAAGGAGACTTAAAGAAAACCGGGGCATCCCGCTGACTGTAATCTCAAAACAAGAACAGTCGGGCAAAAATTAGGGATAACAAATCAAAAGAAATAGGTCACTAAAAATCCTCAACAAACATGAAAATATGGCAAAAATGACTGCCTTCCGACAAACTTAACTTGTCAGAACCATCACCAAAACATCATTCCAGACTCAATTGGAGTTCTAATGTACAATTAACTGAGCTTAGGACTGAAGAACATCACGAAGAACGGGTGGGTACAAATATACTTTGAGCCTTTATCCTTTGTTTCTTAAACCGTGAACCAAGCCACGTTATAACCCTTCAAAAGTCCTAATTGAAGCATGGGTTAGTTCGAAAGAATACTGTTACAAAAGGTATACTGACTCCTGTAAGGATTTGCTCTAAATCCTGAGTTTGAATTTTCTTAGCAAAATTTCTTTACTCGCTAAACGCATTTTCAAAAATTTCAAGACAAACATAAACTTTGCATTACTTGAATATCACTGGTTGCATATGGCTATTTGTTTGACAGCGGAGAAATTCACACAATGAATATCCAGTGAACGAAAGCTCTCTCAGTGAATAAAATCAATTTAAGAAGGATGACACTTCCATTGACAAATCTCCTATCAACAGGGGGACTTGACATGTCACTATCTCGCGCACCTGGGACAGTCCAGTCAAGATTCTAAGAAATGTCTCAAGAATTGCAGAGTAACCAGGGGCAAGTCTCCATCTCCGTCACTTGGGGCATTGAACGTCAATCTCAGCGAAGGGTTACGTACAATCAAACATTTTCTGGCAATACCACCAAAATTTTCTGCTAGGGGCAACGATAAATCTCCCCAAAATTCTTCTCATAGGATGATTCCCCAGCAAGAGTTTAATCTCAGAAAACCTTTCCCCAGCTGAGACAACCTCAAGAGTCCTTGAGGACTTTCCCCAGCGAAGTCGTCACCTCTCTAGCAGACCCGCAACAAGGTTTATTTCCCCAATAAACTATAGATTCCCAAGTTTGAGTTTGCGTTTCCAACTACTACAAATCAAAGGACCACAACTCCCTTTCCCCAATAGACTACTCTACAATCCCCAGCAAGTTACTGTGAAACCTGGAACCGACCAGATATCAGTTCAACTTCGATCCCAGTAGAGCCACGGACAACCGAGACTCCAGAACTCTTTTCCCAAGCAGGAATCAACAACTCTCCAACAAAGTTTTCAATATTCCCCAACAGAGTTCTCCTCAAACAACAAAGCAGGAATCCCCGGTGGGAACATTCAAAGAAAAGTTTGAAGACACACATACTCTTCAACAGCAGCATTTGTCAAGGATTTATTTTCCCATACAAAGATACACTTCAATAAACATGTCACATTTCATACATCCTATTTACATACATGATAAGTGCATACGACACAATCTCATTTATTTTTGAGAACATCATGACATCATGCATTTCATATATCATGACATTGCATACAGCTAACGTTTTATCTTTTTCAGGAAAAGGTCAATCAACAGATGGCTACCATCAACCTTTTCAAGTTCCATATTAATACCTGTAACAAGCCAGGAAAACTATCTGTGGACGACTGATTGTAGATTAATACCTGTAACAAGCCAGGAAAACTATCTACATGAAGAGATTGAAGATTAACACCTGTAACAAGCCAGGAAAACTATCTTTATTTCTCAGGTCAAAGATTAATACCTAAAACCAGACATGACAACTATCTCAATGACCAACCTTTTCAAAGTTCCAGATTAATACCTGTAACAAGCCAGGAAAACTATCTGTGGACGACTGATTGTAGATTAATACCTGTAACAAGCCAGGAAAACTATCTACATGAAGATATTGAAGATTAACAACTGTAACAAGCCAGGAAAACTATCTTTCTTTCTCAGGTCACAGATTAATACCTAAAACCAGACAGGACAACTATCTACTCGACCATCATCAGGCAACCCTACACAGGTTCCTCCTATTTCCAAGATGAAGTTCTACACGGACTCATCATGAAGCAACTCTACACAGGTTACTCCTCTTTCCAAGATGCAGTTTTACACAGACTCATCATCAGGAAACCCCATACAGGTTCCTCCTTTCTAGATGAAGTTTTACACAGACTCATCATCAGGAAACCCTACACAGGTTCCTTCTCTTTCCAAGATGAAGTTTTACACGGACTCATCATCAGGAAACCCTACACAGGTTCCTTCATTTCCAAGATGAAGTTTTACACGGACTCATCATGAAGTAACTCTACACAGGTTCCTTCTTTCCAAGATGAAGTTTTACATGGACTCATCATCAGGCAATCCTACACAGGTTCCTTCTTTTGAAGATGCAGTTCTACACTGACTCATCATCAGGCAACCCTACACAGGGTCCTTCTTTTTCCAAGATGCAGTTTTACACGGACTCGTCATGAAGCAACCCTACACAGGTTCCTTCTCACTTCCAGATGCAGTTTTACACGAACTCATCATGAAGCAACCCTACACAGGTTCCTTCTCACTCCCATATGCAGTTTCACACTGACTCATCATTGAAGCAACCCTACCCAGGTTCCTTCTTACTCCTAGATACAGTTTAGACACGCTCTAGACACGGACACCATTCTTATAATCATTCAGTTCCCGCTTACAGATATAGTTCAGCGATCATTTCTGGATGGCATCTTTAAGCCCATCTCCAACAACTATCCATTATCTCTCCAAATGGCATCTTTAAGCCCATTCCCTCTGTAATCAACTAACACATCTTCGAGTGCAAATTTTCTGGGCACTCTAGTGTTCAATCATCTTCCACCTTCAAGCCATG
The DNA here is from genome assembly GCA_948472305.1 of Vicia faba. Taxonomy (NCBI): domain Eukaryota; kingdom Viridiplantae; phylum Streptophyta; class Magnoliopsida; order Fabales; family Fabaceae; genus Vicia; species Vicia faba. The sequence goes on from OX451737.1 coordinate 537,675,396, forward strand.
AATGGCAGATTTACCAATCTAACTCTTCAGGTGCAAGAAGATTGAACAGGGACAGCTGTTGTACCCCAAACTTTTCCCTCTCATTTCTCAAAGAATCACCCTGGATCCTCAAGTTTTCTTCCATCCAATTCCAAGCCTTGAACTACAAATTTTCCAAGAAAATCACTCACAAGGGCAAAATGGTCATTTGCACACTGAAAAGTCGAACTTTGACTTTTGGATCAAAATCAAATTTCAAGAATCAAATTTCATCAAGACATGTTGAAATATGAAGTTTTCTTTCATCAAGAAATCCAAAAAGTCAAAATTCTAAATACTTAGAATTTTTTCTAAATGTTTAAGAAAATATGACAAGCTCAGAACTTTTGGCCAGATTATCACCATGATGCAAGCTGATTCTGGAAGAACTTATGATTCAAAAGTTACAGATTTCAAAAAGATCTGAAACATTGCAGAACAAAACTTCTCCTAGAAATGCTAGGATTTCAAGTTATAACTTCTCAAAGACACGTCCCTGAAACTGAAACACTCAGCAAATTCTGGACACTTTCAAGACAGAGTTTGGTCAGAACTTCTGGGCAAGTTTTCACGAAGGTTCGGTCAGAGTTTGTAAGGGTAATTCAAAAAGGTTACAAGACGTGCTGCAAGCTTCCTGGAAAGTCTGAGAGCTCCTTCAGAACATGCTGGAGCAAGGAGATATAAAGATCAGAAGTTGGATGTTCATTCTGAATTATGCTGAAATTGAACCTCTGATCCAGAATTAAGAAATGATGCAAAATCTCACATTGCAGGATTTCTGGTTTGATCAATCTCATCATCATTTAATGCTCACAACCAATTTTGGGTCTTTGTCCAAAATATTTCCCCACGTATGGCATAGAAGTACAAAAGTATGCTGAGCCCATGCTTTGCTTTTGCCTCTGAGCGTACTCTTCCTTAATTCACGCTTACAAATCCAGCATAGGCATGGCTAAAAGCTGCTAACCACATGCTTGCTTCAAGAACAAGGCATCACCTTAGCATGTGAAGGCTATATTCAACGCTTCGGTCAGAACATGACCATATCCCAAAACCTTGTTTATACAACCTGCTGCACTGCTACAACACAATCCTATTACCGACAGCTAATTCAGCCTACGTATGCATTTTCCCAAATCCCATATTTGCACCAAATACAAAAAGCTGTGATAAAAAAAGCAATGGAACAGGATGCCAAAAAGGTTCAAATCCCATTTGTTCCCCCCCCCCCCAAAATCACAATAGATCCACCTATAAATAAGTTGCTCCATCACACTTGCAAAGGGCTGGCTTTTGGAGAGAGATTAGCCAAAAGAGAGAAGAGAAAACAGGAAAAACCTTCACAAATCCAAAACAAAACCTTTTGTTCCTCCCCTTTGAATCAAAGAACACAACCACTGTTCCGTCACTCTCGCTGACACCAGAACATCTGAAGGAAGCAGCCCAAAGCTCCAAGCATACACTCCAGATTCAAGGTGAGTTTTTCTGACTTTGCATCTTTTGATTCAGAACATCATAAAATATGTAAATATAACAGTATTGATGTTGTCCATATCATTGCATAAGTAGAAAAACTGTGGATAAGAACTTCTTGATTAGGGCTAGACTCAGATTTAGGATTAGAACTTCTATAAACTATTGTGCTATTATCCTTCTGATTTGCTGTTTATTAAGAACAGAATAAGTTGCTGACGTGTTGATTAAGAGTTGAAATATGGTATAGAACTTCTGATGTTCACTCACAGTTTTAGCACAACACAGAACTTCTGAGTTCTTCTCACTGTTTAAACACACGAAACTTCTGATATTCAATCACCGTTAATGCACACTGAACTTCTGATGTTCACTCACTATTTTAACACTTAGAAGTTCTGATTTTCATGCACTGATAACATGCTGAACTGCCGATGTTCACTCACTGGCTTAACACAATACAGAACTTCTGATGTTTCCACTCACTGTTTTAACATGCACATAATTTCTAAGACTTTCTCATTGTTCTAACATTCAAAAGTTCAGCACATAGCAATCCAGAACTTCCGTGTTTTCCCTCTAATGTGTCTTGCAGGACCTCAGAGTGTACCAATCCAGAACTTCTGATTCCACTGACGTTCCTTTCCGAGTCATCACGCGCCTGGCTTCAGAACTTCTGATCCTTGTTGTTTTTCTTGCAGCAGCACGCTGTTTCTTTCTTTCATTTATTTTCCTTTTCATCATTTTTAATATTAACATAAAAATACATAAAAATATTTTTCTTTTATTAATTTATTTCTTTTTCATTAAGATAAAAAACCATTTTCTAAACAAGTCCTTTTTCTTTCTTATATTGTACATTTCAATATGGTTGTAATAGTAACTTAGGATTTAATTTTATTTGCAAACCCCATTCATAAATATGTACCCCCATCCCTAAAATATTGTAATAGCATAGGACTACATTTTTCGCAATTTATCACTTTCAAATATAAATACCAGTAATTAGGGTGTGTATGATAAAACATGAAATCAACAAATAGATCACCCTAATCAAGACTAAATGCATGAAATCAAACACACCTTGCACACATGCACCCTTAGGGTAATCTCACTTGTTGCCTATCGGAAATTAGTCATGTCCCTCGAACATGGGCGTTTTAGCAAAAGATCCTCGATAAAAGATCGTAGTCCCTCGATGACCCTCGATGTTGCCTTCGATAAACGATCTAGTCCCTAAAACGACATTGCTAAAACGTTCCATGAGTTGCCTTCTATGACTATACAAACGTCCCATGCTCGTCCTTTCACATCCAACGATGGGGCTTCTCACCAAAACAATGGTAAGATAGCAACATCTAAAGGAGGAGGAAAAGAACAATTAAGACCTTTTGAGTAGGTAGATTCGCTCCTAATTGCTTGCTTGCTCACAACAAAAACATTCTATACACCGACACTCTCACTTTGAAACATTTTCAAAAGACAACACTTTGTATGCGTTCTTAAAGAGGCGAGAGCCATTACAAAGGAAACCCTTTTCAAAATCACTTTCAAAAACACATCTCACAAACATCTTTTGAACTATTTTTGAAACAACACTTTGTACGAATTCTTATAGAGACGAGAATCATTACAAAGTCACATTTTCAAAATACTTTCAAAACCCACATCACAAGCACACATTCAAAACAAAAGCAAGTGATCTAGCAAGTAACTAAGAGCCCATGGAAAACCATGGATGAAAAGGGTGCTAATACCTTCCCTTTTCATAATCTACCCTCTGTTGTACCCCAAAATTTGCCCTCCCATATTCTTCAAAGTTTGCAAAGAACATGCTTCAAAATCTCCCCAAGGGTTGCACAGTTCAAGGGCCTCATAACAGTCAAAAACTAGGGTTTTGGTTCTGGCAAAGAAATTGAAGTTTCCAAGGGTCCAAACAAGTCCCACATTCCTAATAACATGGTCAAGCATCCATATGCCAAGTTTCAAGACTCACAGCACAAAAATTGCATAGTCAAAAACCCTAATTGCTCAACAGTCAACTGTAGGGGCAAAATGGTCATTTGGCAGTCAAAAGTTCAAATTTTTGGTCAACATCTCATTTTGAAGCCACAAACATCATTGTATCAATTCTTGATCATGATTCTCAAAGCATGGCTCAAAAAGTCTCAAGATGCAAAAGTTTCCATATTTGGACAGTTGAAAAAGTCAACTGTAACTTGACCAAGGCATAACTTCCACATGGTTCATCAGAAAAATTCCATCCAAAGCTCATTTTGAAGAGAAAGACATTTCCTACAACTCCTCTTCACACTTCAAGTCCAAGAAATGCTCTCACAAAAAGTTATCAATTTCAACATTATAGGTCATTTTCAAAAGTCAACAAAAAGGGACTTTAAGTCAAAGACCATAACTTGAGATTGGTAAATCAAAATGACATGGGACCAAAGGCATTGGTTAGAGGACTTTAAGACCTTTCCAACATGTCCAAGAACATGATCAAAGCTTAAAAATTGAGCAAGATATGCCTTGTGGAAGTTGGGAAATTTTTGGGATTTTTGAAAAGTCAACTTTACTTCAAATGCCTCAAAATTGCTAATGGGCCACATTTTCTTCCAAGAATCATTATCCAAAGGTTATGCACGACCATTTGACCCAAAGGGGATTTATTTCATCATTTTTTATTATTTATTTGAATTTTTATCACTATTAATTCATTTAATGAAATAAAATATGACAAAAATAGAAAACCATATTTTTTAAACCCTTTTTGCAGCATATTCTCTCCAATAAAACCTCAAGATTCGTGCACACCCAATTTGGAAAGGTTTGGCCATGATTGGTATCAAAAGCACATGGAAAAGATTTGAAAAGATTTCATTAAAAATCAAATATTTGATTCATCAAAACATTGATTCTTTGGCTTGAATTCTTACCCTAATCCATTGGCATACATAAGAAGATCACAACCCTAGTGCATACAACCTTGAAGCTGCGCCTCATATCAGATACAAACTTTGCAATTTTTGTCAAAAAATTCCAAAACTGATTTCACACATAGAGCGTGATTCAAAGCTTGTAACCAATTCCAAAAGCTTTATGAGGCTTTCCTGAACGTGACCCAATCTTTTTCCAGTCCTCTAACACAAAGAATTGGTAACACGAAGCTGTCCTGTTCTTACAATTTTCCATATTCGTGTTTTAAATTATACGCATCATCCTTGCATTTTTCTTGTTGACTTATACTAATTGAATCATTCTGAAGCTAACCATGCCATTCAATTGAGTTTTCGTGCCTTATATGGGAATCCACCATTGGAGCTCGCTAGGTTTTCCAAGCTGTAAAATTAGGGCTTTGCGCTTGGGGAAAAATTGGCCAACAAGACCTGGACCACTGAACTCACGACCTTCATACGAATTGATTACACTAGTCGCGCTCAATTTATGAGCCACCATACGCTAATCGCTATTATCATGTTCTTCATTTAGTGGGGGTTTAAAACCCCCGCTATCCATCTGTTTTTTTACAGGCCAAAGCAAACGAGTGGAGAAGAAGATGAGGTGTAAGCCAGCGGTTGGTGCGTTTGAATGTTTGGCGCGTTTATCAGCGTAGTGGATGTTTTCCCATATTATGTTTTCTTATTATATTGCATACGAATAAACGTGTTAGCTCAGATGGCTGGATGTGTGTTTGGTAAGTCTTGGGACCTGGGTTCGATTCCCAGGTTCCCTCCCTTTCTCATATTATTTTGTTTTCCATGTTCCTACGCAGCGTGCATTCCAGGGGTTCATCATACACCCAATGCCAAAGCTTGCCAAATGTCCTGGAAGATGAATCTGAAGGTCAGGATGGTAGGTCCAGGGAACACCCCAGTCAACGCATATGCACGTGGCCAGAAAAGTCAAAAGAGGCCTCCAATAAATGGGCCAGATTGCTGGCAATTTACCTCCTAAATTGGGGTTAACACCCCCCATTGGTTTGCATTTTTTTTCTCTTTTTATTTTTTCCTCTTATTTATTTTAATTACATTATTTATTTTATTTTAATTCTTTAAATTAATTTTCTCTTTAACATAAAAAATAACAAAAAAAATCAGAAAGACAAAAAATATAAATATATTTTATTTAAATGTTCATTTTTGTAAATAATTAATTTAGTTCTAATTCTAGGTTTTAATTGTAATATTTTTTTTAATAAACTAAAAAATGTAGAATTAGGGTTTTAAATACTTTTATCCTTTTTTCTTTTCTTTTACCATTATTAATAACTAATTATTTATTTTTGTAAATAAATTGCCATGTAAATAATTAATTAAAACTAGGTCAAATTTAGACATTTTTTTTAACAAATTAAAAATAGTTTAGAATTAGGGTTTGAATTTCATTTAATTTTCTTACTAATTCCATAAATACAAAAACTCAAAAATAATTTCCTTTTTCCTTATTTAACTTAATTAATTTCATTAATTCTAATTTAATTTCCTTAAAAGGGTCCAACGCCCTCGCATTCCCGACTTTACATCTTCTCGCATTTTATTTTTATTTCTTTTTGTGAACATAATGTATTTATCCCAAAGCCATGTAATAGATTGAGTAGGACATTTATTCTCCGCATTTCTTATTTTATTTCAAATCGGGTCTTGGACTAATTTGGCGATGTAGACCCGCGCCTTTGTAATAGCGTAGGACTTTTATCTTCTCGCATCTTTTAACTGTTAATAATTTGCATGAAAGACTGAATGTCAAAATAAAAGCAATACGTAGATCACCAATACATGGACAAGATAAACATAAATGAACATGACACACAAATCACACACCACCCCTAGGGTACGCCTCACTGTTGCCTTGCCCCTCGAAAAGTGGTCGTCGAGTAGAGGACGTTTTAGTAAGTCCTCATGTCTATGAACATTGCATGAGGGCAGCTTCTAAGGTGTCTTCCCATTACTCTGGTGACCACAATGTCCCGAACCCTCGAATTGACCCGAACACCTCCAACGGTGGTGCTACCTACCTCTCAATGGTGGGATGGCACTACCTTAAGGACATTTACACAGACGAATTCCTTAGGGTAGGTAGACAACTCGTAGATACTTGCTCTAATTTCAAAACGAATCAAAAACTTCTTTTCACACCGACACCTTTTCAAAAAGCTTTCGAAAGCAACTTTTCAAACACTCTTGAGGACTGATACAAGAGTCGAACTGAAATTTTCAAAGAAACTTTTTTTAAAACCCACAGTTGAAAAGCAAATAAACAATTTTGAAAACACAAATGAGCAAGTATCTAAGAGCCCATGGATAACCATGGATAGAAAGGGTGCTAACACCTTCCCTTTCTATAAATCTACCTCCCGAACCGAGAGCAATCTCTATAAGGAATTTTTTTGTGCTTTTGTCCTTTCCATTTGGAGAAAATAAAAGACGGTGGCGACTCTTGCTTCCGCGACATTTCGCGAAATCAGCTTTAAACAGTCAGTTCCAGATCCATCGATCACAGAACTGGCGACTCTGCTGGGGACTCTTTTTAAAGTGAGGTGTACCTTAGGATAGTTCATAACTGTGTTTTCAATTGTATTGACTTGTTTGCTTTAAATTGTGGGTTGCATGGGAGTTACATAGATCCTAACCCGGATCTGGGGATACCCTGTTTAGGTAGCATAAGCTGTGAGGGACCTGTCCGGCGTAGACCGACACGGGTGAAGCAGTGGCTACGTTGGTCTGGCATCTTGGTCTGTACCGATATCCCTTGTGTTGCAACGAGGAGAATATGGGTCTTCCAAGGAGTCATTAAGCACCAACAGACCTTAGAACCTTAAATGACACAACTTGGCCATTAGAACAGTAGCAGTATGCTACGCCCATTGAGGCTAAACTCTCGTGATGGTTCTGACCGCAAGAAAAGATTGCGATGCTGGAGTTATGACCGATTGAGGGTAGTCAATGATATTGGGATCCTCTAAGAACCCGGTTACTTTGATAGGACAGGTATGAACTAACAAACTGAAAGAGGGTAATACCTAGACCTCATGCTGGCCTGAACTTTAAGGGCTTGTCTTGTGTGACTTGTGTGCCTTACCATGTTTGCCTTTGTAAATATTTGTGGTGTGCTTTATCATAACATCATAACATCATGAGCATTGCATGCATCCTGCATAAAGACTGGCCATTTCAAAGACAAGAGGGTTTCACCTTTGCTCTGTTTTGTAGGACCTCATGATGCCTATGCGAAGGAATACTATCCGGTTCAACTTTGTTCACCCGCCTGAGTTGCTTGAAGAGTTGGTTAACAGGATTCCAAATACCACTTCCTTCATCCAGAGGCATGGTTCTCTTCTCAGTTTAGTCACTGCAAAGCGGGATCAACAATTGATGAGTGTCCTGACCCAGTTCTATGACCCTTTGTACCAGTGCTTCACCTTTCAAGACTTCCAGCTGGTCCCTACCCTGGAAGAGTTCTCTGATTTGCTTGGTATCCCTATCTTGGATCAGACTCCCTTTACTGGTTGGGAAAAGACCCTCAGGCTTGAGGAGGTTGCTGCAGCTCTTCCTTTGACTCATCAAGAAGTAATGGATAACTGGGTGACTAGAAGCAGGGTTAAGGGTTTCTTAGCCAAGTTTCTAGTTGGTAAAGCTAACAGTTTCTGGAATGACTTGGACTTTAGGGCATATGAAGACATCTTGGCTCTCTTAATCTATGGGCTAGTCTTGTTTCCTAATCCTGACAACTTCATCAATGTCACTGCCATAAGGATCTTTATGTCTCAGAACCCTCTGCCCACTCTCCTGGGTGACATCCTGCAACAACTTCATGCTCGTACTTCCCGAAGACGAGGAACCCTATGGTGTTGTATCCCTTTGTTGGTGAGGTGGTTTATTTTGCACCTCCCTAAGTTCGTGCTGAAGAACCAAGAAGGAAGAGGTTGGGCTCATAGGTTAATGTCTCTCACTGACAAGGACATCATTTGGACTTTCAGAGGTTTGGATGAGATAGCTGTTATTGATCGTTGCGGAGAATACCCTAATGTTCCTTTGATTGGTACTCAAGGAGGAATCTCTTACAATCCATGTCTAGCGCTCCGTCAGTTTGGAAGAGCCAGAAGAGCAGGGCCTCATGAGATGTTGGTGCCTCACTTCAGTTTTGAGTTTCAGGTGGATAGTGACGAGCTACGTCGTAGGTTCATCAAGGCTTGGGACAAAGTTCATAAAGCTGACCCACAAGAGTTGGGGCCAAAGACTTCTCTACCTATGGAAGCCTACTACAAATGGGTTCGCATCCGCGCTCAGAAGTTAGGTATGCCATACGAAGCTGTCAGACCCGTCATTCTTGAGGATCCTGACAAATATGGGGCTCCTCCAACTGTCCTCCCTCCTCAGATACCTACTGATTATGAGACATTAAAGAGGTCTTGGTCTCAACTGCGAGAAGAACGGGATTCTTACCGGGAAAAGTTCAACGAGCAGGAATTGAAGATCCAGAAGCTGACAAAGCAGTTGGAGAATGAGCGAGCTATGAATGACTACATCCGTACTGAGAAGAGGAGACCATGGGATCAATAAGGAGCTCTGGATGTTCTTCTACAGTTTTATTTCCCTTTTCAGTATTTCCTTTTTATGTAACGCCTAAGGGCAATCTGTTGAACAATTTAAATTTCAAGGTTGAATCTAATGAAGTGTGTTCCTTTTTGTTTACAAAGTTGATTCCCGATTGTCTTTGAAAACATAAATCATACGCATTCCATTCATCATGTGCATAGCAGGTTTTCTTCTTTTCAGGTTGCTTACTGTTCTTCGCTGTTTATTTCAGCATCATGAACCCTGACTCATCATCAACCGAGATGTCTATCAAGGCCCTTCAGGCACAGAACGCGCAATTTCAGGAGCTGATCATGGGTTTGGCTCAAGGCCAAGAAGAGCTGAAGGCTTTACTCCTGAAGAAGGAGAAGAAGAAGAAGAAGAGAATTGTTCTATTCAACTCGGGCCGAAGGTTTGGTAACACTCTGCAGAATGAAGAGGCTGGTTCTTCTGTAGGCAAGAGCAGTCCCCAAGGGGGAAAAGGTCCTAGTCCAGTAGTCTCTGACAACGAGACTGATTTTAATGAGGAACAGTATCCTCCGGCTGACAACAGATATAAGCAGTTGGAAGACAGACTGAATGCAATGGAGATCCAACAAGTGCGTGGGCTGGATTTCGGAGACTTGGGCTTGTCTACTGGTGTGATTATTCCTCACAAGTTTAAGGCACCATCCTTCACCAAGTATGACGGGGCGTCTTGTCCCAAGCTACACCTCAGATCGTATGTGCGGAAGATTCAACCGTACACAGTGGACAAGAACTTGTGGATCCACTTCTTCCAGGAGAGTCTTTCAGGGACTCGTCTCGAATGGTTCTATCAACTGGATGGGACCAAAGTTCGTAACTGGGAGGAGTTGGCTACTGCTTTTTACAAGCAGTATCAATATAATACCGACCTTGCTCCTACCCGTACCCAAATCTAGGGTATGTCGCTAGGGTCAAGCGAAGGTTTTAAAGAGTATGCACAGAAGTGGAGGGATCTGGCTGGCAGGGTGCAGCCTCCGTTAACAGATCGTGAGCTGGTGGATATGTTCTTGGGGACCCTCTCTGGGCCATTTTTCAATCATCTTATCGGTAACTCATCTACAGGGTTTACTGATCTTATTCTGACTGGAGAGAGAATAGAGGCTGGAATGAAGTCCGGCAAAATTCAGAAGGGTGCATCTGCAAGCTCTGAGAAGAAACCCTTTAAGAAGGAGGCCGGTGTTGTATACGGGCCTAAAAGACATGATAAACCTGAGCGCCGCCAATCTGTCAACGCGGTGATGATTGCAAAGCCTGCTGCCGCTCCTCGGCAAACCAATCCGCAAAGGGCTGAAAGACCCAGAAGAGAGTTTACCCATCTAAGTATGACCTTGTTGCAAATCTTGCCGCAGTTGCTATCCACCAACCTAGTGACAGTTAGAGAGGCCCCGGAGGTTGTGAATACGGCTTCTCCCAAGTATAATCCGAATGCCCGCTGTGCTTATCACTCCGATAGCCCGGGGCATTCCACTGATGACTGTTGGGCATTGAGGAATAAGGTGCAAGACCTTATTGATGCAAAAGAGATACAATTTGAGGCGCCTGAGAGGCCAAATATGGTGACTGCTCCTATGCCCCAGCATGGAGTGAATGCCGTTGATGAAGATGTGTATGCCGTTTCTGTGAATGATGTAGCTACTCCTTTGATGACTGTTAAGAGGAACCTACTGCTGGCCGGTTTATTTCCGGGTTGTAGTGAGAGTTTCCTTTTCTGTGCTGTTTCTCTTTCTGGATGTCCTTTGCTGAAGTTGGGCATCCAAAGCCTGATGGACAGCAAAGAGATTCTGTTCAAGAAGACCGCTGTTCAGTTTGTTCCGGTGGAAGAAGTATCTGTTGTTACCATTTTCAATAATCCGATCAAGGCTCTTCCGAGGAAGCCAGTTCAAATCATGACTGTCGCACCCATTGTGATTACTGTTCTGGGGCCTCTCCCCTATGAATCTGATAGAGATGTCCCGTGGCACTATGGGGCAGATGTGTATGTACATGGAATAAAGAAAGAGTTCAACACTGGCACCAACATCAGCAATATCACTGGTCCAGCAAAAGTTACCCGCAGTGGCAGGCTCTTCTCGCCTGACATTGCGCCACCCGCTATTCGAAGACCCCTCACTATAACACCTACAAGTGTACCTGTTCCCGTTTCTGATCAAGTTGTTTCCCCTGCTGCCGAGTCATCTAATGCTCGGGGCAAAGGGATTGAAGATGAGCCTGCCCGGATGGAGGCACCAAAATCTGTGAATGCTGAGGCCTCCCAACAAGAGATGGAGGAAATTCTTAAAATAATCAAGAAGAGTGACTTTAATGTTGTTGAGAAGCTGGGACATACCCCCTCCAAAATCTCTATGCTCTCCTTGCTGCTGTGCTCAGAGGCCCATGCTAAGGCCCTGATTTCATTTCTCAAGACGACCCATGTGCCACAGGAGACATCTGCAGTCCAGTTTACTGATTGTGTAGCCAATTTGACAGCCGACAATGGTTTGGGATTCTCGGATGCTGACCTTACTGCTAAAGGAAAGGACCACAATGACGCCCTGCATGTCTCTATAGAATGCAGGGGCACTACTCTCGCGCACGTGTTGGTGGACACTGGTTCTTCCCTGAATGTGCTACCCAAGAAGGCCTTAGACCGGTTGGATTGTGAGGGCCTGGAGCTCAAACCTAGTAACATCATCGTCAGAGCCTTTGACGGTTCTAAGAGGATGGTTCATGGAGAGGTAGACATTCCTATTCGTGTGGGTTCTCAAGTATTCGACTCTACTTTCTATGTGATGGACATCCGTCCATCGTATTCTTGTCTACTGGGTCGACCTTGGATTCACAAAGCTGGGGCAGTGACTTCTACCCTACATCAGAAACTCAAGTACCCTGTCAGAGGGAAGATTGTCACTGTGCAGGGAGAGGAGGAGTATATGGTGAGCCATTTGAATTCCATCAGGTATATTGAGATGGACGGGGAGTTTATTGAAACCCCCTTTCAGCATTTTGAAGAGGTACCTCCAACTTTGGCAGCGGCGGAAACAGTGGTTGAAGAGGATGTTCCCTTGAAGATGGCTTCCTTGAAAGATGCCCGGGCTGTGATCAAGAAAGGTGAATGTGCTAACTGGGGCAGGCTCCCTGATTTTACACCTAAAACTGACAAGTTTGGACTGGGTTTTACTGCAGAGGGTCAGAAAGCTGTGCGCAAGGCGAGAACCAGAAGACCTCCTGTGCTCATCACTAATCCAGGAGTGAATGCTGTTGGGAACGAAAACGAAGTGGAAGAGTCAGAGTTTAATAGCTGGTTCTACCCGACGACTGATGGTGGACTGACTAATTGGATTGCTAAATATCATACTCCTGTTACTTTTGTCACGCAGTAATAAACTCCTTTGTTATGTTATTTGTAATAAACAATTAAAACTCTATGGCCCGGTGTCTTACCCGGGGCACCGTGGCTTCATTTGTGAGGGTATATTAATTGTCATTTCATATATCATGAATAAAGACCTTGGACGTTTTCTCGCATTTCAAATTTTATGCTCCCTTTCTTTCTTTCCTTTCTTTATACATTGCAAAACAACTGTATTTACACACACTCACTCATACAGGTTTCAATCCACTCTGGATCTCACTGGTAACGACTCTGCTACTGCCAGTTATGACTTCGAAAATCCGATCAACTTAGCCGAAGACGAAGGTGAAGATGATTGCAAAGTGCCTGGCGAGCTTGCAAGACTGTTACTCCAGGAAGAGAGGGCAATTCAACCACATGAAGAGCCAGTGGAAACAATAAATCTGGGTACTGAGACAGACAGACAGGAAGTTAAAATTGGTGCCAACCTAGAGCTCAGCGTGAAGCAACGGTTGACTCAGATGTTACATGATTATGTGGATATCTTCGCCTGGTCCTACAAAGACATGCCCGGTTTGGATACTGACATCGTGGTCCATCATTTGCCTACTAAGGAAGACTGTCCTCCGGTTAAGCAAAAGGTCCGCCGTATGCGTCCAGAGATATCTGAGAAGATCAAAGCCGAGGTTATGAAACAGTTTGACGCCGGTTTTCTTGCAGTGACTTCTTAACCTCAGTGGGTTGCTAATGTGGTGTCGGTACCGAAGAAAGATGGAAAGGTCAGAATGTGTGTTGACTACAGGGATCTGAATAGGGCCAACCCCAAGGATGACTTCCCCCTACCTCACATTGATGTTCTTGTTGACAATACTGCTCAGCACAAGGTGTTTTCTTTCATGGATGGTTTTTCAGGGTATAATCAGATCAAGATGGCTCCTGAAGACATGGAAAAGACTACCTTTGTTACTCAGTGGGGCACCTTCTGCTACAAGGTCATGCCATTCGGACTAAAAAACGCTGGGGCAACCTACCAACGTGCCATGGTTGCTTTATTTCATGACATGATCCATCATGAGATAGAAGTGTATGTTGACGACATGATTGCAAGGTCCCAAACTGAGGAGGAACACCTTGATCATCTGCAGAAACTGTTTGACCGTCTGAAGTTGTACAAGCTGAGATTAAACCCGAACAAGTGCACCTTCGGGGTAAGATCTGGAAATTTATTAGGCTTCGTCGTAAGTGATAAGGGTATTCAAGTGGACCCTACCAAGGTTAAAGCCATTCAAGAGATGCCAGTTCCTAAGACAGAGAAAGAGGTCAGAGGCTTTTTAGGACGCCTGAATTACATTGCCCGATTCATCTCCCATCTAACTGCCACCTGTGAACCAATCTTCAAGCTGCTGAAGAAAGATCAGGTAGTACGTTGGAATGATGAATGTCAGGCTGCTTTTGACAGAATCAAAGAGTATCTCCAAGAACCACTCATCCTTATGCCACCGGTTGAGGGGAGACCTCTGATATTATACCTGACAGTTCTTGACAACTCAATGGGGTGTGTGCTGGGGCAGCATGATGAGTCTGGCCGAAAAGAGCATGCCATTTATTACCTTAGCAAAAAGTTTACCGACTGTGAGACCCGATACTCACTGCTCAAGAAAACTTGCTGCGCTTTGGTATGGGCTGATCGCCGGCTGAGACAGTATATGCTGACTCACACTACCTTGTTGATCTCAAAGATGGATCTAATAAAATACATATTTGAAAAGCCTGCTCTGTCTGGGAGAATAGCGAGATGGCAAATGATCTTGACGGAATACGACATCCAGTACACGACCCAGAAAGCCATCAAGGGAAGTGTATTGGCAGACCACTTGGCACATCAGGCAGTAGACGACTATCAGTCAATGAATTTCGAGTTTCCAGACGAGAGTATCATGATAGTGACTGATTGTGAAGTACCTGGACCGGATGAAGGACCTGAGGAAGGATCCCGATGGTCTATGCACTTTGACGGAGCCTCCAATGCTTTGGGTAATGGTATCGGCGCTGTGTTCATATCCCCTCAAGGAACTCATACTCCACTCACTGCCCGGCTATGTTTCAACTGCACCAATAACATGGCGGAGTATGAGGCATGCATCATGGGTCTCCAAGCTGCGATCGACTTAAGGATCAAGTTTCTGAGTGTCTTCGGAGATTCCGCTCTCGTGATCAATCAGATCAAAGGGGAGTGGGATACGAAACATCCGAATCTTATTCCTTACAGAGAATGCGTATTGACATTGATTCCCCACTTCACAGAGATAACCTTTGAACACTTTCCGAGAGAGGAGAATCAGTTAGCGGACGCGTTAGCTACGATGTCTTCTATGTTCAAGGTCAAATGGGACAATGAGGCTCCCCAAGTCACTATCTGGAAATTGGACGAACCGACATACTGTTGTGATCTCGAGACTGAATTGGTGACTGAGAAGCCTTGGTACCATGAGGTGAAAAGATACTTGGAAGCTCAGGAATACCCTGAAGGTGAATCTGTCAACGATAAGAAGTTTCTGAGAAGGTTCGCAGTGAAGTTCTTCCTTAGCAACGGCATCCTGTATAAGCGAAACCATGATTCAACCCTACTGCGTTGTGTGGATAAGACTGAAGCAGAAAGGATCATGGAAGAGCTGCATGAGGGTACTTTCGGGACACATTCCAGTGGGCACACTATGGCAAAGAAAATCCTTCGGGCAGGGTATTTCTGGTCCACAATGGAAGCCGACTGCTACCAACACTCTCGGACATGTCATAAATGCCAGATTTATGCAGACAAGGTGCATGTTCCTCCGGTTCCTCTAAATGTTATGACTGCACCTTGGCCTTTTGCAATGTGGGGCATAGATATGATCGGTGAGATTAAACCTACGACATCCAATGGGCATCGCTTCATCCTGGTAGTGATTGATTACTTTACAAAGTGGGTTGAAGCAGCTTCGTACGCTACAGTAACCAAGAGTGTTGTGGCACGGTTCATTCGGCATAACCTGATCTGTCGATACGGTGTCCCTGAAAGAATCATTACAGACAACGGTACCAATCTCAATAACAAGATGATCATTGAGCTCTGCGAGCAGTTTAAGATACAGCACCACAACTCTTCTCCTTATCGGCCGAAGATGAATGGGGCTGTAGAAGCAGCGAATAAGAACATTAAGAAAATCGTACAGAAGATGACAGTGACTTATAAAGATTGGCACGAGATGTTACCATTTGCTCTACATGGGTACCGTACCTCAGCAAGGACGTCAACCGGGGCAACTCCTTTCTCCTTGGTCTACGGTATGGAGGCAGTCTTACCGATCGAAGTGCAGATACCCTCTCTCCGGATAATGAAGGATGCAGATCTGAACGAAGATGATTGGATCCAGACACGACTTGATCAGCTAAACTTAATTGACGAAAAGAGACTTGCTGCTATCTGTCATGGTCAGACGTACCAAAAAAGAATGATCAGGGCATTTAACAAAAAGGTCAGACCACAAGAGTATCAAGTTGGGGATCTGGTAATCAAGTGAATCATCCTTCCTCAGAGTGATCCAAGGGGAAAATGGACCCCTACGTACGAAGGGCCATTTGTGGTTAAACATGTGTTCTCAAGAGGAGCCATGATTCTAACCAACATGGATGGTGACGACCTTCCTCACCCCGCCAATGCAGACATAGTAAAAAGATACTACGCATGAAAAAAGACCCGCTAGGTTAACATACCTAGGCAAAAAATTAGGGCTTCCCGGCAAACCAAAAGGGTTCGGGCAAAATGAAGGGATGAAAGAAAAAAAAATCTGTACACCCGGCAAGTCGAAAACCTGAAAAGGCGGCTTGGGCAAAAATGGGTATCCCGGTGGACTGAAAACCCGAAAGGGCGGTCCAGGAAAAAATTAGGGATAAAGCGTAATACTATGTCTCATTGGATCACCTTGCATCCAGAATCCGGTATCTAAATCAAGTTCAGACGGCATCAATCAATCAGCTTCATCTTCAACTAAGGTCATCAAGTGATGAGACGCTCGAAGATATAAGGGCGTTAGCAGAGTTGGAACCCAGTGGGATCATGTCTTTTCACACAGCTGTTTTATTATTCTTTGTACAAATTTGTATAAAATCTTTTGTTCGGCGGCGTTCTCTTACTAGGACGTCAGCCTCTTGTACATAAACACCTATTTTACAGGCAAATTCAAAAAAATTAATACAAAAATCACTTTTCAGTTAAAAATTCCATTTGTTTTTCCTTTTCTGTTTTGTTTTGCGAAGAACGTCCAAGGTTCAATTTGTGATATATGCATTGACAATAATTGCTAACTCATAAATATTTGCATACGAAACAAAGGATTAATTACAGGTAACATTAGAAACAGGGGCAATAAAGAGTTGTCTAAGCGATCTAATTGTTCTATCCACCAAGGTACCAAGGTAAGTTCGGTTGAAGAACATAACCAATATGCCTTAATTCCCCAAAGAGTGAGCCAGCAAATCTATGCACTCTCCCCAAGCAAAGCTATTATCAGCCTTAAGGAAGTTGGGTATCCTCCAGCAGATCTCAACATTCCCCAGCAATATACAGGCATCCTTAACAAGCATCCCCGGCAGTCTTGGTCTAAGGCTGTTCCCCGGCGGTATACCAGACATTCAGTGGAATCTCTTCCCCAATATATCTCAAAGAGTTCCCCAGGAGAGTCCAGTACAATTCAAGATTTGCCCAGGAAAGTTGGAATCCATCTCCCAAAGCAGTAAGCTTATCCCTAGTAGATTCTGGAAGCTTATTCCCCGCAGAGCATGAACGCGCCCCCCGGCTTTATTCAAAGGTTATTTCCCTACCAGGATATAACTGGGTTATCCTCAGCGAAAAGCCACGGAAAGATCGTCCTCAGCGAAGTCTTCCTATCCCCAGCGAAGTCTATTAACACTTCCGACACAACAATGGTATCCCCGGCGAAGTTACCATCAACATTTCAGCAAAGTACCTCTCTCCCCACAGAGTTTTGTTTCCCAGCAAGATCACTAGAGTACTTTTCTCTCCGCAGAGTAATCCATTCGCCAAGTTTATCCCCCAACGGAGTTATCTTCTCCTACCGGTATTCTTGCAACTATCATCCCCAGCGGAAACAAATATTCTTTTCTTCAAACATCAGCCCAGGATGTGACTTCCCGGCACCCGTCAAGGATTTACTTTCCTAGACGAAAATATACATTCATAAACATCACATTTCCGTACATTATAGCATGCATATACGCATCATATCTTACAAATCTCATTTATGTTGAGAACATCATTACTTGATCCATATCAGGTATTGCATATGACTGACCTTTACCTTTCAGGAAAGATCCAGTTAAGTTCTCAGCTATATGTTTCAAAACTTTAGTCTGGTTCAGTTAAATCGACCCTAAGATTTTCCTGATTCTTACCCAGTCAAAGGCCTTCTCTGGTTCAGTCAGATCGACCCTAAGATCTCCCTGATTCTTATCTAGTTGAAGATTTCAAGACCTTGTCCGGTTCAGTTAAATCGACCCTAAGATTTTCCTGATTCTTATCCAGTCAAAGGCCTTCTCTAGTTCAGTCAGATCGACCCTAAGATCTCCCTGATTCTTATCCAGTTGAAGATTCCAAGACCTTGTCCGGTTCAGTTAAATCGACCCTAAGATTTTCTTGATTCTTATCCAGTCAAAGGCCTTCTCTGGTTCAGTCAGATCGACCCTAAGATCTCCCTGATTCTTATCCAGTTGAAGATATTTCAAGACCTTGTCCGGTTCAGTTAAATCGACCCTAAGATTTTCCTGATTCTTATCCAGTTGAAGATTCCAAGACCTTGTCCGATTCAGTTAAATTGACCCTAAGATTTTCCTTATTCTTATCCAGTCAAAGGCCTTCTCTGGTTCAGTCAGATCGACCCTAAGATCTCCCTGATTCTTATCCAGTTAAAGATATTTCAAGACCTTGTCCGGTTCAGTTAAATCGACCCTAAGATTTTCCTGATTCTTATCCAGTCAAAGGGCTTCTCTGGTTCAGTCAGATCGACCCTAAGATCTCCCTGATTCTTATCCCAGTAGAAGACATCCAAGATTCTCTCAGCGTTACTATTGAGGTTGAAGTCGCCCAAGATTCTCTCAGCATTATTGTTGAGGTTGAAGTCGCCCAAGATTCTCTCAGCGTTACTGTTGAAGTTGAAATCGCCCCAAGATTCTCTCAGCGTTCCTGTTGAGGTAGTAATCGCCCCAAGGGTCTCTCACCATCCCGTTGAGGTAGTAACCATCCCTGATTCATTCATCACCGTTTGAAGCTCCAAATCCAATCCCTGTAACCAGTCAGGGCACATCTACGCAAGAAGTCTGAAGACCAGCTCCTGTAACAGGCCAGGTAATCATCTTTCTTTTTCAGGTACGCAAATTCTCGCTAAGGAATCTCTTACGCGATCGACACCCAGATGGCATCTATAAGCCCATCCACCTATCCCTCACCTCTCAGCATGGCATCAATAAGCCCATCATCCTATCCATCAATCTCCAAATGGCATCTATAAGCCCATTCCCATCATCACACTACTATGTGAGCGCAAATTTCTGGGCACTCTAGTGTTCAATCATCTTCCACCTTCGGATTACGAAAGGCACGTCAGCCAATCTGCATCCTCAGGTCTAAGAAGATTGAACAGGGGCAACTGTTGTACCCCAAAATTTGCCCTCCCATTTTCTTCAAAGTTTGCAAAGAACATGCTTCAAAATCTCCCCAAGGGTTGCACAGTTCAAGGGCCTCCTAACAGTCAAAAACTAGGGTTTTGGTTATGGCAAAGAAATTGAAGTTTCCAAGGGTCCAAACAAGTCCCACATGCCTACAAACATGGTCAAGCATCCATATGCCAAGTTTCAAGACTCACAGCACAAAAATTGCATAGTCAAAAACCCTAATTGCTCAACAGTCAACTGTAGGGGCAAAATGGTCATTTGGCAGTCAAAAGTTCAAATTTTTGGTCAACATCTCATTTTGAAGCCACAAACATCATTGGATCAATTCTTGATCATGATTCTCAAAGCATGGCTCAAAAAGTCTCAAGATGCAAAAGTTTCCATATTTGGACAGTTGAAAAAGTCAACTGTAACTTGACCAAGGCATAACTTCCACATGGTTCATCAGAAAAATTCCATCCAAAGCTCATTTTGAAGAGAAAGACATTTCCTACAACTCCTCTTCACACTTCAAGTCCAAGAAATGCTCTCACAAAAAGTTATCAATTTCAACATTATAGGTCATTTTCAAAAGTCAACAAAAAGAGACTTTAAGTCAAAGACCATAACTTGAGATTGGTAAATAAAAATGACATGGTACCAAAGGAATTGGTTAGTGGACTTCAAGACCTTTCCAAAATGTCTAAGAACATGATCAAAGCTTAAAAATTGAGCAAGATATGCCTTGTGGAAGTTGGGAAATTTTTGGGAATTTTGAAAAGTCAACTTTACTTCAAATGCCTCAAAATTGCTAATGGGCCACATTTTCTTCCAAGAATCATTATCCAAAGGTTATGCACGACCATTTGACCCAAAGGGGATTTATTTCATCATTTTTTATTATTTATTTGAATTTTTATCACTATTAATTCATTTAATGAAATAAAATATGACAAAAATAGAAAACCATGTTTTTTAAACCCTTTTTGCAGCATATTCTCTCCAATAAAACCTCAAGATTCGTGCACACCCAATTTGGAAAGGTTTGGCCATGATTGGTATCAAAAGCACATGGAAAAGATTTGAAAAGATTTCATTAAAAATCAAATATTTGATTCATCAAAACATTGATTCTTTGGCTTGAATTCTTACCCTAATCCATTGGCATACATAAGCAGATCACAACCCTAGTGCATACAACCTTGAAGCTGTGCCTCATATCAGATACAAACTTTGCAATTTTTGTCAAAAAATTCCAAAACTGATTTCACACATAGAGCGTGATTCAAAGCTTGTAACCAATTCCAAAAGCTTTATGAGGCTTTCCTGAACGTGACCCAATCTTTTTCCAGTCCTCTAACACAAAGAATTGGTAACACGAAGCTGTCCTGTTCTTACAATTTTCCATATTCGTGTTTTAAATTATACGCATCATCCTTGCATTTTTCTTGTTGACTTATACTAATTGAATCATTCTGAAGCTAACCATGCCATTCAATTGAGTTTTCGTGCCTTATATGGGAATCCACCATTGGAGCTCGCTAGGTTTTCCAAGCTGTAAAATTAGGGCTTTGCGCTTGGGGAAAAATTGGCCAACAAGACCTGGACCACTGAACTCACGACCTTCATACGAATTGATTACACTAGTCGCGCTCAATTTATGAGCCACCATACGCTAATCGCTATTATCATGTTCTTCATTTAGTGGGGGTTTAAAACCCCCGCTATCCATCTGTTTTTTTACAGGCCAAAGCAAACGAGTGGAGAAGAAGATGAGGTGTAAGCCAGCGGTTGGTGCGTTTGAATGTTTGGCGCGTTTATCAGCGTAGTGGATGTTTTCCCATATTATGTTTTCTTATTATATTGCATACGAATAAACGTGTTAGCTCAGATGGCTGGATGTGTGTTTGGTAAGTCTTGGGACCTGGGTTCGATTCCCAGGTCCCCTCCCTTTCTCATATTATTTTGTTTTCCATGTTCCTACGCAGCGTGCATTCCAGGGGTTCATCATACACCCAATGCCAAAGCTTGCCAAATGTCCTGGAAGATGAATCTGAAGGTCAGGATGGGAGGTCCAGGGAACACCCCAGTCAACGCATATGCACGTGGCCAGAAAAGTCAAAAGAGGCCTCCAATAAATGGGCCAGATTGCTGGCAATTTACCTCCTAAATTGGGGTCAACACCCCCCATTGGTTTGCATTTTTTTTCTCTTTTTATTTTTTCCTCTTATTTATTTTAATTACATTATTTATTTTATTTTAATTCTTTAAATTAATTTTCTCTTTAACATAAAAAATAACAAAAAAAAATCAGAAAGACAAAAAATATAAATATATTTTATTTAAATGTTCATTTTTGTAAATAATTAATTTAGTTCTAATTCTAGGTTTTAATTGTAATATTTTTTTTAATAAACTAAAAAATGTAGAATTAGGGTTTTAAATACTTTTATCCTTTTTTCTTTTCTTTTACCATTATTAATAACTAATTATTTATTTTTGTAAATAACTTGCCATGTAAATAATTAATTAAAACTAGGTCAAATTTAGACATTTTTTTTAACAAATTAAAAATAGTTTAGAATTAGGGTTTGAATTTCATTTAATTTTCTTACTAATTCCATAAATACAAAAACTCAAAAATAATTTCCTTTTTCCTTATTTAACTTAATTAATTTCATTAATTCTAATTTAATTTCCTTAAAAGGGTCCAACGCCCTCGCATTCCCGACTTTACTTCTTCTCGCATTTTATTTTTATTTCTTTTTGTGAACATAATGTATTTATCCCAAAGCCATGTAATAGATTGAGTAGGACATTTATTCTCCGCATTTCTTATTTTATTTCAAATCGGGTCTTGGACTAATTTGGCGATGTAGACCCGCGCCTTTGTAATAGCGTAGGAATTTTACCTTCTCGCATCTTTTAACTGTTAATAATTTGCATGAAAGAATGAATGTCAAAATAAAAGCAATACGTAGATCACCAATACATGGACAAGATAAACATAAATGAACATGACACACAAATCACACACCACCCCTAGGGTACGCCTCACTGTTGCCTTGCCCCTCGAAAAGTGGTCGTCGAGTAGAGGACGTTTTAGTAAGTCCTCATGTCCTTGAACATGGCATGAGGGTAGCTTCTAAGGTGTCTTCCCATTACTCTGGTGACCACAATGTCCCGAACCCTCGAATTGACCCGAACACCTCCAACGGTGGTGCTACCTACCTCTCAATGGTGGGATGGCACTACCTTAAGGACATTTACACAGACGAATTCCTTAGGGTAGGTAGACAACTCGTAGATACTTGCTCTAATTTCAAAACGAATCAAAAACTTCTTTTCACACCGACACCTTTTCAAAAAGCTTTCGAAAGCAACTTTTCAAACACTCTTGAGGACTGATACAAGAGTCGAACTGAAATTTTCAAAGAAACTTTTTTTAAAACCCACAGTTGAAAAGCAAATAAACAATTTTGAAAACACAAATGAGCAAGTATCTAAGAGCCCATGGATAACCATGGATAGAAAGGGTGCTAACACCTTCCCTTTCTATAAATCTACCTCCCGAACCGAGAGCAATCTCTATAAGGAATTTTTCTGTGCTTTTGTCCTTTCCATTTGGAGAAAATAAAAGACGATGGCGACTCTTGCTTCCGCGACATTTCACGAAACCAGCTTTAAACAGTCAGTTCCAGATCCACCGATCACACCCTCCAAACTCAAGAAAACATCTCTAAAGGTCTTTCCTGTGCTTTTTCACCTTTCCTTATTGGATAAAAGAAAAGTCGGTGGCGAATCTTGCTAAACCGCAACATTTGCAAACACAAACGCAAAACAACCCAAGTCAGCTCTCCCACCGTATCACACTATGGAACATTTTAGCAATGTCGTTTAGGGACTAGATCGTTTACCGAAGGCAACATCAAGGGACATCGAGGGACTACGATCTCTTATCGAGGGTATTTTCTAAAACGCCCATATTCGAGGGACATGACTATTTTTCGATAGGCGACAAAATGGGATTACCCTAAGAGTGCTAGTGTGCATGTGTGTTTAATTTTCATGCATTTAGTCTTGATTAGGGTTATCTATTTGTTGATTTTATGTCTTGTCCTACACACCCTAATTACTAGCATTTATATTTGAAAGCAATAAATTGCAGAAATGTAAAGGTCATACGCTATTACATCATTTAGGGATGGGGGTACAAATTTACAAATGGGGGGTTGCAAGAATTTAAATCCTATTTAACTATTACAACCATATTGAAATGTACAATGCAAGAAAGAAAAAGGACTTGTTTTGAAAATGGTTTTTTGTCTTAATGAATAAAAAAAGAAATAAATTAATTAAAAAAAGAAAATATTTTTATGTCTTTTTTTATATTAATAAAAAGGATGTTAATGTTAAAAATGATAAAAAGGGAAAATAACGAGAGAATAGAATCAACATGTTGCTAAAAGAAAAACAAAGGGGATCAGAAGTTCTGATGCCAGGCGTGCTGTGATTCAGAAAGAAACGTCAGAGGCAATTAGAAGTTCTGAATTGATATACTCTGAGGTCCTGCAAGAAACGTTAGAGGGAAAAAGAAATTTTGGGTTGCTACGTGTTGAATTTCTGAATGTTAGAATAATAAAAAAATCTTAGAAACTCTGTATGTGTTAAAACAATGAGGAGAACTCAGAAGTTCTGTGTTGTTCTAAAACAGTGAGTGAAAATAAGAAATTCAATGTGTTAAAACAGTGAGGAGAACTCAGAAGTTCTGTGTTGTGCTAAAATAATGAGTGAAAGTCAGAAGTTTAGTGTGTTAAAATAGTGAGAAAATCCTAGAAGTTCTGTGTGCTTAAACAGTGAGAAAATCATAGAAGATTTGTGTGTTAAAACAGCAAGAAGAACTCAGAAGTTCTGTGTTGTGCTAAAACAGAGAGTGAAGATCAGAAGTTAAGTGTGTTTAAACAGTGAGAAAATCATAGAATTTTTGTGTGTTAAAACAGTGAGTGAAAACCAGAAGTTCAGTGTGTGTTAAAATGGTGAGGAGAACTCAGAAGTTCTGTGTTACATTTTAACTTTTTCCTCATATTAATCAGCACATCATCAATTTATTCAGTTATTAACAAATAGCAAATCATAAGGATAAAAACACAACAATTTATAGAAGTTCTAATTCTAATTCTGAGCCTAGCCTTATTCAAGAAGCTCTAATCCACAGTTTTTCTACCTATGCAATGATATGGACAACATTAATACTATGATATTTACATATTTAATGACGTTCTGAATGAAAAGATGCAAAGTCAGAAAGACTCACCTTGAATCTGGAACGTGTGTTTGGAACTTGGGCTGCTGCCTTTAGTTGTTTTGGAGTTAGTGAGAGTAACAGAACAGTGGTTATGTTCTTTGATTCAAAGGGAAGAACAAAGGTTTTGTTTAGGATTTGAGAAGGGTTTTTTATTTCCTTTTCTTTCCTTGATAACTCTCTCTCTCTCTATCTCTCTCTCTCTCTCTCTCTCTCTCTCTCTCTCTCTCTCTCTCCAAAAGCCAGCCCCTTGAAAGTGTGATGGAGCAACTTATTTGTAGGTGAATTTGATGTGGTTTTGGGGGGAAAAACAAATGGGATTTAAACTTTTTTGGCATACTATTCCATTGTGTTTTGATCATAACTTTTTGTATTTGGTGCAAATATGGGATTTGGGAAAATGCAGGCGTGGACTGGATTAGCTGCTGGTTATAGTATTATGTTGTATTAGTGCAACAGGTTGTTAAAATGAGGTTTTGGTATCTGGTGATTCTCTGATCGCAGAAGATCAGAATGAGATTCGAAGGGTAATGTTCTAACTGAAGCGTTGAACATAGCCTTCACATGCTGAAGAAGCATGTTCTGACCGAAGAGCATCACTTCCATATGTTCTGATTGAAGCATCATGTTCTGAACCGTGTTTGCAAACTCTGACTGCACTTGCGTGGAGGCTGGCCCAGAAGTTCTGAAGTATCATATCCTCTTAACACTTAGAAAATTTTCTAAATGCTTAAAAAATTTGATTTTTTTCAAAGTAATTTCTGACTTCTGATTTTTGATGAACCAATTTCATGTCTTGATGAAATATAATTGTTGAAACTTGATTTTTGATCCAAAAGTCAAAGTTTGACTTTTTTCAGTGTGCATTTGACCATTTTGCCCTTGTGAATGACTTTCTTTAGAAAATTGTAATCTGAGACTTGAAACTTGCCAGAAGCAAACCTAAGGGTCTAGAATGATCTTTTGAGAAATGAGAGGGCAAATTTTGGGGTACAAAAGTTGCCCCTGTTCAATCTTCTTAAACCTGAAGAGTTAGATTGACGAATCTGCCATTCGTGACTTGAGGGTAGAAGATGATTGAACACTAGAGTGCCCAGAAATTTGCACTTGATGATATTGTGGTTGAGGTGTAAGGAATGGGCTTAAAGATGCCATTTGGAGAAATTATGGAGAGTTGTCAGAGATGGGCTTATAGATGCCATCCAAAGGTGATTGTTGATAGAAATTAGACTAAGTCTGAATTTGACTTCAACTGGAAAAGAATCAGAATAAATCTTAGAGCGATTTATCTGAACCAGGGGAAATGTCTACTAGAAAGAATCAGGATAAACCGTTGAGAGGTTTAAAATGAACCAGCAGAAGTCTTAGATTTATCTTTGACTGGAATGGAAATCATAAGAATCTTATGATCGATTCAACTGAACCAGACAAAAGTCTTGGAATATCTTCAACTGGAATAGGAATCAGAGAGATCTTAATGTTGATATGACTGAACCACAGAAGGTCTTAAATTAAATTTGAATGGAATGGAAATCATAAGAATCTTAGGATCGATTCAACTGAACTGGACAAAAGTCTTGGAATATCTTCAACTGGAATAGGAATCAGAGAGATCTTAGTGTCGATCTGACTGAACCAGAGAAGGTCTTTTTTGATAATAATGTATGATGAAGGAATCTTGGATGATTACTACCTCAGCAGGATGATGAAGGAATCTTGGACGATTACTACCTCAGAAAGATGATGAAGGAATCTTGGACGACTACTACCTCAGCAAGATGATGAAGGAATCTTGGACGACTACTACTTCAGCAGGATGATGAAGGAATCTTGGATGACTACTACCTCAGTAGGATGAAGGAATCTTGGACGATTACTACCTCAGAAAGATGATGAAGGAATCTTGGACGACTACTACCTCAGCAGGATTATGAAGGAATCTTAGACGACTACTACTTCAACAGGATAATGAAGGAATCTTGGACAACTACTACCTCAGCAGGATGAAGGAATCTTGGACGATTGCTGCTTCAAAAAGATGATGAAGGAATATGGGAAAATTACTACCTAGACAGGATGACGAAGGAATCTGAGACGATTGCTACTCCAAAAGATGATAAAGGAATCTGGGACGATTACTACCTCGACAGATGATGAAGGAATCTGGGACGATTACTACTCCAAAAAGATGATAAAGGAATCTTGGACGACTACTACCTCAGTTGGATGATGAAGGAATCTGAGCGATTGCTACTCCAAAAAGATGATGAAGGAATCTGAGACAATTGATACTCTAAAAGGTGATGAAGGAATCTTGGACGACTACTACCTCAGCGGGATGATGAAAGAATCTGAGACGATTGCTACTCCAAAAAGATGATGAAGGAATCTTGGACGAATACTACCTCAGCAGGATGATGAAGGAATCTGAGACGATTGCTACTCCAAAAAGATGATGAAGGAATCTTGGACGACAACTACCTCAACAAGATGATGAAGGAGTTTGAGATGATTGCTACTCCAAAAATATGATGAAGGAATCTTGGACGACTACTACCTCAGCAGGATGATGAAGGAATCTGAGACGATTGCTACTCCAAAAAGACGATGAAGGAATCTTGGACGACTACTACCTCAGCAGGATGATGAAGGTATCTGAAACGATTGCTACTCCAAAAATATGATGAAGGAATCTTGGACGACTACTACCTCAGCAGGATGATAAAGGAATCTGAGAAGATTGCTACTCCAAAAAGATGATGAAGGAATCTAGGACGACTACTACCTCATCAAGATGATGAAGAAATTTGAGACGATTGCTACTCCAAAAAGATGATGAAGGAATCTTGGACGACTACTACCTCAGCAGAATGATGAAGGAATCTGAGACGATTGCTACTCCAAAATGAAGATGAAGGAATTTGGGAGGATTACTACCTCGACAGATGATGAAGGAATCTGGGACGATTACTACCTCGACAGATGATGAAGGAATCTGGGACGATTACTACTCCAAAAAGATGATGAAGGAATCTTGGACGATTACTACTCCAAAAAGATGATGAAGGAATCTTGGACGACTACTACCTCAGTAGGATGGTGAAGGAATCTGAGACGATTGCTACTCCAAAAAGATGATGAAGGAATCTTGGACGACTACTACCTCAGCTGGATGATGGAGGAATCTGAGCGATTGCTACTCCAAAAAGATGATGAAGGAATTTGAGACAATTGATACTCTAAAAGGTGATGAAGGAATCTTGGACGACTACTACCTCGGCGGGATGATGAAAGAATCTGAGATGATTGCTACTCCAAAAAGATGATGAATGAATCTTAGACGACTACTACCTCAGCATGATGATGAAGGAATCTGAGACGATTGCTACTCCAAAAAGATGATGAAGGAATCTTGGACGACAACTACCTCATCAAGATGATGAAGGAGTTTGAGATGATTGCTACTCCAAAAAGATGATGAAGGAATCTTGGACGACTACTACCTCAGCAGGATGATGAAGGAATCTGAGACGATTGCTACTCCAAAAAGACGATGAAGGAATCTTGGACGACTACTACCTCAGCAGGATGATGAAGGTATCTGAAACGATTTCTACTCCAAAAAGATGATGAAGGAATCTTGGACGACTACTACCTCAGCAGGATGATGAAACAACTGGCTGAAAATCATCAAAACAATGAAGTCGCCATCGAACGTCTTTTATCCCACATGTAGGGAAAGGTAAACATCGAGAAAACCTGAGAAGGGAGAAGTCACGGTCTTGCGACCGAGAGATCGGGTAAGGGAGTATGTTACTCGAGGGGAAGGTATTAGCACCCCACACGCCCGTAGTACTCTACAGTATCCACTCTTGTTATCTATCTTATGGGTGTGTTTAATCTATGCTTACTGTTTATTGTACTACTGAAGGGAATGCATGCAAAATAAAGGAGAAAAGAATGTAGGGAAAATAAAATTATGCTCGCATGGGCCCTACCCCAATGCCTACGTATCCTTTTTGAGGAATCAGAGCTACCGTAGTTCGGCTCATATGTTTTTGTCTGTTTTGTGTTTTTTATGGACAATGTTAATTCCGCCTTCTGCCGCAGCTCGACCTTTGGAGACTTATGCGTTGGCACAGAAGTAAATTAATCATGTCCTTACCTGAAAATGGTTTTAGAGAAAAGGTGCTCGAGTGCACAAAATGGTTTGAATTTGTTTTGTGTTTTGTTACCTTGAAAAAGGGTTTAACTATGATTAGCATGTTTTGATTTGCTAAGAAGAGAAGTTTTTGTTTTAGATGCAAGGATGCAAAAAGGGAAAGAAAAGAGTCTAAGGGAGACTAGCCTATTTCTAACCAAATGTTATCATACAATGGTGGTCTTAAGGTTTGGATTAACAAAAGGGAACGTCTACCTAATGTCAGCATGCATGGTTTGCAACCTAAGGTCTAACTTGCGTCCAAACAGAGCAAGCGTATACTAAGGGAACATGGTATGTACAAGGATAAAGTAAGCAAGCCAGCAAAAAAAGCACACCTAAAGGGATCCTGCCTAGGTTAGCATGTCGAAGAAAAGTCTAAAAAAACTATCCTATAGGGAGCATGCAATGAGAGCGAAGTCGTGATCTCATTTTCTAAATTGAGTGACTCATCGATCGGAAAGAAATAAAGGAAAGTGATAAAACCCTATAGGGAGCATGCACTGAGAGCAAAGTCGTGATCTCAATTGCTAAATTGAGTGACTCATCGATCGACAAGGAAGTAAACAAACATAAGCACAACACATATAGAAAATGAAGTGCGGAATGCCTGCTACAGGTCTTTAAACAGCGTCTTCGAGCGCACGCTCTTTATTTCCTACTTCACATGATATCTAGAAAGTGGTAAAGTGCAGGAATAAAATAGAGTTGGGACGATACCGAACGGAGATGGTCCGTTGCCTCTTCATAACCATGCAAGTGATAAGAAAACTCTACAGAAAGCTTCCTCGAATTTCCTTGATGAAGATTGCACTCTAAATTACTTTGAATAACTTCTTGCACTCTCCTCCCATCTCTTTTATTTAATAATATCACACATAATTGCAATAAAATTTTCATATATTTTTATCAACACGAAACTTCAGTCAAAAATCATGAAAGAAATTATCAAAATTACTACTCAAAATTATAACAACAAAATGAAAATAAAAAGAAACCAGGAGGTATGAAGGCCATGCCAGGGGTGTGAATGGAACAGCATATGCTACAAGCAAGTGAATTCTGAGCCCAACAGAAATGAACCCAATAAGCATTTTTGTTTATGATCTGGAGGTACCAAAAAACAATGGTGATGGGCCTGAGGATGAGAAAGTTTCCGGTCCATGGTGCTATTATTCATCATAAAACAAAATAATAATTAAAAAATTGAAATAATTAAAGAAGAGATTAGGGTTACTAATTCCCTTCGTCCTCTCAAACTCGGTTGCGGCGGCCCATTTCCTGTAGGATTCGCCCTCTCTTTTCTTCGATCCAAGGTACCATATGCTTTAGCTTAAACTTGCTTTCGTCTTCAACTTTCAGTCGCAGTTCTCATGGTTCTTTGAGTACTACTTTGATCGGTCTCCACAGCTCAACACCTTCTTGTTTCGTTCATCCGATTCTGTGCATTTTTCATTGTTGAAGTTGTTCCGTTGCGACCACCACCTGAATCTTCCCCCAATCGCCAATTCAAGCTAGCGAACAAAGACTCAAACTCATTATCGTTCGACTCAGTGATGCTCTCACCATCACGGATACATCATGAACATCAACGGTCCACTTGATTCTCACTGCTTCTATTTTGATTCGGTTTCTCTGTGTTTCTGTTCGTGTGTTGTTGCTGTGAATTACAAATTCGTGATGTTATTGTCGAGGTTGAGATACGAGGTGATAGAGATGCTGCAATGACTTTGCAATGAAGAGGATCAAAGATTGAAGAGGTGTAATGATGATTTAAGAATTTACGAAGATCAAGATGATGTTGTTATTGCTTTTGCCGGTTGAAGAATATTGAAAGGATGATGATGGAGAATGAAGGTTGAGATTGAGGAAGATTAAAGGTGCGTGAAGATGAAGATGTGGTGAAAGTGTCAGTATGAAGGAGACCAAAGAAAGAGTTCGTGAAGGATCAACAAGAATCCGTTTGATACGCCTTTGACGGTGTTGCAGTGACCAGAAATGCAATTACAAATCAGGTAAATCCTCCACTCCATTCTTCTTCTGTTCTTGCAATTTTGATTCTGATTTGTGAATTGGTGTTGTTTGTGAAGCAGATGTTGAAGGTTAAAGTGATTTTTTGATGATGATAGTGGTAATTGTTTACCTTCTTCTTCTACGATTTCAGATCTTTGTGTACTCCATGCGATTCAGTTGCGTTGTTGTTTGATGCAGGGAACATGAGCGGTGAAGCTAAAGTTGAAGATGACGCGTTCTTTGGAGATTGAAGATGTGAAGTTGTATCAAGAAAATGGAATAGAGAGAGAAAGCTTTGATTGAAGATTCTTGAGGTGAGTTTTTCTAATCTTTCTGGGTTGAATCATCAATGTTGTGAATATCAATTTTGTTATATCTGGAAAGTATGTTAGAGTTCCTCTGAAAGTTAGTTATGAGGACTGGTTTTCAGTTAGCTTTCTGTTATGGTATGAAGTTGATGAGCTGGCATCGGTTATGGTAGTTATAGGGTGGTTAAGAAGTTTTGGTTGTAACTGTTTTTGGGTTGGTTAAGTTAGAAAAACTGTTATAAACTCTTTTTTATGTGTAGGGCTATTTTGGAATTGGATTTTTATGAATTTTAAAGTGAAAGCAGGTTACTTAATTTTCCTCTAGTTAAGGCAGTCTTGATATTAATCACCTCTTTTTCCTTTATACTTGAATAGGTTTGGAAGTGGAGAAGTTGCAAAGTCACAGTTAAGCCATTAAGTAATAAGCATGAATATTGGTCGTGGAATTAGAAGAATGAGAGTGAAGATGGATAAGTTTTGCATAGGTTTAAGAAGGGTTAACAAGTAGTGTGCTGACTTTGGTCAAAACTTGTAATATTTTTATGTAATTCTGTTTGTGGTAATGGTGTAGATGGACATTATTTTGAATACTATCTTGTAATGAATATCTTGTAATGAAATAATATTCCCTTGAATAAAATTCGAAACTCTTTTTCCTCCGGATTGTATTTGAAATTCTATTTTCCACTTCAAACTTGCAAGCTCGAGTAAGAACCATGTGGTGGTAAGGAAAAAGCCCAAATTTTTTAAGGACTTTGGTTAAAAGATTTAAACCTTTGATGTGATATTCTAATTCCACCATTTCTCCCCAAACTCTTGTATAAGGTTCAAAATACTGACTTGTAACCCAAATAACCAAGCCGACCATACTTTGACAAATGACAAAATCCAATGAAGCCCTAACGTTGAAATATGCCATATGATAGCCCCAAAGAAACCTAATTGCACTGATTCATGCTCATAGAATAAGACTTTACCCAACGAGCCTCTTGATCACCCCATGAACAGGGAAATAAACCCTAACTTCCAAAGATAAGTGCTAACACACTAAAGAAACATCTCACTTCATGAACCCATAGAATTTTCTTGTCTAAGTTTAGAGCCTTTTGAAAGAAGTCCAGTTGAAAGTCCTGCATCATAAGTAACAATGAAGTTACCCCTCACATGATGAACAAACCCAAGCACTGAGAACAAACCCAAGATAATTATAAGACCAAACCCCAAGATTTATCTGATAATTCCAAGCATAAGGAAGCAAACCCTTAATCCATGATTAATGAGAACCTCAGCTAAAAGCAACCTTCATAAGATGGAACCTCGATTTTAAAAACCATGGATCCAATGCTAAGCTTATTGATTAATGATGCATGACGTGTCAAATGACCTAATATTGTGTATGCACATGAAATGAAGAGTGCAAGATGCGTAAGCTAGATAAAGGCAAAGGGGTAGGACAAATTTGGGGTATTACAGCTGCCCATATTTAATCGTCTTAAACCTGAAAGTACGATTGGCGCGTGCCTTTCAGAAGTTCAAGGTTGAAGATGATTAAATACCAATGCCAAAAATTTGTCCTGAGAGAGAGTAAGTGTTTTCTTTATTTATTTTTGTGTTATCTGCTGGGGAAAAGAAATTGGTTTTTTCAATAAAGAGACAAAGATTGGACTTGTAACGTGGCTTGATGCCAATACAAGACAAATGGTTGGTATGAAAAGACAGCGGACGGGGTCTACAGGCGACCTACGATCCTAAGGTAACACATGAGAGTGATATGACTGAGAACCTAGCCAAAGGGCGATCTCAGGTTCTAAGGCAATGTAAATGGAAAGAACCTAGCCAAGAGGCAATCTCAGGTTCGATGATGATTTGAGGGAAGAACCTAGCTAGGAGGCGATCTCAGGTTCGACGATGATTTGAGGGAAGAACCTAGCCAAGAGGCAATCTCAGGTTCGACGGTGACTTGAAGGAAGAACCTAGCCAAGAGGCGATCTCAGGTTCTAAGAAGGTGATCTAAGGAAGAACCTAGCCTACGGGCGATCTCAGGTTCGACAGTGATTTGAGGGAAGAACCTAGCCAAGAGGCGATCTCAGGTTCTAAGATGATCTAAGGAAGAACCTAGCCTACGGGCGATCTTAGGTTCGACGGTGATCTAAAGGAAGAACCTAGCCAAGAGGCGATCTCAGGTTCAACGATGATTTGAGGGAAGAACCTAGCCAAGAGGCGATCTCAGGTTCGATGATGATTTGAAGGAAGAACCTGGCCAAGAGGCAATCTCAGGTTCGATGATGATTTTATGGAAGAACCTAACCAAAAGGAGATCTCATGTTCGAAGATGATTTTAGGGAAGAACCTAGCCAAGAGGCGATCTCAGGTTCGACGATGATTTGAAGGAAGAACCTAGCCAAGAGGCGATCTCAGGTTCGACGATGATTTGAAGGAAGAACCTAGCCAAGAGGCGATCTCAGGTTCGACGGTGATCTGAGGAAGAACCTAGCCTACGGGCGATCTCAGGTTCGACGATGATTTGAAGGAAGAACCTAGCCAAGAGGCGATCTCAGGTTCTAAGATGATTTGAAGGAAGAACCTAGCCAAGAGGCGATCTCAGGTTCGACGGTGATCTGAGGAAGAACCTAGCCTACGGGCGATCTCAGGTTCGATGATGATTTGAAGGAAGAACCTAGCCAAGAGGCGATCTCAGGTTCAACGATGATCTGAGGAAGAACCTAGCCTACGAGCGATCTCAGGTTCTAAGATGATATGAGGAAGAACCTAGCCTACGGGCGATCTCAGGTTCTAAGATGATCTGAGGAAGAACCTAGCCTACGGGCGATCTCAGGTTTGACGATGATCTGTGGAAGAACCTAGCCTACAGGCGATCTCAGGTTCTAAGATGATCTGAGGAAGAACCTAGCCTACGAGTGATCTCAGGTTCTAAGATGATCTGAGGAAGTACCTAGCCTACGGGCGATCTCAGGTTCGACGGTGATCTGAGGAAGAACCTAGCCTACGGGCGATCTCAGGTTCGACAACGATCTATGGGAAGGAACCTAGCCTATGGGCAATCTCAGGTTCGACGATGATCTGGGGGAAGAACCTAGCCTATGAGCGATCTCAGGTTCTAAGATGATCTGAGGGAAGAACCTAGCCTATGGGCGACCTCAGGTTCGACGAAGGTGAGGGAAGAACCTAGCCTATGGGCGATCTCAGGTTCGACGGTGATTTAAGGGAAGAACCTAGCCTATGGGCGATCTCAGGTTCGACGATGATCTGGGGGAAGAACCTAGCCTATGGGTGATCTCAGGTTCGACGATGATTTGAGGGAAGAACCTAGCCTATGGGCGATCTCAGGTTCGACGATGATCTATGAGAAGAACCTAGACTATGGGAGATCTCAGGTTCGACGATGATCTATGGGAAGAACCTAGCCTACATGCGATCTCAGGTTCGACGATGATCTATGGGAAGAACCTAGCCTACGGGCGATCTCAGGTGCGACGTTGATCTATGGGAAGAACCTAGCCTACGAGCGATCTCAGGTTCGACGATGATCTAAGTAAGAACCTAGCCTACGGGCGATCTCAGGTTCTAAGATGATCTAAGGAAGAACCTAGCCTACGGGCGATCTCAGGTTCGACGATGATCTAAGGAAGAACCTAGCCTACGGGCGATCTTAGGTTCTAAGATGATCTAAGGAAGAACCTAGCCTACGGGCGATCTTAGGTTCTAAGGAAGTGATCTAAGGAGGAACCTAGCCAAGAGGCGATCTCAGGTTCGACGATGATCTATGGGAAGAACCTAACCTATGGGCGATCTCAGGTTCAACGACGATCTATGGGAAGAACCTAGCCTACGGGCGATCTCAGGTTCGACGATGATCTAAGGGAGGAACCTAGCCTACGGACGATCTCAGGTTCGACGATGATCTATGGGAAGAACCTAGCCAAGAGGAGATCTTAGGTTCTAAGAAGGTGATCTAAGGAGGAACCTAGCCAAGAGGCGATCTCAGGTTCGACGATGATCTATGGGAAGAACCTAGCCTACGGGCGATCTTAGGTTCTAAGAAGGTGATCTAAGGAAGAACCTAGCCTACGGGCGATCTCAGGTTCGACGATGATCTGAGGAAGATCCTAGCCTATGGGTGATCTCAATTTCTAAGATGATCTGAGGAAGAACCTAGCCTACGGGCGATCTCAGGTTCGACGATGATCTGAGGAAGAACCTAGCCTACGGGAGATCTCAGGTTCTAACATGATCTGAGGAAGAACCTAGCCTACGGGAGATCTCAGGTTCGACGATGATCTGAGGAAGAACCTAGCCTACGGGCGATCTCAGGTTCTAAGATGATCTGAGGAAGAACCTAGCCTACGGGCGATCTCAGGTTCTACGATGATCTGAGGAAGAACCTAGCCTACGGGCGATCTCAAGTTCTAAGATGATCTGAGGAAGAACCTAGCCTACGGGCGATCTCAGGTTCTATGATGATCTATGGGAAGAACCTAGCCTACGGGAGATCTCAGGTTCGACGATGATCTAAGGAAGAACCTAACCTACGGGCGATCTCAGGTTCGACGATGATCTAAGGAGGAACCTAGCCAAGAAGCGATCTCAGGTTTGACGATGATCTAAGGAAGAACCTAGCCTACGGGCGATCTCAGGTTCGACGATGATTTGAGGGAAGAACCTAGCCAAGAGGCGATCTCAGGTTCGACGATGATTTGAAGGAAGAACCTAGCCAAGAGGCGATCTCAGGTTCGACGAAGGTTTGAGGGAAGAACCTAGCCAAGAGGCAATCTCATGTTCGACGATGATCTAAGGGAAGAACCTAGCCTATGGGTGATCTCAGGTTCGAAGAAGGTGATCTAAGGAGGAACCTAGCCAAGAGGCGATCTCAGGTTCGACGATGATCTAAGGGAAGAACCTAGCCTACGGGAGATCTCAGGTTCAAAGAAGGTGATCTAAGGAGGAACCTAGCCTACGGGCGATCTCAGGTTCTAAGATCTGTGGGAAGAACCTAGCCTACGGGCGATCTCAGGTTCTAAGATGGAAACATGGGTTACGACATGATGATTGTTTAGATAAGTGACATGGACGAGTGTTTAGGGAACTGACTACAAGACAAGAACTGGGTTTAGAACGACAAAACGTATTGGTTTTGCTGGGCATTGAGAAGGTGAAGGTCATCGACTAGGACTTTGGGCATGATACCCTCTTGTAGGGACGTATTGTTTTCCTTGAATGATTCAGGTCTTTTGTGTAAGGTACCTGATCTGGCTTATTCTTTGTATGCATGTTTGAATTTCTTTTTCCGCAAAGATCCATTCTGATGGATCGGCTACGCGCTTTTGAGGATGAAATGTTATGCAGTGATAACTATATGCAATGTGAAGAAATAAATTTCATGGGGATAAGAGTAGGCTTGCTGGGAACCATTGTTCATCACTGGGGATGCTAATATACATCGACGTTGGAAGCCTGCAGTACCAAAGATCGCTGGGGATACTGACAAAAATTTGCACTGGAGAGCCCATGACACCGAAGATTGTTGATGACTCTGTTGGAGATTAAGTTGCTGATGAAACGAGTCTTCAAGTACGATGCTGAATCCTGAATCGTACCATTGGGGAAGAGATAATCCAGATAGACTTCCACACATCCTGAACTAAAGAAGATGGTAGAACTGAATATGCCAAAGAATGGATATTGAACACCATGTGAATTTCTCCGAATACATGTCCCATGTTTACGCACACTGGGGAATTATCTCTTGAATCATTTGGGGATAAAAGATGGGCATGGACACCTATGAATGTCCCGGTTGAGCTCTGTGAATGCCCCGGTTTAGCTCTATGAATGCCCCAGTTTAGCTCTGCGAATGCCTCGGTTTAGCTCTGCGAATGCCCCGGTTTAGCTCCATTGGGGATGTTCTTGATTAGCTCCACTGAGGGTGCACTTGCGCGTGCCGAGTCAAACAACGATTCCAAACTTTCTGAATTCACTTGGGGAATCAGACCTGAAGTTGTCTGTAGCAGATGAAGGCAGCTTCGTGTGCTGGTGAGGTCAGAGTGACTGTTATGATGCTTTTAGCTGATTGTAGTGGTCTCGTGCAACATAAATGGCTTGAGCAACTTTGCAAGTACAAATGAGGAATGCCCCTGTCTGGAGGATCTCTGGGAAGATCTATGTTGAATAGAAGACCAGAATATTCGTGCCACAATAT
This sequence comes from Vicia faba, assembly GCA_948472305.1. NCBI lineage: Eukaryota > Viridiplantae > Streptophyta > Magnoliopsida > Fabales > Fabaceae > Vicia > Vicia faba. The sequence goes on from OX451737.1 coordinate 537,712,565, forward strand.
GATATGAGGTGGCCTGCCCCAATGTCTTGAGCCACGAAACAAACTGCTCTTGATTACAACTTTCTTGGAGAGATTTGTCGAATCTCGACGTAACCTCCCCAGGTTGAATGAATTCTGAATAGATCTCTCGACGTGATAGCCTCTGATTGATCGAGCTTGAAGAGATTTATCAACGTGATAGCCTCTGATTGATCGAGCTTGAAGAGATTTATCGACGTGATAGCCTCTGATTGACAGCTTTGAGGGAATGCCCCAGATTTGGCTAAACTTGGAGAGATCGACTCTTGACTTGATTGCCCCAGATTGGCAGGCTATGCTAACTTCATCCCTGAATTGTACTCAGACTGTGAAGTACCAAGAGGATTTCTCTTGACAGAATCACCGGTTAACATGCTGCTGGATAAGTCATTTCTCTTGTGGCAGCTGACTCTTGCTTCAACAGGGTATTCAAGCCTCTCTTCTCTGACAAGATTGAGCTCTTTACCGATTGTTCATTGTGTAAACTTACTTGATGTTAATCAGTTGTTTTGTATGCAGAATAATGTTTATTATGGGAATGATAATTCTAATGCAACACATATGCAAGTCTTGAAGTTTGAAAAAACTTTGAATGAAATGACGTCACGACTCTGTCGTGGACGAGTCACTAGCTAGAGAGAGACATTTGCAAATTCTTTTTTATGAAAGATAATGCAAGCATATGATGCCAACATAGATATTCAAACATACCTCTTAGGAGTCAGTTAAACGTTATCTCGTTGTAGCACGCTTTCAAATTGACCCATGCTTCAGTTAGGACTTTTATGGGTTGTAACGTGGCCTGGTTCACGATTTTATAAAAAAGGATTTAAGGCTCAAAATTATTTGGTGCCCACCCATTCTCCATGATGTTCTCCATTCCTACGTTCAGTTGACCCGATACAAGCATTCATCTCTCTAGAAGAGTTTGCGATGATTGAGGAACCACAGTGGTTTCTTGGACACGACAGTCACTTCACCTTTTGCTTTTGGTGTTTGATCACACGACTTTGTTCTTTGATGAGGATTTTCATTGGTAACCCTTTTCTCGCCTTTTAGGCTTTATTCAATTTCCTTCTTGTTTTCCCTAATTTTTGACTGGACAAATTCTTTTGAATTTCGATTTGGAAGTCCAGCGGGATGCCTCAATTTTTGCCTAAGCAACTTGTTTTCAAGTTTCGACTTAGCGAGGATTTTTGTTTCTTTCTTATTTGTATTTTTCATTTTGAACAAGTCGTTGATTTTTGCGTTGTTTTTTATTTGTCGGAAGTGATCGCGACTGCCTGAGTCTCTAGTAGATGATGGATAGCCATTATTGTATCGTCATTTGTTGACCTTTTGACGTGCGAGGGATACTCATTGGGGTATCGTTATTTGATGCACGTTGCTGATAGACAAAGGTTAACCATTGTGGTTTTGACTTCCCTCGACCTTTTGATGGATAACCATTGTTGTATCCTTGGATGCACACTCTTGATGAGTTCTGAATGCTTGATCAGATTAGCTGAACACTACCCTCCCCAAGGTTAAAATGAGGGTTTTTTCTGAACATAAAGGAAACTCCTACTTCGAAGGCTCAGAGGGGTTGACGAGGGTCTATCTCCCTTATATCTCTGGTGTTTGGGGATTGAAACAAGGCATGTACATCGTCAGCAGGGTCCTACTCAAAAGCATACCAACCCGAGATTTTGCGTTTTCAGATTATCGTCATCCTCCTTTGAATCTTTACCTAAGCATAAGACTAGGAAATTTGGCATCAATATGCAAGTAAAACATTTAAAGAGTGATAACAAATGGATGAGTAAAAATGAAAGGAACACTTCAAGACAAGCATACTTATTGCATTAAGATTTCCGTTCAAAAATAGACAAGTTTCTATATACAAGCGATGTTTAAACAAACAAGCAAGAATGCAAATGAAAATGCAGTAAAGAAACCACTGATTGCCATTGTTGAGGAGACTTGATTCCGTATGGACTTGCTGATTCTGATGACTTTTTGTAGTCTTGATGCTCAAATGTGCGAGAGAATTCTCTTTTGATATGATGTGAGCATGACAGTTTCTGAATTGATCCAGTCTTAGACTTGGTCTCTGGATGACATACCATCTTCAATCGATTGGCCAGGTTCCCCAGTATAATATGCATCACCAAGCATATCATGTCTTAAAGAAATAATAGACATCATCATCAGAGTTTCCATGACCTGGCTTATCTGAGTATTTAATCCATTATCTTCCTGCTTGAAGAAGTTTCTGACTATGAGCCAAAGCTTGCATGTACCACTCGGAGTTATTCCATAACTGATCTCTGAGCATGTGCGGTGAGAAATCAGGTTGAACCTTTGAAGAGAACCCCGGGTCTGAATAAGAATCCCCAATCTTCGAGTACCTGTCATGAATGCATGAATATGCATGGGGTGCATGAATGAATGCCATGTCATGTTCTGTCATTTCCAAGGAATTTGCGTGCTTTGATTTTGATTTTACGCAAGTAAGGAATGGAAGAGTTTAGCACAAGGCTTGCAAATGTGATTCCTTGGAAACAACAGAACATGTATGTTAAGCATGTGGTTAGCCATGTCATGTATGCAAAGGCATGAGATCAAAGAGGATCAAGATTCCATCATTCCTGAATAAGATTGCGGCACTGCTCTGAATCATGTGAGTATCATCAGATTAAAGGTCCGGCATAGCTTCTGCATATAAGAACCGAGTACCATGTGGATCTCCCATTGTACGGGGTCAAGGCTTCTGGAACATCAGATGTTGTTGAGCATTTCAGAACATGCTGGGAATACCAAGATTGAAGGCTTGAATGAACCTCCAAGTAAACAAGCCAGGAACTCAGAAAATAAATCTGAGAACCATACGGTCACCAACAAGATATAGCATCTGCATAAAGTCATAACAGAAATCCAGAACATAGCCATCAGAACCAATAGTCACCGTCTAATCATAGTCACCATCTGAGCATGAGTAACCATCTGAACATAGTCACCACCTATACCTGTAATAAGAATTCCCTCCCCGCTCACGGTGAAAACTAGGTCAGGGTAAGGCAATGGTAACTCAGAATCGAGGGTACTCCTGAAAAACTATCGCCGTATCACCTAAGTGAAAATGATAGCCCCTCATTTGTACCTCATCTGAGCGTGGACGACATGGCGGTGATAGTGAGACCTAATTCAACTAGTCGTTCATGTTCCACTATATTCCTAGGGTTCCTATGGTATACAGCTCTGGCCTGGGTATTGGGCCTTTTACCTAAATAGTAGCACCCACCCAAAAAGAAGCAGATCCAGTACAACAGTAGTATATGGAAGATAGTAAAATGCAATGCATATGTATGCTCAAGTATATACAAAATGAATGAATACTGAAAGCATAAAGATAAACACCGAAATGAAAGAAAGCAAGAGCTAGGAGCGACTCCGGGATGGACCAACATTTGGTCAACCTTTCCCCAGTGAAGTCGCCAACTGAAACAACCGGCTGAAAATCATCAAAACAATAAAGTCGCCATCGAACCTCTTTTATCCCACATGTAGGGAAAGGTAAATATCGAGAAAACCTGAGAAGGGAGAAGTCACGGTCTTGCGACCGGGAGATCGGGTAAGGGAGTCTGTTACGCGAGGGGAAGGTATTAGCAGCCCACACGCCCGTAGTACTCTACGGTATCCACTCTTGTTATCTATCTTATGGGTGTGTTTAATCTATGCTTACTGTTTATTGTACTACTGAAGGGAATGCATGCAAAATAAAGGAGAAAAGAATGTAGGGAAAATAAAATTATGCTCGCCTGGGCCCTACCCCAATGCCTACGTATCCTTTTTGAGGAATCAGAGCTACCGTAGTTCGGCTCATATGTTTTTGTTTGTTTTGTGTTTTTTATGGATAATGTTAATTCCGCCTTCTGCCGCAGCTCGACCTTTGGAGACTTATGCGTTGGCACAGAAGTAAATTAATCATGTCCTTACCTGAAAAGGGTTTTAGAGAAAAGGTGCTCGAGCGCACAAAATGGTTTGAATTTGTTTTGTGTTTTGTTACCTTGAAAAAGGGTTTAACTATGATTAGCATGTTTTGATTTTCTAAGAAGAGAAGTTTTTGTTTTAGATGCAAGGATGCAAAAAGGGAAAGAAAAGAGTCTAAGGGAGACTAGCCTATTTCTAACCTAATGTTATCATACAATGGTGGTCCTAAGGTTTGGATTAACAAAAGGGAACGTCTACCTAATGTCAGCATGCATGGTTTGCAACCTAAGGTCTAACTTGCGTCCGAACAGAGCAAGCGTATCCTAAGGGAACATGGTATGTACAAGGATAAAGTAAGCAAGCCAGCAAAAAAAGCACACCTAAAGGGATCCTGCCTAGGTTAGCATGTCGAAGAAAAGTCTAAAAAAAATATCCTATAGGGAGCATGCAATGAGAGCGAAGTCGTGATCTCAATTTCTAAATTGAGTGACTCATCGATCGTCAAGAAATAAAGGAAAGCGATAAAACCCTATAGGGAGCATGCACTGAGAGCGAAGTCGTGATCTCAATTGCTAAATTGAGTGACTCATCGATCGACAAGGAAGTAAACAAACACAAGCACAACACATATAGAAAATGAAGTGCGGAATGCCTGCTACAGGTCTTTAAACAGCGACTTCGAGCGCACGCTCTTTATTTCCTACCACATGATATCTAGAAAGTGGTAAAGTGAATGAATAAAATAGAGTCGGGACGATACCAAACAGAGAAGGTCCGTTGCCTCTTCATAACCATGCAAGTGATAAGAAAACTCTACAGAAATCTTCCTCGAATTTCCTTGATGAAGATTGCACTCTAAATTACTTTGAATAACTTATTGCACTCTCCTCCCATCTCTTTTATTTAATAATATCACACATAATTGCAATAAAATTTTCATATAATTTTATCAACACGAAACTTCAGTCAAAAATCATGAAAGAAATTATCAAAATTACTACTCAAAATTATAACAACAAAATGAAAATAAAAAGAAACCAGGAGGTATGAAGGCCATGCCAGGGGTGTGAATGGAATAGCATATGCTACAAGCAAGTGAATTCTGAGCCCAACAGAAATGAACCCAATAAGCATTTTTGCTTATGATCTGGAGGTACCCAAAAAAAATGGTGATGGGCCTGAGGATGAGAAAGTTTCCGGTCCATGGTGCTATTATTCATCATTAAACAAAATAATAATTAAAAAAATTGAAATAATTAAAGAAGAGATTAGGGTTACTAATTCCCTTCGTCCTCTCAAACTCGGCTGCGGCGGCCCATTTCCTGTAGGATTCGCCCTCTCTTTTCTTCGATCCAAGGTACCATATGCTTTAGCTTAAACTTGCTTTCGTCTTCAACTTTCAGTCGCAGCTCTCAGGGTTCTTTGAGTACGACTTCGATCGGTCTCCACAGCTCAACACCTTCTTGTTTCGTTCATCCGATTCTGTGCATTTTTCATTGTTGAAGTCGTTCCGTTGCGACCACCACCTGAATCTTCCCCCAATCGCCAATTCAAGCTAGCGAACAAAGACTCAAACTCATTCTTGTTCGACTCAGTGATGCTCTCACCCTCACGGCTACATCATGAACATCAACGGTCCACTTGATTCTCACTGCTTCTATTTTGATTCGGTTTCTATGTGTTTCTGTTTGTGTGTTGTTGCTGTTAATTACAGATTCGTGATGTTATTGTCGAGGTTGAGATGCGAGGTGATAGAGATGCTGCAATGAATTTTCAATGAAGAGGATCAAAGATTGAAGAGGTGTAATGATGATTTAAGAATTTACGAAGATCAAGATGATGTTGTTATTGCTTTTGCCGGTTGAAGAATATTGAAAGGATGATGATGGAGAATGAAGGTTGAGATTGAGGAAGATTAAAGGTGCGTGAAGATGAAGATGTGATGAAAGTGTCAGTATGAAGGAGACCAAAGAAATAGTTCGCGAAGGATCAACAAGAATCCGTTTGATACGCCTTTGACGGTGTTGTAGTGACCAGAAATCCAATTACAAATCACGTAAATCCTCCACTCCATTCTTCTTCTGTTCTTGCAATTTTGATTCTGATTTGCGAATTGGTGTTGTTTGTGAAGAAGATGTTAAAGGTTAAAGTGATTTGTTGATGATGATAGTGGTAATTGTTTACCTTCTTCTTCTACAATTTCAGATCTCTGTGTACTCCATGCGATTCAGTTGCGTTGTTGTTTGATGCAGGGAACATGAGCGGTGAAGCTAAAGTTGAAGATGACGCGTTCTTTGGAGATTGAAGATGTGAAGTTGTATCAAGAAAATGGAACAGAGAGAGAAAGCTTTGATTGAATATTCTTGAGGTGAGTTTTTCTAATCTTTCTAGGTTGAATCATCAATGTTGTGAATATCAATTCTATTATATCTGGAAAGTTTGTTAGAGTTCCTCTGAAAGTTAGTTATGAGGACTGGTTTTCAGTTAGCTTTCTGTTATGGTATGAAGTTGATGAGCTGGCATCGGTTATGGTAGTTATAGGGTGGTTAAGAAGTTTTGGTTGTAACTGCTTTTGGGTTGGTTAAGTTAGAAAAACTGTTATAAACTCTTTTTTATGTGCAGGCCTATTTTGGAATTGGATTTTTATGAATTTTAAAGTGAAAGCAGGTTACTTAATTTTCCTCTAGTTAAGGCAGTCTTGATATTAATCACCTCTTTTTCCTTTATACTTGAATAGGTTTGGAAGTGGAGAAGTTGTAAAGGCACAGTTAAGCCATGAAATAATAAGCATGAAGATTGGTCGTGGAATTAGAAGAATGAGAGTGAAGATGGATATGTTTTGCATAGGTTTAAGAAGGGTTAACAAGTAGTGTGCTGACTTTGGTCAAAACTTGTAATATTTTTATGTAATTCTGTTTGTGGTAATGGTGTAGATGGACATTATTTTGAATACTATCTTGTAATGAATATCTTGTAATGAAATAATATTCCCTTGAATAAAATTCGAAACTCTTTTTCCTCCGGATTGTATTTGAAATTCTATTTTCCACTTCAAACTTGCAAGCTCGAGTAAGAACCATGTGGTGGTAAGGAAAAAGCCCAAATTTTTTAAGGACTTTGGTTAAAAGATTTAAACCTTTGATGTGATATTCTAATTCCACCATTTCTCCCCAAACTCTTGTATAAGGTTCAAAATACTGACTTGTAACCCAAATAACCAAGCCGACCATACTTTGACAAATGACAAAATCCAATGAAGCCCTAACGTTGAAATATGCCATATGATAGCCCCAAAGAAACCTAATTGCACTGATTCATGCTCATAGAATAAGACTTTACCCAACGAGCCTCTTGATCACCCCATGAACAGGGAAATAAACCCTAACTTCCAAAGATAAGTGCTAACACACTAAAGAAACATCTCACTTCATGAACCCATAGAATTTTCTTGTCTAAGTTTAGAGCCTTTTGAAAGAAATCCAGTTGAAAGTCCTGCATCATAAGTAACAATGAAGTTACCCCTCACATGATGAACAAACCCAAGCATTGAGAACAAACACAAGATAATTATAAGACCAAACCCCAAGATTTATCTGATAATTCCAAGCATAAGGAAGCAAACCCTTAATCCATGATTAATGAGAACCTCAGCTAAAAGCAACCTTCATAAGATGGAACCTCGATTTTAAAAACCATGGATCCAATGCTAAGCTTATTGATTAATGATGCATGACGTGTCAAATGACCAAATGTTGTGTATGCACATGAAATGAAGAGTGCAAGATGCGTAAGCTAGATAAAGGCAAAGGGGTAGGACAAATTTGGGGTATTACAAATGATAAAGGAATCTGAGACGATTGCTACTCCAAAAAGATGATGAAGGAATCTTGAACGACTACTACCTCATCAGGATGATGAAGGAATCTTGAACGACTACTACCTCATCAGGATGATGAAGAAATCTGAGACGATTGTTACTCCAAAAAGATGATGAAGGAATCTTGGACGACTACTACCTCAGCAGAATGATGAAGGAATCTGATACGATTGCTACTCCAAAATGATGATGAAGGAATTTGGGAGGATTACTACCTCGACAGATGATGAAGGAATCTGGGACGATTACTACCTCGACAGATGATGAAGGAATCTGGGAAGATTACTACTCCAAAAAGATGATGAAGGAATCTTGGACGATTACTACTCCAAAAATATGATGAAGGAATCTTGGACGACTACTACCTCAGCAGGACGATGAAGGAATCTGAGACGATTTCTACTCCAAAAAGATGATGAAGGAATCTGGGACGATTACTACCTCAAAAGATGATGAAGGAATCTGGGACGATTACTACCTCGATAGATGACGAAGGAATCTGGGACGATTACTACCCCAAAATGATGAAGGAATCTTGGACGATGTTGCACCTAAAAATTTACCCTCTTGATTTAGGCTTATGTTTCATCATAAATATCATATTGCATTGCATTCATACATTGTGACGGGATCAAAATACTTTGTTTATCAAGTCTTCCTCAAGCCTTGAAGGTTGTTTGCATTGACAAGTTGCTCAAGTAGAAACTTATCATCTAAACCTATGGATCTTTCAAGCTCAAAAGTTATTGCATATCTCAAGATATTTCATCCATCTCTTTGTATCATTAAAGGATTGAAGTTTGTGTTTGATTATAAGAAGAATCACTCTTTTGATTCACCAGTCAAATTAGGGTTTTGTTTGATCAAGGCTATTGCTCAATGTACAAATCTTGGTTTGGAAGCTACAACATCTCATTGGTATTTGAAAAGTCTTTGTACAAGGAATTGGTCATGATACCCTGAGGATTTGATGTTTAAAAGATAATTCATAAGTCTCTTGAGATGTTGACCAAAAATAGGGTTTGGGTTTTTATCAGGATTTCTTGAGAATTTTGAAGTGAAACTTTGTACATGGCCTCTATATATTTGGAAGATTATATGTTTGAGGTCTTGATCATCAATTTTGAAGGGAAGTGGATTAATTGATTCAGAGGGGCAAAATGGTCATTTTGGTCAAAATCAGTCAAAGTCAAAGATGACCAAGGGAATTTTTGGCCAACCATAAATTCAAGGATGCACTTTTCATATTTCAAGTCCATTTTGGTCATTGGAACAAAAAAGATTGAGGTTTGGGTTGAAACTTGTTCTTGAAGAAACCCTAAAAGTTACTAATTTTGGAAAATAAGGACTTAATTTCAAAAATTCATAGTTTATTCACCCTTGATCAAGAAAATGCAAATGAAATATGATTGGAAATCTAAGAGAATGATCTTTCATCTCCTTTTGTTCTTATGTCCAAATTGAAATGGAATCAGGAGTTATGGTCTTTTGTAGTCACCAAAATTATAGGTCATTTTCCAAAATTAGTGAATTTAAAGCCCAATTTTGAGAAACTTAATGAACTCAATTTCAAAAACTCAAAAATAATGAATTGTAGATATTTTCAATACCTTTCCAAATTGTTCTCATTTGTATCAAAACTCAAAAGTATGAGCAAGTTGTGGACTTTGGAATTTTGAGGCTTTTCATTGAATTCATGCATGCCATGCAAATTGCAAATTGTTGATAACTTGATTTGTGGCCTTTTGTTTCACTTCAAACTTGGCCCATGACCAAAATGCAACGTACCAAGGCCCATCATGCCAAAGCTTGAGCTGCACATGGGCAAATGCAAAGGGAATTCATGATTTTGCAAAAAGTGGCATGAAGTTGCCTAATCACCAACACTAGCTTAATACAAGGATTTAAGTCTTAATTTTGTTGCTAATCTCTTCCTGAGGTAAAATGGACTGAAATGCACGTAAAAAGCAAGCCCACGCACGAGGGATTGGGGGGCTGCATGTGCATACTTGATTTTGGCCAAAAGAAGATTTCATTCTTTCCAAGAGCTTTCAACGCAAAAAACGTATCCTACCCTCCTCCTGATGCTCTATATATTGAGAAGCAAGCCTCAGAGAGCGTGGTTCGTGCTTCATTTCATCAATCAAAGTCAGAAACTCCATAGCTTGTTGCTCTGCATTTTTCTTCGATTCTTCCATCTCCCTTGCGCGTTTTGGTCAATTCTTCTTGCATTCTCTTCTCCTAGTGATAAGGATTGTAGATCGGCGCTTGATTTGCAACTGGAGCTAAGGAGACAGTAGATCCATTTTTCTCAAAGGTTTGAATTCTCAACTTTGGATTTTGATTTCTAGCCGTGCATTGTGAGATTTAAGTTCATAATCATGTTGTTTGAAGTCCATTAAGTGTTTTTGAAGCTTCAGAGATTTTAATTTGATCAGATATGCATGAATGATGCATCTGAAATTTTCTGTTCAAGTGAATTTTTGACATTTTTGCACGATTTGTTCTTGATCCATGGTTCATTATTTGTTTTGATTCAAATTGCAATGTGAAGTATGAAATGCTAGCTTGAATTTGCACGAAATTTCATGGAAAATTGTGTAGAATTGAGCATGTTATGTTGACTGGAAAATGAGAGGTTGAACTGGATCATGCACGCGTTTTTTCCCTAGCCAGAGGTTGAAGATGATTACGCGGCCTCCTCTGGTTGGTTGGCTTATTTTCTTTAATTCATTTGAATTTTGTTTTATAAATTGATTTCTATAATTTTATTTCTTACTCAAAAATGATTGAAAAATTCTGAAAAAATTATCACAAACTCAAAATAATATTTCTGACCTTGTGTATTTTTTTGTAATTTTTGAAAATGTTTTGGTTGGTTCAAAAATTCATAGGTTTAATTAATTAATTGATCAAAGTTTATTTTTATTTTAATAGTTCTATTGATCAAAAAAATCCACAAAAATTCTTTTAGACTCACTAAATAATGTAAAAATTGATTCTGACTTTGGTTTAACATTTTCTTTAATTTTGATTTAAAATTTATTTTCAAAGGTTATTTGTAATATTTGTTTGTTTTATTTTTAGTTCAATACTCCCCTTAATCAAAAAAATTCAACAAAAAATCATGTAAGCTTGTTTCTAGGCATGGAGTCAGAATATAATTTCATTTTTGACCTTTTGTTGATTTTTGGCTAAGATTTGATTTTTCCATTTAAATAATAGTTTAATTGATGATTATTTGTTTTTTTTTTATTTTAATATTTCCTATAATCCAAAAAATTCACAAAAGTTCAGGGATGTGTGTTTTTAGTTCTAATATTTGAATATAATTTTTGTTGGGCATTTTTATGACTTTTTGATTTAAATATTATTTTGATATGTGAATATTTGTTAATTGAATAATTGATTGATTTTAATTTCATTTTTGATTTTTCCTTAATTCAAAAAATGTGAAAAAATATATTTTCTGACATTTAGGGTTTCTTGGTGATTGGTATGACCTTATTTTAATTTGTTTGAATTTTGATCTTACTTAATCAATATTTAAGATTAGAAGTCAAAATTTAGGGTTTTGTTGCTTATGGTGCAATTTTCAAGTTCAAAACCCTTGTGCCTTGGATTTTTATTAGGATTCAAGTCCTGATTAGGGTTCATGAATGCATGGAGGATCTCAAAACCATTCATCTTGATTTTTTTAACTTGGTTTGACATTTTTCCATAAATTATTTTAAAAACTTGTCTAGCTTGGTAGTTTTGCCAACTAGTCTTTGAACTTTGAGCTTCATTCGGTCTCCTCCTTAATCATTCATGAACTTAGGGCTTGCATTCTGATTTCTATACCATTCAAAGATGCTAGTACTTTTTTGGTTGGAAGTATGGACTATTATTTCTATTTTTGATGTAATTGTGAAGTGAAGGTATCCAATTATGTTTGCATGTCTTGTTGCCATTTGTTTGATGGACAATGAACTTGAGTGAGGCCTATAATTGGTAACCTAATGATCATGTTGATTCTGATTGTCCATGTTAGCTTAAGCCATTTCATTTGAATGCCTCATGTTTGAATGTTTGAACCTTCTAGTGCATTATGTAGGTTCCATCTTTTATTATGTTCATGAAGTTGTGATTGAATTAATTGTGCATGATTAAAATGTGTTTGCTACCGACCTTCATGGTCTTTGTTCATTTTATTCTCAAGCTCTTATGATCCTTGATTGATATTCAATTGTCAATTCAACATGGTGATAGAAGGGAGCAATATTCCTCTGATTCTTTTGACCTAATCTGTGCATATGCTTGTTTCCTTTTGCCTATCATGTCTAATGTTTGTTAATTGCTACCATGTTGTCCTCACTTTTTCACCTTATGGAATACTAACTTGGTTGTTGAATGTGCGAGGTACTCTGAGAAAGTTGCCACTTTTGGCTTGAGGCTTTGGTGTTTCATTTCATTTGTGGAACACAATTTATTATATTTGTATTATCCTTGTGTTTGGCATGTTTGATGGTTTATGCAGGATATCATTTGATTGTGAATGTTACACATTGCCCATGGGATTTGTTCATATCTGATAAATTACTTGTATCCTCATGGCGTAATTTCTAAATTGATTTGTCTACTGATACCAGCTTGCTTGAAGTTCTCTGGGTTTCTTTTATTCTTGCTCAGTTGCTACAGATATTTATCCATTTGGTATTGCACTATCTCCTTTCTTCCATCCTTATTTTGCATAGTTCTTTGATTGCATGATGGGACCTCTGTTGCTGATATATGTCAGGAGGCCCTCTGGTTTTTGTCTAATGCATGTGTTATGTTTGTTTTTGATCGATGAGTCACTCAATTTTGAAATTGAGATCACGACTTCGCTCTCAATGCATGTTCCCTATAGGATGTTTATTGCTTTTCTTCTTTAATTGTTGATCGATGAGTCACTCAATTTAGAAATTGAGATCACGACTTCGCTCTCAGTGCATGTTCCCTATAGGATGTTTATTGCTTTTCTTCTTTAATTGTTGATCGATGAGTCACTCAATTTAGAAATTGAGATCACGACTTCGCTCTCATTGCATGTTCCCTATAGGATAGTTTTGTTAAGCTTTCTTTGACATGTTAATTAAGGTAGGAACCCATGTATGATAACATAGGGTAGGATTTTCCTTTATCCTCAACCTTAGGGTCAACCATTGTATGATAACACTAGGGATAGTGCTAGGCTAGTTTCCCTTAGTTGTTTTCCTTCCTTTGCATATTGCACCTTAAAACAAAAAGCTGTTTTCTTGGCAAATCATAAGACATTCCTAATAAATTCAAACCCTTATTCAAGATAAAAGATACAAACCAATCCTATTTGTTTGTGCGTCTCTTGATTTTGTTATCTTTTAGCCGATGTTTCTCCATCACACATTTGTTTGAAGTCGATGTTTCTCCATCGCACATGTTTGTTATCCTACTTTGATTCTCAATATCATTGTTGGGTGTGATGTTTTGTCATCCGTTTTACTGATGTTTCGCCATCTTTTCCATGACTTTGTTATCTTTTAGCCGATGTTTCGCCATTGCACATTTGTTTGAAGCCGATGCTTCGCCATCGCACATGTTTGTTATCCTACTTTGATTCTCAATATCATTGTTAGGTGTGATGTTTTGTCATCCAATTTATTGATTTTTTCCATCCTTGCCATGATATCTTTGTTACCTTTAGCCAATGTTTCACCATCGCACATTTGTTTAAAGCCGGTGTTTCGCCATCGCACGTGTTTGATTATCTAACTTTGACTCTCAATGTCACTGTTAGATGTGTTATTTTACCATTTGATATCTCGCCATCTTTGACATGTTACTTTGTTATTATTTAGTCATTGTTTTATCATCTCTTTTGTTTGTTTATTTTATTTGATGTTTCGTCATCTTGATTGTTTTTGTTGTCTTAACTAAAAAACACAAACCAACCAAAATATGTAAGCCGAACTACGGCTGCTCTGATTCCTTAAAAGGGATACATAGGCATTGGGGTAGGGCCCGATCGAGCACAACTTTTATTTTCCCTACATTGTTTTCTTTCGCATGCATTCCCTTTTCAGTTGCAAACCATAGACAATGGATTTGACCACACCCATTTAGATTAGACAACAAGAATGGATACCGTAGAGTACTACGGGCGTGTGGGGTGCTAATACCTTCCCCTTGCGTAACAAACTCCCTTACCCGATCTCTCGGTCGAAAGACCGTGATTTCTCCCTTTTAAGGTTTTCTCAATGTTTACCTTTCCCTCTCGGCGGGATAAAAGACGTTCGGTGGCGATTTCATTGATGTTTCATTAACATCCAGATGACAGGTTCCGGCCGCGTAGTTTCAGACGACTACTACCTCAGCAGGATGAAGAAGGAATCTGAGACGATTGGTACTCCAAAAAGATGATGAAGGAATATTGGACGACTACTACCTCAGTAGGATGATGAAGGAATCTGAGAAGATTGCTACTCCAAAAAGATGATGAAAGAATCCTGGACAACTACTACCTCAGCAGGACGATGGAGGAATCTGAGATGATTGCTACTCCACAAAGATGCTGAAGGAATCTTGGATTACTACTACCTCAGCAGGATGATGAAGGAATCTTGGACGACTACTACCTCAGTAGAATGATGAAGGAATCTAAGATGATTGCTACTCTGAAAAGATGATGAAGGAATCATGGATGACTACTACCTCAACGAGATGATGAAAAAAATCTAAGACGATTTCTACTCCAAAAAGCTGATGAAGGAATCTTGGACGACTACTACCTCAGCAGGATGATGAAGGAATTTGAGACAATTGCTACTCCAAAAAGACAATGAAGGAATCTTGGACGACTACTACATCAGCGGGATGATGAAGGAATCTGAGACGATCGCCACTCCAAAAAGATGATGAAGGAATCTTGGACGACTACTACCTCAGCGGGCTGATGAACGAATATGAGACGATTGCTACTCCAAAAAGATGATGAAGGAATCTTGGACGACTACTACCTCAGCAGGATGATGAAGGAATCTGAGACGATTGCTACTCCAAAAAGATGATGAAGGAATCTTAAACGACTACTCCTTCAGCAAGATGATGAAGGAATCTGAGACGATTTCTACTCCAAAAAGATGATGAAGGAATCTTGGACGACTACTACCTCGGCGGGATGATGAAGGAATCTGAGACGATTGCTACTCCAAAAAGATGATGAAGGAACCTTGGACAACTACTACCTCAGCTGGATGATTAAGGAATCTAAGACGATTGCTACTCCAAAAAGATGATGAAGGAATCTTGGATGACTACTACCTCAACAGGATGATGAAGGAGTCCGAGACGATTGCTACTCCAAAAAGATGATGTAGGAACCTTGGACGACTACTACCTCAGCAGGATGATGAAGGAATCTAAGAAGATTGCTACTCCAAAAAGATAATGAAGGAATCCGGGACGAATACTACCTCGACAGGTGATGAAGGAATCTGGGACGATTACTACCTCGACAAACGATGAAGGAATCTGGGACGATTACTATCCCAAAAAGATGATGAAGGAATCTTGGACGACTACTACATCAACAAGATAATGTAGGAATCTGAGATGATTGCTCCTCCAAAAAGATGATGAAGGAATATTGGATGACTACTACCTAAGCAGGATGATGAAGGAATCTGAGAAGATTTCTACTCCAAAAAGATGATGAAGAAATCTTGGACGAATACTATCTCATAGGGATGATGAAGAAATGTGAGACGATGGCTACTCCAAAAAGATGATGAAGGAATCTTGGACGACTACTACCTCAGCAGGATGATGAAGGAATCTGAGATGATTGCTACTCTAAAAAGATGATGAAGGAATTTGGGAGGATTACTACCTCGACATATGATGAAGGAATCTGGGACGATTACTACCTCGACAGATGATGAAGGAATCTGGGACGATTACTACTCCAAAAAGATGATGAAGGAATCTTGGACGATGACTACTCCAAAAAGATGATGAAGGAATCTTGGACGACTACTTCCTCAGTGGGTTGACGAAGGAATCTGAGATGATTGCTACTCCAAAAAGATGATGAAGGAATCTGAGACGATTACTACCTCGAAAGATGATGATGGAATCTGGGACGATCACTACCTCGACAGATGATGAAGGAATCTGGGACGATTACTACCCCAAAAAGATGATGAAGGAATCTTGGACGACTACTACCTCAGCAGTGTGATGAAGAAATCTCAGACGATTGGTACTCCAAAATGATGATGAAGGAATATTGGAAGACTACTACCTCAACAGGATGATGAAAGAATCTAAGAAGATAGTACTCTAAAAAGATGATGATGGAATCGTGGACAACTACTACCTCAACAGGATGATGAAGGAATCTGAGACGATTTCTACTCCACAAAGATGCTGAAGGAATCATGGATGACTACTACCTCAGCAGGATCATGAAGGAATCTGAGACGGTTGCTACTCCAAAAAGATGATGAAGGAATCTTGGAAAACTACTGCCTCAACGGGATGATGAAGGAATCTGAAACGATTGTTACTCCAAAAAGATGATGAAGGAATCTTTGATGACTACTACCTCAGCAGGATGATGAAGGAATCTAAGATGATTGCTTCTCCGAAAAGATGATGAAGGAATCATGGACGACTACTCCCTCAGCGGGATGATGAAGGAATATAAGATGATTTCTACTCCAAAAAGATGATGAAGGAATCTTGGACGACTACTACCTCAGCAGGATAATGAAGGAATCTGAGACGATTGCTACTCCAAAAAGATGATGAAGGAATCTTGGACGACTACTACCTCAGCGGGATGAAGAAGGAATCTGAGACGATTGCCATTCCAAAAACATGATGAAGGAATCTTGGACGACTACTACCTCAGCGGGCTGATGAAGGAATCTGAGACGATTGCTACACCAAAAAGACGATGAAGGAATCTTGGACGACTACTACCTCAGAAGGATGATGAAGGAATCTTGGATGACTACTACCTCAGCAGGATAATGAAGGAATCTGAGACGATTGCTACTCCAAAAAGATGATGAAGGAATCTTGGACGACTACTACCTCAGCAAGATGATGAAGGAATCTAAGACGATTGCTACTCCAAAAAGATGATGAAGGAATCTTGGCGGACTACTACCTCAGCGGGATGATGAAGGAATCTGAGACGATTGTTACTCCAAAAAGATGATAAATGAATCTTGGACGACTACTACCTCAGCTGGATGATGAAGGAATCTGAGATCATTGCTACTCCAAAAAGATGATGAAGGAATCTTGGATGACTACTATCTCAGCGGGATGATGAAGGAGTCCGAGACGATTGCTACTCCAAAAAGATGATGTAGGAATCTCTGACGACTACTACCTCAGCAGGATGATGAAGGAATCTTAGACGAATTCTACTCCAAAAAGATAATGAAGGAATCCGGGATGAATACTACCTCGACAGATGATGAAGGAATCTGGGAAGATTACTACCTCGACAAATGATGAAGGAATCTGGGACGATTACTACCCCAAAAAGATGATGAAGGAATCTTGGACGACTACTACCTCAGCGGGATGATGAAGGAATCTGAAACGATTGTTACTCCAAAAAGATGATGAATGAATCTTGGACGACTACTACCTCAGCTGGATGATGAAGGAATCTGAGATGATTGCTACTCCAAAAAGATGATGAAGGAATCTTGGATGACTACTATCTCAGCGGGATGATGAAGGAGTCCGAGATGATTGCTACTCCAAAAAGATGATGTAGGAATCTTGGACGACTACTACCTCAGCAGGATGATGAAGGAATCTTAGATGAATTCTACTCCAAAAAGATAATGAAGGAATCCGGGATGAATACTACCTCGACAGATGATGAAGGAATCTGGGAAGATTACTACCTCGACAAATGATGAAGGAATCTGGGACGATTACTACCCCAAAAAGATGATGAAGGAATCTTGGACGACTACTACCTCAGCGGGATGATGAAGGAATCTGAAACGATTGTTACTCCAAAAAGATGATGAATGAATCTTGGACGACTACTACCTCAGCTGGATGATGAAGGAATCTGAGATGATTGCAACTCCAAAAAGATGATGAAGGAATCTTGGATGACTACTATCTCAGCGGGATGATGAAGGAGTCCGAGATGATTGCTACTCCAAAAAGATGATGTAGGAATCTTGGACGACTACTACCTCAGCAGGATGATGAAGGAATCTTAGACGAATTCTACTCCAAAAAGATAATGAAGGAATCTGGGATGAATACTACCTCGACAGATGATGAAGGAATCTGGGAAGATTACTACCTCGACAAATGATGAAGGAATCTGGGACGATTACTACCCCAAAAAGATGATAAAGGAATCTTGGACGACTACTACCTCAGTAGAATAATGAAGGAATCTTAGATGATTGCTCCTCCAAATAGACGATGAAGGAATATTGGACGACTACTACCTAAGCAGGATCATGAAGGAATCTGAGAAGATTGCTACTCCAAAAAGATGATGAAGAAATCTTGGACGGCTACTACCTTAGAGGGATGATGAAGAAATGTGAGACGATTGCTACTCTAAAAACATGATGAAGGAATCTTAGACGACTACTACCTCAGCAGGATGATGAAAGAATCTGAGACGATTGCTACTCCAAAAAGATGATGAAGGAATTTGGGAGGATTACTACCTCGACAGATGATGAAGGAATCTGGGATGATTACTACCTCGACAGATGATGATGGAATCTGGGACGATTACTACTCCAAAAAGATGATGAAGGAATCTTGGACGATTACTACTCAAAAAAGATGATGAAGGAATCTTGGGCGACTACTACCTCAGCGGGATGATGAAGGAATATGAGATGATTGCTACTCCAAAAAGATGATGAAGGAATCTGGGACGATTACTACCTCGAAAGATGATGATGGAATCTGGGACGATTATTACCTCGACAGATGACGAAGGAATCTGGGACGATTACTACCCCAAAAAGATGATGAAGGAATCATGGACGACTACTACCTCAGCAGTATGATGAAGGAATCCGAGACGATTGGTACTCCAAAAGGATGATGAAGGAATATTGGACGACTACTACCTCAGCAGGATGATGAAAGAATCTGAGAAGATAGTACTTCAAAAAGATGATGAAGGAATCATGGACAACTACTACTTCAGCAGGATGATGAAGGAATCTGAGACTATTCCTACTCCACAAAGATGCTGAAGGAATCTTGGATGACTACTACCTCAGCAGGATGATGAAGGAATCTGAGACGGTTCCTACTCCAAAAAGATGATGAAGGAATCTTGGAAAACTACTACCTCAGCGGGATGATGAAGGAATCTGAGACGATTGCTACTCCAAAAAGATGATGAAGGAATCTTTGATGACTACTACCTCAGCAGGATGATGAAGGAATCTAAGATGATTGCTACTCCAAAAAGATGATGAAGGAATCATGGTCGACTACTACCTCAGAGAGATGATGAAGGAATCTAAGACGATTTCTACTCCAAAAAGATGATGAAGGAATCTTGGACGACTACTACCTCAACGGGATGATGAAGGTATCTGAGACGATTGCTACTCCAAAAAGATGATGAAGGAATCTTTGATGACTACTACCTCATCAGGATGATGAAGGAATCTAAGATGATTGCTACTCCGAAAAGATGATGAAGGAATCATGGACGAGTACTACCTCAGCGAGATGATGAAGGAATCTAAGACGAATTCTACTCCAAAAAGATGATGAAGGAATCTTGGACGACTACTACCTCAGCAGGATGATGAAGGAATTTGAGACGATTGTCACTCCAAAAAGACGATGAAGGAATCTTGGACGACTACTACCTCAGGGGGATGATCAAGGAATCTGAGACGATTGCCACTCCAAAAAAATGATGAAGGAATCTTGGACAACTACTACCTCAGCGGGATGATGAAGGAATCTGAGACGATTGCTAATCCAAAAAGATGATGAAGGAATCTTGGACGACTACTACCTCAGCAGAATGATGAAGGAATCTAAGATGATTGCTACTCTGAAAAGATGATGAAGGAATCATGGACGACTACTACCTCAGCGAGATGATGAAGGAATCTAAGACGATTTCTACTCCAAAAAGATGATGATGGAATCTTGGACGACTACTACCTCAGCAGGATGATGAAGGAATTTGAGATGATTGCTACTCCAAAAAGTCGATGAAGGAATCTTGGACGACTACTACCTCAGCGGGATGATGCAGGAATCTGAGATGATTTCCACTTCAAAAAGATGATGAAGGAATCTTGGACAACTACTACCTCAGCGGGATGATAAAGGAATCTGAGGCGATTGCTACTCTAAAAAGATGATGAAGGAATCTCGGACGACTACTACCTCAGCAGAATGATGAAGGAATCTAAGATGATTGCTACACCGAAAAGATGATGAAGGAATCATGGACGACTACTACCTCAGCGAGATGATGAAGGAATCTAAGACGATTTCTACTCCAAAAAGATGATGAGGGAATCTTGGACGACTACTACCTCAGCAGGATGATAGAGGAATTTGAGACGATTGCTAGTCCAAAAAGACGATGAGGGAATCTTGGACGACTACTACCTCAGCAAGATGATGAAGGAATCTGAGACGATTGCCGCTCCAAAAAGATGATGAAGGAATCTTGGACGACTACTACCTCAGCGGGCCGATGAAGGAATCTGAGACGATTGCTACTCCAAAAAGACGATGAAGGAATCTTGGACGACTACTACCTCAGCAGGATGATGAAGGACCATGAGACGATTGCTACTCCAAAAAGATGATGAAGGAATCTTAAACGACTAATACTTCATCAAGATGATGAAGGAATCTGAGACGATTTCTACTCCAAAAAGATGATGAAGGAATCTTGGACGACTACTACTTCAGCGGGATGATGAAGGAATCTGAGACGATTGCTACTCCAAAAAGATGATGAAGGAATCTTGGACGACTACTACCTCAGCTGGATGATGAAGGAATCTGAGACGATTGCTACTCCAAAAAGATGATGAAGGAATCTTGGATGACTACTACCTCAGCAGGATGATGAAGGAGTCCGAGACGATTGCTACTCCAAAAAGATGATGTAGGAATCTTGGACGACTAATACCTCAACAGGATGATGAAGGAATCTAATACGATTGCTACTCCAAAAATATAATGAAGGAATCTGGGACGAATACTACCTCGATAGATGATGAAGGAATCTGGGACAGTTACTACCTCGACAAATGATGAAGGAATCTGGGACGATTACTATCCCAAAAAGATGATGAAGGAATCTTGGACGACTACTACATCAGCAGGATAATGAAGGAATCTGAGAAGATTGCTACTCCAAAAAGATGATGAAGAAATCTTGGACGACTACTACCTCAGAGGGATGATGAAGAAATGTGAGACGATTGCTACTCCAAAAAGATGATGAAGGAATCTTGGACGACTACTACCTCAGCAGGATGATGAAGGAATCTGAGACGATTGCTACTCTAAAAAGATGATGAAGGAATTTGGGAGGATTACTACCTAGACAGATGATGAAGGAATCTGGGACGATTACTACCTCGACAGATGATGAAGGAATCTGGGACGATTACTACTCCAAAAAGATGATGAAGGAATCTTGAACGATGACTACTCCAAAAAGATGATGAAGGAATCTTGGACGACTACTAACTCAGCAGGATGATGAAGGAATCTGAGACGATTGCTACTAAAAAAAGATGATGAAGGAATCTTGAACGACTACTACCTAAGCGGGATGATGAAGGAATCTGAGACGATTGCTACTCTAAAAAGATGATGAAGGAATCTTGGACGACTACTACCTCAGTAGGATGATGAAGGAATCTGAGACGGTTGCTAATCCAAAAAGATGATAAAGGAATCTTGGACGACTGCTACCTCAGCGAGATGATGAAGGAATCTGAGACGATTGCTACTCCAAAAAGATGATGAAGAAATCTTGAACGACTACTACCTCAACAGGATGATGAATGAATCTGAGATGATTGCTACTCCAAAAAGATGATGAAGGAATCTTGGACGACTACTACCTCAGCAGAATGATGAAGGAATCTAAGATGATTGCTACTCTGAAAAGATGATGAAGGAATCATGGACGACTACTACCTCAGCGAGATGATGAAGGAATCTAAGACGATTTCTACTCCAAAAAGATGATGATGGAATCTTGGACGACTACTACCTCAGCAGGATGATGAAGGAATTTGAGATGATTGCTACTCCAAAAAGTCGATGAAGGAATCTTGGACGACTACTACCTCAGCGGGATGATGAAGGAATCTGAGATGATTTCCACTTCAAAAAGATGATGAAGGAATCTTGGACAACTACTACCTCAGCAGGATGATAAAGGAATCTAAGGCGATTGCTACTCTAAAAAGATGATGAAGGAATCTCGGACGACTACTACCTCAGCAGAATGATGAAGGAATCTAAGATGATTGCTACTCCGAAAAGATGATGAAGGAATCATGGACGACTACTACCTCAGCGAGATGATGAAGGAATCTAAGACGATTTCTACTCCAAAAAGATGATGAGGGAATCTTGGACGACTACTACCTCAGCAGGATGATAGAGGAATTTGAGACGATTGCTAGTCCAAAAAGACGATGAGGGAATCTTGGACGACTACTACCTCAGCGAGATGATGAAGGAATCTGAGACGATTGCCGCTCCAAAAAGATGATGAAGGAATCTTGGACGACTACTACCTCAGCGGGCCGATGAAGGAATCTGAGACGATTGCTACTCCAAAAAGACGATGAAGGAATCTTGGACGACTACTACCTCAGCAGGATGATGAAGGACCATGAGACGATTGCTACTCAAAAAAGATGATGAAGGAATCTTAAACGACTAATACTTCATCAAGATGATGAAGGAATCTGAGACGATTTCTACTCCAAAAAGATGATGAAGGAATCTTGGACGACTACTACCTCAGCGGGATGATGAAGGAATCTGAGACGATTGCTACTCCAAAAAGATGATGAAGGAATCTTGGATGACTACTACCTCAGCAGGATGATGAAGGAGTCCGAGACGATTGCTACTCCAAAAAGATGATGTAGGAATCTTGGACGGCTACTACCTCAACAGGATGATGAAGGAATCTAATACGATTGCTACTCCAAAAATATAATGAAGGAATATGGGACGAATACTACCTCGATAGATGATGAAGGAATCTGGGACAGTTACTACCTCGACAAATGATGAAGGAATCTGGGACGATTACTATCCCAAAAAGATGATGAAGGAATCTTGGACGACTACTACATCAGCAGGATAATGAAGGAATCTGAGAAGATTGCTACTCCAAAAAGATGATGAAGAAATCTTGGACGACTACTATATCAGAGAGATGATGAAGAAATGTGAGACGATTGCTACTCCAAAAAGATGATGAAGGAATCTTGGACGACTACTACCTCAGCAGGATGATGAAGGAATCTGAGACGATTGCTACTCTAAAAAGATGATGAAGGAATTTGGGAGGATTACTACCTAGACAGATGATGAAGGAATCTGGGACGATTACTACCTCGACAGATGATGAAGGAATCTGGGACGATTACTACTCCAAAAAGATGATGAAGGAATCTTGAACGATGACTACTCCAAAAAGATGATGAAGGAATCTTGGACGACTACTAACTCAGCAGGATGATGAAGGAATCTGAGACGATTGCTACTAAAAAAAGATGATGAAGGAATCTTGAACGACTACTACCTAAGCGGGATGATGAAGGAATCTGAGACGATTGCTACTCTAAAAAGATGATGAAGGAATCTTGGACGACTACTACCTCAGTAGGATGATGAAGGAATCTGAGACGGTTGCTAATCCAAAAAGATGATAAAGGAATCTTGGACGACTGCTACCTCAGCGAGATGATGAAGGAATCTGAGACGATTGCTACTCCAAAAAGATGATGAAGAAATCTTGGACGACTACTACCTCAACAGGATGATGAATGAATCTGAGATGATTGCTACTCCAAAAAGATGATGAAGGAATCTTTGACGACTACTACCTCAACGGGATAATAAAGGAATCTGAGACGATTGCTACTCCAAAAAGATGATGAAGGAATCCTGTACGACTACTACCTCAGTGGGATGATGAAGGAATCTAAGACGATTGCTACTCCAAAAAGATGATGAAGGAATCTTAGACGATAACTACCTCAGCAGGATAATGAAGGAATCTGAGAAGATTGCTACTCCATAAAGATGATGAAGGAATCTGGGACGATTACTACCTCGATAGATGATGAAGGAATCTGGGATGATTACTACCTCGACAGATGATGAAGGAATCTGGGACGATTACTACCCCAAAAGGATGATAAAGGAATCTTGGACGACTACTACCTCAGCAGGATGATGAAGGAATCTGAGATGATTGCTACTCTAAAAAGATGATGAAGGAATATTGGACGATTACTACCTAAGCAGGATGATGAAGGAATCTGAGAAGATTGCTACTCCAAAAAGATGATGAATGAATCTTGGACGAATACTACCTCAGCAGGATGATGAAGGAATTTGAGACGATTGCTACTCCAAAAAGATGATGAAGGAATCATGGATGACTACTACCTCAGCAGGTGAATCTACCGGCAGAAAACACAGAGCCGCCACCTAACTTTATTTATCCCGAAGGAAGGGGAAATATCGATAAAACCACAAGGGAATGGATATGATGGTCTTGCGACCAAGAGAAAGGGTAAGAGAGTCAGTTATACGAGGGGAAGGTATTAGCACCCCTCGCATCTGTTGTACTCAACGGGATCCATTTTGTTTGTTGGTCTTAAAGGTTGTATTTATCTACAACTAGGCTTGCTTAAAGGAAAATGAAAGGTTTTTTATTATTGCGTTCGTGAGGGTTTCGCGACCCTTTGCCTACGTATCCAATGAAGGAATCAGAATAATGTAGTTCCTCTAGAAAATGGTTGGTTTGTTTGTGTTTTTTAGTGGGAGACATTAACGCACGCATTCTAGCAATAGGCACGGCCGATATCGCGGTAGAACGGAGATAACATGCCCATCGGGGAGTTTTGATCGGTTGAGTGTTTTTTGCCAGTTTTAAAATAAATTCAAATAATGATTAAGGAGTGCTTTTGGGTTTTTGATTTGTGAAAGTTAAGTTTTAATTAATTGCAAAATAATAAAAAAACTTGAGGGGGAAGTCTACCTTAATGTTATTATGCAAGGTTTTGACCCTATGTTTAATTTCAACACAAGGCGATCGAAGTGAACTTAACCGCCTCATGGAATCACTTAAGGGAACATTTTATTAATAATTGACTAAGTAATCAAACAAAACAAAAATAAATAAATAAAAGATACAAAGATAACATTTTTTGTGTGATTTTTATCGGGCAGAGAAATGTAACTAAGAATGGTTAACTAAATTAAAACACTATTAAAAATTCATAAATATTAAAGGAAACAAACTAAGGTAATCCAATTAATACAATTGACTAAAAACACTTGAGAATTAAACTAAGGTAAGAACTAAACTAAGTAGTTAAAACCCAAGAGTCAAGAAAAATTAATAAAAGAGATAAAAACTAAACTAAATACTAAGGGGGTGTGAAGTAGAATTATGGGATGATGGGATATTAATTCGGAATGGGCTGGGAAAAAGGTTTAGCAATGGCCCAAAAAAGAAGAATTATTTAAAACAAATAAATTGGGCTTGAGGAGGACTGGGTCGGGTCAGACCCAATTCCTCACTCAAGAGCCAGTGGGTTGAACAACCCCAGCTTATGGGGTCAGCGCCTCTCTCTCTCTTCTCAAACACAAATCGTGCGCTTCTCTGTTCATCTCTCTCACCGCTACCCTATCTTCACAAAATCACCACTGATTTCTCTCTCCCTCTCGATCTGCAAGTTTTCTCTACTTCCATTACAAACAACAACAATATCACCTTCAACCATCTCTTTCTCCCTCTGTTTCGGTCTAATCTCTCAACCGAACAACAATAACAATACTCTGCTCAAATCCTTCAGTAATAGTTCCTCTTTCCATCCTCCTCGATTAGCCAAAACAACAACAGTGATTCATTCCCGTTTCAAACGATTCATCACCAGTGTGTCTTGCACAAGCTCTTACTCATTCTTTCTTCTATCTCTCGCTGATTCCGAACATTTCACTTGTTTTCAAAAATGAAGCAACAACAACGAAACACCTCGCCTTTGTTCTCAGTTAATAACAAAATGAAGATGGATTCAATAATGATAGCAGCAAAAATCTAAAAGCAAGAGTGAACATATATCTTACCAGACTGACAAACTCAATTGCACTTTCAGGTACACGTTGCCGACTCTTCCTCTTCTCCGATTCCACCTTTTTTGTCTTCTGTATTGTTGTTCTATTAGGTGTGTGTCATCGTTGTTATTTAGTGAGCTTCGTCGATGTTGTTTGGTGAGCAGCGTGAGTGAATGTTTTGAACAGGGTTTAAGTATGGAGGTAAGGGTGAGGTTTGAGAGATTAGTAATGATTTTCTGTAGATGGTCTGTTGCGTGAACAGAGAGATTTTAGTGGTGTTTATGAAGGTGACAGTGAGTGAAGCGAGTATGAATGGTTTTAAGGTGTTCTGTGGTATAGTTATAAAGTGTGTATGGGGATGCCTTGTGTTGATGATTGAAGCTGATTGATGTTGTGAATATTGAAGAAGCTGGTGTTGAATCGTGCCACTGTTATTGCAGAGGTAAGAAGTCCCTGAAAGTGAAGGATGGTTGTAAATTTTATAGAAGTGTCGAAAGTGTTTTTGTTTTTTGTGTTATCTTCTCTCTGTGTTATTATTCCTCTCCATATATCTGTGGACTTTTTTTCCCAATATGAATGAAGCAAGTTATAGGCAGATAGATGGGTGTTTTTTGGGGGAAAATTTGCTGAGGTTTTGAACAATTTATGATGTTGTTTTAAGTACTTTTTGGTGCATGTTATGTTTGTACTGCTTTTGTGAGGTTTTGCACAGGTTTTGGCTTGACATGGTGCAGACTGGTTTTTTTTCTGTAGCAGTGGGAAACAAGGCTTTGTTTCTTTGTATTGGGACTGCTTTGGTTGCAGGTTTTATCTTTCCTCTTTATCTTTCAATGATGCAAACTTCTTTGGCTCTTTTTCTTAAAACTCTGAAGGATTTACACATTTGGAACATGATGACATAGAGGTTTTGGGCATGTGGTAGCTTGTTGTTTTTGCATTGCAGTTATTTTATATGTGCTGACTTGTTGTTGGGTTGAATCGCTGGCCTATTCTATTGTTGCCTATTGGTGCTATAGCGGCTGCCATGTTACGGCGCTATTGCTTGCTTTGTTGTATGTCTTGGATGCCGTGTTGCTATTTAGCAGTCTTGACAGTTTGTGTTGTTATGTTTTCTATTTGCGCTGTTGCTTTGTGCTTATTATTGTATTGCCTCTTGTTGTTTTGGCTTTGCTGCCTGGGATATCTTTGCTTGTTTTAGTTTAGGCCGCCTGGTTATTTTCTTTAGCAACAAGAAACATTTGCAATTTTTCTTTTTTCCTTTTTGTGAACCAAAGAGAACAACTCTTTTTGTGATTTGCAATTGGGAGAAAATGGCCCATGATTAGAAATAAACCCCTTTTAGTTCTGATTCCGAATGCAAATCCTAATGATGAGCTTTCTTGTTTGGAATTTCTTTTCTTATGTTTGATTTTCTAACTTTCATTCTTTTTCTTTTTCTTGTTTCATGAACACGAGAATTGGACGATCAAAGCGATGTTGGACGATAAAAATACCACGACGAGAAGTGAGGACGAATGGCTTGAAGATGAAGACTTGAAGAAACACACATTATTTTTTCCTTGTAAACAAAAAAAATGTAGCTTGTATTTCAATAATTGTAATTTATGATTTCACATGCTCTGTAATCTGTCCCAAAAATGTAATGAACATGAAAGCTTGAATGATATATTTTTGAATGAATTTTTGTATGGAAATCAAACAACTCTTGATCTTTGATTGAAAGTGGCATTTTCCACTTGAATGATTTGAATGTACCCTTTGACTTTGTAACTTAAACTTCAAGAAATTGTGAGCAATTGCTATACCATGCATTCCAAACAATCACACACCTTATCTTTCAAAATCTAATCAAACTCTCAGACAAAATAAATGCTTAAGAATTTAATTCCACTGGTTAATTCAAACCTAAAACACCGGTCACTTAAACCTTGTTCTTCATATCATGCCTGAACCACACTTGCACTTCTCGACCAGAAACCTAATTTTTTATATTCAACCCACAATAACTTGTAACTTAAGCAACAAAAACATGTCTTAACGGTCATGAATCCTCAGCCTCATTTCTTGTACCCAAACTTCACATTTGTCAATTCACACTTTGAATTCTCGACTCCATGGCTTAGAGGCTTTAAGAAGAAACTTGAAATGCGAGGAGGTGAAATTCTTGACCTAATGCCCTGAGCTTTGAGCCATCTTCGAGGCAGGCGAGAGAAACATCTTCCCAGAAACCAAAGACCCGAAACCCTAGCATCTTGACCAGCACACATAGGGAAATAAACCCTAATCCAGGCTCTGATAAAATTGAGCGAGAACCAACCTTGTAACCTGACGACATAATTCATTCCACGGTCTGTTAATCGAGAACTAGAAGAATTCCCTTTCACCTGATAAGAAAAATTCAAAACAGGATTAGACATAAAGAGAGCGCAACCCTAATACCTCAAACCAAAACGCTTGATCCCATGAGACGCGGGATATGCAAATGACTGAGTAATAAAATAATGCAAATGGAATCAAAAGTTCAAAGCTAGACCAAAAATAAAGAGATAGGGAAAATTTTGGGTACGACAGCTTCCCCTATTTAATCGTCTTAAACCTGAAGGCGAGATTGGCGTCAGCCTTTCGAGAGTTCAAGGTGGAAGATGATTAAATACCAGGACCCGAAAATTGCCCTGGAGAGATCGTGTGAGTGTCATTCACTGGTGTGAATGTCTGCTTGGGGAAAGACAAACTGGTCTTCCGGTGGACTGGTCATGATGGATAAAACATGGATGAAAAAGAGTAGCTCGTACTGGGGTAACGGTGCCGATACAAGGTTTTTTTTTAGGGAATGAGTGGCAGGGTGAAACTTAAAGATAACACGAAGGTAAAGTCTGCGGAAGACTTAAGACCCTGAAAAGATAGCGTAGGGGTAAGGCCTACGAACAACCCACAACCCTAAGAGAGATATAGCGAAGGTAGGATCTACAGATGATCTTCGACCTTTAAAAACAAGACGAGGAGAGGGTAAAGCGAAGGTAAGGTCTATGGACGATCTACGACCCTGAAAACATAACGCGATGGTAAGATCTATGAACGATCTACGACCCTAAAATGCAAAGGTAAGATCTACGGACGACCTACGACCCTAAAATGTGAAGGTAAGATCTATGGACGATCTAAGGCCTTAAGAGGATGAGAGGGTAAAGTCTACGAACGACCTACGACCCTAGGAAAGATAAAGTGAAGGTAATATCTACAGACGATCTACAAGCTTAGGAAATTTAAAGTGAGGGGAAAATCTATGGACGATCTATAACCTTAGGAAATGTAAAGTGAGGGGAAGATCTACGGACGATCTACAACCTTGGGAAATGTAAAGTGAGGGGAAGATCTACAGACGATCTACAACCTTAGAAGAGATAAAGTGAAGGTAAGATCTATGGACGACCTACGACCTTAGAAGGATGACGCGACGGTAAGATCTACGGACGATCTACGACCTTAAAAACATAACGTGATGGTAAGATCTACGGACGATTCACGACCTTAAGAGGATGAGAGGAGAGGGTAAAGTCTACGAACGACCTACGACCCTAGGAAAGATAAAGTGAAGGTAAGATCTTCGGAATATCTACGACCCTAAAAAGACACAACTATGGTAAGATCTACAGACGATCTACGACCTTTAAAGATAACTCGACGGGAAGATCTACAGATGATCTACGACCTTAAAAAAAGATGATGAGAGGGTAAAGTCTACGGACAGCCTACGACCCTAGGAAGATAAAGTGAAGGTAAGATCTACGGACAATCTACGACCCTAGAAAGATAAAGCAACGGTAAGATCTACGGACGATCTACGACCTCAAGAATACGAGGAGGAGATGGTAAAGTCTACGGACGACCTACGACCCTAAGAGAGATAAAGTGAGCATTGAGAGTTGGGGAGCATGACGTACTAACACCCTTGTTTATTTTAGTTGGTAGTGTAATAACAGATGTTAACTGGGAATTATGAGGATGAAATTTTTTGTGAGGATGTTTTGTTGATTTGGGATTGATCTGGCTCATGCTTCATATGCATTTGAAGTGTGACATGATGATCCATGGATATGTTATGCGTTTTAGGATGAAATGCAGTATGTCGTGATGATTATTGTATGCAAAATGTTAAAAACTCATTCGGATCTATTGTCCGTCATCTTGAGGTACCAATATGGACTGGTGCTTGAAATTTCAGAGAATAGGGTTAGCCTTGTCGAGTTCACTGGGGAATTAAATCTTGCTGACGAGAATTGACTTGATCTGACTTCCTTCCTGGGTTGGACTTTATGAATGACTAAATAGAGACATGGATCTCATCAAATGCCCCAAGTCTCTCTGTGTGGGAGGATCGGGCGCTCGGTCGATT
Organism: Vicia faba; assembly: GCA_948472305.1. Taxonomy (NCBI): domain Eukaryota; kingdom Viridiplantae; phylum Streptophyta; class Magnoliopsida; order Fabales; family Fabaceae; genus Vicia; species Vicia faba. The sequence goes on from OX451737.1 coordinate 537,743,215, forward strand.
GTAAGGAGGTGACGAGGATGACATCTTGGTCCAGGTGACCGTTATGACTTGCTACATGCACAGAAGAACGAACACTTGAACGCCACAATATTTCCTTGGGATGCCTTCATATCCATGTAATCTAGTGTTTCACATCTTAGCACGTTATTATTATTGACTTATTGTTTTCAATGCAATGCTTAACAAAGAATTTAAATCACGATTCGCATACGAAAAAATAAAGTAAAAGAACATAACAAAGATTTTTTTAATGGAAGGGCAAATTTTTATTAATGAGTTTGGCCCGTGAATGGGCATTCATACATAGAAACAACTCCTAAATGAGGAAGTTACGGGAAAGAAAAGAAATACAACGAGTAAAATGGCAATAAGATAATCTCAAACTTTTGTTAAAACTAATATTGCTATAGTTCTCATATCCCGGGTCGTCCTAGTGCCATGCTTCCAAAGGATAATAGATAGATTGATCCATCCCGCGTTAAGAGGGTGTACGTGAAGAATCTTCAGACCATAGTCTCTCGCTTTCTTGTCCCTAATTTTTTCCTGGATCGCCCTTTCGGGTTTTCAATCCACCGGGACACACATTTTTGCCTAAGCCGCCCTTTCGGGTTTTCGACTTAGCGGGTTATTCTCTTTTTTTTCTTTTTTAGCCCTAAATTTTGCCTAAGCCGCCCTTTCGGGTTTTCGACTTAGCGGGTCCTTTCATTCGTAGTATTTTTTGACTGAGTCTGAATTGACTGGAAGCGGAACGTCTTCTCCATCCATGTTTGTCAGGATTAGAGCACCCCCTGAGAAAGCTTTCTTCATGATGTACGGTCCCTCATAGTTGGGAGTCCACTTGCCTCTTGAATCAGTATGGATTGGGAGAATCTTTCTTAAGACCAGGTCGCTTGAGTGGAACTATCGAGGTCGAATCTTCTTGCCAAATGCCCTCTTGAGACGCTGTTGGTATAACTGACCGTGACAAATGGCTGCCAGGCACTTTTCTTTGATGAGATTGAGTTGGTCGAGTCACGTTTGAATCCATTCTGCTTCATCAAGTTTAGTATCCATCAGAACCCTTAAGGAAGGAATCTCCACTTCGACCGGGAGTACCTCATCCATACCATAGACTAGTGAAAATGGAGTTGCCCCAGTGGAAGTACGCACCGAAGTTCGATAGCCATGCAGGGCAAAAGGAAACATCTCATGCCAATCTTTGTATATTCTCACCATTTTTTGGACGATCTTCTTTATGTTCTTGTTAGCGGCTTCGACTGCCCCATTCATCTTTGGTCGATAAGGTGATGAATTATGGTGCTCAATCTTGAACTCTTCACACATTTCCTTCATCATCATGTTGTTGAGATTTGACCCGTTATCAGTGATGATCTTGTTAGGAGTTCCATACCGGCATATGATCTCTCTTTTGATGAAACGAGTGACAACTTGCTTGGTCACATTCTTGTATGAAGCCACTTCTACCCACTTGGTGAAGTAGTCAATAGCAACAAGGATAAACATGTGTCCATTTGAAGCGCTCGGCTCGATGCGTCCAATCATATCGATACCCCACATTGCAAAGGGCTATGGTGAAGTTATCACATTCAAAGGAGTGGGAGGAACATGTATCCTGTCTGTGTAAACCTGACATTTATGGCACATTTTGGCATATATATAACAGTCACTTTCCATCGTCATCCAGAAATAACCTGCTCGTAGGATTTTCTTGGCCATGGAATGCCCACTGGCGTGAGTCCCAAAAGAGCCCTCATGTATTTCTCGTATAATGGATTCTGCCTCGTGTCTATCCACGCATTTGAGCAGAATCGAATCATAGTTTCTCTTGTACAGAATTTCTCCTGACAATAAAAAGTTAGACGCCAACCTTCTAAGAGTCCGCTTATCACAAATTGTAGCACCTTCGGGGTACTCTTGCTTCTCCAGATATCTTTTGATGTCGAAATACCACGACCTTTTGTTTGATACATCTTCAGTTGTGAGACAATGAGAAGGGAAAATATGTGATGGCTCCTTGTAACGACAGATCCTTATACTGGGTGCATGATTCGAGTAATTGACTTTGAACATCGCTGCTAAAGTGGCCAGAGCGTCTGCCAGTTGATTCGCTTCTCTAGGAATGTGCTCAAAGGTGACCTCATCGAAAGCGGGCAACAACTCAACTATGTAATCCCTGTATGGAACTAAATTAGGGTGCCGTGTATCCCAATCACCCCGTACTTGATGTATCACTAAGGCAGAGTCCCCATAAACTTAAAGAATCTTGATCTTCAAATCAATGGCTGCCTCAAGGCCCATCACACAAGCTTCGTATTCAGCGACATTATTCGTGCATTCAAAACATAATATGGCAGTGAAAGGTATGTGAGTATCGCGTGGAGAGGTTAGAACTTCCCCAATACCATGACCCATAGCATTTGACGCACCATCCAACGTGAGAGTCCATCGCTCCCCTAGTTCAGGTCCTTCAGTGTCATCAAGTTTCATAATATCCTCGTCTGGAAAGTCGAACTTCATGGGCTGATATTCTTCCAATGGTTGGTGAGCGAGATGATCAGCAAGAATGCTACCTTTGATGGCCTTTTGTGTGACGTACTGGATGTCATACTCAGACAAAAGCATTTGCCATCGAGCCAATCTTCCTGTAAGTGCTGGTTTCTCGAAGATGTACTTTATCGGATCCATCTTAGATATCAGAAGCATAGAAGGTGTCAACATATACTGCCTCAAGCGTCGGGCTTCCCACGTAAGAGCACAACAAGTCTTATCAAGTAAGGAATACATCGATTCACAATCAGTAAACTTCTTGCTCAAATAGTAAATGGCGTGTTCTTTTCATCTGGTATCATCATGTTGTCTGAGCACACAACCCATAGATCCTTCAAGCACAGTCAAATACATAATGAGAGGTCTCCCGGGAACTAGTGGTATGAGTATTGGTGGTTCTTGAAGATACTGCTTAATCTTCTCTAAAGCTTCTTGAAAACTCTCATCCCAACAGACATCCTGATTCTTGCGTAACAATTTAAAGATGGGTTCACAGGTAGCAGTAAGATGGGAAATGAACCTGGATATGTAATTCAACCTTCCAAGGAAACCTCGTACTTCCTTCTCATTTTTCGGCGCCGACATATCTTGTATTGCTTTTACTTTGTCTGGATCTACTTCAATTCCTCGTTGACTCACGATAAAACCAAGTAACTTTCCCGATCGAACCCTAAAGGTGCATTTGTTGGGATTAAGCCTTAACCTGAACTTTCGCAAATGATCAAACAACTTCTTCAAATGAACCAAATGTTCTTCCTCAGTCCGTGACTTTGCAATTATGTCGTCCACATACACCTCAACTTCTTTATGAATCATGTCGTGAAAGAGAGTCACCATAGCTCGCTGATATGTCGCACCAGCATTTTTAAGACCAAAAGGCATGACTCTATAGCAAAAGGTACCCCAAGGAGTTGTGAAATATGTTTTATTCATGTCTTCCGGAGCCACCTTTATCTGATTGTAGCCAGAGAACCCATCCATAAAGGAAAACACCGAAGACTGAGCAGTGTTATCAACCAATACATCAATATGAGGCAACGGGAAATCATCCTTCGGGCTTGCTCTATTCAAGTCTCGGTAGTCAACACACATACGTACCTTACCATCCTTCTTAGGTATAGGCACAATGTTAGCAATCCAAGGCGGGTAATTTATCACAGATAGGAAACCTGCTTCAAGCTGTTTCTGAACCTCTTCTTTGATCTTCAAGGCCATGTCGGGTCTGGTCCTTCTTGGTTTTTGTATTACAGGAGGACATTCTGGCTTGAGTGGTAATCTATGCATTACCATATCAGTGTCTAAGTCAGACATGTCTTCATACGACCAGGCGAAGATGTCAGCATACTCTTGAAGCAATTCAATCAACCCCTTCTTTTCTTCACTTTGCAAGGCGGACCCTATCTTGACTTCTCTCTTTACCTCTTCAGTACCCAGATTGACGACTTCTGTTTCTTCTTGATACGACTGGATGACCTTCTCTTCCTGTCTCAAGAGCCTGGCTAGTTCTTCAGGGACTTCACAATCTTCCTCACTATCTTCGTTAGCATGATCAACTGAATTCTCAAGGATATAAGGAGCCATAACATTATCATTTTCAACGGAGTCCGAGACGGATCTTCATGATCGATGATTTTATGTTTTATTTTTAGAAAGTGCAAAAGAATATTTAGAATATGAAAAGAAAAGTATTGTCATTTTTATTTTGAAAAAGTAAAAGTAAAAGAAAAGACAAAGAACAAAATTGTATGCGAAAGTGCGATTTTTCATTCAATGTTAAACGAAGATTGAAACATAAGGGGCCAATTCTACAAGATGTCAGTATGCCTTGGGCAGGACATATGACTTAAAATGGAAACAGAAAATTACACGTCAAGGAAAACAACTTCAGGGATGTCCACGGCAGTCCAATTGCTGAGCTCCTAGTCCGGCGCAACTTGATAGATAAATCTTTAAATATCTTCATCGTCACCTTCAGCATCTGTGGAGAGTACTTGTCCTTCTTTGCTTACACCAGCACTGACGAACACTTCAGAAATTGGGGGAACCTACTGTCCTTTGAGAGGAACCCAACCAGCTTGCACAGAGGATAATGGCTAATACCCAAGACCAAAACAGTCTTTCTTCTCTGGAACTTCAATCAATTTTCCCCAACTGTCATGGGGAGGTCTAGATTCTATGAGGGCTTTGGCATCCTTCAAAGAGGCCAGGGGTATCTCAGACTTCTTACATTCCACGACGGGGAATTTGTCAACAGTAACAATCTCTAGCGCTTGAAAGGGAAACTCTTGTACCTCGCCTTCCACTTCCACATAATGGTAGGTAGTCATATTATTAATCACTATGTCTTCTTCCCCGTAAACGATGACAACTTGGTCATTCGCAATGAACTTCAGGCGTTGATGAAGAGTAGATGTTACAGCTCCTGCTACATGAATCCATGGACGACCCAAAAGGAAAGTATACGATGGATGGATGTCCATAACATAGAATGACAAATTAAAAGTGTCGGGACCAATCTTGACAGGCAAATCAACTTCTCCATCCACTGATCTTCTCGAACCATCAAATGCTCGAACATTTAGAGTGGATGGTCTCATCATTACCCCGTCCATATTCAGCTTAAACAAGGTAACCTTAGGCATCACATTGAGTGAAGAACCTGTATCCACCAAAACTCGAGATAGAACAGTGTCCAAACACTTCATAGAAACATGCAGCGCTTTATTATGGGCTCTGCCTTCAATTGGGAGTTCATCATTGCAGAAACCCAAAAAATTTCCCACATCAATATTGGTGACTATTCCTTCAAACTGGGCCACAGAGATGTCTTGGGTAACCTGAGCAGAACATAAGGTCTTCAATAAGGCATTGCAGAGGGCTTCTGAATAAAAAAGGAGAGAAAAGATGGAAATCTTGGATGGTGTCTGGTTGAGTTGATCCACTACTTTGTAATCACTCCGCTTGATAATTCTCAAAAGTTGCTCCACTTGTCCTACAGAAAGTTCGAGTTGATTATCCATCACTTGCTTTCCCCTGGCCTTAGCTAGAGCTTCACTGTTAGTTTCCTTATGAGGTGGTGGTGGAGGAGAAAAGATCCGACCACTGCGAGTCATATTACTTGTTCCCGCAATGTTGGTAACATTCTTGTCACCAACCGGAGGGCACTCATACCTCTTTCCATGAATATAGACTACATTATACTCCCATGGAATTTCCTCTGAGTCGTTGCTTGTAGGAGGAATAGGAACTTGAATCATTGTGGGGGTAATAGGAACCTGAATTGTTAACGGAATACCTGGGGTGGCTGAAAATCTTCTCGGATAGTAGGGGATTTCTAGGACATCAATCTCTTCTTCTAGGAATACTTTCTCTATTTGTAAGACACCTTCATCGATCAACTGTTGGATGGCCGTCTTCAACTCAGCACACTCTTATGGTTTGGAAGAACATGTTAAGCAGAAGTCATGGAGTTCTTGTAGCACTTCATGCTTCAACAAATGTTCTCTGACAGTTTCCAAAGATATTTTAATTTCATCAACCTTTGATACTAAAACCCGTTCATTAACTTCTTCAATAGCATGGACTGTTCCCCCTTGATGAGGAGGCATGGGATTATTTTGAATATTCGGACCAACAGGGTTAAAGTTGATGGCTTTTGCATCGATGAGATCTTGAACTTTGCATTTGAATGCTCTACAATTTTCAATTGTATGGCCTGGGGCACCAGAATGGAATTCGCAATGAGCATTAATATCATATCCCCTAGGGAGAGGATTTGGCGGCGGACCGAGTTCGCGCAATTGAACCATTTGACTAGCAAGTAACTATGGTAGAAGCTGGGCGTATACATGGGAATAAGATCAAATATTCTTTCAGGGGCTCTCTGTCTTGGTGGAGTTCTCGGGCCTTGGAGATGTTGATTCGGTTGTTGATAAGTTTTAGGAGGTGCAAATTGTTGTTGCGGAACATAATGTGGTTGCGGAGCGAAAGGCCGTTGTTGGGCCATACATGGTGCTGGAGTTGTAGCAGCAGCAGGTGTAGGAAAATAAGGGAATCGGAGTTGAGGAAATGTGGAAGCTCTTCCTTGGTTGACGGTGATGGCACTGGTCTCGCCCTCTTTCTTCTTGACAAAACCTGAAAATAGTTTCCTATTAATGTCGGTATTGTTGTTAGCATTATTAGGAACACCTTGAATCGTCCCAGCCTTAATGCACGTCTCAACGCGTTCACCAATAATGACCATATCAGAAAAAGAAGTAGAAGTGTTACTGAGCATATGCTAGAGATAAGGGCCTCGTAGAGTACCCATAAACAGATCAATCAACTCACGATCCAAGAGAGGAGGTTGGACCCTTGCAGCTAGTTCACGCCACCTCTGAGCGTATTCTTTGAAAGACTCTTCATATTTTGTACCATCCCCTGGAACTGAGTACGGCTAGGAGCCATGGCAGTATTGTAATGGTAATGTTTCAAAAAAGCATCAGCAAGCTCTACCCAAGTACTGACATGAGATCTTTCCAATTTCATATACCAATCCAATGATGCCCCGGTCAAACTGTCTTGAAAGAAATGCATGAGTAATGGTTCATTTTCAGCATAGGCCGCCATTTTGCGACAATAGGAACGGAGACGAGTCTCTGGGCAAGAAGTGCCTTTGTATTTGTCAAACTCTGGGACTTTGAACTTGGGAGGAATAACTACCCCAGGCATGAGGCACATTGCAGCAGTATTGAATCCAGAAGCCTTGATACCCTCCATGGCTCTAAGTCGCTCTTCGAGAGCATGATACATTTTCGCAGTTTCGGCAACCCCGACAGCAAGGTTCACTTGGGGTTCATCAAGATCAATGACATCATGATGATCATCGACATCATTCCTAGGAGCACCGATAGGAGTCTCAACATTTGCATTGTCATTTCTCCCATTAGCAGAAGTGGAAGGTGCAGCAGTAGTAAGCTTGGCAACACTTTGGTGTAGTTCTTCTTAACCCTTGATCACGACATGAAGGGTTTCCATAAGTTGATCCATGCGAGTACCCATAGTGTCCATATCCCGACAGAGTGCATTCTGATTCTCTTTAAAAAGATACATTAGCCTTTGTTGGTTGCCTTTGGTACGCTAAGGATGTGGATGAGTCGTCTTTGCTGTTTACTGGATTCTGAGAAAGGGGACCCCAATGAGGTTTTTGTTGTGAAAAATGAATGCATGGTAGTATGGATGAATGCTCTATCTTCATTTATGAGGAGACCCAAAGACTCATCTATCTTTTAAAATTTCCTTTTTTGAAAAGCTATATCAACGAGACTTGTCTTTGGATTTCCATAGATATGACATATATATGATGATATGATGTCATGGTATGCTATGGCATGAAGTCTCAGCTCCACATATTCTGGATAACCATTGCGTAGTCCGTTGCACAGGCTGAAAGTAACAGGATCAAAAGTTTGACGTCACAGGCATGGAGTCAAAGTAACCACCCACGGGGTATGTACTAGGCATTTATCACCTGCCGAACAAGGTTCTAAAGAGTTCTCGAAGTCTACGCTCTTCCTTTGGATATTATTGACGTCCCAATTACTTGGTAATCAGTAATATTCGCAGGAAAAACTCGTCTGAGTGCAATATCGCGTGACAACTACTTTTGGATTACTCCGTTACAGTCTCCGCACTGCACCTAAAAGGTCAAGATTGGTTAATGGTTCTACGGCCCTCAGCTTCTCGAGTTCCCAGGTCGAAAGCAACGATGTCTTCCCGATTACTCGGTAAACATCACTACTTTCAAGGGGACCTCCACTGAGTGGGGGATTTTCATGCCTCCTTCTTCAGGATTACTCCCTCAAAGTTAACATGATTATACCGCTGGTCCTAATCCTATGTGTAACCCAAGTCCGGGTATAGGACTTATCAAAAGTAATCACCAAACCCAACATCACAATGTATCCAGAATATGTGAGTAGAAACAATATATGCAATATATACAAAAGAATAAAATAAATAAAGAAATAAAACAGTAAAGCAAGATAAAGAAAATAAATAAACACCCAAAAAGACAAATAAACAAAACTAGGAGAGACTCGCTAAAGTTCCCCAGCAGAGTCTCCAGCTGAAGCTACCGGCAGAAAACACAGAGTCGCCACCGAACTTTATTTATCCCGAAGGAAGGGGAAATATCGATAAAACCACATGGGAATGGATAAGATGGTCTTGCGACCAAGAGAAAGGGTAAGGGAGTCAGTTATTCGAGGGGAAGGTATTAGCACCCCTCGCATCCGTTGTACTCAACGGGATCCATTTTGTTTGTTGGTCTTAAAGGGTGTATTTATCTACAACTAGGCTTGCTTAAACGGAAATGAAAGGTTTTTTATTATTGCGTTCGTGAGGGTTTCGCGACCCTTTGCCTACGTATCCAATGAAGGAATCAGAACATCGTAGTTCCTCTAGAAAATGGTTGGTTTGTTTGTGTTTTTTAGTGGGCGACATTAACGCACGCATTCTAGCAATGGGCACGGCCGGTATCGCAGTAGAACGGAGATAACATGCCCCTCGGGGAGTTTTGATCGGTTGAGTGTTTTTTGCAAGTTTTAAAATAAATTCAAATAATGATTAAGGAGTGCTTTTGGGTTTTTGATTTGTGAAAGTTAAGTTTTAATTAATTACAAGATAATAAAAAAACTAGAGGGGGAAGTCTACCCTAATGTTATTATGCAAGGTTTTGACCCTATGTTTAATTTCAACACAAGGCGATCAAAGTGAACTTAACCGCCTCATGGAATCACTTAAGGTAACATTTTATTAATAATTGACTAAGTAATCAAACAAAACAAAAATAAATAAAAAAAGATACAAAGATAACATTTTTGTGTGATTTTTATCGGGCAGAGAAATGTAACTAAGAATGGTTAACTAAATTAAAACACTATTAAAAACTCATAAATATTAAAGGAAACAAACTAAGGTAATCCAATTAATACAATTGACTAAAAACACTTGAGAATTAAACTAAGGTAAGAACTAAACTAAGTAGTTAAAACCTAAGAGTTAAGAAAAATTAATAAAAGAGATAAAAACTAAACTAAATACTAAGGGGGTGTGAAGTAGAATTATGGGATGATGGGATATTAATTCGGAATGGGCTGGGAAAAAGGTTTTGCAATGGCCCAAAAAAGAATAATTATTCAAAACAAAAGAATTGGGCTTGAGGAGGATCGGGTCGGGTCAGACCCAATTCCTTACTCAAGAGCCAGCGGGTTGAACAACCCTGGCTTATATGGTCACCGCCTCTCTCTCTCTTCTCAAACACAAATCGTGCGCTTCTCTGTTCATCTCTCTCACCGCTACCCTATCATCACAAACTCACCACTAATTTTTATCTCCCTCTCGATCTGCAAGTTTTCTCTACTTCCATTACAAACAACAACAATATCACCTTCAACCATCTCTTTCTCCCTCTGTTTCGGTCTAATCTCTCAACCGAACAACAGCAAAAATACTCTGCTCAAATCCTTCAGTAATACTTCCTCTGTTCATCCTCCTCGATTAGCCAAACCAACAACAGTGAATCCTTTCGGTTTCAAACGATTCATCATCAGTGTGTCTTGCGCAAGCTCTTACTCGTTATTTCTTCTATCTCTCGTTGATTCCGAACATTTCACTTGTTTTCAAAAATTAAGCAACAACAACGAAACACCTCGCCTTTGTTCTCAGTGAATAACAAAATGAAGATGGATTCAATAATGATAGCAGCAAAAATCTAAAAGCAAGAGTGAACATATATCTTACCAGACGGACAAACTCAATTACACTTTCAGGTACGCGTTGCCGACTCTTCCTCTTCTATAATTCTACCTTTTTTGTCTTCTGTATTGTTGTTCTATTAGGTGTGTGTCATCGCTGTTGTTTAGTGAGCTTCGTCGATGTTGTTTGGTGAGCAGCGTGAGTGAATGTTTTGAACAAGGTTTGAGTATGGCAGTAAGGGTGAGGTTTGAGAGATTAGTAATGATTTTCTGTAGATGGTTTGTTGCATGAACAGAGAGATTGTAGTGGCGTTTGTGAAGGTGGCAGTGAGTGAAGCGAGTATGAATGGTTTTAAGGTGTTATGTGGTATAGTTACAGAGTGTGTATGAGGTTGCCTTGTGTTGATGATTGAAGCTGATTGATGTTGTGAATATTGAAGAAGCTGGTGTTGAATCATGCCTCTGTTATTGCCGAGGTAAGAAGTCCCTGAAAGTGAATAATGGTTGTAAATTTTATAGAAGTGTTGAAAGTGTTTTTGTTTTTTGTGTTATCTCCTCTCTGTGTTATTATTCCTCTCCCTATATCTACGGACTTTTTTTTCCACTATGAATGAAGCAAGTTATAGGCAGATAGATGGGTGTTTTTTGGGGGAAAATTTACTGAGGTTTTGAACAATTTATGATGTTGTTTTAAGTACTTTTTGGTGCAGGTTATGTTTTTACTATTTTTGTGAGGTTTTGCACAGGTTTTGGCTTGACATGGTGCATACTGGTTTTTTTTTTCTGTAGCAGTGGGAAAAAAGGCTTTGTTTCTTTTTTTTTGGGACTGTTTTGGTTGCAGGTTTTATCTTTCCTCTTTATCTTTCAATGATGCAAACTGCTTTGGCTCTTTTTCTTAAAACTCTGAAGGATTTGCACATTTGAAACATGATGACATAGAGGTTTTCGGCATGTGGTAGCTTGTTGTTTTTGCATTGCAGTTATTTTATATGTGCTGATTTGTTGTTGGGTTGAATCGCTGGCCTATTTTATTGTTGCCTATTGGTGCTACAACGGCTTCCATGTTACAACGCTATTGCTTGCTTTGTTGTATGTCTTGGATGCCGTGTTGCTATTTAGCAGTCTTGACAGTTTGTGTTGTTATTTTTGCTGTTTGCGCTGTTGCTTTGTGCTTATTGTTGCATTGCCTCTTGTTGTTTTGGCTTTGCTGCCTGGGATATCTTTGCTTGTTTTAGTTTAGGCCGTCTGGTTATTTGCTTTAGCAACAAGTAACATTTGCAATTTTTCTTTTTTCCTTTTTGTGAACCAAAGAGAACAACTCTTTTTGTGATTTGCAATTTGGAGAAAATGGCCCATGATTAGAAATAAACCCCTTTTAGTTCTGATTCCGAATGCAAATCCTAATGATGGGCTTTCTTGTTTGGAATTTCTTTTCTTATGTTTGATTTGCTAACTTTCATTCTTTTTCTTTGTCTTGTTTCATGAACACGAGAATTGGACGATCAAAGCGATGTTGAACGATAAAAATACCACGGCGAGGAGTGAGGACGAATGGCTTGAAGATGAAGACTTGAAGAAACACACATTATTTTTTCATTGTAAACAAAACAAATGTAGCTTGTATTTCAATAATTGTAATTTATGATTTCACATGCTCTGTAATCTGTCCCAAAAATGTAATGAACACGAAAGCTTGAATGATATATTTTTGAATGAATTTTTGTATGGAAATCAAACAACTCTTGATCTTTGATTGAAAGTGGCAATTTCCACTTGAATGATTTGAATGCACCCTTTGACTTTGTAACTTAAACTTAAAGAAATTGTGAGCAATTGATATACCTTGCATTCCAAACAATCACGCGCCTTATCTTTCAAAATCCAATCAAACTCTCAGACAAAATAAATGCTTAAGAATTTAATTCCACTAGTTAATTCAAACCCAAAACACCGGTCGCTTGAACCTTGATCTTCATATCATGCTTGAACCACACTTGCACTTCTCGACCAGAAACCTAATTTTTGATATTCAACCCACAATAACTTGTAACTTAAGCAACAAAAACATGTATTGACGGTCATGAATCCTCAGCCTCATTTCTTGTACCCAAACTTCGCATTTGTCAATTCACACTTCGAATTCTCGACTCCATGGCTTAAAGGCTTTAAGAAGAAACTTGAAATGCGAGGAGGTGAAATTCTTGACCTAATTCCCTGAGCTTTGAGCCATCTTCGAGGCAGGCGAGAGAAACATCTTCCCAGAAACCAAAGACCTGAAACCCTAGCATCTTGACCAGCACACATAGGGAAATAAACCCTAATCCATGCTCTGATAAAATTGAGCGAGAAACAACCTTGTAACCTGACGACACAATTCATTCCACGGTCCGTTAATCGAGAACCATAAGAATTCCCTTTCACCTGATAAGAAAACTTCAAAGCAGGATTAAAAATAAAGAGGGCACAACCCTAATACCTCAAACCAAAACGCCTGATCCCATGAGATGTGGGATATGCAAATGATTGAGTAATAAAATGATGCAAATGGAATGAGAAGTTCAAAGCTAGACCAAAAATAAAGAGATAGGGCAAATTTGGGGTACGACAGCTGCCCCTATTTAATCATATTAAACCTGAAGGCGAGATTAGCGTCAGCCTTTCAAGAGTTCAAGGTGGAAGATGATTAAATACCAGGACCCGAAAATTGCCCTGGAGAGATGGTGTGAGTGTCATTCACTGGTGTGAGTGTCATTCACTGGTGTGAATGTCTAATTGGGGAAAGACAATCTGGTCTTCCGGTGGACTGGTCATGATGGATAAAACATGGATGAAAAAGAGTAGCTCCTACTGGGATAACGGTGCCGATACAAGGTTTTTTTTAAGGGAATGAGTGGCAGGGTGAAACTTAAAGATAACACGAAGATAAAGTCTGCGGAAGACTTAAGACCCTGAAAAGATAGCGTAGGGGTAAGGCCTACGAACGACCCACAACCCTAAAAGAGATATAGTGAAGGTAGGATCTACGGATGATCTTCGACCTTTAAAAACAAGATGATGAGAGGGTAAAGCTAAGGTAAGGTCAACGGACGATCTACGACCCTGAAAACATAACGCGATGGTAAGATCTACGAACGATCTACGACCCTAAAATGCGAAGGTAAGATCTACGGACGACCTACAACCCTAAAATGCAAAGGTAAGATCTATGGACGACCTACAACCTTAAGAGGATGAGAGGGTAAAGTCTACGGATGATGATGGAATCTGAGATGATTGATACTCCAAAAGAATGATGAAGGAATCTTGGACGACTACTACCTCAGCAGGATGATGAAGGAATCTGAGACGATTGCTACTCCAAAAAGATGATGAAGGAATCTTAGACGACTACTACCTCAGCGGGATGATGAAGGAATCTGAAATGATTGCTACTCCAAAAAGATGATGAAGGAATCTTAGGTGACTACTACCTCAGCAGGATGATGAAGGAATCTGAGACGACTACTACTCCAAAAAGATGATTTAGGAATCTGGGACGATTACTACTTCGACAGATGATGAAGGAATCTGGGACGATTACTACCTCGACAGATGATGAAGGAATCTAGGATGATTACTACCCCAAAAAGATGATGAAGGAATCTTAGACGAGTACTACCTCAGCAGGATGATAAAGGAATATGAGACGATTGCTACTCCAAAAAGATGATGAAGGAATATTAGAGGATTACTACCTCAGCAGGATGATGAAGGAATCTGAGAAGATTGCTACTCCAAAAAGATGATGAAGGAATCTTGGACGACTACTACCTCAACAGGATGATGAAGGAATCTAAGATGATTGCTACTCCAAAAAGATGATGAAGGAATCCTGGATGACTACTACCTTAGCAGGATGATGAAGGAATCTGAGACGATTGCTACTCAAAAAAGATGATGAAGGAATCTTGGACGACTACTACCTTAGCAAGATGATGAAGGAATCTGAGACGATTGCTACTCTAAAAAGATGATGAAGGAATCTTGGACGTCAACTACCTCAGTAGGATGATGAAGGCATCTGAGACGGTTGCTACTCCAAAAAGATGATAAAGGAATCTTGGGGGACTGCTACCTCTGCGGGATGATGAAGGAATCTGAGACGATTGCTACTCCAAAAAGATGATGAAGAAATCTTGGACGACTACTACCTCAACATGATGATGAAGGAATCTAAGATGATTGCTACTCCAAAAAGATGATGAAGGAATCCTGGATGACTACTACCTTAGCAGGATGATGAAGGAATCTGAGACGATTGTTACTCCAAAAAGATGATGAAGGAATCTTGGACGACTACTACCTCAGCGGGATGATGAAGGAATCTAAGACGATTGCTACTCTAAAAAGATGATGAAGGAATCTTGGACGACTACTAACTCAGTAGGATGATGAAGGCATATGAGACGGTTGCTACTCCAAAAAGATGATAAAGGAATCTTGGGCGACTGCTACCTCAGCGGGATGATGAAGGAATCTGAGACGATTGCTACTCCAAAAAGATGATGAAGAAATCTTGGACGACTACTACCTCGGCAGGATGATGAAGGAATATGAGATGATTGCTACTCCAAAAAGATGATGAAGGAATCTTGGGCGATTACTACCTCAGCGGGATGATGAAGGAATCTGAGACGATTACTACTCCAAAAAGATGATGAAGGAATCTTGGACGACTACTACCTCAGCGGAATGATGAAGGAATCTGAGACGATCTCTACTCCAAAAAGATGATGAAGGAATCTTGGACGACTACTACCTCATCAGGATGATGAAGGAATCTGAGACGATTGCTACTCCAAAAAGATGATGAAGGAATCTAGGACGATTACTACCTCGACAGAGGATGAAGGAATCTGGGACAATTACTACCTCGACAGATGATGAAGGAATCTGGGACGATTACTACCCTAAAAAGATGATGAAGGAATCTTGGACGACTACTACCTCAGCAGGACAATGAAGGAATCTGAAACGATTGCTACTCCAAAAAGATGATGAAGGAATATTGGACGACTACTACCTCGACAGGATAATGAAGGAATCTGAGAAGATTGATACTCCAAAAAGATGATGAAGGAATCTTGGACGACAACTACCTTAGCAGGATGATGAAGGAATCTAAGACGATTGCTACAACAAAAAGATGATGATGGAATCATGGATGACTACTACCTCAGCAGGATGATGAAGGAATCTGAGACGATTGCTACTCCAAAAAGATGATGAAGGAATCTTGGACGACTACTACCTCAGTGGGATGATGAAGGAATCTGAGACGATTGCTACTCTAAAAAGATGAAGAAGGAATCTTGGACGACTACTACCTCAGTAGGATGATGAAGGAATCTGAGACGGTTGCTACTCCAAAAAGATGATAAAGGAATCTTGGGCGACTGCTACCTCAGCGGGATGATGAAGGAATCTGAGACGATTGCTACTCCAAAAATATGATGAAGAAATCTTGGACGACTACTACTTCAGTAGGATGATGAAGGACTCTGAGATGATTGCTACTCCAAAAAGATGATGAAGGAATCTTGGACGACTACTACCTCAGTGGGATGATGAAGGAATCTGAGACGATTGCTACTCCAAAAAGATGATGAAGGATTCTTGGACGACTACTACCTCAGCGGGATGATGAAGGAATCTGAGACAATTGCTACTTAAAAAAGATGATGAAGGAATCTTAGACGACTACTACCTCAGCAGGATGATGAAGGAATCTGAGACGATTGCTACTCCAAAAAGATGATGAATGAATCTGGGACGATTACTACCTCGACAAATGATGAAGGAATCTAGGACGATTACTACCCCGATAGATGATGAAGTAATCTGGGATGATTACTACCCCAAAAAGATAATGAATGAATCTTGGACGACTACTACCTCAGCAGGATGATGAAAGAATCTGAGACGATTGCTACTCCCAAAAGATGATGAAGGAATATTGGACGATTACTACCTCAGCAGGATGATGAAGGAATCTGAGAAGATTGCTACTCCAAAAAGAAGATGAAGGAATTTTGGATGACTACAACCTTAGCAGGATGATGAAGGAATCCGAGACAATTGCTACTCCAAAAAGATGATGAAGGAATCATGGATGACTACTACCTCAGTAGGATGATGAAGGAATCTGAGACGATTGCTACTCCAAAAAGATGAAGAAGGAATCTTGGACGACTACTACCTCAGCGGGATGATGAAGGAATCTGAGACGATTACAACTCTAAAAAGATGATGAAGGAATCTTGGACGACTACTACCTTAGTAGGATGATGAAGGAATCTGAGATGATTGCTACTCCAAAAAGATAATAAAGGAATCTTGGACAACTGTTACCTCAATGGGATGATGAAGGAATCTGACGATTGCTACTCCAAAAAGTTGATGAAGAAATCTTAGACGACTACTATCTCAGCAGGATGATGAAGGAATCTAAGATGATTGCTACTCCAAAAAGATGATGAAGGAATCTTGGATGACTACTACCTCAGCGGGATGATGAAGGAATCTGAGACGATTGCTACTCCAAAAAAATGATGAAGGAATCTTGGACAACTACTACCTCAGCGGGATGATGAAGGAATCTGAGACGATTGCTACTCCAAAAAGATAATGAAGGAATCTTGGACGACTACTACCTTAGCAGGAAGATGAAGGAGTCTGAGACGATAACTACCCCAAAAAGATGATGAAGGAATCTTGGACGACTACTTCCTCGGCAGGATGATGGAGGAATCTGAGACGATTGCTACTCCAAAAAGACGATGAAGGAATCTTGGACGACTATTACCTCAACAGGATGATGAAGGAATCTGAGACGATTGCTACTCTAAAAAGATGATGAAGGAATCTTGGACGACTACTACCTCAGCTGGATGATAAAGGAATCTGAGACGATTGCTACTCCAAAAGATGATGAAGGAATCTTGGACGACTACTACTTCAGTAGGATGATGAAGGAATCTAAGACAATTGCTACTCCAAAAAGATGATGACCTTTATCTATTGGTTAATCTTTCCTTGAAAAGGTAAAGAGTTAGTTGTATGAAATGTCATGATGTATGCGTAATGATGTTCTCAAAATGAATGAGATTTGTGTCATATACACTTGTCATGTATGTGATATGATGTATGAAATGTGAGATGTTTATTGAAGTGTATCTTTGTCTGGAAAATAAATCCTTGAGAAATGCTGGAGAGTCATTAAATCCTGGACTTCCTGTTGGAGAGCATGTGTGTTTTCAAACTTTGCTTAGAACGTTTCCACTAGGGATCCCTATTTTTTGTTGTTTGAGGAGAATTCCCCTGTGGAATGTTTGAAAGCTATATGGAGAGTGTTGATTATACTGGGGGAAAAGAGTTCAGGAGTCTCAGTTGTCCGTTTCTCTACTGGGTATTCGAAGTTGAACTGATATCTGGTCGGGTCCAGGCTTCACAGTAACTTGCTGGGAATTGTAGAATAGTCTACTGAGGAAGAGGAGTTATGGTCCTTTGATTTGTAGTAGTTAGAGAGATAAACTCAAGTTGGGGAATCTTCCGTTTGTTGGGGAAATAAACCCTGTTGCCAATCTGTTGGAGAGGAGTCTTCTTCACTGGGATTCTTGAGCTTGACTCAACTAGTGAGAAGTTTTCAGAGATTGAAACTCTGGCTGGGAGTCATCCTCTGAGAAGGATTTGGGGAAGATTTGTCAATGCCCCTAGTAGCAAGTGTTTGTGGCACTTCCAGAAATTAATTGACTCTATGTAACCCTTTGTTGGGATTTGCGTTCAATGCCCCAAGTGATGGAGATGGAGACTTACCCCTGGTTATTCAGCACTTCTTGAGGGATTTCTTGGAATCTTGACGGGACTGCCCCAAGTGTGTTGGATAGTGACATGTCATTCCCCCTTGTTGATAGGAGATTTGTCATTGGAAGTGTCATCCCACTTGAAGTGATTTTGTTCACTGAGAAAGCTTTCGTTCATTGAATATTCGT
Source organism: Vicia faba (assembly GCA_948472305.1). Classification (NCBI taxonomy): domain Eukaryota; kingdom Viridiplantae; phylum Streptophyta; class Magnoliopsida; order Fabales; family Fabaceae; genus Vicia; species Vicia faba. The sequence goes on from OX451737.1 coordinate 537,761,528, forward strand.
TGTATGAATTTCTCCGCTGTCAAATAAAATAGCCATATGCAAACAACGATATTCAAATAATGCAAAGCTTATGCTTGTCTTGAAGTTTTGAAAATGCGTTTTAGCATGTAAAGAAATTTTGTAAGAAAATTCAAACTGAGGATTTAGAGTAAACCCTTACAGGAACCAGGATACCTTTTGTAACAATATGCTTTCGAACTAACCCATGCTTCAATTAGGACTTTTGAAGGATTGTAGCATGGCTTAGTTCATGGTTTAAGAAACAAAGGATAAAGGCTCAAAGTGTATTTGTACCCACCCGCTCTTCGTGATGTTCTTTAGTCCTAAACTCAGTTAATTGTACGTTCGAACTCCAATTGAGTCTGGAATGACGTCTTGGTGATGGTTCAGACAAGTTAAGTTTGTCGGAAGGCATTCATTTTTGCAACATTTTTCATGTTATTGAGGATTTGTAGTGACCTCTTTCTTTTGATTTATTATCCTTGGTTTTTTTCTGACCGTTATTGTTTTGAGATTACAGTCAGCGGGATGCCCCAATTTTCTTAAGTCTCCTTTGTAGGTTTTGACTTAGTGGGCTTTTCTTTTGAGATATAATGACTGCCTATTTAATAAGGAACCATCACGGTCTTTTGATTCCAGAGGATTGTTTTTGATGTCATTCGTTATATTACGAAATAAAGGCTTGCGACATGAGCGCGCATTTGAATTAAATGAGATTACCCTGGCCCAGGTTTTGATTAAAGGTTTCAATTTGTGTAAAAAAGAAAACTCCTACTTCTTTGGCTCGAAGGGGTTGACTAGGGATTATCTTCCTTATAACTCCAGTGTTTAGGATTTGAAAGAACGCCTGTACATCGTCAGCAAGGTCTGTCCAAAAGCATACTGTATGAGATTATGGCATTATTTTTGTCATCCTCCCTCTAAAGGTTTGTAACTTTTAGCAAGAGTTGAATGTCATAAAGTGAGTAAAAAACATAATTTAAATGTAATGAAAATGAATGGATCAATTCAAGACAAACATATGCAATGAATTAATGAAACAAAGTTTGAAATTAATAGATAATTGTTTGAATAATAAGAGAAATTACAATTGAAAATTAAAAATGAACAAGACGCTCTCAATGATTTGGCATAGGAGCAGTGATCAGGTTTGGAGTCTCCGGAGGGTCAAACTCGATCTCCTTGGCATCAATCAAGTCTTGAATCTTGTTCTTCAAAGTCCAACAACTGTCAGTGTCATGTCCGGGACTATCAGAATGGTAGGCATATCTTACGCTTGGATTGTACTTAGAAGAGGAGGTATCGAGGTTTTTAGGAGGATCCTTTGGCGTGATCAATTTTAACTTCAACAAATGTTGTAACACTTAAGACAAAGGCATGTCGATGTTAGTGTACTGCCTTTCTTGATATCTTATCCTACGTCTATTGCCTTGTCTTTGTTGAACATGTGTAGGATTAGTGATCAAGATTGCCCCCACATGTTGGTCATGACGAATCTTTTGACCATACACAACATTAGACTCTTTCTTCCCATTGTATTTCTTTTTCTGGGCATCGAAGGGTGTAGCTCCTTGGATCTTTCCATTTTTTATGCCAACTTCGACTCTTTTGCCAGTCAGTATTAGATCGGTGAACCCGACTGAGGAGCTTCCGATTAGGTGATTGAAAAAAGGTCTTGTCAAGGTTCCCATTAAGATGTCAATCAACTCTCTGTCAGTTAGAGGGGGATGCACCCTACCAGCCAGATCTCTCCATTTTTGAGCGTATCCTTTGAAGCTCTCGTTAGAACCCATGGTCATGTTCTACAATTGCACACGAGTTTGTGAAAGATCAGCGTTGTACTGATATTGCTTGTAGAAAGCAACAGCTAAATCCTCCCAGGTGTGGATGTGAGAACTCTCCAATTGGTAGAACCATTCAAGTTGAGTCCCTACTAGGCTCTCTTGGAAGAAAAGGATCCAAAGCTTCGGATCAGTTGTGTATGGTTGAATCTTGCGGACATAAGACTTTAAGTGCATCTTAGGGCAAGAGGCTCCATCGTACAGGATAAAGGTAGGGATTTTGAACTTTGGCGGGATGACCACTCCAGAAACCAAACCCATGTCTCCTAAATCCAAGCCAGGTATTTGCTGAATTTCCATAGCAATGAGGCGATCCTCCAACTGTTTGTACTTGTCATCAGCGAGAGGATATTGTTCCTCAGAATAGTCAGCTCCGACTTCATCAATCTCCAAACCGTTGTCTTCTTCATTGCTATCCCCCATGTTGGATGGAGTTAGAAGATCTATAGCTCCCTTGACTGGTCCTCTAAGTCTTCTTCCCAAGTTCAGGATGCCTACTGACTTCTTAGGTTTCTTGTCTTTGAGAAGGAGAGTCTTCAGGTCCTCTTACCCCTTAGCCATGGCCTGGAACATTTGTTGAAATTGAGCATTTTGAGCTTGGAGATCCTTCACCGTTTGTTCCATATCCATCATACTGAAATAAACAATAGAAAGATAAGGAGTCCTGTATGGGAGAAACCTGTCATGACATGATGCATGATATGTGTATGCATGTTTTCAAGGATCTCGCGGGGTAAATTTTAGTAGTCACTTACAACTTTGACTGGAGAACTTTGTATCGGTGGATGTCCTTCCACGAGAATTAAGATCACCATGTCAAGTGGGTTGTAGCCCTTGACTTAAGTTTGTTGTACTTATTTTTGACGTTGTTTGGTTAGAGGAAAATAAATCCTCTTTCCCCTTGATAGACGCCTGGTTCAATGTGACCCTGCATCAAAGACCCTCGAGATCCTTGAAACGGTTATTGAAAATGCTATGGTATGATGTTATGTACAAGTATGCAAAGTGAGCAAGTTTATATAATTATATTCACACAAAGCAGACAAGTCCTTAGGTTTAGGCTTGCATGGAGTTTGTAGGTAAGTACCCTCTTGAAGTTTAGTTAGCTCAACATATCCTAGTAGTAGTAACCAAGTTCTAAGGGATCTCAATATCACCGACCATTCCCATAAGCTTCATTCGGCAGGCGATTGACTCGCAACCAAACAAATCTCAGGAGTCAAGTCTCAATGAGTGTAGCATCGAGTATTAACCAACTTCGGATTGCACCAAAGCATACCATCTCACTACTTCTTAATGGCCAAGTTGTTCAATTAAGGTTCTAAGGTCAATTAGTGCTTAATGACATCACTCAGCGGCCCCGTATTCTCCTTGACTACTCAAGGGCTACCGGTACCCACAAATATGTCACACTAACATAGCTATTGCTTAGACCATGTTGGTATACCTCACACAATTTCCACAATGTATTGCTACTTACCTATAGGGTATCCCAAATCCGGGTAGAGGATTTAAGCCCAATCAAGTAACCAAAATGTAAAGTAATCAAATCAAATAAAGAAAGCAAATAAATGTGATCTAGCCCTAAGGTAACCCCACTTTTAAGGATTTCCCCAGCAGAGTCGCCAGTTCTGTGATACGGTAGGAGAACCGACTTGGTTGTTTTGTGTTTTATCGCAACTGTGTGGATAGAAAGAGTCGCCACTGACTTTTCTTTTATCCAATAAGGAAAGGATGAAAAGAACAGGAAATACCTTTAGATATGTTTTCTGAGTTCAGGGGGTAGATTATGAAAAGGGAAGGTATTAGAACCCTTTTCATCCATAGTTATCTAAGAGATCTTAGTTTCTTGCTAGATCACTTGCTTTTGTTTGAATGTGCTTGCGGTGTGGGTTTTAAAATTATTTTGAAAATGTCTTTGTAATGTTTCTCGTTTCTATAAGAACGCGTAAAAAGTGTTTGTTTTGAAAATAGTTCAAAGAGGTGTTTGTGGAATGTGTTTTTGAAAGTGATTTTGAAAAGGTGTCTTCTTTGTAATGGCTCTCGTTTCTATAAGAACGCGTACAAAGTGTTTGTATTTTGAAAATGTTTCAAATGATTGTGTTGGTGTATAAAATGTTTTTGTTGTGAGCAAGCGAGCAATAAGAGCGAATCTACCTACTCAAAAGGTCTCAGATGTTCTTTTCCTCCTCCTTTAGAGGTTGCTATCTTACCATCATTTTGGTAAGAAGCCATATCGTTGGATGTGAAGGGACAGGCGCGAGACATTTGTATAGTAATGGAAGGCAACCTATGGGATGTTTTAGCAATGTTGTTTAGGGACTAGATCGTTTACCGAAGGCAACATCAAGGGACATCGAGGGACTATGATCTCTTATCGAGGGTCTTTGCTAAAACGCCCATATTCGAGGGATATGACTATTTTCTGATAGGCGACAAAATGGGATTACCCTAAAGGTGCTAGTGTGCAAGTTTGTTTTATTTTCATGCACTTAGTCTTGATTAGGGTTATCTATTTGTTGATTTTATGTCTTGTCATACACCCTAATTACTAGCATTTATATTTGAAAGCAATAAATTGCGGAAATGTAAAGGTCCTACGCTATTACATCATTTAGGGATGGGGGTACAAATTTACAAATGGGGGGTTGCAAGAATTTAATCCTATTTAACTATTACAACCATATTGAAATGTACAATGCAAGAAAGAAAAAGAACTTGTTTTGAAAATGGTTTTTTGTCTTAATGAATAAAAAAAGAAAATATTTTTATGTCTTTTTTATATTAATAAAAAGGATGTTAGTGTTAAAAATGATAAAAAGGGAAAATAACGAGAGAATAGAATCAACATGTTTCTGAAAGCAAAATAAAGGGGATCATAAGTTCTGATTCCAGACGCACTGTGATTCAGAAAGAAGCGTCAGACAGAATCAGAAGTTCTAGATTGATATACTCTGAGGTCCTGCAAGAAATGTTATAGGGAAAAAGAAATTCTAGGTTGCTATGTGATGAAGTTCTGAATGTTAGAACAGTAAGAAAATCTTAGAAACTCTGTATGTGTTAAAATAATGAGGAGAACTCAGAAGTTCTGTATTGTGCTAAAACAGTGAGTGGAATTTATAAATTCAATGTGTTAAAATAGTGAGGAGAACTCAAAAGTTCTGTGTTGTGCTAAAACAATGAGTGAAAGTCAGAAGTTCAGTGTGTTAAAACAGTGAGAAAATCCTAGAAGTTCTGTGTGCTCAAACAATGAGAAAATCATAGAAGTTATGTGTGTTAAAACAGTAAGAAGAACTCAAGTTCTGTGTTGTGCTAAAACAGAGAGTGAAAATCAGAAGTTCAGTGTGTTTAAACAGTGAGAAAGTCATAGAAGTTCTGTGTGTTAAAACAATGAGTGAAAACCATAAGTTCAGTGTGTGTTAAAATGGTGAGGAGAACTCAGAAGTTCTGTGTCACATTTCAACTTTTTCCTCATATTAATCAGCACATCAGCAATTTATTCAGTTCTTAACAAATAGCAAATTAGAAGGATAAAAATACAATAGTTTATAGAAGATTTAATTCTAATTCTGAGCCTAGCCTTATTCAAGAAGTTCTAATCCACAGTTTTCTACTTATGCAATGATATGGACAACATTAATACTATGATATTTACATATTTAATGGCGTTATGAATGAAAAGATGCAAAGTCATAAAGCCTTACCTTGAATCTGGAACGTGTGCTTGGAACTTGGGCTGCTGCCTTCAGATGTTCTGGAGTTAGTGAGAGTAACGGAACAATGGTTATGTTCTTTGATTCAAAGGGAAGAACAAAGGTTTTGTTTAGGATTTGCGAAGATTTTTTAATGTTTCCTTTTCTTTCCTTAATAACTCTCTCTCTCTCTCTCTCTCCAAAAGCCAGCCCCTTGAAAGTGTGATGGAGCAACTTATTTATAGGTGAGGTTGTTGTGGTTTTGGGGGGAAAACAAATGGGATTTAAACTTTTTAGGCATACTATTCCATTGCTTTTTTATCACAACTTTTTGTATTTGGTGCAAATAAGGGATTTGGGAAAATGCAGGCGTGGACTGGATTAACTGCTAGTTATAGTACTGTGTTGTAGTAGTGTAGCAGGTTGTTTAAATGAGGTTTTAGGATCTGGTGATGTTCTGATCGTAGAAGATCAGAATGAGATTCGAAGGGTGATGTTTTGACTAAAGCTTTGAACATAGCCTTCATATGCTGAAGAAGCATGTTCTGACCGAAGAGCATCGCTTCCACATGTTCTGATTGAAGCATCATGTTCTGAACCATGTTTGAAAATTATGACTTCACTTGCGTGGAGGCAGACCCAGAAGTTCAGAAGTATCATATCCTCTTAACACTTAGAAAATTTTCTAAATGCTTAGAAAATTTGATTTTTTTCAAAGTAATTTCTGACTTCTGATTTTTGATGAACCAATTTCATGTCTTGATGAAATATAATTGTTGAAACTTGATTTTTGATCCAAAAGTTAAAGTTTGACTTTTTTCAGTATGCATTTGACCATTTTGCCCTTGTGAATGACTTTCTTTAGAAAATTGTAATCTGAGACTTGAAACTTGCCAGAAGCAAACCTGAGGGTCTAGAATGATCTTTTGAGAAATGAGAGGGAAAACTTTGGGGTACAACACAATGGAAGAAGGAATATAAATTCAATACATTTTTATACCTGTTTTGAGGTATTCGACATGATCCTGAGTGCACGACTGTAGATTTTTATGAACTTACGAGATATTCCCTCGAAGTTTATTGGATGTCACCGGTTCCTCTTCCCCTACCAGATGAAAACCCGATCAGAGGTAGACGCGTGAGAAAGAAAAACATCTAGAATGGTTGTTGTGATACGGTGGGAGAACTGACTTGAGTTTTGCGATTTGTATTCGCACTTGTTCGGTTTAGCAAGAGTTGCCACCTACTTTTTTTATTTTATCCTAAAGGAAAGGTTAAAAAAAGCACAGCAAAAAACCTTTTGAGATGTTTCGTGGGTTCGGGGGGTAGATTATGAAAAGGGAAGGTATTAGCACCCTTTTCATCCATGATTATCCATGGGCTCTTAGTTACTTGGTTTTTTAGATCACTTGCTTTGATTTTCGATTGCTTGAAAATGGTGTGTGTGTGTGTGTGTGCTTTGAAAATGTTTTTGAAGAAGATGCCTTGTCTTAGGCAACCCTTGTAACAATTCTTTACTCGAATGTTTTACAAAGGTGTGTATCTTTTCAAAAAGATGTTTCAAATGTTTTTGAGAGTTTGTTTTGAAAGTGTTTGTGGAGTGTGGTTTTTGAAAAGAAGGCAAGTGTTTTTGCAAGTTGATCTCAAGTAACTAAGAGTTTTGTCTACCCCTATTATACTCAAAGGTTTTCTCTATGTTTTCAACCCTTTTTAACAATTTTGTTCCACCATTGAATTTGGTGGACAATCTTGCGTTTAGGATGTTTAACGGGATGGGCGCGGGTCATCGTATGGACCATGAATGCAATGGTGCCAAGTGTCTTTGGAAATTTGCTTTGAAGGGACTTGATCATTCTGTTTAGGCAACTTTCGAAAGCGTCATCGAGGGACTTATGATCATTTGAATTTGTTTTGCCAAAGAAACTCGACGTGCAAGCATGGCCCATTTTGGAAGGCAACATGTGGGATTACCCTACAGGGTGCAAGTGTGATTGTGTATTGATTTCATGTATTTGTCTTGTATTAGGTTATCTAGCGTTTGGTTTTATATACATGCAAACCCTAGGTCTAACCATGGTATAATTGAAAAGCGGTAAATTGCAAGAATTTAAAGTCTACGCTATTACAAATAGTATCCGGGAGTAGGGGTACAATTTTACAAATGGGGATGAGACTTTAGGAATGTAGTGTCCAATAATTTACAACCAAATCGAATTGCGATAAAAATGTAAATGTAATGTATATCAATGTATAGGAATAGCAAATGTATATTGTCAAATGTCAAGTGTATTGTGTAAGTGTAATTTATTTACAAGTTAAGAAAATGTGAATTTTAAAGGTATTATTGAGTATTGTTTAACCTAAATGAAAAGAATTAAATGTTTATTTATTTAATCTTTTGTAGTCTTGTATTTTTCTTTAATATGTACAAAAGGAAAATTTACTAAAAGAAAAGAAAATGTTCTAAGTTTGAAAATTATTATTTACATTTGATATAAATTTGTATCTTCATATCTTTGTTTAGTATATACAAAAGAATATTTTAATTAAATGTTTAAAATTTAAATTATGTATATTAGAAAAATGTATTTTATTGATTATGTACAAATTATTTCTAAGAAAAGAAAAATGTATTAAATTGAAGAATAAGTTATGTATAAATCAAAATAAGTTTAATAAAATAACAAAGTGTTTTAAATAATGTATTTTTATGTTTTTTTTATATATTAAAAGAAAATGTTTTAAAATTGAGAAAATCATTATGTTCATGTTTTTTTTTTAGTTAATATTTTTATATGCAAAATTAGTGTATCATTTCAAAAGAGTTATGTTTAAAAGAAAATAAACAAAATTTTAGTTTGTAAAAAAGAAATGAAAAGAAGATATAAGTGGGCTTGGGCCCAAACAAAATAAAACAAAAAGAACAAATAGAAAGAAAAAAAGGGGTGTGTGCCCAGCTTGCAACGAGCTTAAGGTTTTGCAACGGGCAAGGCCCAAATGGTTGGACAGCAATTGTTTTAGGGTTTGAAACGGTTTTGTGCATTTGGGAAAGCTTTAGGGTTTGTAAGAACGGCGCCGTCATCGCTTTGCTTCGTCACTTCTTTGTCTTCTCTAGCGATCCTCTGAGCTTTCTCTTCGCCCAAGGCCGTCAAGCGCCATCGCCACCTCCTCTTCTCTGTGGATTTATTCAAGTGGTGGCTTACAAGGTATCGATTTCTATCTCCATCGCGTTAGGGTTTCGAGCTTTTTACATCTTGCATTTTTACTTTTTTCATTGTGTTCTGATCTTAAACGTTGTTGTTGTTTCTGTGAACAGGAAAAAGGAAGGGATTCATACCTTTGGGGGAGACGGATGAGGACGGTGGCCTGGAGGCGCTGTGGGTGGCCAAGGCGGCGAGATACGCGTGATGAGCTAGCTTCCTAGTACTCGGTACTCTTTACCTTTGGGTTTTGATGATGTTAAGCTGAAAACCTCTTTGATATCATTTCTTTTCTTCTTCTTGCTTTGCTGCCTTCTGTATGCTCGTGTTGCCTTCTATATGCTTGTTTAATGGCCCAATGATGAGGAAGCTCTGAGGGTTTATTGCCTTAAAATGCTGAGTTCTGATATGCTCTGAGTATGCTTGAGTTGATATTGATGCTTGTCCCTGTATGCTTCTGAATATGCTATTGTTGAATCATTTGTTTTGACTAGCTTTCCTCTTTTGGCTTTGTGCTGGCTTTAGATGCTCAATGATGAACTTCCCCAGTTCCGAGAGCTTGATTGATTTGGATATTATTCTGACTTTTGAGTTGTGAATCTGAACATGTGTTGAAATGTTTGAGGTTGGTTAGGCTTTTGACAGGTTGATGCTGTTATGAGTTTTCTTGACTGGTATATGGCTTCACAGGTTTTTTAGGTTGTTGGTTTTGAAGCTTGATGTTTGCTTCAGTTTTGGCATAGGTTTGAGTTGGTGGCTATATGCAGGTTATGTTGTTTTTGTGAACTGGTTTGGACAGTTTGTGGTTGGTTAATGACTTTACTGGTTTTCTGGTTAGGCTTAGGTTATGGCTTCTGGTTCTTACACAGGGCCTTAGAGGCTTTGGCTTGACAGGTTTAATGCTTGTTAGTTTTTGACTTTTGTTGGACAACAGGTTTGGGCAGGTTATGGCATTGGCTTGTGCTGGAGGTTTGAACCAATTTGCATTGTTTTGTTTTAAACTTGCCATAGGTTTTAGCCTTTCTGGCTTAAGGCTTTAGCAGGTTTGACAGGGTATTGCTTATGTTGAAAACTCTTTTGAGGCTCAGGCTCTTGATTGAGTTTTACAGGTTGGAGGTTTTTTAGCTTGTTGGTTTAACAGGTATGCTTGCAGGTTATGTGTTTTGATGATAGGCAAGTTTTGTGGTTATCCCCTCAGTTCTGCTTCTCCTCTCTCCTTTGATACTTTCTACCCCCTTTTGATAGCTGTTAGCTGTTTATTATATCTTATCTTTATGCCTAAAGCCAAACCTGTAAGCCTAAACTCTTTTCTCTCTTCTCTCTCCAGTACCATTAAAATAATAAACAATGTTTTATGTGTACTTTTACTGAAAGGGCAGCACTGGGAAATGATGAAAATGAACTATGTTTGCTTGCACACTAATCTTTCTCTGCATATCTTGTACTTCTTCCAGCTTTTATGCTTCTTGTTATCTTTCCATATCTTCTTTTGACAGCTTTGAGTAGCCTTGTACTTGTTTGATATCTTTGACAGTTTTTGAATGGTTTGAAATTTGAACTGAGTTTGGGACTTTAGTTAGGCCATTATGTTTGTGCAGTATGTAGTGGTTTGACAATTTTGACTTGTGAATTTCAACTTTGTGCATTCCAAATTAGCAAGCAAATATTCATCCCTCTTTGTGAACCGGGAGAAATCCCGTGATTTGCAAAGAGGGCTAACTGATCCCAGTCAGTTGCCCTTAATGATGAACTTTATTTTTATCTGTCTCTTTAATTGTTTGTGCGCTTCAACTGACTTTTTCCTTCTTTTCTTTGCAGATTAAATGGGGAGGAATAGCAAAAGATGAAGAATTGAAGATTTAGAAAAAATTAGGATAGTCTTATTTTAAATTTAATTATTGTAAAATTGTTATTGTAAACAATTTGTAAACAAAACAATTGTACAAATAAATTAAAGATAAATAAAAACTCTTTTTTTATCCAGTTAATTCTTTTCTTCTTTTCAATTATTTATTTTATTATTTATAATTCTTTAAATTAAAATAATTGAAAATACATTCCAATCATTTAATCTTAGAATAATAAATAATTAAATAAACATTGCTTCAGCATTGATCAATTAAACCTGGCGTTTCCAACATCCAAAGCAAAACAAACAGTCAATCACAGCAATTGCCCAGACGTTTTTTCCCTTTACTGACTTTAATCAAACATTGCAAATTCAAACCCAATGCATCCTTTCACTGATTTAGTCACACAGTGCGAATTCCATCCAAGTGCATTTTTTACTGATTAAGTCAAACAATGCGAATTCAGTCTAAATCTCGGAATATCTTGCAAAGCACCGTAGAATTAAATCTTTCTGAGGAGCCGCGCATGAAAAACCCTAATTCCTGATTAAATGCCAAAGAAGTGTTCGCCTGATCGAAGTTGAGCCAAAATCAACCAAACCCTAAACAAACTGTTTGAATTGTTCCAGAGCCATGAAAATCAATGAAAACCCTAATTTTGTCTGACTGACGAGAAAAGTCTGTTTGATCGATTCTTGAGCCAATCTGAAAAATCAGGAAACGCATGAAGCTGTGATTTCTTGTGGAAAAATGCGAGGGCAAATTTTGGGGTACAACAGTTGCCCCTGTTCAATCTTCTTGAACCTGAAGAGTTAGATTGGCAAGTTTGCCTTTCGCGACTCGAAGGTAAAAGAAGATTGGACACTAGAGTGCCCTAAAAATTTGCACTCGGCGATGTGATGGTAGAGGTGAATGGGCTTACAGATGCCATTTGGTGATGGGCTTAAAGATGCCATCTAGGGATGCGATAGAATCTTGTCGGGGGATGGGCTTAGAGATGCCATCTGAGAATGGGCTTAAAGATGCCATTTGGTGACTGCTGGTGGGAGGATGGGCTTATAGATGCCATCTGAGAATGGGCTTAAAGATGCCATTTGGAAATGGGCTTAAAGATGCCATTTGGTGACTGCTGGTAGGAGGATGGGCTTATAGATGCCATCTGAGAATGGGCTTAAAGATGCCATTTGGAAATGTTGAACTGGAGGATGGGCTTATAGATGCCATCTGGAATGTTGAACTGTATTTCATTGGTGAGTGGACGAGTATCAGAAAGGCATCCGTGTTTTGGAGCATCTCTGAACTGGGGGTCTGAATAAGCAATAGATTGACATCCGTATCTGGAGGCATCCGTAAACTGTTTTCAAAAGTTGAGAAGAGTTTGAACAAGCGATAGATTAACATCCGTTGTTGGGAGGAATCCGTGAACTGTTTTCAGAAGTCTTGAAGTTGAATAAGCAATAGAGCAGCATCCGTTGTTGTGAAGCGTCCGTAAACTATTTTCAAAAGTTGCATTTGAACAAGCGATGGATTAACATCCATTGTTGGGAAGAATCCGTAAACTGTTTTCAAAAGTTGCATCTGAACAAGCGATGGATTAACATCCGTTGTTGGGAAGAATCCGTAAACTGTTTTCAGAAGTCTTGAAGTTGAATAAGCAATAGAGCAGCATCCGTTGTTGGGAAGCGTCCGTAAACTGTTTTCAAAAGTTGCATCTGAACAAGCGATGGATTAACATCCGTTGTTGGGAAGAATCCGTAAACTGTTTTCAGAAGTCTTGAAGTTGAATAAGCAATAGAGCAGCATCCGTTGTTGGGAAGCATCCGTAAACTGTTTTCAAAAGTTGCATCTGAACAAGCGATGGATTAACATCCGTTGTTGGGAAGGATCCGTAAACTGTTTTCAGAAGTCTTGAAGTTGAATAAGCAATAGAGCAGCATCCGTTGTTGGGAAGCGTCCGTAAACTGTTTTCAAAAGTTGCATCTGAACAAGCGATGGATTAACATCCGTTGTTGGGAAGAATCCGTAAACTGTTTTCATAAGTCTTGAAGTTGAATAAGCAATAGAGCAGCATCCATTGTTGGGAAGCGTCCGTAAACTGTTTTCAAAAGTTGCATCTGAACAAGCGATGGATTAACATCCGTTGTTAGGAAGAATCCGTAAACTGTTTTCAGAAGTCTTGAAGTTGAATAAGCAATAGAGCAGCATCCGTTGTTGGGAAGCGTCTGTAAACTGTTTTCAAAAGTTGCATCTGAACAAGCGATGGATTAACATCCGTTGTTGGGAAGAATCCGTAAACTGTTTTCAGAAGTCTTGAAGTTGAATAAGCAATAGATCAGCATCCGTTGTTGGGAAGCGTCCGTAAACTGTTTTCAAAAGTCTTGAGAAGAATCTGAACAAGCGATAGGTTAACATCCGTTACTGGAGAACCCGTGAACTGTTTTCAGAAGTCTTGAAGTGGAAGAGGAACCGGTGTAGGGTTTCCTGATGATGCGTCCATGTAAAACTGCATCTGAGTGAATCTGGAATAAGTATCAGAATGTCGCCGTGTCCGGGTCACATCTGAACTATTTCTGGATGAATCTCGGAAGATGATCTTTGTCTGTCGACTGATCTTACCGAGGATAAATGAATCCTGAATGACTGAAGATAAAAGAATCTTGACTGCTGCCGGGGAAAATAATTCTTTGGCTGCTGCTGGGGATAATGAAACTTGACTCTGAGGGGAGTTAGCTTCTGGAAGGTTCTCTGGCTGGGGATTGCGAGAGTCCTCTGATTGCTGTAGGTGTTGGTCCGGAATAAGTTACTGAATGTCGCCATCTCTGGGTCACATCTTGAACTATTTCTGGAAGAAACTTCTGAATGAGTTATAGAATGTCGCCATCTCTGGGTCACATCTTGAACTATATCAATCTTCTAAGGTGATGAGGGAATTTGTTGAACACTTTTGACATTCGGATGCCCCAAGTGGTGATGAAGGAGTCTTGAATCAGATTACTCTGTAGATTGAGAGATTTCTTGAAATCTTGACTGGACTGCCCCAGGTTAACTGAACTTTGAAAGATTTGTTGAAACCTTGACTGGACTGCCCCAGGTTAACAGGATGGTGACATGTCATGCCCCTTGTTGATAGGAGATTGCAATGGAAGTGTCATCCTTTTGAAGTGATTTTGCTCACTGAGAGAGTTTTCGTTCCTCCGAACATTCGCTGTATGAATTTCTTCGCTGTCAAACAAAAAGCCAAATGCAGACAGTGATATTCAAGCAATGCAAAGTTTATGTTTGTCTCGAAGTTTTGAAAAATGCGTTTTTAGCAGAAAACTTTTTATAAGACAGATCAACACAAGATTTAGAGCAAAGCCTTACAGGAGTCAGGATACCTTTTGTAACAGTATGCTTTCGAACTAACCCATGCTTCAATTAGGACTTTTGAAGGGTTGTAACGTGGCTTGGTTCATGGTTTAAGAAACAAAGGATATAGGCTCAAAGTATATTTGTACCCACCCTCTCTTTGTGATTTTCTTCATACCCAAGCTCAGTTAATTGTGCGTCGCACTCCGTTTTGAGTTTGGAACGAGTTTTTGAGTGGTGGTTCACCAATTGAATTTGGGAGACAGTCATCATCTTCTTTTTCTTTTGCAACATTTTTTCATGTTGTTGAGGATTTGTAATGACCTCACTATTTTGATTTTGATTTGTTATCCCTAACTTTTGCCTGACTGTTCCCATTTTCGAGATTACAGTCAGCGGGATGCCCCAGCTTTCTTGAGCTTCCTTTATAGGTTTTGGCTCAGTGGGCTTTTTCTCTTTTGAGAGATTGACTGCCTATGTGATAGGGAACCACCCTTGTCTTTTGATTCCAAAGGAATGCTTTTTTTTGACGTCGTTCGTTGTGTTACGAATTGAGAGTTTGCGACTTCAATGCGCGTTTTTCTTTTGAATTAACTGAGATACTACCCTGCCCCAGGTTTATATCAAAGGTTTTGATCGTTTAGAACAGAAAACTCCTACTTCTTTGGCTCGAAGGGGTTGACTAGGGATTATCTTCCTTATAACTCCAGTGTTTGGGATTTGAAAGAAATGCCTGTACATCATCAGCAAGGTCTGTTCAAAAGCATACTGTATAAGATCATGGTATTGTTTCGTCATCCTCCCTCTAAAGGCTTGCAGCTTTTTATCAAGAGTTAAATATCATAAAGAAAGCATAAGAGTAGTGAAACGAATGGATGAATTCAAGACAAACACATGCAATGCATTAATGAAAACAGAGTTTAACATCAACAGATAATTGTTTGACAACAAAAGAAATTACAACTTTGAAAATTCAAAATGAAGCAAAAGTCTTTCAGCTTGAGCTTTGTCACCCCAGGTGGAGAACTCCTTAACGGAAGATTTTCATCTCGCCGTCTGGCATGAATCTCAGCACCCCAATGTCAATTAGATCTTGAATCTTGTTCTTCAAGGCCCAACAGTCGTCGGTGTCGTGCCCCGGGCTGTAGGAGTGGTAAACACAAAATGCGTCGGGATGATAGTTAGGAGCGGAGGTATTTGGGTTCCGGATAGGATCCCTCAAGGCAGTCAGGTTGACCTCCAACAAGCGCTCTAGAATTAGAGATGACGGTATGTCAGTCTTCGTGAACTGTCTTCCCGACGTATTTTGATTACGCCGATTACCCCGTTGACGCTGGCGAGCTTGTTGCTGGGCTTGTGACCCTGAAGCATGCAAAGGAGCCTTCCCCTTGTCTTCTTGAGTGGATGGAGGCTGAGCGGTAACTTGCTCTTCAACCTCAGATGTTTGCCCCAAATGGTTGTTTGGAAGCAGTTGGCGGACAAGAACCCTGAGTTCCTCTTGTCTTTGAGATAGGTTTTGGATGAGAGCCATCTGACCCACTAACTGCCCCATCACTTGGATCCTTAATGTTGCCAGATCAAACTGCAGTGCTTCCAACTGGTCACTCCTGGCATTGTTTGAATTCCCCAAACCCTTTGTGAGGAGAGCTTTCATTTCTTCTTGCCCCAAAGACAAGTTCAGGAACATTTCCTGCAGCTGAGCAGTCTGGTCTTGGATGTCTTTGACAGTTATTTCTAGATCCATCTCTTACTGAAATAAACAGCAGGAGAGTAAGGAAACCTGAAAAAGGAAAAATTGTTAAGATGCAATGCATGATATGTGGATGCATGCTTTCAAGGATCTCTTGGGGTAAACACAAGAAAATGTTAGAGGTTGAACTTTGCTCTTGGATTGGAGAACTTTGCACCGGTGGATGTCTTTCCATGTGAATCAAGCTCACCATGTCGAGTGGGTCATAGCCACTGATTCAAGTTGTTGCACTTGATCTTTGATTGGAGAACTTTGTATCGGTGGATGCCTTTCCACGAGAATCAAGCTCACCATGTCGAGTGGGTCATAGCCCCTGATTCAAGTTGTTGTACTTGATCTTTGACTGGAATTTGTTAGAGGAGAAACCTCTTACCCCTTGGTAGACGTCTGGTTCAACGTAACCCTGCATCAAAAGAACCCTCGAGATCCTTGAAATGGTTATTGAAAATGCTATGGTATGATGTCATGATGTTATGTACATGTATGCACAAGCAAGTAAGTGTATATACAAGTAATCATATTCACACAAAGCAAACAAGTCCTTAGGTTTAGGCTTGCATGGGGTTATAGGTAAGTACCCTCTTGAAGTTAGTTGGCTCATCCTGTCCTAAAATAGAAACTGGGTTCTAAGGAGCTCAATATCATTGGATTGTTTTCTGTGTTCATCGTTTCGATTTAGCCACTTACTGGCGACCAAAATATTCCAAGAAAACAACCCTCAAATGAGTGTAGTATCGAGTATCTACCAACTTCGGACTGCACCAAAGTCGATCATCTCCCTACCCCTAAAAAGGCTAAGATGGTCAATTAAGGTTCTAAGAGTTCGTTAGTGCTTCACGACATCACTCAGCGGCCCCGTACTCTCCTTGATTGAACTCAAGGGTTACCGGTACTCACAAATATGTCACACTAACATAGCTTACTGCTTCAACCATGTCGGTATACCCCGCACAGTTCCCTCACAATTTTTTTACTATTTACCTAAAAAGGTGCCCCAAATCCGGGTGTAGGATTTACAACAAACCCAAACAAGAACCCAAAAGATAAAGCAATCAAGTCAATCAAAGCAAGAAAGTAAAGGTGATCTAAACCCTAAGGTAACCCCACTTTTAAGCCTGATTCCCCAGCAGAGTCGCCAGTTCTGTGATACGGTGGGAGAACTGACTTGAGTTTTGCGATTTGTATTCGCACTTGTTCGGTTTAGCAAGAGTCGCCACCGACTTTTTTATTTTATCCTAAAGGAAAGGTTAAAAAAAGCACAGCAAAAAACCTTTTGAGATGTTTCGTGGGTTCGGGGGGTAGATTATGAAAAGGGAAGGTATTATCACCCTTTTCATCCATGGTTATCCATGGGCTCTTAGTTACTTGGTTTTTTAGATCACTTGCTTTGATTTTCGATTGCTTGAAAATGGTGTGTGTGTGTGTGTGCTTTGAAAATGTTTTTGAAGAAGATGCCTTGTCTTAGGCAATCCTTGTAACAATTCTTTACTCGAATGTTTTACAAAGGTGTGTATCTTTTCGAAAAGATGTTTCAAATGTTTTTGAGAGTTTGTTTTGAAAGTGTTTGTGGAGTGTGGTTTTTGAAAAGAAGGCAAGTGTTTTTGCAAGTTGATCTCAAGTAACTAAGAGTTTTGTCTACCCCTATTATACTCAAAGGTTTCCTCTATGTTTTCAACCCTTTTTAACAATTTTGTTCCACCATTGAATTTGGTGGACAATCTTGCGTTTAGGATGTTTAACGGGACGGGCGCGGGTCATCGTATGGACCATGAATGCAATTGTGCCAAGTGTCTTTAGCAATTTTCTTTGAAGGGACTTGATCATTCCGTTTAGGCAACTTTCGAAAGCGTCATCGAGGGACTTATAATCATTTGAATTTGTTTTGCCAAAGAAACTCGACGTGCAAGCATGGCCCATTTTGGAAGGCAACATGTGGGATTACCCTAGAGGGTGCAAGTGTGATTGTGTATTGATTTCATGTATTTGTCTTGTATTAGGTTATCTAGCGTTTGGTTTTATATACATGCAAACCCTAGGTCTAACCATGGTATAATTGAAAAGCGGTAAATTGCAAGAATTTAAAGTCTACGCTATTACAAATAGTATCCGGGAGTGGGGATACAATTTTACAAATGGGGATGAGACTTTAGGAATGTAGTGTCTAATAATTTACAACCAAATCGAATTGCGATAAAAATGTAAATGTAATGTATATCAATGTATAGGAATAGCAAATGTATATTGTCAAATGTCAAGTGTATTGTGTAAGTGTGATTTATTTACAAGTTAAGAAAATGTGAATTTTAAAGGTATTATTGAGTATTGTTTAACCTAAATGAAAAGAATTAAATGTTTATTTATTTAATCTTTTGTAGTCTTGTATTTTTCTTTAATATGTACAAAAGGAAAATTTACTAAAAGAAAAGAAAATGTTCTAAGTTTGAAAATTATTATTTACATTTGATATAAATTTGTATCTTCATATCTTTGTTTAGTATATACAAAAGAATATTTTAATTAAATGTTTAAAATTTAAATTATGTATATTAGAAAAATGTATTTTATTGATTATGTACAAATTATTTCTAAGAAAAGAAAAATGTATTAAATTAAAGAATAAGTTATGTATAAATCAAAATAAGTTTAATAAAATAACAAAGTGTTTTAAATAATGTATTTTTATGTTTTTTTATATATTAAAAGAAAATGTTTTAAAATTGAGAAAATCATTATGTTCATGTTTTTTTTTTAGTTAATATTCTTATATGCAAAATTAGTGTATCATTTCAAAAGAGTTATGTTTAAAAGAAAATAAACAAAATTTTAGTTTGTAAAAAAGAAATGAAAAGAAGATATAAGTGGGCTTGGGCCCAAACAAAATAAAACAAAAAGAACAAATAGAAAGAAAAAAAGGGGTGTGTGCCCAGCTTGCAACGAGCTTAAGGTTTTGCAACGGGCAAGGCCCAAATGGTTGGACATCAATTGTTTTAGGGTTTGAAACGGTTTTGTGCATTTGGGAAAGCTTTAGGGTTTGTAAGAACGGCGTCGTCATCGCTTTTCTTCGTCACTTCTTTGTCTTCTCTAGAGAGCCTCTGAGCTTTCTCTTCGCCCAAGGCCGTCAAGCGCCATCGCCACCTCCTCTTCTCCGTGGATTTATTCAAGTGGTGGCTTACAAGGTATCGATTTCTATCTCCATCACGTTAGGGTTTCGAGCCTTTTACATCTTGCATTTTTACTTTTTTCATTGTGTTCTGATCTTAAACGTTGTTGTTGTTTCTGTGAACAGGAAAAAGGAAGGGATTCATACCTTTGGGGGAGACGGATGAGGACGGTGGCCTGGAGGCGTTGTGGGTGGCCAAGGCGGCGAGATACGCGTGATGAGCTAGCTTCCTGGTACTCGGTACTCTTTACCTTTGGGTTTTGATGATGTTAAGCTGAAAACCTCTTTGATATCATTTCTTTTCTTCTTCTTGCTTTGCTGCCTTCTGTATGCTCGTGTTGCCTTCTATATGCTTGTTTAATGGCCCAATGATGAGGAAGCTCTGAGGGTTTATTGCCTTAAAATGCTGAGTTCTAATATGCTCTGAGTATGCTTGAGTTGATATTGATGCTTGTCCCTGTATGCTTCTGAATATGCTATTGTTGAATCATTTGTTTTGACTAGCTTTCCTCTTTTGGCTTTGTGCTGGCTTTAGATGCTCAATGATGAACTTCCCCAGTTCTGAGAGCTTGATTGATTTGGATATTATTCTGACTTTTGAGTTGTGAATCTGAACATGTGTTGAAATGTTTGAGGTTGGTTAGGCTTTTGACAGGTTGATGATGTTATGAGTTTTCTTGACTGGTATATGGCTTCACAGGTTTTTTAGGTTGTTGGTTTTGAAGCTTGATGTTTGCTTCAGTTTTGGCATAGGTTTGAGTTGGTGGCTATATGCAGGTTATGTTGTTTTTGTGAACTGGTTTGGACAGTTTGTGGTTGGTTAATGACTTTACTGGTTTTCTGGTTAGGCTTAGGTTATGGCTTTTGGTTCTTACACAGGGCCCTAGAGGCTTTGGCTTGACAGGTTTAATGCTTGTTAGTTTTTGACTTTTGTTGGACAACAGGTTTGGGCAGGTTATGGCCTTGGCTTGTGCCGGAGGTTTGAACCAATTTGCATTGTTTTGTTTTAAACTTGCCACAGGTTTTAGCCTTTCTGGCTTAAGGCTTTAGCAAGTTTGACAGGGTATTGCTTATGTTGAAAACTCTTTTGAGGCTCAGGCTCTTGATTGAGTTTTACAGGTTGGAGGTTTTTTAGCTTGTTGGTTTAACAGGTATGCTTGCAGGTTATGTGTTTTGATGATAGGCAGGTTTTGTGGTTATCCCCTCAGTTCTGCTTCTCCTCTCTCCTTTGATACTTTCTACCCACTTTTGATAGCTGTTAGCTGTTTATTATATCTTATCTTTATGCCTAAAGCCAAACCTGTAAGCCTAAACTCTTTTCTCTCTTCTCTCTCCAGTACCATTAAAATAATAAACAATGTTTTATGTGTACTTTTACTGAAAGGGCAGCACTGGGAAATGATGAAAATGAACTATGTTTGCTTGCACACTAATCTTTCTCTGCATATCTTGTACTTCTTCCAGCTTTTATGCTTCTTGTTATCTTTCCATATCTTCTTTTGACAGCTTTGAGTAGCCTTGTACTTGTTTGATATCTTTGACAGTTTTTGAATGGTGTGAAATTTGAACTGAGTTTGGGACTTTAGTTAGGCCATTCTGTTTGTGTAGTATGTAGTGGTTTGACAATTTTGACTTGTGAATTTCAACTTTGTGCATTCCAAATTAGCAAGCAAATATTCATCCCTCTTTGTGAACCGGGAGAAATCCCGTGATTTGCAAAGAGGGCTAACTGATCCCAGTCAGTTGCCCTTAATGATGAACTTTATTTTTATCTGTCTCTTTAATTGTTTGTGCGCTTCAACTGACTTTTTCCTTCTTTTCTTTGTAGATTAAATGGGGAGGAATAGCAAAAGATGAAGAATTGAAGATTTAGAAAAAATTAGGATAGTCTTATTTTAAATTTAATTATTGTAAAATTGTTATTGTAAACAATTTGTAAACAAAACAATTGTACAAATAAATTAAAGATAAATAAAAACTCTTTTTTTATCCAGTTAATTCTTTTCTTCTTTTCAATTATTTATTTTATTATTTATAATTCTTTAAATTAAAATAATTGAAAATACATTCCAATCATTTAATCTTAGAATAATAAATAATTAAATAAACATTGCTTCAGCATTGATCAATTAAACCTGGCGTTTCCAACATCCAAAGCAAAACAAACAGTCAATCACAGCAATTGCCCAGACGTTTTTTCCCTTTACTGACTTTAATCAAACATTTCAAATTCAAACCCAATGCATTCTTTCACTGATTTAGTCACACAGTGCGAATTCCATCCAAGTGCATTTTTTACTGATTAAGTCAAACAATGCGAATTCAGTCTAAATCTCGGAATATCTTGCAAAGCACCGTAGAATTAAATCTTTCTGAGGAGTCGCGCATGAAAAACCCTAATTCCTGATTAAATGCCAAAGAAGTGTTCGCCTGATCGAAGTTGAGCCAAAATCAACCAAACCCTAAACAAACTGTTTGAATTGTTCCAGAGCCATGAAAATCAATGAAAACCCTAATTTTGTCTGACTGACGAGAAAAGTCTGTTTGACCGATTCTTGAGCCAATCTGAAAAATCAGGAAACGCCTGAAGCTGTGATTTCTTGTGGAAAAATGCGAGGGCAAATTTTGGGGTACAACAGTTGTGAAGGGACTTCCCTAGATGAAGTTGTAAGCATTCCTGTAGGGAATAATAAGAAATTTGGTATTTATTGTTTGAGTGTATCTACAATCGCTCAGGAAAATCATCAACTCTATGTATCCCCATGGACGAGTAGCAGTCCTGTTAAAAGCTTAGTGGTCAGAGCCTTCATATGATAGCTGGGAGCATCAGTCAAGCACCATAGTTTCAAATAACTCTAAGTATATGATGTTGCATGAGCTGTTGTCATCGATAAGGATCTGATTCTCATCAAATTTTCTGACTTTAGAAATTATTACAAAGAGAAAGATTTTATTGGGAATGCCCCTAACTTTTTCAGAGTTCTGAAATCCCAACATAGGTCGATATGAGACTTTTGCTGATGTTTTCTCTTTTCTATGATAAACAACCATCAGTTCTATGATATTTTTCTTTTCGCTGCCATTGGATAATATGTTTAATCGTGGTGCTCCTTATATTAAGGAGCAATGTAGATGCGATCACCAATGTTATCCTCTTTGCTTTCCGCGCTTGTCCCAGTTGTTGTGGTATTTAAGGTGGATTTATCCCTAGGAGACTCTTCCTAGTCTCGCTTGCTTCCATTCACGTATTCATCCAGTTGGCCTATTTTAATCAGCTCGTCATTGACATCCTTCAGTTGGATGTAGTCATCGGTATTGTGGATATGACTCTTATGAAATTGACACTATTTTAATCTGTTTGTCTGGGATGTTTCTCTGATGGGATAAGGGGTCGGGTTCGTGCCTTCTTAAACTATGTATTCACACAATCTTGAAAGATCCTCTCTTGAGAGACCGTCATTAGGATGTATCTGTTATATTTCCCTTGCATGTTTCAGTCAGAATCATCCTAACATCGGTGAGGCTCCTTTCTGGTAGGGCGACTAGAGTAAGACTCACCTGATGCGGGGTTGCTAAAACATGTGGTCAATTTCTCTTCCGAGATCATAAAAGGTTATACCATGGTCAACATCTTTTGGATGAATTTTACCTTCTTCTTCCCCAAATTTTCCATGAAAGAGTGGTCACTTAGAAGGCCGTTCTAAAAAATCCAACACGGAAGGCCTTCTTGGGCCCTCTCTTTCTCGATTGAGACTTGCATAAACCGATCGATATATGACTGCAAATTTTCTTTCTTCCTCTGAATGATCCCGACCAAGGCAGCCTTGGTTATTGGACGTGGCTTCCGAGCTGTGAATTACACTGAAGATATCTTATGGAATTTCGCAAAAGAATCAATACACCTGCCAGGTAGTCCTTTGAACCATAACTGAGTTGGTCTGGTCAAAGGAGTGCAAAAAACTTGCACTTGGATGCTTCATCAACAATGAAATAACTCAAACATTCATCTACGAGCTGCACATGCTCATCAAGATCTCCCTTTCCGAGGTAGTAAATTAACTTGGGGCGACTTTTCCATAGACTTTGGGATCCTACTTTCCAAGATTTATATAGAAAATGAGTGCTTTGATTACAACTTCTTAGGGTGAATATCTTCTTGAACCAGGGAGGGAGCATGATTGTCCTAGTCTCCTTCGAGGCTAGGAGGAGGAGTCTGATACTTTTACTTATGTGTAGATCCTTCGACAGAGGAGCCTTTTCTCTTTTTGTATTGGATGGCTTTGGGGATGCAACGCGAGTCTTTCTTGAAGCAACTTCTTGAATTGTATTTTCATGGGAACATGCATTGTAGTGGATCTCTTCAAGGTGTTGAATCCTTTCTTCAATAGTGTAAGTTTTGTTTCCGAACAATGCAAAACATATTGTTTAGTAGCTCGTTGGCGCCTTGTACGTTGATGTTTTCTTAATGAGTGTGAAGACTAGGTAAGGCCTCACCTTTTGTATCCTGAAGTGGAACAGGAGTTTCCACTGGAATGAATTGAATTGATTTGACCACTTTTGAAGGTCGCACTATATCTGGATGTAATGAAACTACTCCTTATGGATATGTGGTATTTTATGGCGGAGGAAGAGGTGATTGATTACTTGTTGCAAAGGCAGTAGAGATAGCTTCTCGTGCAGTGACAGATCTGGTAGCCTTAGATCCATCCATCTCCGACGAAGGTAAGAAATGAGAAATATGAAAATCTTGAAAGGATAAGATTGAAATTGCGGTAGGTCGGATCAGAACATGATAGATCTTCGCATCCAATTACGAGTACTTGATTCGATTATTAGAAAGAATTAAGAACTATGAAAGTTGAATAACGAATGCAAATTAGTGGAAATCATATGAATCAACAATCGATTCCACATATGACGCCAATAGAAATTGAGTCTTAGACTCACAGTTTAGCCTCATTTAACCCAACTATTGAGTCATCTCACCCACCTTATTTAGAGTTTAACTAAGATAATATATATTTTCCCTTCTCATAACATGTGTTTACTTACCTCGGGATTATAAGCCCACACATATTAAGGCTGGTCTCTTTAAGCTCAGATAATTTGTTTTTGATAATATTGCTCTTTCTATTCTTTTAAATTTTTATTTGAATCTTAGAACTTTTTAAAGGTAAATTCTTTGATACTTATGAATTTAAGTTTGGAACATATTACTTTAATGTAAACTGTTTTAAACTAAAATAAAATAAAAAAGTGATGTGACATTGAGAATTTTTTTTCGGAATAACCAAGTATTAAATTTTTTTTTTACAAATAACCATGTTTTAGAAGACTCCCCAAGGGAGGAGCCATCTCACTTGGCGTCTACACCTACTTTTTAAGAGGTGGCGCCTAGGTGCTTAGGGCTTGCCCTAAGCCAAGTGAGATGGCGCCTTAGTGCATTTGCTAGGGAAATTTTCGTGTTTCTTTTTCAATGCGGTGCATTACGTATTCGATATAGGATCAACAAAATTGACTTTTTATTTACAAAATATGATTACACACATAACTATTACATAAAAAACATATTAATCAGTGGTCCCCCGAAACCCGGTAATGACCCCCCGGTTCCGCATCCCCGTCCTCGCCTTTCCCGTGCTGGGTTTCATCGCGTTTCCTACTGTGGTAGGTTCGGTGGCCCAGCGAAGTCAATGCATTCTGGATCCATGAAATCAGTCAGATCTCCATATCTAGAAGATCCTCTTTGATACAGCCGGTTACCCATACCCTCAAAGTTTGGTCGTGTTGGCGGTGGGTGGGGTTCCATGGTTGGTCTGTAGCACTGGTCGTCTGAGTACGAGGGGTAGAAAGGAAACGGATCTTGTGGAGTTTGGTATTGAGGATGCTGGGTGGTTTGGTGATATTGTGGTTGATGGTAAGTTGGGTCGGTTGGTTCATAATCTTCGGACAATCCCAGATCAGGGCTAAGGTTGGATGTTGAGGGGCCCCTATTGGGATATGCAGAAGACTGAAATTATATGTGGGGTATGCGGGTGTGTTGGTATTGTGATTGAAATTGCGGTTCAGTGTGAGGCATATGGGGGTATTGGTACTAATGTGGTGATTGTGGTTGGTTGTGGGGCATGTGGGTGTAATTGTATTATGGTGGTGAATGTGGTTGGGTGTTTATGGTTCTGTTTCGTCTGGAGCATTTGTGGGAGGTTGCTGTGTGTTGGGTTTGTTGTTGGGGAAATAAGGGTTGTGCCCGTTGTGTTCGCGGGTCAACCAAATACCTTGGATGAGACACGTGCATGTCAGGGGTACTAACCGATCTGTACCAAGATAAATACTGATCTGTGTGTGTCACATATTACCATGGTTGAGGAAAACTGGGAATTGCAAGACATGTCGGTGACGCCTCTGCCACATCTTACACCATTCTGGAGCAAAGTCTTTCCAGTTGGTAAGACCCCATTGGGCGTCGACCCTTTTGAGATGCCACGAGGACAAACAAGTCGGATCGCTAGGTATCTCTTGATGCATTCCAAACTGCATCTTCACACGGTTGCTGTGGTGCATCTCCACAACATTGAACCGTGTGATTGCAGTCTTTGTGCTCCAAATTGCTACATCCTCGGGGTTTGGTTCATGGCCCAAACCTAAATATGGTCTCTAGATAAACTGCGGATAAAATTAAATCAGGTTAATAAAAACGTAATATATAAATAATTTAAAAGTAGAAAAGTTGAAAGGTACGACGTACATCATCCGGGTCAAGGTGATCCAATAGATTGCGGTATAGTGCGATATTGAATCTTGGATTCTTGCCGTAATCCATACCCCTCACGCAATACCTAAAGGAAATGAAAAATATTTTATTTTTATCATATATTTGGTGAAGAGATGAATAGTAATAAATGATATAACTTGATGACTTACTTTATTGCGTATGGGAAAACGAATGTGTTGTTGTTGACGGGGTTTAGGGACTCCATCCTCCACCAACCCCAGGCTTGAAGTAAAAAAGCACAGCCATAAAATGTACATTTTTCCTTGATTGCATTTTTAAACAAGGAACTGTATAGGTGGGATAAAACAGCAGAACCCCAACTATACTTTCTAGTTTTTTCTAAGTTTCTAAGTAAATTTAAATACATAAATTTACAGTATTTCCCGTACTTTTGGGAAATAAAAAGGTTCCAAATAGTATCATTATATAAGTTCTAGCTTTTATTACCTTGGCTAGCTCGGAGGAATTTTCGTTTAATTCCAGAGTCGCATAATGATTTTTTAGCTCAGTTAGTAGTACACCCTGACCTCTCGCACCACCACCTTCAACCATATCCATGCCCAACAATTCTTCACACAGAGAATTGGGTTGTTGAACTGACCCGTTAACCGCCTTACCGTCAACAGGGAGACCCAATAACATGTACATGTTCTCTAGTGTGACGGTACATTCACCTATTGGTAGGTGAAATGTATGGGTCTCTTGTCTCCACCTTTCCAACATTGCAAGTATGAACTTTGAATCAATTGTGCAGTTGGAGATATTTATAACATTTCTGAAACCTGCGTATTCTAGATATGGTATGATCAATGGGTCGGGAGCAAGGTAGTTGTGTGACCGGATTCTGAATCTTTTGGTATCCTAAGTTAATAATGTAAAATGTGTAAGAGTAAGTAAGATGAACAAAGCATTACTAGAAGTATGAAAAATGTATAACTATAAAAGAAACTTAAAAATGTTGTAATATTGTCCCTTATGCCTCTGTGAGAATCGCCCATTGTGAGAAGAGTCATTGTTAAAAATGCCTGAGATTATGAAAGAGTTTGAAATTGTAAGAGATTATGAAAGAGTTTGTAGCAGAGAGTGAGACAATTGTGGATGTGAGAGAAGTATGTAATGCTCTATATTTAGAGGAAAAAAAATTTCATAGAGTAAGTGAGGTGATAGGTGGGTGCATGCATGCATGATAAGTGTCACTCTTGTAGTGTAGGTGCAGGCTACATGGCAGCCTTGGAGAAGGCATCTCTGGCATGCATGTAACACGATTGGACATGAAGGGAGGCGCCATTGGACTTGGAGAAAGAGTATAAAAATGAAAGGTGTCACCATCCCCGTTGGTGAATAAGAGGTGGCATGGGTTGCAGAGTAGGCGCGGGCTAGGTGACAACCTTGGAGAAGACATCTCTGAATGCATGTAACACTATTGGACGTGACGGGAGGTGCTTTAGAGGTTACAGTGTAGGTGCAGTGTAGGCGCAGGCTAGATGGAAGCCTTGGAGAAGGCATCTCTGAATGCATGTAACACTATTGGACATGAAGGGAGGCGTCATTGGACTTGGCAAAAGAGTACAAAATTGAAAGGTGTCGCCATCCCCGTTGGCGAATAAGAAGTGACATGGGTTGCAGAGTAGGCGCAGGCTAGGTGACAGCCTGGGAGAAGGCATCTCTGAATGCATGTAATACTATTGGACGTGATGGGAGGCGCCTTGGAGGTTATAGTGTAGGTGCAGTGTAGGCGCATGTTAGGTGGCAGCCTTGGAGAAGGCATCTCTGAATGCATGTAACACTATTGGACAGCCTTGGTTAATTCAAATTCAGTATGACCTATTTAGTCTTACATTTATCAAAACACTGATACACTTAATCTCTCAAACACTAGAACATTCAAAAATTCCAGCAAATAACTCATAAACTTCAAACCTTCCAACCTTCAAACCTTCAAACAATCATACACAATGACCTCTGCACCCCAATATGTGATCAATGCATATTTCAACGGTGAGACATACATTTGTCCCACCTCTTGGTTTTTGTTTAGAGACACAGAGAACATCCGATTTTGTTTAAACAGGAAAGCCAATTTCTTGTACTTCAAAAAACGATTGGAGGCCAAACTTGGACGAGGCCCCGTGACACAAATGTTTTATCAGAATCTGGTTTTTTTGGTAACAACCAAATAATATTTTATAAGGTTGAGGTTCAAGATGACTAGGATCTTCAGAATATGTTTTCCAGTCATGAGTATTCTGGGTATGACTCTATTGAGTTGTACATTATGCTGCGAGAGCCTCAGCTGTCACAAGTGGTTGATCCTTTGGAGACCGAACATGCAGAAGAAGATGCAGTTGATGAAGAAGAAGAAGATGACGAGTTAGAGTTTAACGAAATGGTCAATGATGATTCCGAAGACGATAGGATACCTGGTATTCCTGCAAACGAGATCTACACACCACCTCCGCACATGACAAACTTCAACATGGGCAGAGATGAATCGTCTTCTAATTTATTTTTCAATCTGTATATGCAGCCGGATGAAAACTTAAAAGAGAAAGACAAATTTCGTAATAGAGAAGAATGTATCAGAGCCATCAAAAAATTCTACATGCTCAACTCGGTCGATTTTAAGGTGGACCGTGTAAATCCAAAAAGGTACAAGATCAACGGAAATGGAATATTCAGTCGAGTGTTTTGGGCTTTTCAACCTTGCATCACAGGGTTTGTGTCATGCAAACCAATTATACAAATTGATGGGACTTGGTTGTATGGGAAATACAAAGGCACACTACTGATGGCAGTTGCACAAGATGGCAACAACAACATTTTCCCAATTGCCTTTGCCCTAGTCGAGGGGGAGACTAGTGGTGATTGGAGCTTTTTTCTCAAAAATCTGCAAACACACGTGGCTCCTCAACCAGATCTCTGTTTGATCTCAGATAGACATGCATCCATTGAAAGTGCATACAATAATCCTGCAAACGGTTGGCATCACCCTCCTTCTACGCATGTCTATTGCGTTAGACATATCGTCCAAAATTTCACGAGGGAGATCAAAGACAAAACACTTAGGAAAGCGATTATGAATGCGGGATATGCATTGACACAACCTACGTTCAAATATTATCGCAACGAGATCCGTTTGTCAAATCCGGAAGCCGGTAGGTGGATCGACAATATTCCGGTAGAAAAATGGACTAGGTCATACGACAATGGCCAAAGATGGGGCCACATGACAACAAATCTAATTGAATCGATGAATGAGGTATTCGAAGGCATACGAAACCTCCTGGTCACTATTTTGGTTAAATCAACATATTTTAGGATGGCTTTGTTGTTTGCCAAAAGAGGTGAAATGTGGAATGCGGTGTTGCAATCTGGACAACTATGGAGTGAAAGCTGCATGAAGTACATTAAGGCAGAAAGTGCCAAAGCCAACAGCATATGGTTATACGGTTTGACCGACACAACCACAACTTCATTGTCAAAGAGACAACCGACCACAACGAGGGCCTGCCAAGACAAGAATATAGGGTTGTACTACATTCTCGTTGGTGCGGTTGTGGCAAGTTTCAAGCCTTTCGTATGCCTTGCTCTCATGTCATTGTCGCGTGTTCCTATACTCATCAAGACGCGCTACAACTTCTGACACACATTTACAAATCTGAAACGTTTCTCAACGTTTACAACAACAGCTTCCCTTTGGTAGCAAAACCAGATTATTGGCCTGCATACGACGACGAAATAGTATGGCACAATGACCAAATGGGAAGGAATAAAAAGGGTCGTCCCAAAAGTAAGCGCATCACAACCGAAATGGACTCTCTTGACAAGCTGGAAAGAAAGTGTGGTTTATGTCGTCAGGTCGGACACAATCGCAAAAATTGTCTGAATCGGGCTACTGCCTCAACCACATAAAAATTGTATTACAAAAAATATTTCCTTTATTATGTTATAAATATTAGGGTTTTTCGTTAACAGAATTTGTTACAATAAACATTGCGCGAACAAAAAAAAAACACGATAAACCGTCTACAAAATTACATCCGTTAAAACAATTTCATCTGACCCATGCATCATCAACATTACGTTGCTGTCTGTTTTGACTTCCTCTAACCAAACATTAGATCTTCCTGTCGCAAGTGAGGTTGTTGTTCGTCTTCGCTGGATCCTTCTACTTTTCCCCCTCCACGATGTCTCCATCTAGCCATCGCATCAACTCCTGCCTCAGATGCTCCATGGAGTGAATGTGCCAGAATTTCATTTTCATCAGAGATTTTGTGACGGAGAAGATAACGTAACCATCTCTGGTAAAAATCATGGGCGCTGTCAAGATGCAAATAACAGAGTAAAAAATAAGAAAACAGTGCGAGAAAGTGTGAGAAATGACAGAGAAACGGACGAATTATTTATAAAAACAACATTTTGCCCTAGGAGCCAAGTGAGATGGCGCCTCCTCTCACTTTAAAAGTGCATGCGCCATCTCACTTGGCTAAAAGAAAGAGGAGGCGCCAAGTGGGATGGCGCCTAGGGCATAATGCTGAGTGGAGGCGCCAAGTGAGATGGCTCCTCCCTTGGGGAGTCTTCTGAAACATGATTATTTGCGTAATTTTTTTCAAAACATAGTTATTTGTGATTTTTTTTTATACATGGTTATTTCAAAAAAAAATTCTGACATTGATACATATTATTTAATTTTTTGAGGAAACTAATGTTAAACTAAATTTAAAAGAACAGGAGTATTCAACTATTTTAAATATTGAATGATGAGTTTTATTTAATTTTAGACTATAATTTTACAATATTTTAAATGTATATATAATAAGCCCTCTTAATTGAATTATTTTTTATTTATAATTTAAAAATCATTTTTATCCATGAATTGCAAATCCAACAAATCTAAAGAGGGTGGGATTGGTTTTAATTTTAAAAGTATTATTTGAAGAGTCGACTCAAATCAAAGATAATTGATTAATTTCAATATTAAATTAAATTCGATCCATTCAATGCAAACCTATTTTTATTATGTGTGTTTTGACACGTCAATAAAATACAATCAAAATTCATCTGGAGACTAAAATCACCTAAAGAAAAGAAATTAGAACCTAAAAGAAACATTAAAAAACTTAAGCCAAAACTGAATTTAAGCCTTAATTCTACTTCTCCAAGCAATTGACCATAATAATTATGCATGTGAATAACATAACACCCAAAATTATAATTGTATTTATTAATTCATGACAGTTACCAACTTAGGCATTAAAATAAAACATAATGTTAGATTACTATGGTAATTTTAACCCTATGGTTAAGTTAAGATGTGAATCAATCCTTTAGTAATTAAATGCTTCTAGTATTCCTCTCCTATTTAGGGAACCAAACTAGGTAACTCCTAACATAAGTGTCACAAAAACATTATTTTCTGTTATACTTTATGTCAATGGATCTTGAGACAAAGTTTACAGAAAATTTTCACTTCAAACCCAACATGAAAAATCATGAGAATCCTTTCATTGTTCCTTCATCTCAAGGATTCTTACAAGATTTTAACCACATTGATAAATTTAATCCGAATGGAACTTTTTTCAATCATGTTTTCGGGGTCCAAAACTTTGAACCTAGTGATAACTTTTCATTTGTTGATAATGATTTCAAGCCATATGTGGAGAATACTAGTAATGGTAATAATGGTCATGCTTATGTTATGGACAATTTTCTTCATGGAGGTTATGGCTTGAACAATCTTTCTCAAAGGAATAATCAAGTTGAAACGATGGTTACAAACCAAAGTAATTATTTTCCCTTTAATATGAATATTCCTCAAGAAACCAAGCCTTTGAACTTTGTTGCACCAGATGAAGCTTCACGCATACCAACAATGAAATATTACAAAAGATCTGGGATGAACAGAAACAGCAAAGCATATCCTATCACAAGAAAGATAGAAAAAATTCGTAAGAATTCCAATGTTGTAAAAGGACAATGGACAGTAGAAGAAGATGGGTACATACATAAAAAATATGAAGAAAAAAAATTCTCTCTTTTCATTATATATTATTATTATTATTATTATTATTACTATTATTATTATTATTATTATTATTATTAATTTTTACGTGCATGCAAAAACAGGTTGTTGATTCACCTTGTTGAACAAAATGGTTTGAGAAAATGGTCTCGTATTGCTCAGATGTTGCCGGGTAGAATTGGAAAACAATGTCGAGAGCGATGGCATAATCATCTAAGGCCCGATATTAAGGTACATATTTATTTTTCAGAAATTTTCTTTTTATATTCAATAAAAGTTATTGTTATTAATAAGTTATAATCTATGAAACATCGACTCAAATTTAGAGACATTGAGCACGACACTCGGACGTTAAATTAATGTGTCGGTTTTATGTCTGTCGGATCATAAGACATGTTAGACTTCAGACACATTTTTGTTCACATGTCTCTGAAAATGTTTTTTTATTGCAGAAGGATATATGGAGTGAGGAAGAGGACAGAATATTGATCAAAGCTCATGGAGAGATAGGAAACAAATGGGCAGAAATAGCTAAGAAGTTACCAGGAAGAACTGAAAACTCAATCAAAAACCATTGGAATGCAACAAAGAGAAGACAGTATTCGAAAAGAAAGTGTCGTTCGAAATACCCTAGAGGAAATCTTCTACAAGAATATATCAAGAGTTTGAACTTAGACAAAAACCCTCCAAAAGATTATAGAAAAAAATCTTCAACTAATGTTAGTGTTATGAAAAACAGGACCAACAAAGACACAAGAATACCAATATCAGCTCAGTCTCAGTCTAAGAAAGCTGAACAGTTTTGTCCAAGTGATGAGTGTTTGGTACCAAGTTGTGATTTTGATGATGTTCCGGATTTTTGTTTTGATGAGAGTTTGTTTCAAGATGGGTGTAGTATTGATTCTCTTCTGGATGAGGTGCAAATTATAGAAGGAAAAAAACATTGTGATGTTGAGAAAGAGAATATGGAATCTATGTTTGGAGTTGAGGTTAAGAAGGAGATGGATTTGATTGATATTGTTTTTTCATGTCAATGAAATTGTTAAGTAGTTTATATTTTTTTAGTTAATTTATAGTAATATGAACAGTAGTATTAATATATTATTATTACTATTATACATATGTTATAAATATGAATTGTAATTGGTTTATGATTGTGGGGGAGAAATGCATTTCTATGTATTATAAGTATTTGTGAACCAGATTTGCATAATATAAAATAAAAATCACATTGTTTGATTTTTGGAATTTATTTACAATTTATTTGGACTTGTATTAAGATATAAAGTTATCAAAATGTGATAATAATAAGGATCAAAGATATTATTAAATAACTGCTTAAATAAGTTTTTTTTTTTTTAGAGAGAGATTCACAATGACATTAGTTTTTCAAACATTAAATGAGAGAGTACTTATATGACACACAAATACAACATGGAACCAAAACAAGTCTAAAAACACAAAACGTGAGGAGGAAATCGATTTCCCAAAAGGGGGTAATAGATTTCCCCAACTAAAAACAGAAAACCAGAAAAGTTGGGAACTGTGGAAATTGGTTTCCTCTTCGAAACATTGTTTTTCAAGATTTCCAAAAGTACTTTTTTAATAAGCTGTTTTCCACTAAACGATCTCAGAAGCTTCCACAATGCATTTGAATTATTAAGGACTTTCAATACACGACATTAATTCAAATTCTCCAAGTTCTTCATGCCCAAACTCATCACAAGCTACTTGAACACTACATTTGTTACACTTTTTGTTAACAAATCCGCAACTTGTTCTTCACTTCGACAGTATCCTAATCTCAGCTGGCCTGCACACACCAGATCCCTCAAGTAATAAAACCTCATATCAATATACTTACTCCTCCCATGTGAAATGGGATCCCTAGCAAGATTAATGGCTGTAACATTATCAACAAAGAGTGTGATAGTTTTTAAACCTTGCGGTCCAACTCTACCAGCAGATTCACAAGCCACAATGCATGACACGCACACAATGATGCAAAGATATACCCAGTCTCACAAGAAGAGAGTGTCACCACATGTTCCTTTTTAGAACACCAAGAAATTGGAGCTCCTTGGAACATAAAGACATAACTAGTCGTAGACTTTCGATCGTCTTTATCTCCGCACCAATTAGAATCCGTGTAACCAAGCAATTCACACTTTCTTCCCATATCAGCCGCAGGAAAGAGAATTCCTCATCCAATAATTCCTTTGATGTATCTTAGGATCCTCTTAAATGCTGCCAAGTGAGACACCTTCGGTCTCTCCATGAATCTACTCGCAATATTCTCACTAAATGCAAAATTTGGCCGCGTATTGCACAAGTAATATAACGATCCAATCAACCTCCTATATTGCGTTGGATCCATATTCTGATCATCACCACTTTTGGACGGCTTAGAAACCTTATAATGCTTCATATCACACCTTTTCAAAATCTCAAGAGCATACTTTCTTTGATGCATGAGCAGTCCCAATTTGGACTTGTGGAACTCTATGCCAAGAAAGTAAGTCATGAATCCAAGGTCACTCATTTCAAATTCTTCCATACGCTCACTCTTGAACTTAGAAATACTCAGTTTATGACTGCCTGTGATCAATAAGTCGTCCACATATAAGCAAAGTATGATCACATCTTTACTTGCATCCATTTTCACATAGACACCATGTTCGGAAATATATATGTCTTGAAGCCAACGTCAACTAGGAAACCATCAATGCGTTTGTTCCAAGCTCTAGGAGCTTGTTTCAAACGATAAAGCGTTTTCTTCAATTTGTAGACCCTTTCCTCTTGATTTATCACAACAAAACGAGGGGGTTGTTCTACATAAACTTCCTCCTCAAGTGGACCATTCAAAATGCAGATTTCACATCCATTTGATACATTGACCAATTATTTCTATTCGTAATACCAACAACCAACCAACCAGGGTCTTTGCTAAAGTGTCCTTATCAAAGGATCTTTTTCATCATAGCAAAATCGTTACCCATCGGATCTTGAGTGGATGTGGATCTACATTTTGAAATTTGAGCGTGTGTAAGAGCATAGCTATCTTTAAAAAAAATAAAAATGTAGAAAAAAGAAGGACAAAGAGCGTAAATTTTGCATGCAAAAATGTCCATGATTCATTGATGACATATGAAAATGAAGTAACAACCCTCACAAATGGACCGTTGTGCCTCGGGTAAGACACAAGGTTTTAAAGTCTAAATTGCTTAATTATTACAAGTCCGACAAATATTTAAAGACAATTACTGTTGGATAAAAGTAAAAGGGACAAATTCTTTGGCTTCCCAGTTGTTGAGTCCTCCACTGATAGTTGGAAAAATCCATTCTTCCAGGTCACAGTTGTCATCAATATCCTCCACTACGTTGACTCCATGGTTGCTGATCCGCAAAGGTGGTTCCCCGGAACGAGCACGACGAACAACTTTCGGGGCTCCTGAAGTAAACCCAGACCAAATTTGTCAGATTTGTAGGGAATATCCGGGAGTTGGCCCCAAATGGTACACTCACATTCTCTGACTACTGCCTTGGCATCTTTCATATAAGCCATCTTCAGCGGAGGTCTGGTAATCTTCAGAACTTTGGAAACAGTCTTGGTTGCCGCAACTGTTTGTGGGACTTCCTCGAAACACTGACACGGAGTTTCGATGAATTCATCATCCATTTCCACATATCTGAAGGAGTTCAGGTGACTGACCATATATTCCTCCTCTCCATGGACAGTGATGATTTTTCCCTTGATTGGGTACTTCAACATCTGATGTAATGTAGAGATGACGGCACCAGCGTCATGAATCCAAGGTCGGCCCAATAAACATGAATAAGAAGGGCGAATATCCATCACATAGAAAGTTGAATCAAAGGTCTCAGTTCCAACTTTAATGGGGATGTCCACCTTCCCGTGCACCATTCTCTTCGAACCGTCGAAGGCCCTTACCACTATGTTGTTGGGTTTTAAGGTTAAACCTTCATAGTAGTCTATTCAGAGCCTTCTTAGGCAGCACATTCAATTATGAACCAGTATCTACCAGGATATGGGCCAAAGTAGTGCCCCTGCATTCGACAGGGACATGCAACGCCTCATTGTGTTTCCTCCCTCTAAGTGTCAGATCAACATCAGAAAAGCCCAAATTGTTATCAGCTGTCAAATTGGCCACACAATCTTTGAATTGGTCAGCAGAGGTTTCCTGTGGTACATGGGCAGTTTTAAGAAATTTCACCAAGCCCTTCACATGAGCTTCGGAGCACAACAATAAAGCTAGCATAGAAATCTTTGAAGGGGTCTGCCCTAGCTGTTCGACTACATTGTAGTCGTTTCTCTTTATAATTTTCAAAATTTCTTCCATCTCCTTCTTGGAAGCCTCTGGGATAGATGCTGACTGTGCCTTCATCCGTACAGGTTCAACCAAAATGCCTTTGCCCCGAGTCTCGGTCGACTCGATGATAGGGGTGTCAGTAGGGGTAACCACAGGAACTGTAGTAGTAGTATCAACAGGAACAAAAGCAGGAATGATCACAGGATCAATAATAGTTTTCGGAGGAGAAATCTCATGGGAGAACACTCTTCTACTTCTGGTTATTTTGTTGGTTCCCACAATGTGGCCGATGTCAGGGTCAGCCTTCTCAAAAACTAGGTCTTCAACATCCAGCTATTCTTGCTTGATGTCGTGGTAGTAGACGTCACCCCCATAGTTGTAGGGAACAATTTTGTCTGAGGAGTACGGAATTGGCCCTGGCATAATAATTATCAATAGAGTCACCTTCGTAACAGATGTAATCCTAATGGGTCTTTTGGTGGAGACCCTGGGAGGATTGGCGGAAATGGTTATTATT
This sequence comes from Vicia faba, assembly GCA_948472305.1. Classification (NCBI taxonomy): domain Eukaryota; kingdom Viridiplantae; phylum Streptophyta; class Magnoliopsida; order Fabales; family Fabaceae; genus Vicia; species Vicia faba. The sequence continues at coordinate 537,798,011 of OX451737.1, forward strand.
GAAACATCCTTGTAAGAAATGTTTGGAAAGGGAGTCTTTTCAAACAAAATCTCTTTGTCATCCATCAGGCGCTGGACACCTGCTGTGATCGGTGGATCTGGAACTGACTGTTTAACGCTGGTTCGCGAAATGTCGCGGAAGCAAGAGTCGCCACCGTCTTTTATTTTCTCCAAAGGGAAAGGACAAAAGCACAGAAAAATTCCTTATAGAGATTGCTCTCGGTTCGGGAGGTAGATTATAGAAAGGGAAGGTGTTAGCACCCTTTCTATCCATGGTTATCCATGGGCTCTTAGATACTTGCTCATTGTGTTTTCAAAAGGTTTGTTTGCTTTTCAACTGTGGGTTTTAAAAAGTTTCTTTGAAAATTTCAGTTCGACTCTTGTATCGGTCCTCAAGAGTGTTTGAAAAATTGCTTTCGAAAGCTTTTTGAAAAGGTGTCGGTGTGAAAAGTATTTTTGAATTTGTTTTTTTGAAATTAGAGCAAGTATCTAGAGTCGTCTACCTACCCTAAGGAATTCGTCTGTATAGATGTCCTTAAAGTAGTGTCATTCCACCATTGAGAAGTAGGTAGCACCACCGTTGGAGGTGTTCGGGTCAATTCGAGGGTTCGGGACATGGTGATCACCGGAGCAATAGGAAGACACCTTAGAAGCTACCCTCATGCCAGGTTCCTGGATCATGAGGACTTACTAAGACGTCCTCTACTCGACGATCACCTTTCGAGGGGCAAGGCAACAGTGAGACGTACCCTAGGGGTGGTGTGTGATTTGTGTGTCGTTTTCAGATATTTTTGTCTTGTCATGTATTGGTGATCTACGCTTTTGTTTTTATTTTAACATTCATTCTTGCATGCAAATTTAGTTAAAAAGTGCGGAATTTAAAAGTTCTACGCTATTACAAAGGCGCGGGTCCACATCGCCAAATTAATCCAGGACCCGATTTAAAATAAAATAAAGTGCGAGAAATATAAATGTCTAATTTACATGGCTTTGGGAGAATTGCATAAAAAGAGGAAATAAAATAAGCGCGCGAATTGGAATTACGATCGAATGCGAGGGCGTTGGACCCCTTTTTAGCAAATTAAATTATAATTAATAAATTAATTAAATTAAATGAGAGAAAGAAATTATTTTTTGAGTTTTTGTATTTATGGATTTTTATGAGAGAATTAAATGAAATTAAAAAAATTAATTAACCCTAATTCTAACTATTTTTATTTATTAAGAAATATGTTAAAGTTGAACCTAAGATTAATCTAATTATTTACATACAATTTTATTTACAAAAAATAATTAATATTTAATATGGTGAAAAAAGAAAAAAGAGATAAAAATATAAAAGTATTTAAAATCCTAATTCTAAAGATTTTTAAGTTTATTAAGAAAATGTTAAAATTAATCCTAGAATTTAAAAACTAAATTAATTGATAACATTTATTTACAAAATAACATTTAAATAAAATATATTTTATTTTTGTGACTTTCTGATTTTTTTTATATTTTTTATGTTTTGTGAAAAATAATTTGGAGAATTAAATCAAAACTAAATTAAACAAATAAAAATAGAAAAAATAAAAAAGAGTGAAAAGCAAACAATGGGGGGTTTGTTGTCCCAACTTGGAGGTATGCTGGTAGCAATCAGGCCCATTTGTGGAAGGCCTCTTTTGACTTTTCCTGGAAGCGTGTGGATTCGTTGACTGAATCCCATGGTGTCCTTCAAACCATGACCTTTGGATTAGGATCATTGGGCGCGTGGCAAGCTTGGACTATGGGTGTATAATGAACTCCTGGAGTATGCGCTGCATAGGAAGATGGAAAAGAAAATAATATGAGAAAGGGAGGGGACCTGGGAATCGAACCCAGGTCCCGTTGCTTACCAAATCATGTGTCTGCCAACTGAGCTGTTAATGCGCTTTGTTTATAATATAACCAATAATCAATATAACGTAAAACAATGGTTAGTGGGATATTTTCGCGCGAAATTCAAACGCACCACTCGTTGGCCTACACATCACCATCTTCTCCAATTGTTTGTTGTACCTGAAACAAAAACACATTGAATAGCGGGGGTTTTAAACCCCCACTAAATAGCAAGCATAAAAATAGCGATTAGGAATTAACAAAATATAAAAACAGCGCGATGGATGTTTTGGACTCCTTGGAACGTCACGATTTTAATGGTACAAGTCTCATGGACTGATTTTACCCTATGCCAGAATCCCCAATTCAAGGTTTCTGAAAACCTAGAAAGCTCCAATGGTGGATTCTTCTATAATGCACGAAAACTCAATTGAAGGGCATGGTTAGATTCAGAATGGTTCAATTAGTATAAATCAACAAAGAAAATGCAATGAGGATGCTTAAAAATTGAAACACGAATATGCATCAAGTGTGAGAAATTTTGAGTTCTATGTACCAACTCTTGATGCTATGGGCGTGGAAAAGTATCCAGTCAGGTTCAGTAATGCCTTAGGAAGCTTTTGCAATTGGTATTTTGCTTTGAATCGTGCTAGAATGTAGTTTTCAGTTTTCACTTTTTCACCAAAAATTGCAAAAGTTGTTCTTGAAGTCTGGCGCAGCTTAGAGGTCTTTGTGCATTAGGTTTTGATCAGTATAAGTATGGGATGGATTAGGGTTGAGATTTGAGTCAAGAGATCAATGCAATCATGAATCAAATATTGGATTTTAATGGCATATTTTTTTCAATCTTTTTCCATGTGTTTTGATACCAATCATGTCCAAATCACCTTGATTCTTTCCATATCAGATAGTGCATGAAATCTTGAAGGTATTCCATGCATAAAAAGATTTGAAAAGCATGGATGAGTATTTTTCCCATATTTTATTTAATTAAATGAATTAATTGTGATTAAAAATTCAAATAAATAATAAAAAATGATGAAATAACTCCCCTTGGGCCAAATGGTCGTGCATATGCTTTGGATGATGATTCTTGGAAGAAAATGTGGCCCATTAGCAATTTTGAGGCATTTGAAGTAAAGTTGACCTTTCAAAATTCCCAAATATTTCCCAACTTCCACAAGGCATATCTTGCTCAATTTTTAAGCTTTGATCATGTTCGTGGACATTTTGGAAAGGTCTTGAAGTCCTCTAACCAATACCTTTGGTCCCATGTCAATTTGATTTACCAATCTCAAGTTATGGCCTTTGACTTAAAGTCCTTTTTTGTTGACTTTTGAAAATGACCTATAATGTTGAAATTGATAACTTTTTGTGAGAGCATTTCTTGGACTTGAAGTGTGAAGAGGAGTTGTAGGAAATGTCTTTCTCTTCAAAATGAGCTTTGGATGGAATTTTTCTGATGATCCATGTGGAAGTTATGCCTTGGTCAAGTTACAGTTGACTTTTTCAACTGTCCAAATATGGAAACTTTTGCATCTTGAGACTTTTTGAGCCATGCCTTGAAAATCATGACCAAGAATTGATCAAATGATGTTTGTGACTTCAAAAGGAGATGTTGACCAAAAATTTGAACTTTTGACCGTCAAATGACCATTTTGCCCCTGCAGTTGACTGCTTGAGCAATTAGGTTTTTTGACTGTGCAATTTTGTGCTGTAAGTCTTGAAACTTGGCATGAGGGTGCTTTACCATGTTTATAGGCATGTGGGACTTGATTGGACCCTTGGAAACTTCAGTTACTTTGCTAGAACCAAAACCCTAGTTTTTTTACTGTTAGGAGGCCCTTGAACTGTGCAACCCTTGGGGAGATTTTGAAGCATGCTCTTTGCAATTCTTGAAGAATATGGGAGGGAAAATTTTGGGGTACAACAGTTGCCCCTGTTCAATCTTCTTAGACCTGAGGATGCAGATTGGCTGACGTGCCTTTCGTAATCCAAAGGTGGAAGATGATTGAACACTAGAGTGCCCAGAAATTTGCGCTCACATAGTAGTGTGATGATGGGAATGGGCTTATAGATGCCATTTGGAGATTGATGGATAGGATGATGGGCTTATAGATGCCATGCTGAGAGATGATGGATGGTGGATGGGCTTATAGATGCCATCTGGATGTTGATCGCGTAAGAGATTCCTTAGCGAGAGCTTGCGTACCTGAAAAGGAAAATGATTACCTGACCTGTTACAGGAGCTGGTCTTCAAATTCTTTGTGTAGATGCGTCCTGAAGGGTTACAGGAATTGAATCTGGAGCTTCAAACGGTGATGAATGAACCAGGGATGGTTACTACCTCAACAGGAACGGTGAGGGAACCTTAGACGATTACTACCTCAACAGGAACGCTGAGAGAATCTGGGGGCGATTACTACCTCAACAGGAACGCTGAGAGAATCTTGGGCGACTTCAACCTCAACAGTAACGCTGAGAGAATCTTAGATATCTTCTACTGAGTCTTTATCAGGAAAATCTGTTAGGGATCGATTTAACTGGACTAGAGAAGGCCTTTGACTGGATAAGAAACAGGAAAATCTTAGGGTCGATTTAACTGAACCAGTCAAGGTATTGGAATCTTCAACTGGATAAGAAACAGGGAGATCTTAGGGTCGATCTGACTGAACCAGAGAAGGCCTTTGACTGGATAAGAAACAGGAAAATCTTAGGGTCGATTTAACTGAACCGGTCAAGGTCTTGAAATCTTCAACTGGATAAAAAACAGGGAGATCTTAGGGTCGATCTGACTGAACCAGAGAAGGCCTTTGACGGGATAAGAAACAGAAAAATCTTGGGGTCGATTTAACTGAACCGGTCTAGGTCTTGAAATCTTCAACTGGATAAGAAACAGGGAGATCTTAGGGTCGATCTGACTGAACCAGAGAAGGCCTTTGACTGGGTAAGAAACAGGAAAATCTTAGGGTCGATTTAACTGAACCGGTCTAGGTCTTGAAATGTCTTCAACTGGACAAGAATCAGGGAGATCTTAGGGTCGATCTGACTGAACCAGAGAAGGCCTTTGACTGGATAAGAAACAGAAAAATCTTAGGGTCGATTTAACTGAACCGGTCTAGGTCTTGAAATCTTCAACTGGATAAGAATCAGGGAGATCTTAGGGTCGATCTGACTGAACCAGAGAAGGCCTTTAAATAGCTGAGAACTTAACTGGATCTTTCCTGAAAGGTAAAGGTCAGTCATATGCAATGCATGATATGGATCAAGCAATGATGTTCTCAACATAAATGAGATTTGTAAGATATGATGCGTATATGCATGCTATAATGTATGGAAATGTGATGTTTATGAATGTATCTTTTCGTCTTAGGCAAATAAATCCTTGACGGGTGCCGGGAAGTCACTCCTGGGCTGATGTTGAAGAATAGATCTTTGCTTCCGCTGGGGGATGATAGTTGCAAGAATACCAGTAGGAGAAGATAGCTTCGTTGGGGAATAAACTTGGCGAATGGATTACTCTGTGGGGAGAAAAGTACTCTAACGATCTTGCTGGGAAGCAACACTCTGTGGGGAGAGAGATGTTTTGCTGAAATGTTGATGGTAACTTCGCTGGGGATACCGTTGTTGTGTTGGAAGTGTTAATAGACTTTGCTGGGGGTAAGAAGACTTCGCCGAGAACGATCTTTCCGTGGCTTTTGGCTGAGGATAACCCAGTTATATCCTGGTAAGGAAATAACTCTTTGAATAAAGCCGGGGGACGCGTTCGTGCTCTGCGAGGATAAGCTTTCAGAATCTACTGGGGATAAGCTTGCTGCTTGGGGAGATGGATTCCAACTTTTCCTGGGGAAACTGGATTGGACTCTCTTGGAGGAGTTTTGAACTGTATCGGGGAAGTGACTCCACTGAATGTTTGATATACCGCCGGGGAACAATCTTTAGACCAAGACTGCCGGGGATGCTTGTTAAGAGTGTCTGTATATCGTACTGGGGAATGCTGAGATCTGCTGGAGGATACCCAACTTCCCTAAGGCTGATAATAGCTTTGCTTGGGGAGAGTGCACTGACTTGTTGGCTCACTCTCTGGGGAATTAAGGTATATTGGTTGTGTTCTTCAGCCGAACCTACCTCGATACCTTGGTGGATGAAACAATTAGATCGCTTAGACAACTCTTTATTGCCCCTGTTTCTGAGGTGGGAGAGGAAGACCGGTGAGGTGCTGATAGTTGTTGATGGACAAACCTTCTTCTGGTAGTCAGGTGACAGGATGCCGGAACATAGTCGTACGCTTTTGATCCTTAACTTTTTCCTGGACCACCCTTTCGGGTTTTCAGTCCACCGGGATACCCATTTTTGCCCAAGCCGCCTTTTCAGGTTTTCGACTTGCCGGGTGTACAGATTTTTTCATTTTATCCCTTCATTTTGCCCGAACCCTTTTGGTTCGCCGGGAAGCCCTAACTTTTTCCTAGGTATGTCAACCTAACGGGTCTTTGATTATGCACAGTATTGTTTTTCGACTATGTCCATGCTCTCAGAGTGTAGGGAGGTGCCCCTATTGTTGTGTTGCCATGCCACCAGAAGATCTTCGCTTGATCGTCCAATGCCCCAAGTGACTTAGACGGAGATTTGCCCCAGGCTATTTGGCATTTGAGAGATTCTCTGAATCTTGATTTAATTGCCCCAGATGACGGACAATGATCATGTCATGCCCCTTGATTGGAAGTGCTTTTGTTCACTAGGTATTCATCGTGCGAATTTCCCTGCTGTTCAAATAAATAGTCATATGCAAACAATGTTATATCGAAAATGCAAAGCTTATGTCTGTCTTGAAGATTTTGAAAATGCATTCTTTTTCATAAAACAAGTGGATGTTTGTAAAACGTGATGTCAACTCCGTATTTACCGTAGGCCTTAAGGAGTCAGGATACCTTTCGTAACAGTATGCTTTCGAACTAACCCATGCTTCAGCTAGGACTTTTAAGGGTTATAACGTGGCCTGGTTCACGGTTTAAGAAACAAAGGATAAAGGCTCAAATTTTATTTGTACCCACCCGCTCTTCGTGATGTTCTCCAAACCTAAACTCAGTTGATCATACGTTAGACCTTTGTTTGAGTCTTTGCTCTGATTTTCCGGTGATGGTTCAGATGTTGATAACTTATTTTGAATAGGCAGTCATTTTTGTCGAGGATTTGTAAGACCTCTTTCTTTTTGATTTTGTTATCCCTGTTTTTTTTTTGCCTGAACTGTTCTTTTGTGATTACAGTCAGAGGGATGCCCCAGCTTTGTAAGTCTCCTTCATAGGTTTTGACTTAATGGGTTCTTATTTTGAAAGATAATGACTGCCTTTCTTTATTGATTATTCGGAACCATCACTGTCTTCTTTTTTGTAAGGACCTCTTTGGTGCTATTTGTCATGCACTTGAGTCAACTGAGAGAACTACCCTGCCCCAGGTTATGATTAAGGGTTTTAAATTTCGAAAAGAAAAACTCCTACTTCTTTGGCTCAGAGAGGTTGACGAGGGATTATCTTCCTTATAACTCCAGTGTTTAGGGATTGAAACAATGCCTGTACCTCATCAGCGGGGTCTGTTCAAAAGCATACTGTAAAGATTGTGGTATCGTTTTCGTCATCCTCCCTCAAGAGGCTTGGAATTATTAGTCGAGCGTTGATCATCAGAAAAAATATGAAAATAATTTGCATATAGTGAATACGAATATATTGCTTCAAAACAGACATATGCGATGCATTAATGAAATAACAACGTTTAACATGAGTAAATGTTTGAACAAAAGAAAGTTACAACTTGAAAATCCTAATGAACAAGAGTCTTTTCATCTCAGGGCTTGTTACTTCAAATGGTGAGCCTTGGAGGGATGGTAGAAAAACTCAGCCTGACCAGCTTGTGTGAACTCCAATGCTCCTTCATCGATCAGGTCCTGGATCTTGTTCTTCAGAGCCCAACACTCATTTGTATCATGTCCTGGACTGGCAGAGTGGTAGGCACACCTTTTATTGGGATCATAGATAGGAGATGCTGTGTTGGGGTTCCGGGGATGAGCCCTTAAAGTGATCAGATTCAACCTCAACAGGCGTTGTAAAGCTTGAAACAGTGACATGTTGAGCTGGGTGAATTGCCTCCTGGGCTTGTCTGGCTGAAGCTGGTGAGGTTGCTGCCGAATTTGTGACACTGGAGCCATTTGGGGAGCTCTTCCCTTATCTCCTTGTCTCAAAGATGGTTGAATGATGACTGGCCCTTCAACCTTAGATGTTTTCCCCAGTTGGTTACCCCGAAGCAGTTGGTTGACGAGAACTCCGAGCTCTTCTTGTCTTTGAGCTAAGCCTTGGATGATAGTCACCTGCCCCTGCATCTGGGCTCTCATTGCATCCACTTCAGCTTGCAGATGTTTCAGCCGTTCGTCCTCAGCGCTGTTCCTGACCAAAGTCTCCATGAGAAGTGTCCTTAGCTCCTCCTGCCCCTTGGATAGATTCAGGAGGATTTCCCCGAACCGAGTCTCTTGAGCAAGAAGGTCTTGGTTATCTTGTTGGGAGGCCATTGCTGAAATAAACAGCGAGAAAGGTAAGTGACCTGCAACAAGGATACTTGTTATGCAATGATGTGTATGACATGCATGCAATGTTTTCAAGGACCTCGCGGGATAAACAAGAAAATTTGTTAGAATTTGAATCCGGTGACTTGATTGAAGGCACTTCATATGGTTGAGAGTCCTTCTTCAAGAGTCAGAGGCTCACCATATCGAGTGGGTCATAGCCCCTGACCTTAGTCATCATGTCTGGTTTTGGTTTCCAAACAACCTTGGTTAGGGGAACCTTCTTCAAGAGTCAAAGCTCACCATATCAAGTGGGTCATAGCCTCTGACAACCTTGGTATGATGTTATGCAATGGGTTAGGATGTATGCAATGGTATGATGTTATGGTATGCATGGGGTAATGTAGGTAAACCCTGTTATGAATCCCGATTAAGGACTATAAGTAAAACCTGCAAGAAACTCAAGTGTCAGATAACAAGCATGCAAGTAGTCAAATTGGAAGGCACACAAGTCACACAAGAGAAGCCCTTAAAGTTTAGGCCAGCATGAGGTCTGGGTATTACCCTCTTGAAGTTGGTGGGCTCAAACCTGTCCTATTAGAAGTAACCGGGTTCTAAGGATCCCAATATCACTGGATTGCTTTCATTGTTCATCGTTTCGATTTAGCCACTGAACTGGCGACCGAAATATTCCAAGAAAGTAACCCTCAATTGAGTGTAGTATCGAGTATCAACCAACCTTGGACTGCACCAAAGTCAGTTATCTCACTATCCTAAAGAGGCCAAGATAGTTCAATTAAGGTTCCTAAGGTCTGTTGATGCTTCATGACACCACGCGGAGGCCCCGTACTCTCCTTGACTGAACTCAAGGGTTACCGATACACACTAAAGTGCCACATCAACGTAGCAGACTGTTTCAACCATGTCGGAATACCCCGTACAGTTCCCTCACAGCCTTGTTGCTACTTTCTAAGAAAGTATCCCCAGATCCGGGTTAGGATCTATAGAACTCCCAAGACAGTCCCACAATAATAAAGCAAGCAAGCCAATACAATTGAAAACACAGTTATGAACTAATCCTAAGGTACACCTCACTTTATTAGTTTTAGTCCCCAACAGAGTCGCCATTTCTGTGATCGGTGGATCTGGAACTGACTGTTTAACGCTGGTTCGCGAAATGTCGCGGAAGCAAGAGTCGCCACCGTCTTTTATTTTCTCCAAAGGGAAAGGACAAAAGTACAGAAAAATTCCTTATAGAGATTGCTCTCGGTTCGGGAGGTAGATTATAGAAAGGGAAGGTGTTAGCACCCTTTCTATCCATGGTTATCCATGGGCTCTTAGATACTTGCTCATTGTGTTTTCAAAAGGTTTGTTTGCTTTTCAACTGTGGGTTTTAAAAAGTTTCTTTGAAAATTTCAGTTCGACTCTTGTATCGGTCCTCAAGAGTGTTTGAAAAATTGCTTTGGAAAGCTTTTTGAAAAGGTGTCGGTGTGAAAAGTATTTTTGAATTTGTTTTTTGAAATTAGAGCAAGTATCTAGAGTCGTCTACCTACCCTAAGGAATTCGTCTGTATAGATGTCCTTAAAGTAGTGCCATCCTACCATTGAGAGGTAGATAGCACCACCGTTGGAGGTGTTCGGGTCAATTCGAGGGTTCGGGACATGGTGATCACCGGAGCAATAGGAAGACACCTTAGAAGCTACCCTCATGTCAGGTTCCTGGATCATGAGGACTTACTAAGACGTCCTCTACTCGACGATCACCTTTCGAGGGGCAAGGCAACAGTGAGACGTACCCTAGGGATGGTGTGTGATTTGTGTGTCGTTTTCAGATATTTTTGTCTTGTCATGTATTGGTGATCTACGCTTTTGTTTTTATTTTAACATTCATTCTTGCATGCAAATTTAGTTAAAAAGTGCGGAATTTAAAAGTTCTACAATATTACAAAGGCGCGGGTCCACATCGCCAAATTAATCCAGGCCCCGATTTAAAATAAAATAAAGTGCGAGAAATATAAATGTCTAATTTACATGGCTTTGGGAGAATTACATAAAAAGAGGAAATAAAATAAGCGCGCGAATTGGATTTACGATCGAATGCGAGGGCGTTGGACCCCTTTTTAGTAAATTAAATTATAATTAATAAATTAATTAAATTAAATGAGAGAAAGAAATTATTTTTTGAGTTTTTGTATTTATGGATTTTTATGAGAGAATTAAATGAAATTAAAAAATTAATTAACCCTAATTCTAACTATTTTTATTTATTAAGAAATATGTTAAAGTTGAACCTAAGATTAATCTAATTATTTACATACAATTTTATTTACAAAAAATAATTAATATTTAATATGGTGAAAAAAGAAAAAAGAGATAAAAATATAAAAGTATTTAAAACCCTAATTCTAAAGATTTTTAAGTTTATTAAGAAAATGTTAAAATTAATCCTAGAATTTAAAAACTAAATTAATTGATAACATTTATTTACAAAATAACATTTAAATAAAATATATTTTATTTTTGTGACTTTCTGATTTTTTTTATATTTTTTATGTTTTGTGAAAAATAATTTGGAGAATTAAATCAAAACTAAATTAAACAAATAAAAATAGAAAAAATAAAAAAAAGAGTGAAAGAAAGCAAACAATGGGGGGTTTGTTGTCCCAACTTGGAGGTATGCTGGTAGCAATCAGGCCCATTTGTGGAAGGCCTCTTTTGACTTTTCCTGGAAGCGTGTGGATTCGTTGACTGAATCCCATGGTGTCCTTCAAACCATGACCTTTGGATTAGGATCATTGGGCGCGTGGCAAGCTTGGACTATGGGTGTATAATGAACCCCTGGAGTATGCGCTGCATAGGAAGATGGAAAAGAAAATAATATGAGAAAGGGAGGGGACCTGGGAATCGAACCCAGGTCCCGTTGCTTACCAAATCATGTGCCTGCCAACTGAGCTGTTAATGCGCTTTGTTTATAATATAACCAATAATCAATATAACGTAAAACAATGGTTAGTGGGATATTTTCGCGCGAAATTCAAACGCACCACTCGTTGGCCTACACATCACCATCTTCTCCAATTGTTTGTTGTACCTGAAACAAAAACACATTGAATAGCGGGGGTTTTAAACCCCCACTAAATAGCAAGCATAAAAATAGCGATTAGGAATTAACAAAATATAAAAACAGCGCGATGGATGTTTTGGACTCCTTGGAACGTCACGATTTTAATGGTACAAGTCTCATGGACTGATTTTACCCTATGCCAGAATCCCTAATTCAAGGTTTCTGAAAACCTAGAAAGCTCCAATGGTGGATTCTTCTATAATGCACGAAAACTCAATTGAAGGGCATGGTTAGATTTAGAATGGTTCAATTAGTATAAATCAACAAAGAAAATGCAATGAGGATGCTTAAAAATTGAAACACGAATATGCATCAAGTGTGAGAAATTTTGAGTTCTATGTACCAACTCTTGATGCTATGGGCGTGGAAAAGTATCCAGTCAGGTTCAGTAATGCCTTAGGAAGCTTTTGCAATTGGTATTTTGCTTTGAATCGTGCTAGAATGTAGTTTTCAGTTTTCACTTTTTCACCAAAAATTGCAAAAGTTGTTCTTGAAGTCTGGCGCAGCTTAGAGGTCTTTATGCATTAGGTTTTGATCAGTATAAGTATGGGATGGATTAGGGTTGAGATTTGAGTCAAGAGATCAATGCAATCATGAATCAAATATTGGATTTTAATGGCATATTTTTTTCAATCTTTTTCCATGTGTTTTGATACCAATCATGTCCAAATCACCTTGATTCTTTCCATATCAGATAGTGCATGAAATCTTGAAGGTATTCCATGCATAAAAAGATTTGAAAAGCATGGATGAGTATTTTTCCCATATTTTATTTAATTAAATGAATTAATTGTGATTAAAAATTCAAATAAATAATAAAAAATGATGAAATAACTCCCCTTGGGCAAAATGGTCGTGCATATGCTTTGGATGATGATTCTTGGAAGAAAATGTGGCCCATTAGCAATTTTGAGGCATTTGAAGTAAAGTTGACCTTTCAAAATTCCCAAATATTTCCCAACTTCCACAAGGCATATCTTGCTCAATTTTTAAGCTTTGATCATGTTCGTGGACATTTTGGAAAGGTCTTGAAGTCCTCTAACCAATGCCTTTGGTCCCATGTCAATTTGATTTACCAATCTCAAGTTATGGCCTTTGACTTAAAGTCCTTTTTTGTTGACTTTTGAAAATGACCTATAATGTTGAAATTGATAACTTTTTGTGAGAGCATTTCTTGGACTTGAAGTGTGAAGAGGAGTTGTAGGAAATGTCTTTCTCTTCAAAATGAGCTTTGGATGGAATTTTTCTGATGATCCATGTGGAAGTTATGCCTTGGTCAAGTTACAGTTGACTTTTTCAACTGTCCAAATATGGAAACTTTTGCATCTTGAGACTTTTTGAGCCATGCCTTGAAAATCATGACCAAGAATTGATCAAATGATGTTTGTGACTTCAAAAGGAGATGTTGACCAAAAATTTGAACTTTTGACCGTCAAATGACCATTTTGCCCCTGCAGTTGACTGCTTGAGCAATTAGGTTTTTTGACTGTGCAATTTTGTGCTGTAAGTCTTGAAACTTGGCATGAGGGTGCTTGACCATGTTTATAGGCATGTGGGACTTGATTGGACCCTTGGAAACTTCAGTTACTTTGCTAGAACCAAAACCCTAGTTTTTTGACTGTTAGGAGGCCCTTGAACTGTGCAACCCTTGGGGAGATTTTGAAGCATGCTCTTTGCAATTCTTGAAGAATATGGGAGGGCAAATTTTGGGGTACAACACCTGCCTTCAATAAATGATAACCAATTAGTAGGGATAAACAGAGGTGGCAGCCTTCACCACATCCCGAAAATAAATCGGCCTTCAATGGGCTCCTTTTTACGGTTAGGAGAGAAGTAACAAGTTCATCAACAACAACAACAAACACATCGTCTTCAACAGCGTTAACACCACAGTCGTGCTTGGGCATAGGAGCGATGATAAAATTTGTGATCTCAGGAGTGTCAAATTCAATTTCCTCTGCCTCGAGAAGGTCTTGCACCTTGTTTTTCAAAGCCCAACAGTCGATTTTATCATGACCTGGACTTTCCGAATGGTAAGCACAACGAGAATTTGGGTTATAATAGGGAGAGGCAGTGTTGGGATTCTTCGGAGCTTCCCGCAAGGTCACCAGATTTGTTTTCAACAAATGCGGCAAGACTTGAGACAACGTCATATCTGGGTAAACTGTCTTACTGGCCTTTCCGTTCTAGACTGATTGTTCTTTTGTTGAGTAGGTGCAGGCTTAGAGATCATGATAGCCCCTATCGCTGGAAAACGTTCAGTTCTATCCTGATTCATATGGTCATATGCAACACTGACCTTCTTCTTTCCAGTAAAGGGCTTCTTTATCGCGCTCGAGGATGCATCTCTTTGAATTTTTCCACTTTTTATACCTGCTTCTACCCGTTCACCGGTCATGATTAATTCGGTAAACCCAACTGAGGAGCTTCCGACCAGGTGTTTGAAGAATGGACCAGATAGTGTGCCTAAGAACATATCCACTAATTCTCTGTCAGATAGAGGGGGTTGGACCCTTCCCGCGAGATCCCGCCATTTTTGAGCATATGTCTTGAAACCTTCACCTGTACCCATAGACATGCCTTGCAACTGTGTCTGTGTTAGAGCTAAGTCAACATTATACTGGTATTGCTTGTAAAAAGCGGCTGCCAAATCTTCCCAATTGTGGATGTTGGTCTGTTCCAACTGATAGAACCAATCCAACTGTGTTCTTGACAAGATTTCTTGGAAGAAATGCACCCATAGATTCCTATCTGCAGTATGGGGTTGAATTTTCCTGACGTATGATCTCAAATGCAGGTTTGGACAAGAGAAACCGTCATATTTAGCGAAAGTGGGGACCTTGAATTTCTGCGGTATGACAACTCCTGAGACAAGTCCTAGCTCCTCAAAATCCAACCCGGGTACCTTCTGGATCTCCATAGCATTGAGGCGATCTTCCAACTGTTTGTACTTGTCGTCAGCTGGAGGATACTGCTCTTCAGAGTAGTCAGCCTCTTCTTCCTCTTTAGATTCTGGAGGGTCAGTCACTTCCTTGTTTTTCCCTTCTTGATTATCCCTTTCACCCGATGATGTTGCAAAGTCTAGAGTGCGTCTGGATAGTCCTTTGAACCTTCTTCCCAGATTCAAAACACCACTTAATTTCTTCGATTTCTTCTTCTTTTCTTTGATCAGCAGAGTTTTCAACTCATCTTGTCCTTTTGCCAGAGTCAAGAACATTTGTTGAAAATGGACGTTCTACGCCTGGAGATCTTTTACTGTTTGTTCAATATCCATCTCACTGAAATAAACAATAGAAAGATAAGGAGACCTGTTGTAAGAAACCTGTTTATGTTATGATGAATGAAGATGCATATGCAAATGATTTCAAGGAAATTAGAGATTTAAATTTGTTTAGACAAAAGAGGAAACACACGTTATATTAAGAAATCCAAGTTTGAGTACATAATTCCTCTTTTGGGCTTACAATGAAAGAAATAAAATACAAAACTCTAAGACAAAAAAGTTGAACGCATCCTCTTCGATGCGATGTAGGCGTTCAGACTCCGCTCTTCATGAAGCTGCTTGGTGAGTTCCAGAACTTTCTTCTTGCTGGCGTAGAATTGGGCTTCGAAAGTTTCTCGCTCCTCCTTAAGTTGTATCCAATCCCTTTGCAAGTCTTCGAGAGAGGTGGGCATGTTAGGATGAAGGATAGTGTATGGGACATCTCCTTCCACAACAGGTTCTATGATAACTGGGAGAATGGAGGGGTAAGGCATTGCAATACTCTGAGCGCGAGCCCGTACCCACCTAAGGTAAGGCTCAAGGGGAATGGAATTCTTGTGCCCCAATGTCCTACTGTCCACCTTTCTTACCATTCTCCAAGCTCGAATAAACCTCCAACAGTAGTCTTGATTGTCGCTTTCATAGTCAAACACCACACCTTGGATGAGCATCTCATGAGGACCATCCCTTCGGGAATACCCAAACTATCACAGAGCTAAGCAAGGGTTATAAGTGATGTCTCCCCTAATTCCAAGTAAAGGAACGTTAGGGAATTCCCTACAATGATCGATGATAGTAATTTCCTCCAAGGATCGAGAACACCAGTAGATATCTGAATGCCTGAGTGACATCATCCTGTTGGACCACCTCAAACCTTGCTCATTCTTCACCACGGACCGGGGAAGATGCGAAACAAACCATTTAGCCAACAAAGAGGTATAACACATGAGGGTTCCTCTTCTCCTCATGGTGCGAGTGTGGAGAGAATTCAAGATATCTCCCAACAAAGTAGGCACTGGATTGTGAGACAAAAAGATTTTGACAGCATTCACATCTATAAGTTGGTCAGGATTTGGAAATAGTACCAACCCATAGATGAGAAGAGCCAAAATTTCTTCGAAAGCTTGTAAATCCAGGTTTTTCCAACAGTCTTGAGCTTTTTCCAGTAAGAACTTGGCTAAGAACCCTTTGACACCACTTCTTGTTTCCCAATTAGCCGTGACGTCGGATTGTTGCAATTGCAAAGCTCGGGCAACCTCTTCAGGGCTTGGGTCTCTTTCGGTACCGTTGAAAGGTAGTTGATTGAGGATAGGAATTCCTAAGAGCTGAGAGAACTCTTCCATAGTTGGTATAAGCTGGTAATCGGGGAAGGTAAAGCAATGGTGCAACGAGTCAAAGAACTGGAAAAGCACTTTCATCATGTCTTCATCAAAGCTCGAGATAACCAAGTTGAGAAGTCGTCCACATCTTTTAGTGAACGGGGAATTCTCAGGGACCCTTGACGCTAAATCCTTGAGATAAAAAGGTACTCATACAAGGTTGACTTGGATTGTGTTCCTGCGAGTGGGAGTCATATCCTACAAAACAGAACAAAGATGAATCTCAAAATCCTTGAAATGGTTAGTCTAAAATGCTATGGTATGATGTCATGATGTTATGTACAAGCATATGCACAAGTTGAATCAAACAAATCCTTAGGTTTAGGCTTGCATGAGATTTCATAGGTAAGTACCCTCTTGAAGTTTAGTTGGCTCAACCTGTCCTAGTAATAGTAATCGGGTTCTAAGGGATCTCAATATCACTGATTTGTCTTCTCGGGCATTGTTTCAGCGCAAGCCTCTTTCACGACGACCGAAATATCCCAAAAATCCAAACCTCAATGAGTGTAGTATCGAGTATATACCAACTTCGGACTGCACCAAAGTCGGTCATCTCACTACGTCCTAATGGCCAAGTTGGTCAAGTAAAGGTTCTAAAAGTTAGTTAGTTCTTCATGACATCACTCAACGGCCCCGTATTCTCCTTGACTACTCAAGGGATACCGGTACCCACAAATATGTCGCACTAACATAGCTATTGCTTAGACCATGTCGGTATACCCCGCACAATTTCTACAACGTATTGCTACTTACCTATAAGGTATCCCAAATCCGGGTAGAGGATTTAAGCCCAAACAAAGAACCAAAATGTAAAGCATACAAGTCAAACAAAGAAAGCAAGTAAAGGTGATCTAGCCCTAAGGTAACCCCACTTTTTATAAATCCCCTGCAGAATCTCCAGTTCTGTGATACAGTGGGAGAACTGATTTAGTTGTTTTGCATTTGATCACAATTGTGTCGATAGAAAGAGTCGCCACCGATTTTTGTTTTATCCAAAAAGAAAGGTAAATAAGCACAAGAAAGACCTTTCGAGATTATTTCTTGGGTTCGGGGGGTAGATTATGAAAAGGGAATGTATTAGCACCCTTTTCATCCGTAGTTATCTACGGGATCTTAGTTGCTTTCTAGATCAGTTGCTTTTGTTTGAATGTGCTTGTGGTGTGGGTTTCGAAAGTATTTTGAAAATGTCTTTGTAATGGTTCTCATTTCTATAAGAACGCGTATAAAGTATTGTTTCAAAAAATAGTTCAAAGATGTGTTTGTGGGATGTGTTTTTGAAGGTGATTTTGAAAACGTGTCTTCTTTGTAATGGATCTCGTTTCTATAAGAACACATACAAAGTGTTTATCTTTTGAAAAGGTTTTAATAGGAAAGTATTGGTGTAAAATGTTTGGTTGTGAGCAAGCGAGCAACTAGGAGTGAATCTACCTACTCAAAGGGTCTTTAATGTTCTTTTCCTCCCCCTTTAGATGTTGTTATCTTACCATTGATTTGGTAAGAAGCCCCGTCGTTGGATGTGAGGGGACAAACGCGGGTCAATCGTACAGTCATAGAAGGCAACTTATGAGACGCTTTAGCAATTTTTGTAAGGGACTAGATCGTTTTATCAAAGGCAACATCGAGGGACTACGATCTTTTTTATCGAAGGGTATTTGCTAAAGCGTCCCATATTCGAGGGACATGACTGTGTTTCCGAGGCAACAAGCGAGGTTACCCTAGAGGTGCGTGTGTGAAAGTGTGTTTGATTCAAGTTAAGTTGTTCTTTGGTTAGGGTTATCTAGCGATTGATTTTGTATCTTGCCATGCACGCCTAATTACTATACAATATAAGGAAAACAGTAAATTGCGGAAATTAAATTTCTATGCTATTACAGAGCTTTCGTGAATGGGGGTACAAATTTACAAATGGGGATGGATTAATACAATTAAATGTCCAAATAGGCAAACAATACAACCAAATCAAATCAAGCAATTAATCGAAATTACAACAAGTTTATGAAGTAAAAATTAATTAACAAAGTATAAAATTTAAAGTATTTTGTTTGAAAAAATTGGAAAGAAAAATAAAATTCTATTCTATTAAATAAAATAATTGATTAAAGAAATTAAATCATTTGTATATACATTTTTTTTTAGATTTTTATTATGTAGAAACTAAATAATTTAAAAGAAAGTTTTCTAAACTAAAATGTTAACAAAATTATTCACAAAATCCTAAATTAATTAACTATATTTTTTTTATATTTTGCAGCTAACTTAAAATTCTAAGTTATTAAATAAAATCTAAACTAATTTAAATATAAATTGAATTAATGAAAACTAAAAAATTAGCAAAATAAACTAAATTGATTTATCAAAGTGTGTAAACAACGTAATGGGATGAGCATGATGAATTTTCGATGGGCTTGGGGTAATTGTAAGGCCCAATCTTTTTTTTTACTTAATTTTCTGTCCAACAAAAATGAAGAAAGCAATAGAAAAAGTGAAAAAAGAATAAACTGTCCCAGGGGGTCTCAAACCCGGGACTTCTACATCACACAAATGCATGCTGACCACTACACCAACTGACCCTTCATTTATTATGGCATCTTTATTAATACAAAAAGCAAAATTTAAGAAATGGGTTGGGCTAAACCAAACAGGCCCAAACCCGGTTTAGAGAAGAGACAAGGAAAGGTTGAGAAACCCTAATGGCGCCATGGTTTATTATTGTGCTGGGAAGAAAAAATCAGATTAAACATTAATACTGCTATTGGGAAGGCAAAACATTATTATTAGTTCCAATGATTTTTGTTCTTTCTTTTTCTTAACACTATTGTAAAAGAGATTAAAGAAATAAACTCCCTCTCTAATACTTCCCTGCTCTCAAACCCTCTTCCTCAGAATCGCGCTTCATCTCTTTTTTTCTCTCTCGTCTAAATTGAACAACCAACAAGCCTCTCATCTCTCTCAACCGCTTTCTTCCTAAACACAAATCTACAAATGGGTTGAAAACCCTAAATACCAAACTCAACAGATTTCGACAGAATAACAAGCAAATATAATGAAATAAAGCATGATCAACAAGAATAAGGCGAAAGTTTAAGGGAAATGCATTTAACGAATGGTGAACCGGAACTAAGAATGATGTCCAACCGTTGAAGCTTGTCTCAGGTACAAAAAAGTTCTTCTCTTTCCTCCAGTCTAAAGTTGTTATGTCTCGATTTGGTCTTGTCAATTTTCTGCGTTTGAGAAACTTGCTTGTTAGCATTGATGCTTGAATCTTCTTCTGCAGGTTGTGTTGTTGTTAATATGAACGGAAATGGTGAGGTCGTATTTGTGTTGAACTTGCAGGTTCTGTGGTGCTTTGAATTTATGCAGTTTGCAGTTCTCTGCATGTGAGTTGATGATTTGAGATTTTTTGAGTTTTTTCTGTGAGGTCTCAAAAGTGGTAAGGATTTGAAGATGTATAATGTTGTAACAAATTTGAGGTTAATGATTTTGGTGATGGGAGTTTTTTGACAGAATTTCTTGCAGATTGGAAGAAAGAGTTTTTTTGATTGAATTTTTGAATAGTTTGTGCAGAGGTTTTGGACTGAATTTTTGTGTTTATTGTTGGTGTATTGAGCATATTTTTAGGGTGTTTTGTGATGTGTGCTCTGCCGATTCTCCTCTCTCTCAAAGGTTTATGCAGAGCTATTCTTTTATATTCAATGAGAGTGGGTTTTGGGAGAAAAGATTTTTGAGAAATTTGAACAGATTTGGATGTTGTTTTAATATTTCTTGATGCAGGTTCTGTTTTTACCATTTGTATGCAATGTTGACATGTTTTGGAGGAGAGTGGTCAACAAAAATAGGGACAAGGCTGTAGTGTTTTGTTTCTTATGTTGGACAGGATTGGCTTGCTAAGATGCAGGTTTTAGGCATGCTTGGATTGGTACAGGGGATGACTTGGTACAATTTTGTAGGTTGTTCGGACTGTTGTATGCTTAGGTGATATCTTTCAAACTGTCTCTTTCCTCTTTTATCTTTCAAAGATAATGTAAGGCTATTTGCTTTTTCTCACAAAATTTCTGAAGGGTTTGTATAATTTAGGGAAAATGATGATGTAACTTGTTTGTTGAGCAAGCTTGCTATGTTTTTGAACGAAATGCTGCTGACTATTTGGTTTATTGCTTTGGTTTTACTTGCTGTTGCTGGACAGTTTTGGCTATTGGGCTATGTTTTGCTTGTTTTTATCTGCTGTTTGTTGTTGTTCTACTGTAATATTTTGTTTTAGGTTCTGCTGTGGCTTGTGTGTTTGGCAGCTTGCTTGCTTGTTGCAGGCTATTTTTGTTGTTATGTTTACAGCAGCTGCTTCATGCTTCTTGCAGCCTGCCTTTGCTTGTTTGCCCTGCTGCTGTTTGACCTTGCTATATTGCAGCATGTTTTGTTTGTTTTCATATTTTGTTTGCTATTTAGACAGCCTTGGGCTTTAGGTTATGATTGTCAATTTCCTTTTCTTTTTGTGAACCAAGGCCCAACCTTGTGATTTGCAAAATAGTACAAGAGGGATTATGATAAAAGCCTTTGAATCTGATTCCTAAATACAAACCCTATTGATGAATTTTTTCCTCTTTTTTAGACATCAATCTTGTTTGATTGCTTGCTAACTTTCTTTTTTTTCCTCTTGTTTCATGGATGGCAAGCGACGCAAGGTGAAGAGAAAATCATGGCTAGCAAGGATTGGATGGATTTCTTGAAGATGAAGCAATAAAGACTTGAAGAAACAAAACAAAACTTCTTTCTTTGTAAACAAAACAAAATTTGTAATTTATTTCATTTGTAGTGTAATGAACACAAAACCTTGACAAAGATTGTAAACGATGAAATTTATTGTACGAATCTTGAACTTTGTTTGAATTTTGAAATTCTCAATTTGAATGGTTTGAATAATACACATTGACTTGGTAACTTGAACTTCAAGCAATCACAAATGATAAAATAAACCATGCACCTTGTACTCCAATCAAATTCCTAAACAAAATAAATGTTTAAGAATCCAATTCCACTTGGTTAACTCGAACCCAAAACTATGGTCGTTTAAATGAAAGTCTTAATCTTCACATCTTGTCCAAATTAAATTTGCATTCAAAATGAACTCGCATGCCATGCTCAATTAAAATGGAACTTCATTGCCAAAACAAACATGCCTTAAGAACATTCATCAATCTTGTAGAATTAACAAACTTCAACCTGAGAAACATAGTCTTGAGAAAAACAAATTATGGTTAAGAACATTTGAAATCAAACAAATGACTTGCGACAATTCGATAACTTTCAAAGTCCTCCAAACACAATTTCCTTTGGATCTTTGAGGATAAACTCGTGAGCGACACTACTTATGACCATATGCAGAAATAATCGTCTCAAGATCGTGTAATTTTAGGAAATCACAATTCTTAGAAATCAGACGACAATTACTTAAGATTAGGTCAAATTCCATGATGCGACCTCTAAAGTATTCGAATTTTGATGATCTTCCATACGTAATCAACTCTTAATTTCTGAAGAGAAATTGGATATGACGTCAAGGAGAGTCATACGTAAGAAGAACTGCTCAAAAATATCAAATAATCAAGAAGTTACAATCGTTTGAACTTGCTCTCACAAAAGCTCGATTTTTGGGTCAATGTAGTCGTTTTCAGTTATCTGAGCCATCGAATGAGAAAAATTGCAATGCAAAGTTTGAAAACTGGCATAAACATCCTTTAGGAGATAGGAAGACCTATGAAGACCATTTGAAACCTTGAAAACTCAATTTTCTTTGATAAATACCAAACCTTAATTGTTGATTTGTTGCCTAGGGAGAATTTTTCTGACCAACTTCTGAGCCAAATTGAGTATTCGAAAAACCCTAAAATATGAAAAACGGGAGGGCAAATTTTGGGGTACGACATGGTACAAACACCTCATCATAGTTTATACCTTCACTTTGCAAAAATTCCTTTGCAAATAGTCGAGCCTTATTCTTAACAATTTCGCCTTTTGGATTTTCCTTCACTTTATAGACTCATCTCATCCGATTGGCTTATTTTGTTCCGGGAAATTAACCAGCTTCTAAGTACTTTTTTCTCAATAGATTCCAGATCCTCTTTCATCGCACAAGTGCACTTTGGACCGCTTAATGCCTCTTCCATGCTAATGGGCTCAGTTTCGGTCATAAGCGCAAAGTGAATGAGATCACCATCATTGTTAATCTCATTATCATGGAATACTTCACAATCTTGGAGCCTTTGAGGCAAACCTCTTTTCTTAATTGGTCATCTATTGGATTCACTATTTTCGACTTCGATCGGCTGCTGTACAGGACCTGCAAAATTCTGATTTTCTATATTTTCCTGTAGAGATTGATTTCTATAAAGTGGGGAACTAATTTCCTCTTCTCCAAAACCAATCTCATGAGCTTCTGAATGCAAAAATCACGACGGAGATTGCTTGCCATCATCCAAGAAATTGATTTCCAGACCTGTCATGGTCTTTTTTCTGCTGTCAAATAGCCTTACCTCATTCACTACCACATCTCGACTTATTACAATCTTCTTGCTTTTCAAATAAAACAACTTATAACCTCCGGTAGGATGATAACCAACAAGCAACATTATTTCACCCTTGTCATCCAACTTCTTTTGAAGCTGGCGAAAAATATGTCGAAACGTTACCGAACCGAAAACTTTCAAATGTCTTAAACTTGATTTAAATCCAGACCATACCTCTTCTAGAGTCACCTTATCCAGCTTCTTTGTAGGGCACCTATTCAACAAATAGGGGGCTGTAGAAACGACTTCTGCCCATAGTTCGTTTGACAAGCTTTTTCCCTTCAACATGATACGAACCATGTTCATTATCGAATGATTTTTCCTCTCGGTAACACCATTTTACTGAGGCGTATAGGGTGGCACAACCTCACACACTATACCCTCTTTATCATAATAATTCTCAAACTCATTTGAGGTATACTCACCTCCATCATCCATTTTGAAAATTTTGATTTTGTGACCACTTTGCCTTTCAACCATGGACTTAAACTTCTTAAACACATCAAATAACTCATCCTTCCTCTTGGTTAGGTATGTCCACAGTTTCCTACTAAAATCATCGATAAATGTGACAAAGTACCTATTGCTACCATATGAGTCGAGTTGCATTGGACCACACACATCAGAATACACCACCTCAAGGTGATGTTTGGTCCTATGACTTGCATCCTTGCTGAAACTACTCTTATATTACTTCCCTTGAACACACTTTTCACACTGTAACACGGTGGGAGAAATGACTTGGTTGTTTTGTATTTTATCGCAAATGTTGCGGATAGAAAGAGTCGCCACCTATTGTCCCCCAAAATTTGCCCTCCCATATTTCTCAAAACATTTTAAGAAAGATCCCCAAGTTGCTCAAGGTAGTCCAAGGGTTGGCCAGACAAGCTCTCTCCGAAGGCAGTCTACCTCAAATTAGGGTTTCATGTTGCATCAAGATACTTGAGTACAAGGGATACCAAATGCTCACCAATGTCCTAATATGTTACCAAGATCATCCATGTCAAGTTTCAAGCCTTGCAGAGGAAGTTTTCTCAGTCAATTGCTCAAAGACCTGAAAATCAATTGTGTTAGGGCAAAAGTCAACTGTGGCCCACATACAGTCAAACTTCAAGATTTTTGGTCAACATCCTAAATTTGAAGTATATTTCATCATTTGATCAAGGGTTGATCATGATTCATCAAGGATTGCTCATAATTCATCAGGACTCAAAAGTTGCTAAATTAGGGTTTTGTAGGAAAAGTCAACTCAACTTTGACCAAGCATAACTTTCTCATACTTTATGAGAAATGACCAATCCAAAGCTCATTTTGAATAGGATGCAATTCCATACAATCCATATTCATCTCCCAAGTTCAAAATATTCACTCACAAGAAGTTATGAATTTGGACATTATAGGTCATTTTGGAAAGTCAACAAAAACACCTTTTTTGTCAAAGCTTCATACATGAGCATGGAATATCAAATTGAGATGAGACCAAAAGGGTTGATTATAGGACATCTCAAGCTTTCTAAAAAGTCCAAGAACACCTCAAAAGAGTCAAAATTTAGGAAGTTATGCATTGGTGAAGTTGACCTTTTTTGCAAAATTGCCAAAAGTCAACTATGCCTAAAACTTCAAATTTTGCCAAATGGGCCCAATCTTTTTCACTTGTTTTGAGTTGGAAACATAGTCCACGAGCTCTAGCCATTTCCACTTGTCCTTATCATGTTTTTATTATTTATTTTGATTTTCATTTGAATTAATTCAATTTAAATTAAAACAAATCATATAAAATCCAAAATATTGAAAACACAAGATTTTGTGCTTGTTTCAGGTCTTCAATTACAGCTAGCAAGTATTCAAATTCGTATCAAGGCATGGTGTGAACAAAAAGATTGAAATAGGCCAATTTTGGAAAGTTTTCAAAGTGAATCAAATCAAGAATCCAATTCATTGATGGAGGGAGATTGATATCAGTTATCAACCCTAATCCCTTCCTTGATACATTTAGAGGGCGTGCAGACTCAAATCTAGGTTAGAAATAGGCGCAGCATCAAGAACACAAACTTGAAAAATCAAGAAAAAGTGCAAACTTGAATTCTTATTTCCAGGCATCCTTAAGGCCTTCCAGCTATCCCAATTGATTCCTAGGATCCTCAGCAAGCTAAAGCAATCCAGAGAAAACATTTTCAAGCCTTAAATCCCACTGTAAGTCAGTCACGATACCCAACTTTTCTTGAATTTGAATTCTATGATTTAGACATTGATAGCATGAACTAATGGTATATTCTTGATCCTTAAGACATATGCAAGCTTTTTGTATGGTTTAATTGCATTTATATGGCATGTACTGGAATGTGCCATTGTTAGGGTTTCATAGCTCGCTTTGGGGTTTTTGAATCCAGGAAAAATTGGGCCATAAAAGGGCCACCAATGAAACCAGCAGGACTAGACGAATTCAACCATGGCCTTGGTTTTTATTTATCATGTTTGTGCTTGATTTTAAAAATAGCAGGGGCTATAGCTACGGAAAAACGTCCGTAGGTAAAAGTGTTTCACTTTTACCCACGGTGCCACGAAGAAGACAACCAACGTGGAGACCTCTCATAGGCGTGTTTGAATTTCACGCATTTGTGATTCAGTATTTGCACTTTTCATATATTATTATTGTTATGTATTCCATGTACAACAAATGCAAAGTGGTGCAATGGTGAGCGTGGCGTGGATATTGCTTCAGGACCTGGGTTCGAATCCCAGATCCCCCCAATTTCTATATTATTTTGCCTTTCAGGCTCCAGCGCATGCATAAAGCTAGTGACCACCATGCTCCCTCATCATCTATCATGCCAAGTGTCCTGAGGCCAGATCCAAGGGCCATGATGGGAGGAACACCAAAAGCCAAGTCAAGCGCGTAGCACAGGATCTCACAAGTCAACCTGGGCTTCAGATTGTTGGGCCCAGAAAATGCCTCTCACACCCCCTCAAACTACTATTCAGGCCCAAGTTTCTAATTCTTTTTATATTTGTTTTATTTATTTATTTATTTTACTAACCAAAAAATAATTTTCTTTTTCATCAAAAAAATCACAAAAATATTTTTCACCAATTATATTTAGGTATTTTTTATCAATAAATTTATTAATTTAATTAGATTTAATTTTAGGTAAAAACTTTAATTATTTTGTAAATAACTTAAAAATAATTAGAATAAATAGGTTTTATTACTAACTTAATTATATTTTATTTTTTTCCTAAAATAACAAAAAAAACCAAAAATAGGTCATGTAATTATTTTTTATTAATAACTAATTAATTTATACATTTATTTTTAACCTAATTTCTTTCCTTTAAAAAATATTAAAAACAACAAAAAACATTTTCTCTTTTAATTAGGATAGAAGGGTCAAAACCCTAGTTGGCATTTGTTCTAATTTTTCTCGCACGCCTTATTTTTATTATTTATCATATTATTGTAATTGCCTACAGTTTGTAATAGTTTAAATTAGGACGTTTATTTACATTTACCGCTTTACTTTTCAAGGGTTTGTTTTTGGCTATGTAAATATCCGAAGCCTTGTAATAGCGTAGTTTAATTTCCGCATTTTAAATTCCACAAATATTTAACTGTTAGATGTATGATATTAGAATGCATGACAAGAATGTATGTTTAATTTTAAAACAGTTAGACAACCCTAAATGTGCAAAGATAATAAATCTGAAACTGAATCACATGCACATGCGCACTCCTAGGGTACACTCTCACTTGGTTGCCTTTGGTAAATGGTCATTGAGTATATGATGCTTTAGTGGTCGTCCTTTTGTCCAAAGATCAAAGTTGCCTCAGAAAGGTTGCCTCGGATTTTGTTGCCTCAGATAATTGATCTAAGACTTTAGGGTTACTACTAAGACGTCCTAACATTGCTTTAGTGACCGTACGTCCCTTTCGAATTGACCCTAAAAACTCCAACGACGGTGCTACCTACTCACTAATAGTGGGATAGCATTGTCTAAAGGAAACGAACATAGAACGATTCTTTTTTCGAGTAGGTAGATTAGTTCTTAAGTACTTGCTCAATCAAAAAAAACTTTTTTTTCACACTTACACTCCTTTACATACAAAGTTTTCAAAAACACTTCATTACACTCTTGAAGACAGAAGCAAGAGTTAAATCGAAGTTAAAACAAAAACTTTTCAAAGCCCACAAACACAAAGAAAACAATTTTGAAAATGATGAGCAAGTACCTAAGAGCCCGTAGATAACTACAGATAGAAAGGGTGATAATACCTTCCCTTTCTATAATCTACCCCCCGTACTCAGAAATATCTCGAAAAAAGGAATTTTTCTGTGCTTTTTTCCTTTCCTTGTTGGATAAAATAAAAGACGGTGGCGACTCTTGTTTACCGCGACATTTTGCAAACACAAACGCAAAATGCAAACCGGCAAATTCCTTAAAAAATAGGGAAACACATCCCGGTTCTGGCAACCGTATCACAGAACTAGCGACTCTGCTAGGGAGTTAAATAAGTGGGGTGTACCTTAGGATTAGTTCATCATATTGTTTTCAATTGTTTGATCTGTTTGCTTTATCTTTGTGGGCTTTGTATCGGAGTTACTCTAGATCCTAACCCGGATCTGGGGGACACCTTTTAGGTAAGTAGCAATAGACTGTGAGGGAACTGTACGGCATAGACCGATACGGTTGAAGCAGTAGTTACGTTGGTGTGACACATTAGTTGGTACTGATATCCCTTGTGGAGGAACAAGGAGAGTATGGGGATGCTAATGAGTCATTAAGCATCAACTGACCTTAGAACCTATAATTTACCAACTTGGCCATAGAAAAGTAGCAGTATGCTACACTCATTGAGACCATACTCTCGCGATGATTCCGGCCGCAAGAAAAGATTGCTAAACTGGAATTACGACCGATCGAGGATGGTCAGTGATATTGAGAACCTCTAGAACCCGGTTACTATTACTAGGACAGGTTGAACTAACTAAACTGCAAGAGGGTAGTACCTAAACTCCATGCCAACCTAAAATTTAAGGGCTATTGTGTGACTTGTTTTCCCTTACCATGTTTGCTATTTGTGATACCTGTGGTGTGTTTTTATCATGACATCATACATCATGACATCACATGCATATTTCATTAGACTAACCATTTCAAAGACCGAGGGGATTCATCTTTGTTCTGTTTTACAGATCATGGCTTCTATGCGCAGAAATACCATTTGAATCAACTTCGTGCAGATACCTGCTCAGCTCAGAGAGTTGGTTTCAAAGGTTCCTGATACTTCTTCCTTTGTTAGAAGATATGGTCATCTCCTCATCCTGGTCACTTCCAAGTTGGATGAGCAAATGATGAGTGTGTTGTTCCAGTTCTTTGACCCGTTGCATCACTGTTTCACCTTCCCGGACTATCAATTAGTCCCTACTTTGGAGGAGTTCTCTGATTTACTCGGCATATCTATTCTAGAGCAGACACCCTTTACAGGTTTGGAGATAGCTCCTAGGCCAGAGGATATTGCTTCAGCCCTCCATCTAACAATGGCTGATGTAGTATCTAACTGGGAGATTCAGAGCGGGGTTAAAGGTTTCTTGGCTAAGTTCTTGATTGATCAAGCTCAACAGTTCTGGGATAGTTTGGACTTTCAAGCATTTGAAGACATCCTGGCTCTCCTCATCTATGGCTTGGTTCTTTTCCCAAATTCAGATTCTTTTATCGATGTGAACGTAGTCGAGATCTTCATGTCCCGTAACCCAGTGCCTACTCTCTTAGGTGATATTCTGCATGCTCTTTATACCCGTACTGTTCAGAAACGGGGAACTCTCATGTGCTGTGCACCGCTGCTGGCGAGATGGTTTATTTCTCACCTCCCCAAATCTATATTGAAGAATGAGGAAGGTATGGGTTGGGCTTACAAAATCATGTCCCTTGCTCATACGGACATCCTTTGGAGTACTAAAAATATGGAAAAGGTAGCTGTCATTGATCGGTGTGGGGAATACCCCAATGTTCCATTGCTTAGAATTAGAGGAGGGATAACCTATAATCCTTGTTTGGCCTTACGACAGTTTGGACGAGCTCGAAGGGACGGTCCTCATGAGCTGCTGCTTCAAGACATTGTCTTTGACTTCAAGGGGGACGTTGAGGGACATCGCCCCAGATTTATACGAGCTTGGGACAGGGTGAATAGGTCTGATCCACATGATCTAGGAATGAAGACTTCTCTCTCGATGCAACCATATCTCCAGTGGGTTCGAGCCCATGCTCAAAAACTGGGGATGCCGTACGAAGCTGTCTTACCGGTGATCATAGAGCATACTGATGATGAAGGTGTTCCTTATATGATCCTCCATCCTCATATGCCTACTGATCTGGGAGCGTTGAAGAGGTCTTGGATCGAGTTAAGGGAAGAAAGGGACACTTACAGAGAGAAATATCATGAGCAGGAGCGGAAGATCTTAAAGCTTATAAGGCAGCTAGAGACTGAGAGGACAATCAACGATTATGTCAGCACGAAAGGAAAACGACCTTGGGAGTTCTGATGACTTTTATTGTTTCTAGTTTAGATTTGCTTTTCAGTATTTCTTTTTTAATGCCTTAAAGGCATTTGTTAAACATTATTTCAAGTTTTAATCTAATAAAAGTGTGTTTTATTTTGGTTTACAAATTTGAATCTCCCTAAGTCTTTGAAATCATTTCATACGCATTCCATTCCCATGCACCTCATTACAGGTACCCTTACAGGTTTCTCATCTTCTTTGTTGTTTATTTCAGTAATCATGTCTTCTGAAACATCTACTGATCAAGATATTAAGGCTCTTCAAGCTCAGAATGCTCAGTTCCAGGAAATTTTCATGAACTTGGACAAGAGTCAACAAGATCTAAAGACTCTTATCTTGAAGGAAAAGAAGAGGAAGAAAAAGAAGACGGTCCTCCTGAATATGGGTCACAAATTTGGGAACAAATTGAGACAGGAAGTTGATTTATCTCATTCATCTGGAGGAGGATAGAATCAAGAAGAAAGGAAGGGTCTTAGCCCTGTTGTTTCTGACAATGACACAGATTTTGATGAAGACCAGTATCCTCCAACTGAGGATAGGTATAAGCAACTCGAAGACTGGTTAAGCGCAATGGAGATCCAGAAAGTCCCTGGTCTGGACTTCGGAGATTTGGGTCTGGCATCTGGGGTGGTGATTCTCCACAAGTTTAAAGCGCATGTCTTTGCTAAGTACGATGGGGTCTCCTGCCCGAAGCTACACCTCCGCTCGTATGTTAGAAAGATTCAACCATATACTGCTGATAGGAACCTTTGGATTCATTTCTTTCAAGATAGTTTGTCAGGGATTCAACTTAAATGGTTCTACCAACTGGAAGGAGTTAACGTCCGTAACTGGGAGGACCTTGCTGCTGCTTTTTACAAGCAATACCAGTATAATTCCGACCTTGCTCCCACGCGTACTCAACTTTAGAGTATGTCTATGGGTGCGAGCGAAGGTTTTAAGGACTACGCTCAGAAATGGAGAGATCTTGTTGGAAGAGTACAACCCCCTCTGGCTGATAGAGAGTTGGTGGATATGTTTCTTGGGACTTTGTCTGGTCCATATTTCAATCATTTGATCGGTAGTTCATCGTATGGGTTCACTGAATTGATTATGACTGGGGAGAGATTTGAGGCCGGTATTAAGAGCGGCAAGATACAGAAGGGTGCTTCGTCAAGTACAGAGAAGAAGCCTTTCAAGAAGGAATCTAGTGCAGTTTACAGCTCGAGAAGCCAAAATCGACCTGAACGCTGCCAAGCAGTTAATGCGGTAATTATATCAAGACATGTTGTTTCCCCACAATGCAACACTCAGTAAAGAGTGGAGAGACCGCAAAGGCAATATACTCAGCTCAGTATGACTCTATCTCAAATTCTGCCGCAACTGTTGAAAACCAACTTGGTGATTCTGAAGGAGGCTCCAAAGAACCCCAGTACTACATCTCTGTTGTATAATCCGAATGCCCGTTGTGCTTATCACTCCGATAGCCCGGGGCATGATAGGAACAACTGTTGGGCTTTGAAGAATAAAGTGCAGGATCTGATTGATGCTAAAGAGATTGAGTTTGAAGCGCCGAAAAAGCCTAATGTCATAACTACTCCTATGCCAAAACATGATGCAGGAGTGAATGCAATCGGAGATGATGACGAAGAGTCAGATTTCGACAGCTGGATTTACCCGACTACCAACGGTGGTTTGAGCAATTGGACGGTGAAGGATTCCATGCCCGTTTCTTTTATTACACAGTAATAAGACTTTTGTTTTGAGATTTGTAACAGACAATTTGAAACTTTTACGGCCCGGTGCCTCACCCGTGACACCGTGGTTTTGTTTGAGGGCTTATTATTTGTCATTTCCATATATCATCAATAAAAGCATCGGACATTTTCTTGCATTACAAATTTTGTGCTCCTTGTTTTTATTTTCTATCTTGCAAAACAGCTATTTGTCTTACACACACTCACATATACAGGTTCACATCCACTCTGGATCCCACTGATAACGACTCTGCTACTGCTAGTTATGACTTTGAAAGTCCGATCAACCAAGCCGAGGACAAAGGTGAGGATGATTGTGAAGTGCCTGGGGAACTTGCTAGACTGTTACTTTAGAAAGAGAGGGCCATACAGCCACATGAAGAGCCAGTGGAAACAGTAAATATGGGTACAGAAGAGGACAAGAAAGAGGTCAACATCGGTGCAAATCTGGAGTCTAGTGTTAAGTAACGTTTGATACAGATGATGCGTGACTATGTTGAGATCTTTGCCCGGTCTTATGAAGATATGCCTGGTTTGGATACTGATATTGTAGTTCACCGCCTGCCCACCAAGGAAGACTGTCCTCCAGTGAAACAGAAAGTTTGCCGAATGCACCCAGAAATGTCTGAGAAAATCAAGGCTGAGGTTATGAAACAGTTTGATGCCAGTTTTATAGCAGTTACTTCTTACCCGCAGTGGGTTGCCAACGTGGTTCCGGTGCCGAAGAAAGATGGTAAGGTTCGAATGTGTGTTGACTATAGGGATCTGAACAGGGAGAGTCCCAAGGATGATTTCCCTCTGCCTCATATCGACGTTCTGGTTGACAACACCACACAACATAAGGTATTCTCCTTTATGGATGGTTTTTCCGGTTACAATCAGATTAAGATGGCTCCCGAAGACATGGATAAGACAATGTTCGTTACGCAGTGGGGTACCTTTTGCTACAAAGTCATGCCTTTCGGGTTGAAGAATGTCGGGGCAACGTATCAGCGCGCCATGGTCGCTTTGTTCCATGACATGATTCATCATGAGATTGAGGTATACGTTAATGACATGATTGCAAGGTCCCAGACTGAAGAAGAACACCTTGACCATCTTTAGAAGCTATTTGACATGTTGAAGTTGTACAGACTGAGGCTAAATCCGAACAAGTGCACCTTCGGAGTGAGGTCTGGTAAGCTGTTGGTTTTCGTCGTTAGTGATAAAGGTATTCAAGTGGATCCTGCAAAGGTAAAGGCTATACAGGAAATGCCAGCTCCCCGAACAGAAAAAGAAGTCAGAGGCTTTTTGGGACGTCTGAACTACATTGCCCGATTCATTTCACACCTGACTGCTACTTGTGAGCCAATCTTCAAGCAACTGAAGAAAGATCAAGTGGTAAGATGGACCGATGAATGTCAGGCCGCTTTCGAAAGGATCAAGGAATATCTCCAAGAGCCTCATATTCTGATTCCTCCAGTGGAAGGGAGACCTTTGATCTTATACTTGACAGTACTCGACAATTTGATGGGGTGTGTGTTGGGGCAGCATGACGAGTCTAGCCGAAAAGAGCATGCTATTTATTACCTTAGCAAAAAGTTTACCGACTGCGAGACCCGATACTCGTTGCTTGAGAAAACTTGTTGCGCTTTGGCATGGGATGCTCGCCGGATGAGACAGTATATGCTGACTCACACTACTCTATTAATATCAAAGATGGATCCAATCAAGTATATCTTCGAGAAGCCTTCCTTGTCCGGAAGAATAGCAAGATGGCAGATGATCTTGACTGAGTATGACATCCAATACACAACCCAAAAAGCAATAAAGGGAAGTGTGTTGGCAGATCATTTGGCACACCAGGCAGTGGATGATTACCAGTCTATGAACTTCGAGTTCCCAGATGAGAATATCATGTTGGTGACTGACTGTGAGACACCTAGACCGGATGAAGGACCTGAGGAGGGATCCCGATGGTCTATGTACTTTGATGGAGCTTCAAACGCTTTGGGTAATGGCATTGGCGCCGTGATCATATCTCTTGAAGGCTCTCATACTCCATTCACCGCCCGACTATGTTTCAACTGCACCAACAATATGGCAAAGTATGAAGCGTGCATCATGGGTCTCCAAGCAGCTATTGACCTAAGGATTAAGTTCTTAAGTGTATTTGGAGATTCCGCTCTCGTGATCAGTCAGATCAAAGGCGAGTGGGATACGAAACACCCAAATCTTATTCCTTACAAAGAGTATGTACTAACGTTGCTTCCACATTTCAAGAAGATAACCTTTGGACACTTCCCAAGAGAGGAGAATCAGTTAGCGGACGCGCTAGCTACAATGTCTTCTATGTTCAAGGTCAGGTAGGACAATGCGGCTCCCCAGATTACCATTGAAAGGTTAGACGAACCCGCACATTACTGCAACATTGAGACTGAAGAGGTAACAGAAAAACCCTGGTTTCACGAGGTAAAGAGGTATCTTGAGGATCAGGATTATTCCGAGGATGCATCTGTTAATGATAAGAAGTTTCGGAGGAGGTTCGCGGTGAAGTTCTTCATCAGCAATGGTATCCTTTACAAGCATAACCATGATTCAACCTTACTGCGATGTGTGGATAAGAACGAGGCAGAAAGGATCATGGCAGAGTTGCATGAGGGTACTTTCGGAACTCATTCCAGTGGACACACCATGGCAAAAAAGATCCTACGGGCAGGATATTGTTGGTCCACCATGGAAGCCGACTGTTATCAACATTCTTGGACCTGTCATAAGTGCCAAGTCTATGCTGATAAGGTGCATATACCTCCAGTTCCTCTGAATGTTTTAACAGCTCCGTGGCCCTTTGCAATGTGGGGCATCGATATGATTGGCGAGATCAGACCTACTGCGTCTAACGGGCATCGTTTCATCCTGGTAGCAATTGATTACTTTACGAAGTGGGTTGAGGCAACTTCCTTCGCTACAGTAACCAAGAACGTCATGGCACGGTTCATTCGACACAACCTGATCTGTCAATATGGTGTACCAGAAAGGATCATTACGAACAATGGTACAAATCTCAATAATACGATGATCACCGAGCTCTGCAAGCAGTTCAAGATACAGAATCACAACTCTTCTCCTTACCGGCCAAAGATGAATGGGGCTGTTGAAGCGGCTAATAAGAATATCAAGAAGATTGTGCAGAAGATGACAGTGACATACAAAGACTGGCACGAGATGTTACCATTTGCTCTTCATCGGTATCACACCTCAGTGCGGACGTCAACAGGGGCAACGCCCTATTCCTTGGTATATGGCATGGAGGCCGTATTACCTATTGAAGTTCAGATACCCTCGCTTTGGATTATGAAGGATGCAGGTCTGAGCGAAGATGATTGGATTCAGACCTGGCTTGATCAGCTGAAATTAATCAATGAAAAGAGACTTACTGCTATTTGTCATGGTCAAACGTATTAAAAGCGGATGATTAAGGCATTTAACAAGAAAGTTAAACGACAAGAGTATCAAGTTGGGGATCTGGTAATCAAGCGCATCATCCTGCCACAAGGTGACCCCAGGGGAAAATGGACCCCTACTTACGGAGGGCCATTTGTGGTTAAGAACATTTTCTCGGAAGGAGCTATAATTCTAACCACCATGGATGGCGACGACCTTCCTCACCCCGTCAATGCAGACATAGTAAAAAAATACTACGCATAATCAAAGACCCGCTAGGTCGACTGGCCTAGGCAAAAATAAGGGCTTCCCGGCGAACCAAAAGGGTTCGGGAAAAAATAAGGGATGAAAATGAAAAAATCTGTACACCCGGCAAGTCGAAAACCTGAAAAGGCGGCTTGGGAAAAAAGGGGTATCCCGGTGGACTGAAAACCCGAAAGGGCGGTCCAGGAAAAAATTAGGTATTGAAGCGTAACAATATGTCTCATTGGATCACCTTGCAACCGGACTTCGGTATCAACTATCAAGCTCGGATGACACTAATCAATCTGATCTACGTTCAACCAAGTAGCAAAGTGATGAGATGCTCGAGGACATAAGGGCAATAGCAGAGTTGGAACCCAGTGGGATTATTCACATAGCTGTTTTTCTTTGTCTTCACAAAATGTATAAATTCTATTGTTCGGCGGCATTCTCTTACTAGGATGTCAGCCTCTTATACAAAAACGCCTATTTACAGGCCAAATTTCAAAGTCAATACAATTCATTTCACAAATAAATTTCAAATTGTTTTCCTTTTTCTGTTTTGTTTTGCAAGAACGTCCAATGTTCATTCTTGATATATGCATTTGACATTGATTGTTGTTCATAAATATTTACATGCGAAACAAAAGACGATTACTCATAATATCAGAAACACGGGCAAATAAGAATTGTCCAGACCTTACAGTTGCTCTGTCCACCAGGTACATGGATAGGTTTAGCGGAAGAATATGACTAAGGTACATTCACTCCCCGCAGAGTAAGAAAAAGACTGTAAGTGTTAATTCTCCCCAGCTGAGGCTCGCAACCGCGAACGAGTCGGTAAAATTCTCCCCAAGCAGAGTTTATCTATCATCAGCGCCGAAAAATCATCCCCAGTGGAGTTTGGAGAATTGTCCCCAGTAGAGTCTAAAAGACCATCCCCAGTGAGGTCACAACTGGAAAATCATCCCCAGCGGAGTTCATTCCTTTCACAAATAGAAATTCAATCCCCAACAGAGTTTCATTATCGCCAACAACGGTAATTCATCCCCGACTAAGGTTATTCTTCCAAATCAACAGATCCTCCAGCAGAGTATGTCCTCCCCACAGAGTCATTTCCTCATCAATTTATTCCCCAGCAGAGTTATCCTCTCCCGCAGGTTTATTCTCACAATCATCTTCATTCACTATCCCCAGCGGAAACGAAGAATTCAACTCTTTTCTCCAGCAGCTATCCGGGATTTATTTTCCCCAACTAAAAACATCACATTTACATACATCATGACATGCATACGTATTATACAACACAGTCTCATTTATTTTGAGAACATCATTGCCTGATACATATCATGCATTACATACATCTAACCTTTAACTTTCAGGAAAGATAAAATCAAATTCTCACAAAATTCAAGCTGTGAAGCTCGGGTACGACTGATAACAGTTTAATCCCCAGTTGAATACAGATGACTGAAGTTCCTAAAATTCGACAGAGATGATTCCTCAGTAGAATACGGATGACCGAAGTTCCTAAAATTCGACAGAGATGATTCCTCAGTAGAATACGGATGACCGAAGTTCCTAAAATTCAACAGAGATGTTTCCTCAGTAGAATACGGACGGCCGAAGTTCCTAAAATTCGACAAAGATGTTTCCTCAGTAGAATACGGACGACTGAAGTTCCTAAAATTCAACAGAGATGATTCCTCAGTAGAATACGGATGACTGAAGTTCCTAAAATTCGACAGAGATGATTCCTCAGTAGAATACGGATGAACGAAGTTCCTAAAATTCGACAGAGATGATTCCTCAGTAGAATACGGATGACCGAAGTTCCTAAAATTCAACAGAGATGTTTCCTCAGTAGAATACGGACGACTGAAGTTCCTAAAATTTGACAGAGATGATTCCTCAGTAGAATACGGATGACTGAAGTTCCTAAAATTCGACAGAGATGATTCCTCAGTAGAATACGGATGACCGAAGCTCCTAAAATTTAACTTTCCTCTTCAATAGAGATGTTTCCTCGGTAGAATACGGACAACCGAAGTTCCTAAAATTCAACAGAGATGATTCCTTAACTAAATACGGATGATTGAAGTTCCTAAAATTCAACAGAGATGATTCCTCAGTAGAATAAGGACGACCGAAGTTCCTAAAATTCAAAAGAGATGATTCCTCAATAGAATACGGACGACCGAAGTTCCTAAAATTTAAACAGAGACGACTCACCAGCAGAATAACGGACGACGAAGCTCCTAAAATTCTACTTCTCTCAACAAAGATCAGCCTTCCCCAACAGAATCTTCCTCAACAAACAGGTATACAAGCTCTCGCTAAGGAATCTCTTATGCAATCGACACTCCTTCGGATGGCATCTTTAAGCCCATCTCCCGGAAGCAATTTCCAAATGGAATCTGAAAGCCCATTCCCTATATCGTAAGACGGACACCACTTCATGCGAGTGCAAATTTCTGGGCACTCTAGTGTTCAATCATCTTCCTCCTTCAGATCACAAAAAGCACGAAAGCCAAACAATATCCTCAGGCTAAAGAAGATTGAACAGGGGCAGCTGTTGTACCCCAAAATTTTCCCTCCCATATTTCTCAAAATATTTCAAGAAAGATCCCCAAGTTGCTCAAGGTAGTCCAAGGGTTGGCCAGACAGGCTCTCTCCTAAGGCAGTCTACCTCAAATTAGGGTTTCATGTTGCATCAAGATACTTGAGTCCAAGGGATCCCAAATGCTCAGCAATGTCCTAATATGTTACCAAGATCATCCATGTCAAGT
This sequence comes from Vicia faba, assembly GCA_948472305.1. Lineage (NCBI taxonomy): Eukaryota > Viridiplantae > Streptophyta > Magnoliopsida > Fabales > Fabaceae > Vicia > Vicia faba. Next base: position 537,835,489 of record OX451737.1, read on the forward strand.
TTCAAGCCTTGCAAAGGAAGTTTGCTTAGTCAATTACTCAAAGGCCTAAAAATCGACTATGCTAGGGCAAAAGTCAACTATGGCCCACATACAGTCAAACTTCAAGATTTTTGGTCAACATCCTCATTTTGAAGTATATTTCATCATTTTATAAAGGTTTGATCATGATTCATCAAGGATTGCTCATAATTCATCAAGACTCAAAAGTTGCTAAATTAGGGTTTTGCAAAAAAGTCAACTCAACTTTGACCAAACATAACTTTCTCATACTTTATGAGAAATGACCCATCCAAAGCTCATTTTGAATAGGATGCAATTACCTACAATCCATCTTCATCTCCCAAGTTCAAAATATGCACTCACAAGAAGTTATGAATTTGGACATTATACGTTATTTTGGAAAGTCAACAAAAACACCTTTTTTGTCAAAGCTTCATACATGAGCATGGAATATCAAATTGAGATGAGACCAAAAGGGTTGATTATAGGACAACTCAATCTTTCTAAAAAGTCCAATAACACCTCCAAAGATTCAAAATTGAGGAAGTTATGCATTGGTGAAGTTGACCTTTTTTACAAAATTGCCAAAAGTCAACTATGCCTAAAACTTCAAATTTTGCCAAATGGGCCCAATCTTTTTCACTTGTTTTGAGTTGGCAACATAGTCCACGAGCTCTAGTCCTTTCCACTTGTCCTCATCATGTTTTTATTATTTATTTTGATTTTTATTTGAATTAATTCAATTTAAATTAAAACAAATCATATAAAATCCAAAATATTGAAAACACAAGATTTTGTGCTTGTTTCAGGTCTTACATTACAGCTAGCAAGTATTCAAATTCGTATCAAGGCATGGTGTGAACAAAAAGATTGAAATAAGCCAATTTTGGAAAGTTTTTAAAGTGAATCAAATCAAGAATCCAATTCATTGATGGAGGGAGATTGATATCAGTTATCAACCCTAATCCCTTCCTTGATACATATAGAGGGCGTGCAGACTCAAATCTAGGTTAGAAAGAGGCACAACATCAAGAACACAAACTTGAAAAATCAAGAAAAAGTGCAAACTCAAATTCTTATTTCCAAGCGTCCTCAAGGCCTTCCAGCTACCCCAATTGATTCTTAGGATCCTCAACAAGCTAAAGCAATCCAGAGAAAGTGTTTTCAAGCCTTAAATCCCACGGTAAGTCAGTCACAATACCCAACTTTTCTTGAATTCGAATTCTATGATTTAGACATTGATAGCATGAACTAATGGTATATTCTTGATCCTTAAGACATATGCAAGCTTTCTGTATGGTTTAATTGCATTTATATGGCATGTACTGGAATGTGCCATTATTAGGGTTTCATAGCTCACTTTGGAGTTTTTGAATCCAGGAAAAATTAGGCCATAAAAGGGCCACCAATGAAACCAGCAGGACCAGACGAATTCAACCATGGCCTTGGTTTTTATTTATCATGTTTGTGCTTGATTTTAAGAATGACAGGGGCTATAGCTACGGAAAAACGTCCGTAGGTAAAAGTGTTTCACTTTTACCCACGGTGCCACGAAGAAGACAACCAACGTGGCGACCTCCCATAGGCGTGTTTGAATTTCACGCGTTTCTTATTCAGTATTTGCACTTTTCATATATTATTATTGTTATGTATTCCATGTACAACATAAGCAAAGTGGTGCAGTGGTGAGCGTGGCGTGGATATTGCTTTAGGACCTGGGTTCGAATCCCAGATCCCCCTAATTTCTATATTATTTTGCCTTTCAGGTTCCAGCGCATGCATAAAGCTAGTGACCACCATGCTCCCTCATCATCTATCATGTCAAATGTCCTGAGGCCAGATCCAAGGGCCATGATGGGAGGAATACCAAAAGCCAAGTCGAGCGCGTAGCACAGGATCTCACAAGTCAACGTGGGCTTCAGATTGCTGGGCCCAGAAAATGCCTCTCACACCCCCTCAAACTGCTATTCAGGCCCAAGTTTCTAACTCTTTTTATATTTGTTTTATATATTTATTTATTTTACTAACCAAAAAATAATTTTCTTTTTCATCAAAAAAATCACAAAAATATTTTTCACCAATTAAATTTAGGTTTTTTTTATCAATAAATTTATTAATTTAATTAGATTTAATTTTAGGTAAAAACTTTAATTATTTTGTAAATAACTTAAAAATCATTAGAATAAATAGGTTTTATTACTAACTTAATTATATTTTATTTTTTTCTTAAAATAACAAAAAAACCAAAAATAGGTCATGTAATTATTTTTTATTAATCACTAATTAATTTGTACATTTATTTTTAACCTAATTTCTTTCCTTTAAAAAATATTAAAAACAACAAAAATCATTTTCTCTTTAATTAGGTTAGAAGGGTCAAAACCCTAGTTTGCATTTGTTCTAATTTTTCTCGCGCGCCTTATTTTTATTATTTATCATATTATTGTAACTGCCTATAGTTTGTAATAGTTTAAATTAGGACGTTTATTTACATTTACCGCTTTACTTTTCAAGGGTTTGTTTTTGGCTATGTAAATACCCGAAGCCTTGTAATAGCATAGTTTAATTTCCGCATTTTAAATTTCGCAAATATTTAACTGTTAGATGTATGATATTAGGATGCATGACAAGAATGTATGTTTAATTTTAAAACAGTTAGACAACCCTAAACGTTCAAAGATAATAAATCTGAAACTGAATCACATACACATGCGCACTCCTAGGGTACACTCCCACTTGGTTGCCTTCGGTAAACGGTCATTGAGTATAGGAGGCTTTAGTGGTCGTCCTTTTGTCCAAAGATCAAAGTTGCCTCAGAAAGGTTGCCTCGGATTTTGTTGCCTCGGATAATTGATCTAAGACTTTAGGGTTACTACTAAGACGTCCTAACATTACTTTAGTGACAATACGTCCCTTTCGAATTGACCCTAAAAACTCCAACGACGGTGCTACCTACTCACTAATAGTGGGATAACGTTGTCTAAAGGAAACGAACATAGAACGATTCTTTTTTCGAGTAGGTAGATTAGTTCTTAAGTACTTGCTCAATCAAAACAAACTTTTTTTCACACTTACATTCCTTTACAAACAAAGTTTTCAAAAACACTTCATTACACTCTTGAAGACAGAAGCACGAGTTAAATCGAAGTTAAAACAAAAACTTTTCAAAGCCCACAAACACAAAGAAAACAATTTTGAAAATGATGGGCAAGTACCTAAGAGCCCGTAGATAACTACGGATAAAAAGGGTGCTAATATCTTCCATTTCTATAATCTACCCCCCGTACTCAGAAATATCTCGAAAAAGGAATTTTTCTGTGCTTTTTTCCTTTCCTTGTTGGATAAAATAAAAGACGGTGGCGACTCTTGCTTACCGCGACATTTTGCGAACACAAACGCAAAACACAAACCAGAAAATTCCTTAAAAAATAGGGAAACACGTCCCAGTTCTGGCCACCGTATCACACCACCGACTTTTCTTTTATCCAATAAGGAAAGGATGAAAAGAACAGGAAAGACCTTTGAGATGTTTTCTTGAGTTCGGGGGTAGATTATGAAAAGGGAATGTATTAGCACCCTTTTCATCCATGGTTTTCCATGGGCTCTTAGTTACTTGCTATATCACTTGCTTTTGTTTGAAAATGTTCTTTGTGTGGTTTTTGAAAGTATTTTGTAATGATTCTCGTTCGTAAGAATGTATACAAAGGGTTGATCTTTTGAAAATATTTTCAAGTTTGAAAGATGTTTGTTGAAATTATTGGTGTTTGTTTTGAAAGTAGCAAGGATGTTTAATTTTTAAATTGAGCAAGCAACTACGAACAATCTACCTACTCAAAAGTCTTTCATGTTTACTTCCTCTTTCCTTTGACATTGTTATCTTACCATTGATTTGGTAAATAACCCTATCTTTGGATGTAGAAGGGACGTGCACGGGTCATCGTATGGCCATGATTAGAAATATTGTAAGATATCTTAACATTTTCTTTAAGGGACTAAGATCATTTTTGAAAGGCAAATTTGATAGCGTCATCGAGGGACTATGATCTTGTATTTTGTTTGTTTTTTGCTAAGATACCTCACATGCATAATATGGCCATTTTTGTAAGGAAACAAAATGGGTTTACCCTAAGGGTGTATGTGTGCAAGTGTATTGGTTTACATGCTTGATTTGTCTTGATTAGGGTTTGCTACTTATTGATTTTATTCTTGCCATACACACCCTAGTTACTAACATTTGTATTTGAAAGCGTTAAATTGTGGAAAATAAAGTCTTACGCTATTACATTGTTTAGGGGATGGGGGTAGAATTTACAAATGGGGATGAAATAGGAACTTAAATATTACAACCATATCGAATAACAATGAAGGAAATATAAAAGCAGTGTAAAAGGAAGGAAAAATTGCACTTTGAACTATTATGTGTCGACACAAGCTCCTATGCATCGACACATAACTTTCCTTGCCCCTGTATTGCCAAATCAACTCAATATGAGTCGATACATAATGGTATGTGTCGACTCATACACTGCATGTGTCGACTCATACGTGCTTTGCGTCGACTCATACACTCTTTTTTCCTTCTATTTTTGGATTATATAGCAGTATGTATCGACTCATAAGGCTATGTGTCGACTCATACTGTCATTTTTTACTTCAACATTGTTTTGCTGCATACAAGGGTTAGTTCTCAACACATAAATGAAAATAATGGAAGACAAACAAAAGGTTAGCTTCAAGGGCCATGGTTACTACATTTTGTCTTCAAAAATGAATCACTAATGATGCTTGAATGAAGAATTAAAGTCAAGAATCTTACCTTGGAGCTGGATCTTTTACTCTGAGCTTGAGTTATTGTCTTGATTGTTCTTGAACTTGGAAAAAAACAGAGGTGTTATAGAAGCTTGTTCTTGAGTTTGAAAAAATTCTAGGTGATGTATGTGAGGTGCTTATATGTTTGGACAGAGCTTGCAAGGTGTGAGAGTTCCAAAGATTTGGACTTTAAAACTCAAGAGTGAAAGCTTTTTTTAGACAGTTATGGCTTTTTTGAGAGTATGGGATATTAATGGCTAGTTTACAACAAAACTTCTGACTTTTCTCTATATTTTTTTTATAACCTCTTTCTCTTGACAATGCTTCTTCCATTTATAGCAAGAGGTTTGTGCATATGAGTTTATTAGGTTTGCAAGACATCATGTTATGGTTTGGTTGGATTACCAAGATCAAACTATGTCAAGTACTCCATAGTCCCAAGGTGAAGTACCAAAGTTGATGGTATAGAGGAGCTGCTTCCCATGATTTATGGTGGAGTATAATCAACAACAAGCAAGGTATGGGCTCAAGACAAATTTTGTACAAAAAGCTTGCTTTTCAAGAATAACAATGGTGCCTTTATGCCATAAATGGAAAGATCTTTTGGACAATGGTTTAAACACTTGGGTAATAGCTCAAGAGTGGGTGTAAGCATTAAATTATGATGAGATTTGCAAGGAAGGAGGCCTGCAACATAAGATTATGCAGTAAATCATAAGGGTTTTGTTACATGTTCTTCACTAAAATGACTCGCAATTCAATAATGGATGCTCAACTTTATGCCCTTGAATCTCCTAGCTCAAATATGATAAATTCATGCTCTTGGATGTTTTGGAAAGCTTGAAACACCCTCTACAACTTTCATGTTTACCACTTTTGTTAAGTCAAATTGGAACTTGATTAAAATTGGCCAAGAAGTTGGGATAAAAACCTAACCAAAACTGCTGAAAATTTCTGTGTTTTATTCAAAAATGCCATGACTTCATGAAATTATAACTTAAAATACAAGAATTCCTAGGAAGAGTTGTGTAAAGAAATGTTTTAGATCTCATGGATATCTACAACTTTCATGTTTAAAGTTTCTTTTGAATTATCTTGCATCGTGGTGAAAAATTGGCTCAAAGTTGTGAAAAACATGAAGTTTTCAACACTTAGGAAAATTTCTAAGTTTGGAAACTTTGACTTTTTAAAATGAAATCTTGATTTTTTGATTTCTTGATGAACAAATTTCATATTTTGACATGTTTTGATGAATTGTGATATTTGACAATTGATTTTGACCAAAAAGTCAAAGTTTGACTTTTCAGTGTACAATTGACTTTTGATCAGTTGACTGAAAATCAACTATCAATCAAATGACCTTGAGATATGTTTTGATTAATTCAATTAGGTAAAAATGATTCAATTGAACTATTTAGATCATGCCTCAAACTAATTAACCATTTTCTAGGTCAAAAATCAGAAATTGCCCTTTCTCAGTCAAAACCCTAATTTCGACCATTTTGCCCTTTTGATGATCTAATCAAATTTCTTGAGCAATTATTGTCCAAACTTGATCAAATGATACACATGAGTCCATCATGTTGATATGGATCAAAAGTTATTAATTTTGACTATAAATTGGCCATAGTTGACTTTTTCCCCAATACAGTTGATTTTTAGGTCAATTGGTCAATTGACTGAGCAAAAATGTGATCCAAGACTTGAAACTTGACATGAGAAATCTTGGGGGTCCATAATGATCTATGAAAGTCATATGAGGCATTAAAAGTTCAATTATCCTTGTGCAATCTGAAACCCTAATTTCAGTCATCAGTACTTAAGGAGGTGTCTTGAGCTGATCAACCCTTATGCAGTCTTGGACCAAAGGAGATCTTGTGATAAAATTCATGATAAATGAGAGGGAAAATTTTTGGGTACAACATATATCATGAACCTAAAAGCAGATACAAATCGTGATAAAAAATATACCGACAGAGGATGAAAAGGGTGGAAGCGCGGTGGCGGTTTGGACCTGCGGAGTTCTGGGGTTGCGCAAAGTCAACTTGCCTCATCGAATTTGATGGAAGCTTTGTCGGAAACTTTTCAGGCTCTCACAATGGTTGTTTATTTCTCGTTTTCCAGTCATTCTTATTCTTTTATGATATTTGATTCTTCTTTGTTTCAATTTTGATTCTGATAGCTTTGGATTTGTGTGAATTTGATGATTCTCTCTTTTTAGCTTGGTATGGCCAAGTTTGTGGTTGTAATGATATGTTTTTGTTAATGGACAGAAAAACAAATGTGTAGTTTCTACTGAAAAGTTTTTTTTCTTCTGGAATGTGTACGTGAAGAAAAATTAGTCTCTAAAATAATTGATAAAAATATAATTTAGAAAAATAAATTACATGAACATCATGTGGTGTAAAAGAAAAGCAAACAAATTGAAATTGAAAACATGAAAATAAAATGAAGGGGGCCTCATGTTAAATTAATTTAGACACATGTTTATCTAACGATTAATTTGTTAGTCATCGGCCAAGAATAAACACAACACCAATTAAAAAAGAAAAAATTTATAAAGAAATATGTAGAATCATAGAATTCGTGGTTGTGTAGCGTTATGGTGAAATTCTTGATGAATTGTGGATGAAAGAGTAGGACAAATAAGAGTCCTATTTATTGACTTGAATTAGGTTAAAATAACTTAGGGAGTAAGTTATCCAAAATGTATGAAAAGCTCAAGCCCGATTTTCAAAAAAGGAAAGAAAATTAGTAACAAAAAGAAACAGAAAAAATGTTAAAAATGCAACACACAAGATTCAAACCCGCGACCTTATACTTGCAAGCTTCATTATTTACCAATTGTGCTATTCATTTGTAAATAAACTCAATTGAAAGTATATGAAAGGTGTGCAAATATTTGCTATTTTAAAAATACAAATAATTTGAATAAAATTATTATATTTTTAACTGGACTTGAGAACGAATATTTATAAAACCCCAAAATATTAATATAATTAAACCAAAGGAATTTTAAAACCCAAGTTCGAAAATAAATTTGATGGTAGCACTAAGGGAGGACAAATTTAGGGTATGACAAATGCCCCTATTTAATTACCTTTCAATTGAATGGTGCGAGAATGCACAGGTCTCGCACATTCGTATCAGAGGGTTATTAAATAATGAAAGACCCCAAAATTTAGACCCAAGATTTATTAAACAGGGATACGTTGATATAGCATACCTTAGAGCCCACAAACATATGCAAGGATGATGTTCTATCATCCTACTTGAGTTTGGATAAAGAAATAGGCAAAGATGATTGTGATCGGTGGGAATAGAACTGACTGTTTTTAAGCTGGTTCGTGAAATGTCGCGGTAAGCAAGAGTCGCCACCGTCTTTTATGTTCTCCAACATGGAAAGGACAAAAGCACAGCAAAATTCCTTCTTTGAGATGTCTCTCAGTTCGGGAGGTAGATTTATAGAAATGGAAGGTGTTAGCACCCTTTCTATCCGTGGTTATCCACAGGCTCTTAGGTACTTGCTCTTATGTTTTCAAAAATTTTTTGCTTTTCAAGTGTGTGTGGGTTTTGAAAAAGTTTGTTTGAAAAATTTCTAAGTAACTCTTGTATCTGTCCTCAAGAGTGTATGAAAAATTTGTTTGAAAACTTTTAGAAAGTGTCAGTGTGAAAAGATATTTTGTTTGTTTGAGAGAGCAAGTACCCAAGAGAATCTACCTACTCTAAGGAATTAGGCTGTGTAAGAGTCCGTTAGATAGTGCTATCCCACCATTGAGAGGTAGGTAGCACCATCGTTGGAGTTATTCAGGTCAATTCGATTAAGGGACATGTGTGGTCACCGAAGCAATAGTAGGACACCTTAGAAGTAACCCTAATGTCCTAGATCCTTTTTTTTATCCGAGGCAACCGTTTCGAGGCAACAGGATCTTTAGATAGGAGGGCGACCTCTAAGACACCCTATACTTGACGACCACATTTGAGGCAACCAGTGAGGAATACCCTAAGAGTGGCATGTGCTTGTGTGTTGTTTCAGTTTATATTTATCTTGTGCATGTTATTTGTGAGCTACGGATTGGTTTTATTTGTCATACAATCTTTCATGCATATTAACAGTTAAGAGTGCGGAAAATAAATTGCAGAAAGGTAAAGCTACGCTATTACAAGGCGCGGGTCTATACATCGCCAAAAACAAAAACCCGTTTGGAAATAAATGCGGAAAGTAAAGAAAGCGGTAAACCTAATTAACTATTACATCCTCTGAGCAGATACATAAATAATCAAAATAAGAATAATGCGCGAAAAGAAATAGAATCGGGACGTCCTTAGGGCTTTGACCCTTTTTGAGAAAATATGAGTTTTGTCCTTTTTTGCAATTAATTCAAATTAACCTAATTTACTAATTAATTATTTAAGAAAAAATGTTTTTTATGTTTTTTATGTAAAATAAAACAAAAGGAATTAAAATTAAAAGTTAGTAAAACCTAATTCTAAGTTTATTTTATTTATTGTAAAAAAAAGTTAAAGTTAACCTAATTTAACTAATTTAATTAATTTACATTTTATTTACAAAAAAATAATAATTAATAAATTAGAATAATGATAATAAGAAAATATGATTGAAAATTGTCAAACCCTAATTCTACATAATTTTTATTTATTGAGAAAAAGGTTAAAATTAAACCTAAATTAAACTAAGTTGATTAATTAGAATTTATTTACAAAAATAACAATTAAGGTGAAAAATAATAAATATTATAAATGTTTTAAGTTTCTGAATTAATTATTAAAATAGCTATTTGTTAGTTAATAATAATAATAATAATTAGTTAAAAGAATTAAAAGGAGAAAGAAAATAAATTTTAAAAAAAGATAGTAAACTAGGGGGGGTTGATGGACCCAATGGAGGTTTTTGTGAGCAATTTGAGGCCCAAGAAGAATCAAGCCCAGTTGACTTTTGGAAATTGGTTGCGCTGGCTTTGACTGGGGAACATGATGGAATTCTAGACAAGCGCTGCATATGAATATGTTTGAAAAAATAGTAACAAGCGTTTGGGGGACCTGGGAATCGAACCCAGGTCCCAATGGTGACCAGCCACCTCATTCTCCACTAAGCCAAGCGTTGCATCTGTTATTATGATGGGTAATGAAAATAATATAGAAAAACATCAATTATGCTTGGAAAGAGAAAAAGTGCGCGTTCGTTTGAATTACCCAACCATATACGTACAGCTCATCATCTTCCTCGTTTCCCTGTAAAATAAAAACAAGATAGCGAGGGTTTTTAACCCCCACAAAGTGCAAATGCCAAAAATAGCGATTAGGTCTGTGCATTATATAAATAGGGCGCGAGGGTTGTGTTGGATTCGTCTGGCCTTGACGAATTCAACCATAGGTCTGAGAAGGTCCAATTTTTCCTGTGCTGGGAACCCCTAAATTGAAAGCTTCGAAACCCTAAAAATTGTTAATGGCATCTTCTGATTCAGGGCTCCATAATCAAATTAACCTGTACCATTAGCTTCAGGGAGGTTCTAGCAATGCAAAGCACACAACAAATCACATTAATAATGCATGAATTATGATTTACGATTATGAAAATATAACCAAACCGTGTGACTTGTTCTGGCGTGTTCTTGGAGTGTCAAGGCTTGTTTGTGATTGCTATGTGTTCCTGGGAATGTCAGCAATGTGTTTGAATCACTCTAAGGCTTTGAATTGTGCTTGAATGTGGAATTCAGTTTTCAAATTTTCCTTGAATTTTTGGAATTTGCTTATGGCTTTTTGCAGCAGCTTGCCCGTCCAAGGCTTTAGGGTTGAGTTATGCACTTATAGTAGAGTGGTTTTAGGTCAAGTTTTGATCCAAAAATCCATGGAATCAAGTTTTCAATATTTGATTTTCAATCAAATATTTTTCAATCTTTTTTATTGAAAAACCTTGCCAAATTGGGAGATTTTTGTCTCTTTGATGGATGCACGAAATTGCCAGCTTGCCCTGATCTTATTTGCATCACAAAAGATTTGAAAACCATATCTTTTGAATTTTCCTACAATTAAATAAATTAAAATGAATTAATATTAATAAAAATTCAATTAATTAATTAAAAATAAGAAAATAAATCAATTTAAGTTCAATGGGTCGTGCATAGGCCTTGGGTAAAGATTCAAGAAGGAATTTGGGGCCCATTAGCAAAAATGAAGTGTTTTTGGGCAAAGTTGACTTTTGCAAATTCCCAAAAATTTCCCAACTTCTCCAATGCATATCTTGCTCGATTTTGATCCTATGAACATGTTCTTGGACATTTTGGAAAGGTGTTGAAGTCCTCTAACCAATGCATTTGGTCCCATGTCATTTTGATTTACCAATCTCAAGTTATGGTCTTTGACTTAAAGTGCCTTTTTGTTGACTTTTGAAATTGACCTATAATGTAGAAATTGATAACTTTTTGTGAGAGCATTTCTTGAACTTTGAATGTGAAGATGAGTTATAGGAAATGTCATCCCCTTCAAAATGAGCATTATATGGGATTTTTCTGATGAACCATGAAGAAGTTATGCCCTGGTCAAGTTACAGTTGACTTTTCAACTGTCCAAAAATAGCAACTTTTGCATCTTTGATGATTTTTGAGCCATTCTTGTGGAATCATGCTCAAGACTTGATCAAATGATGTTTGTGGCTTCAAAATAAGATGTTGACCAAAAATTATGACTTTTGACTGTAAAATGACCATTTTACCCATGTAGTTGACTGTGAAGCAAATGGGACTTTTGACTGTGCAATTTGATGCTGTGAGTCTTGAAACTTGACATGTAGATGCTTGAAAATGTATATAGGCCTATGGGACTTGATTGAGCCATTGAACACCTCAACTTCCTTGCAAGAAACAAAACCCTAATTTTGACTGGCTTAAGAGGATGTTTGACTGGGCAACCTCTTGATCCATTTGAAGATTGATCTTGACAAATCTTAAAGAATATGGGAGGGCAAATTTTGGGGTACAACAGTTGCCCCTGTTCAATCTTCTTAGACCTGTGGATGTAGATTGGCTTGCGTGCCTTTCGTGATCCGAAGGTGGAAGATGATTGAACACTAGAGGGCCCAGAAATTTGCACTCACATAGTGTGGTATCAGCAATGTGATGTCGGGAATGGGCTTACAGATGCCATTTGGAAAGATGATGGATAGGAGGATGGGCTTATAGATGCCATCTGAAGATGTGACAGGATCTTTTCGGGAATGGGCTTATAGATGCCATCTGAAGATGTGACAGAATCTTGTCGGGAATGGGCTTATGGATGCCATTTGGAAATGTAATGGATAGTTGAATCTGAATAAGAAATAGAGTGGCTTCCATGTCTGGAGCATATCTAGTCTATATCTGATTGTTGACATCTGAATAAATAGTAGAATGACCGTCGTGTCTGGGGTATATCCATACTGTGTCTGAATGAGTGACAGAATGTCATTCGAATCTGGATCGTATCTGGGATGTCTTTTGAATGAATCTGGACTAAACAATAGAATAGCCTCCGGGCCTGGAGCATCTCTAAGTTGCCTTTAGAAGTTTGAATCTGAATAAGCAATAGAATAGCGTCCGGGTCAGGAACATCTCTAAGCTATATCTGAAAGGAATTCTGGAATGCGTATCGGAATGTCGCCAAATCTGGGTCGCATCTGAACTATCTCTGAATAAGCAATAGAATAGCATCCGGATCTGGAGTATCTCTAGGCCATCTCTGGAGAGGAATCTGAATAGGCAAAAGAATAACATCCGGATCTGGAGTATCTCTAAGCCATCTCTGAAAGGAAACTTTGAATAAGCTAAAGAATAGCATCCATGTATGGAGCATTTCCCAGCTATATCTGAGAGGGAATCTGAATAGGTATTAGAATGTAGCCATATCTGGTTCGCATCTGAACCATCTCTAGAAGGACATCTGAATAAGCAATAGAATAGCATCCGTGTCCGGAGCATTTCAAAGCTATCTCTAGAAGAGAGTCTTAATAAGCAATAGAATAACATCCGCATCCGGGTCAAGAGCATCTCTAAGCCATTTCTAGAAGAAACTTTGAATAAGAAAAAGAATAGTATCCATGTCCGGAGCATTTCCAAGCTATTTCTGAATAAGCAACTCTGAATAAGCAACAGAATAGCATCCGGTTCTGGAGCATATCTGAACTATCTCTAAGAAGAAACTTTGAATAAGCAAAAGAATAGCATCCATATCTGGAGCATTTCCCAGCTATCTCTGAATGGAAGTCTGAATAAGCAATAGAATATCATCCGCGTCGGGAGCATTTCCAAGCTATCTCTGAAATCTCTTTAATGTAGATATGCCCTGGCTAGATACAGGTATCGAGTCCACAATCAATGGCTCCCAGATATGCCCTGGCTAGATATAGGTATCGAATCTGGAATTGGTCGTCTACAGATATGCCCTGGCTGGATACAGGAATCGAATCTCTAAACTCTTCATGCAGACATGCCCTTGATGGATACAAGTATCGAATCTACAAACTCTTACTCACAGATATGCCCTGGCTGGATACAGGAATTGAATCTAGAATTGCGACAGTTGATAGTAATCATCTTTGGATTGACCTTTTTCCTGAAAAGGCAAAACATCAGTTGTATGCAATGTCATGATGCATGAACTGCATGTTTTTAAGATGTTCTCAAAAATAAATGAGATTTGTGTTGTATGATGCGTATGCATGCTATAATGTATGAAGATGTGATGTTTATGAATGTATTCTCGTCTAGGAAAATAAATCCTTGACGGATGCCGGGAACTTGAATCCTGGGCTGATATTGAAGAGTAGAGTTCTTCGTTTCCGCTGGGGATGATGATTGCAAGAATAATCTGGTAGGAGAAGATGACTCCGTTGGGGAATAAACTTGTTGGAGAGATTACTCTGCGGGGAATTTCTCTGTGGGAAGAGATACTTCGCTGAGGTTTTGACGGTAACTCCGCTGGGGGTAGGAAGGACTTTGCCGAGGACGATCTTTCCGTGGTAATTAGTTGAGGATAACCCAGTTATAAGCTCTGGTGGGGAATAACCTCTGAATAAAGTCGGGGAGAGACATTTGTACTCTGCAGGTGATAAGCTTCCAGAATCTACTGGGGATAAGCCTCCAGAAATCTACTGGGGAGATTGATTCAACTCTCCTGGGGAAACTTTTGAAATGTACTAGGGAATGGCTCCAATGGGGTGTCTGGTATTCCGCCGGGGAACAATCTTAGATCAAGACTGTCGGGGATGCTTGCTTAGGAACATCTGTATACTCCGCTGGGGAATATTGAGATTTTCTGGGGATTCCCAACTTCCTTAAGGCTGGCAGTAGGCTACTCTGCTTGGGGAGAGTGTTGCTGACTTGCTGGAGATACTGTGCCTTGTTAGGGTTGATGGGAGACCAACTCTGCTCGGGGGGAGAGTATTGCTGAGTCTTGTCTTACTCTGCGGGGAGTGGACGATATCCTGGTTACGTTCTTCAGCCGAACCTACCTTGGCACCTTGGTGGATAGAGCATCTTGTACAGTTTGTCCAATTCTTATTGCCCCAGTTTCTGCGGGAGAAGGTACCTGTGAAAGTGCTTGATAACTGTTGATCGACGGATCTTCTTTTGGTAGGCAAGTGACGAGACGACGGGACATAGTCGTATGCTTTGATCCCTAACTTTTTCCTGGACCTCCCTTTCGGGTTTTCAGTCCACCGGGATACCCATTTTTGCCCAAGCCGCCTTTTCAGGTTTTCGACTTGCCAGGTGTACAAATTTTTATTTTCATCCCTTATTTTGCCCGAACCCTTTTGGTTCGCCGGGAAGCCCTTATTTTTGCCTAGGTGTGTCAACCTAGCGGGTCTTTGATTGTGCATAGTATTTTTTCGACTATGTCCGCTCTCTCAGGATGCAGGAAGTTGTCACTGTCAGTAGTGCAGTGTCACCATACTACCAGAAGATCTTCGTTTGATTGTCCAATGCCCCGAGTGATCCAGATGGAGATTTTCCCCAAGCTGGTTGGCCTTTTGAGAGATTCTCCTAATCTTGACTTAACTACCCCAGATGGTGGACAATGATCATGCCATGCCACTTGATTGGAGGTGCTTTTGTTCATTAGACATTCGTCGTGCGAACTTCTACGTTGTTCAAACAAATAGTCATATGCAAGCAATGTTATATTAAAAATGCAAAGCCTATGTCTGTCTTGACGTTTTTGAAAATGCATTTCTTTTCATAAAAACAAGTGAATTTTTGTAAACTGTGATGTCAACTCGTTATTTTACCGCAAGCCTTAAGGAGTCAGGATACCTTTCGTAACAGTATGCTTTCGAACTAACCCATGCTTCAGCTAGGACTTTTAAGGGTTGTAACGTGGCCTGGTTCATGGTTTTTAGAAACAAAGGATAAAGGCTCAAAATGTATTTGTACCCACCCGCTCTTCGTGATGTTCTTCAAACCTAAACTCAGCTGATCGTGCGTTAGACCTTGTTTGAGTCTTTGTCTTAATATTATGGTGATGGTTCGGATATTGACAGTTTATTTTGAATAGGCAGTCATTCCTTTTTTGGTTGAGGGTTTGTAGGACCTCTTTCTTTTTTATTTCGTTATCCCTGTTTTTTGCCTGAACTGTTTCTTTTGTGATTACAGTCAGCGGGATGCCCCAGTTTTGTAAGTCTCCTTCATAGGTTTTGACTTAATGGGCTTTTATTTTAAGAGATAATGACTGCCTGTCTTGACGATTATAGGGAACCATCATTGTCTTTAGTTTTGTAAGGACTTCTTTGGTGCCATTCGCTGTGCACTTGGATCAGCTGAGAGAACTACCCTGCCCCAGGTTATGATTAAGGGTTTTAATTTTCGAAAAGAAAAATTCCTACTTCTTTGGCTCAAAGGGGTTGACGAGGGATTATCTTCCTTATAACTCCACTGTTTAGGACTTGAAACAATGCCTGTACTTCATCAGCGGGGTCCGTTCAAAAGCATACTGTAGATTTTGGTATCGTTTTCGTCATCCTCCCTCAAGAGGCTTAGAGTTTGCAATTGAGAATTGAACATCACAGAAACATGAAAGCAATTTTGAATATAATGAATACGAATAGATTAATTCAAACAGACATATGCGATGCATTAATGAAATAAAAGAGTTTGCTATGACATTAATTGTTTGTATAAGCAAAGAAAAATACAACTCGGAAATTCAAGTAGAACAAAAGCCTTCAATGATTTGGCAAAGGAGAAGTGATTATGTTTGGAGTCTCTGGTGCTTCAAACTGGACTTCCTTAGCATCAATCATGTCTTGGACCTTGTTCTTCAGAGCCCAACAGTTGTCCGTAGTATGCCCCGGGCTATCAGAGTGGTATGCGCACCTTTCATTGGGATGATAGTTAGGAGCAGAAGTGTTTGGATTCCGGAGAGGAGCCCTTAAGGTAATCAACCATGCCTTTAACATTTGCTGTAGCGCTTGATCCAGCAATATGTTGATCTTAGTGAACTGTCGTTTGGGTGCGACCTCCTTACGTTGCTTCCCCTGTCTTTGCTGAGCAGGCATAGGATTAGAGATCTGGGTTGCCCCTACGTATTGATCATGACGACTCTTTTTACCATGCACAACATTGGATTCCTTCTTCCCACTGTAAGGCTTTTTCTGAGCATCGGAAGGTGTAGCCTCTTGAATCTTCCCAGCCTTGATACCAGCTTCAATTCTTTCCCCAGTCAAGATCAAATCTGTAAACCCAGCCGAAGAATTCCCTATCAGGTGGTTGAAGAAAGGTCAAGACAGGGTCCCCAAGAACATGTCCACGAGCTCACGGTCAGTTAGAGGTGGCTGCACCCTTCCAGCAAGGTCCCTCCACTTCTGAGCATATTCCTTGAATCCTTCACCCGTCCCTAGTGACATACCCTGGAGTTGGGTACACGTAGGAGCAAGGTCGGAATTATACTGATACTGCTTGTAGAATGCAGTAGCCAAGTCATCCCAGTTACGAATATTGGCTCCATCCAGCTGATAGTACCATTCGAGTTGAGTCCCTGAAAGACTTTCCTGGAAGAAATGGATCCATAAGTTCTTGTCTGTAGTATACGGTTGGATCTTCCTCACATATGATCTGAGATGCAGCTTAGGACAAGATGCCCCGTCGTATTTTACAAAAGCAGGTGCTTTGAATTTGTGAGGGATCACCACCCAGAGGATAAACCTAGATCTTCGAAATCCAGACCGGGTACCTTTTGTATCTCCATAGCGCTTAGCCGGTCTTCTAGCTGTTTGTACCTGTCCTCAGTTGGAGGGTACTGTTCATCATTGTAATCTGTCTCGTTGCCGGAGACCACGGGACTAGGAACCCTTCTCTCTTGGGGACTGTCTTTGCCCACAGATGAGGTAGCCAGCTCAGCCTCATTTTGTGATCCATTCCCAGATCTGCGTCTAGGGTTGAACAACACAGTCCTCTTCTTCTTCTTCCTTTCTTTCAGCATCAGAGCTTTCAAGTCTTGTTGACCCTGGGCTAGGCTCAAAACCAACTCTTGGAACTGGGCATTCTAGGCCTGGAGGGCCTTGATAGCTTGTTCATTGGATGATTCAGGATTCATGATGATAGTTGAAATAAACAGCGAAGAAGGTAAGTGACCTGTAACAAGGGTACCTGTTATGCAATGATGTGTATGTATGCATGCAATGTTTTCAAGGATCTCGCGGGGTAAACCAGAAATTTGTTAGAATTTGAATTCGTAGCTTGATTGAAGGAACTTCATGTTGTTGAGAATCCTTCCTCAAGAGTCAAGGCTCACCATATCGAGTGGGTCATAGCCCCTGACTCAAATCATCAATCTGGCTAGAGGAAAATAAATCCCCTTTGCCGCTATCTAGACATGTTTGTTCATCATGACCTGCATCACAAACCCTCGAGATCCTTGAAATGGATTAGTATTTATGTAGGATGTATGCAATGGTATGATGGTATAATGTTATGCTATGCGTGGAGTGATATAAGTAAACCCTGTTATAAGTCCCGATCAAGGACTGTAAACAAACCCTGCAAGAAACTCATGTGGTCAGATAACAAGAATGTGCAAGTAGTTCAAGTTTGAAGGCACACAAGTCACACAAGACAGCCCTTAGATTTCAGGTCGGCATGAAGTTTAGGGTACTACCCTCTTGAAGTTGGTGGGCTCAAGAACCTGTCCTATCAAAAGTAACCGGGTTCTAAGGATCTCAATATCATTGGGTTGTTTTCTGTGTTCATTGTTTCGATTTAGCCACTAAACTGGCGATCAAAATATTCCAAGAAAACAACCCTCCATGAGTGTAGTATCGAGTATCTACCAACTTCGGACTGCACCAAAGTCGGTCATCTCACTACCCCTAAAGAGGCCAGGATGGTCAAGTAAGGTTCCTAAAGTCAGTTGATGCTTCACGACACCATGCGGCGGCCCCGTACTCTCCTTGACTTGACTCAAGGGTTACCGGTACTCACCAAAGTGCCACATCAACGTAGCAACTGCTTCAATCGTGTCGGTATACCCCGCACAGTTCCCTCACAATTTGTTGCTACCTAAAAGGTATCCCCCAGATCCGTGTTAGCATCTATGAAACTCCCAAAACAGGCCCACAATATTAAAGCAATCAAAACAGGCAATTGAAAACATAAGAGTGGTCTAATCCTAAGGTACACCTCACTTTTATAAGTGTCCCCAGCAGAGTCGCCAGTTCTGTGATCGGTGGGAATAGAACTGACTGTTTTTAAGCTGGTTCGCGAAATGTCGCGGTAAGCAAGAGTCGCCACCGTCTTTTATGTTCTCCAACATGGAAAGGACAAAAGCATAGCAAAATTCCTTCTTTGAGATGTCTCTCGGTTCGGGAGGTAGATTTATAGAAAGGGAAGGTGTTAGCACCCTTTCTATCTGTGGTTATCCACAGGCTCTTAGGTACTTGCTCTTATGTTTTCAAAAATTGTTTGCTTTTCAAGTGTGTGTGGATTTTGAAAAAGTTTGTTTGAAAAATTTCTAAGTAACTCTTGTATCTGTCCTCAAGAGTGTATGAAAAATTTGTTTGAAAACTTTTAGAAAGTGTCAGTGTGAAAAGATGTTTTGTTTGTTTGAGAGAGCAAGTACCCAAGAGAATCTACCTACTCTAAGGAATTAGGTTGTGTAAGAGTCCGTTAGATAGTGCTATCCCACCATTGAGAGGTAGGTAGCACCATCGTTGGAGTTATTCGGGTCAATTCGATTAAGGGACATGTGTGGTCACCGAAGCAATAGTAGGACACCTTAGAAGTAACCCTAATGTCCTAGATCCTTTTTTTTATCCGAGGCAACCGTTTCGAGGCTACAGGATCTTTAGACAGGAGGGTGACCTCTAAGACACCCTATACTTGACGACCACGTTCGAGGCAACCAGTGAGGCGTACCCTAGGAGTGGCATGTGCTTGTGTGTTGTTTCAGTTTATATTTATCTTGTGCATGTTATTTGTGAGCTACGGATTGGTTTTATTTGTCATACAATCTTTCATGCATATTAATAGTTAAGAGTGCGGAAAATAAATTGCGGAAAGGTAAAGCTACGCTATTACAAGGCGCGGGTCTATACATCGCCAAAAACAAAAACCCGTTTGGAAATAAATGCGGAAAGTAAAGAAAGCGGTAAACCTAATTAACTATTACATCCTCTGAGCAGATACATAAATAATCAAAATAAGAATAATGCGCGAAAAGAAATAGAATCGGGACGTCCTTAGGGCTTTGACCCTTTTTGAGAAAATATGAGTTTTGTCCTTTTTTGCAATTAATTCAAATTAACCTAATTTACTAATTAATTATTTAAGAAAAAATGTTTTTTATGTAAAATAAAACAAAAGGAATTAAAATTAAAAGTTAGTAAAACCTAATTCTAAGTTTATTTTATTTATTGTAAAAAAAAGTTAAAGTTAACCTAATTTAACTAATTTAATTAATTTACATTTTATTTACAAAAAAATAATAATTAATAAATTAGAATAATGATAATAAGAAAATATGATTGAAAATTGTCAAACCCTAATTCTACATAATTTTTATTTATTGAGAAAAAGGTTAAAATTAGACCTAAATTAAACTAAGTTGATTAATTAGAATTTATTTACAAAAATAACAATTAAGGTGAAAAATAATAAATATTATAAATATTTTAAGTTTCTGAATTAATTATTAAAATAGCTATTTGTTAGTTAATAATAATAATAATAATAATAATTAGTTAAAAGAATTAAAAGGAGAAAGAAAATAAATTTTAAAAAAAGATAGTAAACCAGGGAGGTTTGATGGACCCAGTGGAGGTTTTTGTGAGCAATTTGAGGCCCAAGAAGAATCAAGCCCTGTTGACTTTTGGAAATTGGCTGCGCTGGCTTTGACTGGGGAACATGATGGAATTCTGGACAAGCGCTGCATATGAATATGTTTGAAAAAATAGTAACAAGCGTTTGGGGGACCTGGGAATCGAACCCAGGTCCCAATGGTGACCAGCCACCTCATTCTCCACTAAGCCAAGCGTTGCATCTGTTATTATAATGGGTAATGAAAATAATATAGAAAAACATCAATTATGCTTGGAAAGAGAAAAAGCGCGCGTTCGTTTGAATTACCCAACCATATACGTACAGCTCATCATCTTCCTCGTTTCCCTGTAAAATAAAAACAAGATAGCGGGGGTTTTTAACCCCCACAAAGTGAAAATGCCAAAAATAGCGATTAGGTCTGTGCATTATATAAATAGGGCGCGAGGGTTGTGTTGGATTCGTCTGGCCTTGACGAATTCAACCATAGGTCTGAGAAGGTCCAATTTTTCCTGTGCTGGGAACCCCTAAATTGAAAGCTTCGAAACCCTAAAAATTGTTAATGGCATCTTCTGATTCAGGGCTCCATAATCAAATTAACCTGTACCATTAGCTTCAGGGAGGTTCTAGCAATGCAAAGCACACAACAAATCACATTAATAATGCATGAATTATGATTTACAATTATGAAAATATAACCAAACCGTGTGACTTGTTCTGGCGTGTTCTTGGAGTGTCAAGGCTTGTTTGTGATTGCTATGCGTTCCTGGGAATGTCAGCAATGTGTTTGAATCACTCTAAGGCTTTGAATTGTGCTTGAATGTGGAATTCAGTTTTCAAATTTTCCTTGAATTTTTGAAATTTACTTATGGCTTTTTGCAGCAGCTTTCCCGTCCAAGGCTTTAGGGTTGAGTTATGCACTTATAGTAGAATGGTTTTAGGTCAAGTTTTGATCCAAAAATCCATGGAATCAAGTTTTCAATATTTGATTTTCAATCAAATATTTTTCAATCTTTTTGATTGAAAAACCTTGCCAAATTGGGATATTTTTGTCTCTTTGATGGATGCACAAAATTGCCAGCTTGCCCTGATCTTATTTGCATCACAAAAGATTTGAAAACCATATCTTTTGAATTTTCCTACAATTAAATGAATTAAAATGAATTAATATTAATAAAACTTCAATTAATTAATTAAAAATAAGAAAATAAATCAATTTAAGTTCAATGGGTCGTGCATAGGCCTTGGGTAAAGATTCAAGAAGGAATTTGGGGCCCATTAGCAAAAATGAAGTGTTTTTGGGCAAAGTTGACTTTTGCAAATTCCCAAAAATTTCCCAACTTCTCTAATGCATATCTTGCTCAATTTTGATCCTATGAACATGTTCTTGGACATTTTGGAAAGGTGTTGTAGTCCTCTAACCAATGCCTTTGGTCCCATGTCATTTTGATTTACCAATCTCAAGTTATGGTCTTTGACTTAAAGTGCCTTTTTGTTGACTTTTGAAATTGACCTATAATGTAGAAATTGATAACTTTTTGTGAGAGCATTTATTGAACTTGGAATGTGAAGATGAGTTGTAGGAAATGTCATCACCTTCAAAATGAGAATTGGATGGGATTTTTCTGATGAACCATGAAGAAGTTATGCCCTGGTCAAGTTACAGTTGACTTTTCAACTGTCCAAAAATAGCAACTTTTGCATCTTTGATGATTTTTGAGCCATTCTTATGGAATCATGCTCAAGACTTGATCAAATGATGTTTGTGGCTTCAAAATAAGATGTTGACCAAAAATTATGACTTTTGACTATAAAATGACCATTTTACCCCTGTAGTTGACTGTGAAGCAAATGGGACTTTTGACTGTGCAATTTGATGTTGTGAGTCTTGAAACTTGGCATGTAGATGCTTGACAATGTGTATAGGCCTATGGGACTTGATTGAGCCATTGAACACCTCAACTTCCTTGCAAGAAACAAAACCCTAATTTTGACTAGCTTAAGAGGATGTTTGACTGGGCAACCCCTTGATCCATTTGAAGATTGATCTTGACAAATCTTAAAGAATATGGGAGGGCAAATTTTGGGGTACAACAATGATGATGTATCATCTTACCAGAGTTTGGATAGAGAGATATGATTAAAGAGTAAGTTTGACCTAGATATGACGATGCAGATAACTCGCCAATATCTAGAAAAGAGATCGTAGTTTTTTGTGTATTTACCATAACCTTGGAGGTAAGCAACACAAGTTGAAAGATTATAAGGATGTTTTGTACAATGTTCACATGGGTATGAAGAGTAGGTATATATGATGATGCATCATCTTACCAGCGTTTGAACCAAAGTTTTGATTAGATCTTAGACACGACAACACGGATAACTCGTTAGTATCTAAGAGAGATTGTAGGTTTTTTTGTGCATATTTACAAAAATACAAGTTTTGAAAAATTTGACTTACTAATGCTTAGAGACTAATATAGTAAGTCTGGATTTGATTTGATTTTTTCTATTCATCGCAACCTAGGGGATGAATAAAATAAAGTTTGATAACACATTACTTCCTGGAGACGGATGCAACGGATTACGCAAATTTATTCGCATATCTATCACAACCTAGGGGATAGATAATTGAATTGAAAAAATCTTGATAACAATATCGTTGAATGGATCCTGACGCGATTAGTTATATTGTCGACTTCGTCATGTTTATTAAAACGGAGGGAGTAAACAATTTGAGGATGAATTCACGTATTCATTGCAAACTAGGGAATGAATAATATGAACCGACAATTCGCACATCCACCACAACCTAGGAAGTAGATGATTGAAAAAGCTTGATAACAACATTATTGCATGGAGACTAACGTAATGAGTTATATCACAGATTTCTCACATCGCTGCATGGAGACTGGCGCAATGGGTTATATCGCAGATGAGGAACTTGTTTATTTATCACAACCTAGGGAATAAATAAAACAAAGTTTGATAACACATTGTTGCACGGAGACTAATGCAATGGATTATGCAGATTTATTCGTATATCTATCGCAACCTAGGTGATAGATAATTGAAGAAATCTTGATAACTACATCGCTTCATGGAGACTGAGGAAATGAGTTATATCATGGATTTCACACATTACTGCATAGAGAATGATGCAATGGGTTATATCACAGATTTCCCACATCGTTGCATGGAGACTGACGTAATGGGTTATATCTCAGAGGAGAAACCTATGTATTTATCACAAGCTAGAGGATAAATAAAACACATAATACATTGCTGCATGGAGACTGATGCAATGGATTACGCATATCTATTCGCATATCTATCACAACCTATGGGATAATAATTGAAAAATGCTTGATAACTACATCGCTGCATAGAGACTGAGGCAATGAGTTATATCGCGGATTTCACACATTGCTGCATGGAGACTGACGCAATGGGTTATATCACGGAAAAATATGTTTTTGATGATCAAATCTTTAGATAACTAGATCAAATATGAGATTAATTTTTTTACCGGCTGTGCTTGTTCTCAACCAAGGTAATTGTTTAGCATAAAATTTTCTAGGTTTGAAGATTGAAACCGAAGTTTCGCTGATGATGTTGGTTGTTTCTGTTCTCAACCAAGGCTATCAACATGAAAAAATGAACCCTAAAATTCAGCGATGATGCTGGTTATGTCTATCCTCAACCAAGGCTATCATCATGAAGAAATAAACCCCAAACTTTTGTTAATGAAGCTTGTTGTGTCTGTTCTCAACCAAGGCTTGATCAACATGATAACCAAATGAAATTGAATGTTTTGAGAGGTTCGAATTTTATGAGCATATTATGAGTCCATGAACAACTAGCAAATCAAAAAATTCGTGCAAGAGCTAATTGACTGGAAAAGATCTTAATTTGGTTTATTTTGGAAATAAATCATACAAGGCAAAGAATGAAATCAAATCTCCATAATTTGCAAAGATATGATCAGTTTTTGTTGACCTAAATCATTTTATGATATATACACAACATTTCCAAAGCATAAGGAAGGTTTTTGGGTCGTGAAAACAAGGAGGTCAACTTCAATTTTTTTGTCAAAAAAAGTGCTGATCACATATTCCTCCATAGACTGATTCAAGCAATTTCAAGGCCAGCAATCCGTTCCTGGACATTTTCTGAAGCCATTCTAATCATCCTCAAGCCGTAAAACCTTCAGAAATCATGACTCACAGTGCCACAGTTTTCATCTTTTTCAAGATTCCTTTTCAATAATTTATCCATCATAAACATATTTTGATCATATATCCATGCTTGCTATCATATTTGCAATGTTTTTGATTGGTATGATTGAAGTTTAAGTGCAGGAATGGCACGATGCCATTGTTAGGGTTTTGAGTTCCCAAATTGGGAATTCCATATAGACGCAAAATTGGAAAAAATTAGGGGTACTATCATGCTTAGAAGATGATTTGGAATTGATCCATGTCTTTGGTTTGAATTTATTCAGCTTGTGCTGCATTTTTGAATTTTACAGGTTTATGGCTACGAACAAAATCCGTCACTATAGCTTTTAGTGATGGAAACGACTGTAGGTAAAAGTGTGGCCAACAACTAGAGTTATGGGAAAGAAGACAATTAGGTGGCAGAATCCCATTAGGTGATTTGAATCACGTGCGAGTTTGGGAAAGACCACTTTATTTCCTTTATATTTTATTTTGTTCTTATATTTATAACTAACCATCCAGCCACTGGATCATCACTAATCCAGATCCAACGCTTAGTCAAAGGGAAGTCCATGATGCACCCTCCAAGCATGGCTGCACAGAATCAGCGTGTTGATTGGGCTGACCGGCTATTGGGCCTAAACAAATTCAACAACACATCCCCCATTCAGTTTCCATAAAGGCCCAAGTTTTTCTTTTTCCTTTCTTTATTTTATTTCTTTTATCTTAATTATTTATTAGTTATTTTCTTTTTTTACAAAAATAACACAAAATCATTTTTTATCATAAAAATAAAAAATCACAAAAAACATCAAAAAATCATTCTTTTCATTAAAATATTTTATTTCCTTAATTAATTAGTTTAATTATTTAGGGAAATTTAATCCTTTTTTCATAATTTAAATCAATTAGAATTAGGGTTAATTTGTATATAGTTTAATCTTTTCTCAAAAAAATAACCTAATTATTTTTTCCATTAGATTTTTAGGTTTCTAATTATTCTTGCATTTAATTTGCCGCGCGCTTTTAATTTCCTTTTTATTATTATTGTAACTGCTCCGAGTTTGTAATAGTAATTAGAGTTTCAATTTTGCATCTTTATTTTCGGTCAAAATAATTATGTATCTGCAAAATCCCTGTAATAGCTAGGACTTTATCTTTCCCGCATTTTAATTTCCGCAAACTATAAACTGCCTAGACGTTAATAGGATTGTATGGAGAGACAAACTAAAAATTAATACAGTAGAAAACCCTAATTGTGCAAAGATAATTAACTCAAAAATACACTCGCACATGCTCACTCCTAGGATTTACTCCACTCTGGTTGCCTTCGGTAAATAGTCATGAGTATAGGGTTTGTTAGTGATTGTCCTCTAGCCCCGAAAGATCTAAAATGAGCCATTCGGATGTTGCCTCGGAAAAAGATCTTTAAGGCTTCAGGATGATTACTAACATTTCCTAACATTGCTTTTGTGATCGTACATGTCCCTTCGAATGTCCCTAAAAAACTCCAACGACGATGCTACCTATTTCTCAATAATGGGATAGCATTGTCTAAAAGGAAAACGAACAGACCTTTTTCGAGTAGGTAGAAAACTCTTAAGTACTTGCTCAAACAAACAAACTTTTTCACACAAACACTTTCCAAAGATAGTTTTCAAAACAAGTTTGTAACACTCTTGAGGACAAAATCAAGGGTTAAAACGAAGTAAAACAAAACTTTTCAAACAAAGCACACACAAGAAATTTCAAAATGAGCAAGTACCTAAGAGCCTGTGGAAAACCACTGATAGAAAGGGTGCTAACACCTTCCCTTTCTATAATCTACCCCCCGTACTCAGAAACATCTCGAAAAAGGTTTTTTATGTTCTTTTTTTCCTTTTCCTGATTGGATAAAATAAAAGTCGGTGGCGACTCTTGCTTACCGCGACATTTTACGAACAAAAAACGCAAACCAGTATTAACAGTCGGTTCTGCCTCCGTATCACAGAACTGGCGACTCTACTGGGGAATAAAATAAAAAGTGGGGTAAACCTTAGGATCTAGGTCATATTTAATTGCTTTCTCTTGATTGTCTTTCTTGCTTTATATTTATGGGAACTGTTTGGGTTATTGGATCCTACACCCGGATCAGGAAACACCTTTTAGGTAAGTAGCAATAAATTGTGAGGGAGATGTGTTGGGGTATACCGACACGGTTGAAGCAGTAGATACGTTGATGTGGCACTTTGGTTGGTACCCGCAACCTTTGAGTCAATCAGGGAGATGTACGGGGCTGCCGCGTGGTGTCATAAAGCATCAACTAACCTTAGAACCTTTAATTGCACAACTTGGCCAGTAGGACGTAGCGAGATGGCCGGCTTTGGTGTATGCCCAAGGTCGACAGATACTCGTTGCTACACTCATTGAGGTTTGACTCTTGAGTTTTGTTTGGTTGCGAGTCAATCGCCTATTGAACGAAGTTGGGGGAAAGATCAGTGATATTGAGATCCCTTAGAATCCGGTTACATATTTATAGGACATATTGAACTAATCCAGCTTCAAGAGGGTATGACCTTAAAACCCATGCAAGCCTAAACCTAAGGCTGTTTGCGTGACTTGTGTGCTTTCAACTTGAACTACTTGCAGAGTTTTATTACCTGACAACATGAGTTCTTAGCAGGTTTTGTTTACAGTTATTATCCAATAACTTGGATTTCTTGCAGGGTTTACTTGCTTACATCACTTTGCACCTTTGCTTTAAAGCATAGCATACACATCATAACATCATGCCTTAACATTTCCTTAACCATTTCAAGGATCTCGAGGGCCTGTGATGCAGGTTATGATAAATCAGACGTCTAGCAAGGGGCAAGGGGATTTATTTTCTTCTAGCCAATGTCGTCAGAAGATCAAAACTCAACAACTTGAGTAAGGGGCTATGACCCACTTTGTGATCGGTGGATCTGGAACTGACTGTTTAACGTTGGTTCGTGAAATGTCGCGGAAGCAAGAGTCGCCACCGTCTTTTATTTTCTCCAAATGGAAAGGACAAAAGCACAGAAAAATTCCTTATAGAGATTGCTCTCGGTTCGGGAGATAGATTTATAGAAAGGGAAGGTGTTAGCACCCTTTCTATCCATGGTTATCCATGGGCTCTTAGATACTTGCTCATTTGTGTTTTCAAAAATGGTTTGTTTGCTTTTCAATTGTGGGTTTTAAAAAGTTTCTTTGAAAATTCCAGTTCGACTCTTGTATCGGTCCTCAAGAGTGTTTAAAAAATTGCTTTCGAAAGCTTTAGAAAAGGTGTCGGTGTGAAAAGTATTTTTGAATTTGTTTTGAAATTAGAGCAAGTATCTAGAGTCGTCTACCTACCCTAAGGAATTCGTCTGTGTAGATGTCCTTTAAAGTAGTGCCATCCCACCATTGAGGGGTAGGTAGCACCACCATTGGAGGTGTTCGGGTCAATTCGAAGGTTCGGGACATGGTGATCACCGGAGCAATGGGAAGATACCTTAGAAGCTACCCTCATGCCAGGTTCCCGGATCATGAGGACTTACTAAGACATCCTCTACTCGACGATCACCTTTCGAGAGGCAAGGCAACAGTGAAGCGTACCCTAGGGGTGGTGTGTGATTTGTGTGTCGTTTTCAGATATTTTGTCTTGTTCATGTCATGGGTGTTCTACGTGTTGCTTTTATTTTAACATTCATTCTTGCATGTAATTTATTAGCAGTTAAAAGTTGCGAGAAATATAAAGTTCCTAAACTATTACAAAGGCGCGGGTCCACATCGCCAAATTTAATCCAGGACCCGATTTAACATAAAATAAAGTAAAGTGCGAGAAATATAAATATTGAATTTACACGGCTTTGGGAGAATTACATAAAAATTACAAGAAAAGAAATAAATGCGCGAATTGGAATTACTATCGAATACGAGGGCGTTGGACCCTTTTTAAAGAAATTAAATTATGATTAAAAATTAATTAAAATAAAAAAAGAAAAAGATTTTTTTGAGTTTTTTGTATTTTTTTTTTATGAGAATTAAATGGAATTAAAAATATTAATTAACCCTAATTCTAGTTTTTATTTATTTATTAAGAAAAGCATTAAAATTAAACCTAAAATTAAACCTAATTAATTAATACAATTTTATTTACAAGAAAATATAATTAATTATTAATAATGGGAAAAAGAAAAGGTAAAAATAATCAAAACCCTAATTCTACAACTTTTTAAGTTTATTGAGAAAAATGTTTAAAATTAAGCCTAGAACTTAATATTAAATTAAATGATACAATTTATTTACAAGAATAACACTTAAATAAAAAATATTTTAATTTTTATGACTTTCTGATTTTTATTATTTTTTATGTTTTATGAAAATAAATTAATTTAAAGATTTAAATAAAAATCAAACAAAACAAATAAAATAGCAAAATATGAAAAAGAATAAAAAAGGCAAACCATGGGGGGTTCTGTCCCCAAATTGGAGGTATCATTCAATAATTCTGGCCCAATAGCCCTTGGCCTTGTTGACTTTTCCTGGAAGCGTGCATGTGTGTTGACTGATGCCTATGATGTTCTTCACATCTGGACCTTTGGATTGGGATCATGGGGCGCGTGGCATGCTGGGACATTGGGCATATGATGAACCCTTGGCTTGAATCTGCATAGGATTATATTGGCAAGAAAAATATGGAAATAATATGGGGGACCTGGGAATCGAACCCAGGTCCCGTTTCTTACCAATGCACATGCTTGCCAACTGATCCAACTAAGCGCTTTGTTTATTATATGACAACAAATCAATATGAGCTAAAACAAGGGTTAGTGGAAGATTTTAGCGCGAAATTCAAATGAACCACTCGTTGGCCTACACATCATCATCTTCTCCAATTATGCCTGAAACAAAAAAAGGTTAGCGGGGGTTTTAAACCCCCCCAAAATGCAAGCTTTTCAAAAATAGCGATTAGCCCATCTTGCTATATAAATTGGGCGCGATTATTGCATTATGTTCGTCCAAGCTTCCTGAGTTCAGTCATGGTATTGGGAAGTCCCAATTTTACAGTATTCAAAAATGCCCAATTTGAAGCTTGAAGAACCCTAGCGTGCTTCAATGGCGAAATCATGTACGATGCATAAAAACTCAATCAAAATACATGGTTAGCTTCAGAATGATCCACTGAATACAAATCCAATATTAAAAATTGCAAACAATGCATGATTTATGATACAAGAATACGAAAAAAAGCATGAACAGAATGAGGTTGTTCTACCAATTCTTGATGTTAGAGTTGATGGTTTTGATCTGAAAACCTTCCTTGAAGTCTCAGGAATGTAATGGAATGATTATTTTCCTTTGAATCGCACTGGAATGTAGTTTTCAGTTTTGGAATTTTTTGACAAAAACTCAAACTTTGTTCTTGATTTCTGGCGCAGCTTAGAGGTTCTTTTCTTTAGGTCTAGCTTGTGGCTTATGTATGGAGTGTATTAGGGTTAAATTCAGAGCCAAAGGATCAAAGCATTGATGTAGAGAATATTTGATTTTCATGGCATAATTTTTCAATCTTTTTCATGCATATTTGATACCAATCATGTCCAAATCACATTGATTCTTTCCCTATCTGATTTGCACGAAATCTTGGAGATATTTCATGCATAAAAAGATTTAAAAAGTTTGCTTTGGTATTTTTCACATATTTATTTTATTAAATGAATTAATAGCAATTTAAAAATTCAAATAAATAAATAAAAATGATGAATAACTTCCCTTTGGGCCAAATGGTCGTGCACATGCTTTGGATGATGAATCTTGGAAGAAAATGTGGCCCATTAGCAATTTTAAGACATTTGAAGCAAAGTTGACTTTTCAAAATATCCAAAAATTTCCCAACTTCCACAAGGCATATCTTGCTCAATTTTTAAGCTTTGCTCATGTTCTTGGACATTTTGGAAAGGTCGTGAAGTCCTATAACCAATGCCTTTGGTACCATGTCATTTTGATTTACCAATCTCAAGTTATGGCCTTTGACTTAAAGTCCCTTTTTGTTGACTTTTGAAAATGACCTATAATGTTGAAATTGATAACTTTTTGTGAGAGCATTTCTTGGACTTGAAGTGTGAAGATGAGTTGTAGAAAATTTCATTCTCTTCAAAATGAGCTTTGGATGGAATTTTTCTGATAAACCATGTGGAAGTTATGCCTTGGTCAAGTTACAGTTGACTTTTTCAACTGTCCCAATATGGAAACTTTTGCATCTTGAGACTTTTTGAGCCAAGCTTTGAGAATCATGATCAAGAATTAATCAAATGATGTTTGTGGCTTCAAAATGAGATGTTGACCAAAAATTTGAACTTTTGACTGTCAAATGACCATTTTGCCCCTACAGTTGACTGTAGTGCAATTAGGGTTTTTGATTGTGCAATTTTGTGCTGGAAGTCTTGAAACTTGGCATGAGGATACTTGACAATGTTTATAAGCATGTGGGACTTGATTGGACCCTTGGAAACTTCATTTTCTTTGTCAGAACCAAAACCCTAATTTTTGACTGTTAGGAGGCCCTTGAACTGTGCAACCCTTGGGAAGATTTTGAAGCATGCTCTTTGCAAATCTTGAAGAATATGGGAGGGCAAATTTTGGGGTACAACAGTTGCCCCTGTTCAATCTTCTTAGACCTGAGGATGCAGATTGGCTGACGTGCCTTTCGTAATCCGAAGGTGGAAGATGATTGAACACTAGAGTGCCCAGAAATTTGCGCTCACATAGTAGTGTGATGGTGGAATGGGCTTATAGATGCCATTTTGAGATTGTTGGATAGGATGATAGGCTTATAGATGCCATCTGGGTGTCGATCGCGTAAGAGATTCCTTAGCGAGAACTTGCGTGCCTGCAAAAGAGAATGATTACCTGGCCTGTTGCAGGAGCTGGTCTTCAAACTCTTTGTGTAGATGTGTCCTGACTGGTTACAGGAGCTGGATCTGGATCTTCAAAAGGTGATGA
This sequence comes from Vicia faba, assembly GCA_948472305.1. NCBI lineage: Eukaryota > Viridiplantae > Streptophyta > Magnoliopsida > Fabales > Fabaceae > Vicia > Vicia faba. The sequence goes on from OX451737.1 coordinate 537,866,804, forward strand.
ATGAACCAGGGATGGTTACTACCTCAACAGGAACGGTGAGAGAACCTTGGACGATTACTACCTCAACAAGAACGCTGAGAGAATCTTGGGCGACTTCAACCTCAACAGTAACGCTGAGAGAATCTTGGGCGACTTCTACCTCAACAGTATCGCTGAGAGAATCTTGGGTGACTTTAACCTCAATAGTAACGCTGAGAGAATCTGGGGATGATTACTACCTCAACAGAAACGCTGAGAGAATCATAGGCGACTACAACCTCAACAGTAACGCTGAGAGAACCTTGGATGATTACTACCTCAACCGGAACGCTGAGAGAATCTGGGGCGACTTCAATCTCAACAGTAACGCTGAGAGAATCTTGGACGACTTCAACCTCAACAGTAACGCTGAGAGAATCTTGGATGTCTTCAACCTCAACAGTAACGCTGAGAGAATCTTGGATGTCTTCTACTGAGTCTGTTTCAGGAAAATCTGTTAGGGATCGATTTAACTGGACTAGAGAAGGCCTTTGACTGGATAAGAAACAGGAAAATCTTAGGGTCGATTTAACTGAACCGGTCTAGGTCTTGAAATCTTCAACTGGATAAGAAACAGGGAGATCTTAGGGTCGATCTGACTGAATCAGAGAAGGCCTTTGACTGGATAAGAAACAGAGAAATCTTAGGGTCGATTTAACTGAACCGGTCTAGGTCTTGAAATGTCTTCAACTGGATAAGAAACAGGGAGATCTTAGGGTCGATCTGACTGAACCAGAGAAGGCCTTTGACTGGATAAGAAACAGAAAAATCTTAGGGTCGATTTAACTGAACCGGTCTAGGTCTTGAAATCTTCAACTGGATAAGAAACAGGGAGATCTTAGGGTCGATCTGACTGAACCAGAGAAGGCCTTTGACTGGATAAGAAACAGTAAAATCTTAGGGTCGATTTAACTGAACCGGTCTAGGTCTTGAAATCTTCAACTGGATAAGAAACAGGGAGATCTTAGGGTCGATCTGACTGAACCAGAGAAGGCCTTGGACTGGATAAGAAACAGAAAAATCTTAGGGTCGATTTAACTGAACCGGTCTAGGTCTTGAAATCTTCAACTGGATAAGAAACAGGGAGATCTTAGGGTCGATCTGACTGAACCAGAGAAGGCCTTAGACTGGATAAGAAACAGAAAAATCTTAGGGTCGATTTAACTGAACCGGTCTAGGTCTTGAAATCTAGCTGAGAACTTAACTGGATCTTTCCTGAAAGGTAAAGGTCAGTCATATGCAATGCATGATATGGATCAAGCAATGATGTTCTCAACATAAATGAGATTCGTAAAGTGTGATGCATATATGCATGCTATAATGATGTATGTGATGTTTATGAATGTATGTTTTTGTCTTTTAGGAAAATAAAATCCTTGACGGGTGTCGGGAAGTCACTCCTGGGCTGATGTTGGATAATAGATTTTTGCCTCCGCTGGGGATGATAGTTGCAAGAATACCGGTAGGAGAAGATGACTCTGTTGGGGAATAAACTTGGCGAATGGATTACTCTGCGGGGAGAAAAGATACTCTAGCGATCTTGCTGGGAAGCAATACTCTGTGGGGAGAGAGATACCTTGTTGGAGTGTGGATAATAACTTGCTGGGGATACCCTTGTTGTGTTGGAAGTGTTAATAGACTTCGCTGGGGATAAGAAGACTTCGCCGAGAACGATCTTTCCATGGATTTTGGCTGAGGATAACCCAGTTATATCCTGGTAAGGAAATAACTCTTTGAATAAAGCCGGGAGACGCGTTCGTGCCCTGCGGGGGTAAGCTTCCAGAATCTACTGGGGATAAGCTTACTGCTGGGGAGATGATTCCAACTTTCCTGGGGAAACTGGATTGGATTCTCCTGGGGAAGTGACTCCATTGAATGTTTGATATACCGCGGGGGAACAATCTTTAGACCAAGATTGCCGGGGATGCTCGTTAAGAATATTCATATCTCGTGCTGGGGAATGTTGAGATCTGCTGGAGGATACTCAACTTTCTTAAGGTTGACTGTAACTTACTCTGCTTGGGGAGAGTATCGCTGACTTGCTGACTCACTCTCTGGGGAATTAGGATGTATGGTTATGCTCTTCAGCCGAACCTATCTTAGTACCTTGGAGGATAGAACAATTAGATTGCTTAGACAACTCTTCATTACCCCTGTTTCTAATGTTACCTGTAATTAATCCTTTGTTTCGTATGCAAATATTCATGAGTTAGCAAATTATTGTCAATGCATATATCACAAATTGAACCTTGGACGTTCTTCGCAAGACAAAACAGAAAAGGAAAACAATTGGCAATTTTAACTGAAAAGTGATTTTTGTATTGATTTTGAATTTGCCTGTAAAAATAGGCGTTTATGTACAAGAGGCTGACGTCCTAGTAAGAGAACGCCGCCGAACAAAAGAATTTATACAATTTGTACAAAAGAAAATAAAACAGCTGTGTGAAATGAATGATCCCACTGGGTTTCAACTCTGCTATTGCCTTTATGTCTCCGAGAGTCTCATCACTTGATGATCTTAGTTGAAGATGAAGCTGACTGATTGATGCCGTCTGAACTTGGTGTAGATACCAGATTCTGGATGCAGAGTGATCCAATGAGACATAGTATTACGCTTTATCCCTAACTTTTTCCTGGACCGCCCTTTCGGGTTTTCAGTCCACCGGGATACCCATTTTTGCCCAAGACGCCTTTTCAGGTTTTCGACTTGCCGGGTGTACAGATTTTTTCATTTCATCCCTTCATTTTGCCCGAACCCTTTTGGTTCGCCGGGAAGCCCTAACTTTTGCCTAGGCATGTCAGCCTAGCGGGTCTTTTTTATGCGTAGTATCTTTTTACTATGTTTGCATTGGCGGGGTGAGGAAGGTCGTCACCATCCATGTTGGTTAGAATCATGGCTCCTCCTGAGAACACATGTTTAACCACAAATGGCCCTTCGTACGTAGGGGTCCATTTGCCCCTTGGATCACTATGAGGAAGGATGATTCGCTTGATTACCAGATCCCCAACTTGATATTCCTGTGGTCTGACCTTTTTGTTAAATGCCCTGATCATCCGTTTTTGGTACGTCTGACCGTGGCAAATAGCAGCAAGTCTCTTTTCATAAATTAAGTTTAGCTGATCAAGTCGTGTCTGGATCCAATCATCTTCGTTTAAATTTGCATCCTTCATTATCCGGAGAGAGGGTATCTGCACTTCGATCGGTAAGACTGCCTCCATACCATAGACCAAGGAGAAAGGAGTTGCCCCGGTTGACGTCCTGGCTGAGGTGCGGTACCCATGTAGAGCGAACGGTAACATCTCGTGCCAATCTTTATAAGTCACTATCATCTTCTGCACAATTTTCTTGATATTTTTATTCGCTGCTTCTACAGCCCCATTCATCTTCGGTCTGTAAGGAGAAGAGTTATGGTGTTGTATCTTAAACTGCGCGCAGAGCTCAGTGATCATCTTGTTATTAAGATTGGTACCGTTGTCTGTAATAATTCTTTTTGGGACGCCGTATCGACAGATCAGGTTGTGCCGAATGAACCGTGCCACAACAGTCTTGGTTACCGTAGCGTATGAAGCTGCTTCAACCCACTTCGTGAAGTAATCAATCGCTACCAGGATGAAGCGATGCCCATTAGATGCCGTAGGTTTAATCTCACTGATCATGTCTATGCCTCACATTGCAAATGGCCAAGGCGCAGTCAGAACATTTAGAGGAATTGGAGGAACATGCACCTTGTCTGCATATATCTGGCATTTGTGGCATGTCCGGGAATGTTGATAGCAATCAGCTTCCATTGTGGACCAGAAATACCCTGCCCGAAGGATTTTCTTCGCCATAGTGTGTCCACTGGAGTGTGTTCCGAAGGTCCCTTCATGTAGCTCTTCCATGATCCTTTCTGCTTCTGTCTTGTCCACACAACGCAGTAAGGTCGAATCATGGTTTCGCTTATACAGGATGTCGTTGCTAAGGAAGAACTTCGCTGCGAACCTTCTCAGAAACTTTTTATCATTGACAGATGCACCTTCAGGGTATTCCTGAGCTTCCAGATATCTCTTCACTTCATGGTACCAAGGCTTCTCAGTCACCAATTCAGTCTCGAGATCACAACAGTATGTCGGTTCATCCAGTTTCCAAATGATGATCCGGGGAGCCTCATTGTCCCATTTGACCTTGAACATAGAAGACATCATAGCTAACGCGTCCGCCAGCTGATTCTCCTCTCTCGGAAAGTGTTCAAAGGTTATCTTCGTGAAGTGGGGAATCAAGGTCAACACACATTCTCTGTAAGGAATAAGATTCGGATGTTTCATATCCCACTCTCCTTTGATCTGATTGATCACAAGAGCGGAATCTCCGAAGACACTCAGAAACTTGATCCTTAAGTCGATCGCAGCTTGGAGACCCATGATGCATGCCTCATACTCCGCCATGTTGTTGGTGCAGTTGAAACATAGCTGGGCAGTGAGCGGAGTATGAGTGCCTTGAGGGGATATTATTACAGCGCCAATACCGTTACCCAAAGCATTGGAGGCTCCGTCAAAGTGCATAGACCATCGGGATCCTTCCTCGGGTCCTTCATCCGGTCCAGGTACTTCACAATCAGTCACAATCATGATGCTCTCGTCTGGAAACTCGAAGTTCAGTGACTGATAGTCGTCTACGGCCTGATGTGCCAAGTGGTCTACCAATACACTTCCCTTGATGGCTTTCTGAGTCGTGTACTGGATGTCGTATTCTGTCAAGATCATTTGCCATCTTGCTATTCTCCCAGACAGAGCAGGCTTTTCAAATATGTACTTTATAGGATCCATCTTTGAGATCAACAAGGTAGTGTGAGTCAGCATATACTGTCTTAGCCGGCGAGTAGCCCATACCAAAGCGCAACAAGTTTTCTCAAGCAGTGAGTATCGGGTCTCACAGTCGGTAAACTTTTTGCTAAGGTAATAAATGGCATGCTCTTTTCGGCCAGACTCGTCATGCTGCCCCAGCACACACCCCATTGAGTTGTCAAGCACTGTCAGGTATAGTATCAGAGGTCTCCCTTCAACAGGTGGCATAAGGATGGGTGGTTCTTGGAGATATTCCTTGATTCTGTCAAAAGCGGCCTGACATTCATCGTTCCAACGTACTACCTGATCTTTCTTCAGCAGCTTGAAGATTGGCTCACAGGTAGCAGTCAAATGCGAGATGAATCGAGCAATGTAATTTAGGCGTCCTAAAAAGCCTCTGACCTCTTTCTCTGTCTTAGGAACAGGCATCTCTTGAATAGCTTTAACCTTGGCAGGGTCCACTTGAATACCTTTATCACTTACAACGAAGCCTAGCAACTTCCCAGATCTTACCCCGAAGGTGCACTTGTTCGGGTTCAACCTTAGCTTGTACAGTTTCAGACGGTCAAACAATTTCTGCAGATGATCCAGGTGTTCTTCCTCAGTCTGGGACCTTGCGATCATGTCGTCAACATACACTTCTATCTCATGATGGATCATGTCATGAAATAAAGCAACCATGGCACGTTGGTAGGTTGCCCCAGCATTCTTCAGTCCAAAAGGCATGACCTTGTAGCAGAAGGTGCCCCACTGAGTAACAAAGGTAGTCTTTTCCATATCTTCAGGTGCCATCTTGATCTGATTATAACCTGAAAAGCCATCCATGAAAGAAAACACCTTATGCTGAGCTGTATTATCAACAAGGACATCAATGTGAGGTAGGGGGAAGTCATCCTTGGGACTGGCCCTGTTCAGATCCCTGTAGTCGACACACATTCTGACCTTACCGTCCTTCTTTGGTACCGGCACCACATTAGCAACCCACTGAGGGTAAGAAGTCACTGCAAGGAACCCGGCATCAAACTGTTTCATGACCTCGGCTTTGATCTTCTCAGACATCTCTGGACGCATACGGCGGACCTTTTGCTTAACCGGAGGACAGTCTTCCTTAGTAGGCAAGTGATGGACCACAATATCGGTATCCAACCCGGGCATGTCTTCGTAGGACCAGGCAAAGATCTCCATATAATCATGTAACATTTGAGTCAACCGTTGCTTCACGCTGAGCTCTAGGTTGGCACCAATCTTTACCTCCTTTTTGTCTGCCTCAGTACCCAGGTTTATTGTTTCCACTGGCTCTTCATGTGGTTGAATTGCCCTCTCTTCCTGGAGTAACAATCTTGCAAGCTCGCCAGGCACTTCGCAATCATCTTCACCTTCATCTTCGGCTAAGTTGATCGGACTTTCGAAGTCATAACTGGCAGTAGCAGAGTCGTTACCAGTGAGATCCGGAGTGGATTGAAACCTGTATGAGTGAGTGTGTGTAAATACAGCTGTTTTGAAATATATAAATGAAGGAAAGAAAGAAAAGGAGCATAAGATTTGAAATGCGAGAAAACGTCCAAGATTTTTATTCATGATATATGAAATGACAATTTATATGCCCTCACAAATGAAGCCAACGGTGCCCCGGGTAAGACACCGGACCATAGAGTTTTAATTGTTTATTACAAATAACAAAACAAAGAAGTTTATTACTGCGTAACAAAAGTAACAGGAGTATGGTCCTTAGAAATCCAATTGGTCAATCCGCCATCAGTTGTCGGGTAGATCCAGCTATTGAACTCTGCTTCATCCACTTCATTATCCTCCCCAACAGCATTCACTCCTGGATTGGTAATGAGCACAGGAGGTCTTCTAGTCTTTGCCTTCCGCATAGCTTTCCGTCCCTCTGCAGTAAAACCCAGTCCGAACTTGTCAGTTTTCTGTGTAAAATCAGGGAGTCTGCCCCAGTTAGCACATTCACCTTTCTGAACCACAGCCCGGGCATCCTTCAAGGAAGCCATCTTCAAAGGAACATCCTCTTCGACCGCTGTTTCTGCTGCTGCTAAAGTTGGAAGTACCTCCTCGAAATGCTGAAAGGGGGTTTCAATAAACTCCCCGTCCATCTCAATATACCTGAAGGAATTCAAATGGCTCACCATATACTCCTCCTCTCCCTGCACAATGACAATCTTCCCTCTGACAGGGTATTTTAGCTTCTGGTGCAAGGTAGAGGTCACTGCCCCAGCTTTGTGGATCCAAGGTCGACCCAGTAGACAAGAATACGATGGACGGATATCCATCACATAGAAAGTGGAGTCGAATACTTGAGAGCCCACACGAATAGGAATGTCAACCTCTCCATGAACCATCCTCTTGGAACCGTCAAAGGCTCTGACGATAATATTGCTAGGTTTCAGCTCCAGGCCTTCATAATCCAAACGGTCTAAGGCCTTCTTGGGTAGCACATTTAGGGAAGAACCAGTGTCCACCAACACGTGCGCCAGAGTAGTGCCCCCGCATTTGATAGAGACATGCAGGGCGTCATTGTGGTCCCTTCCCTTGGCAGTAAGGTCAGCATCTGAGAAACCCAAACCATTGTCTGCTGTCAGATTTGCTACGCAATCAGTGAACTGGACGGCAGATGTCTCCTGTGGCACATGGGCCGTCTTGAGAAATGAAATTAAGGCCTTAGCATGGGCCTCTGAGCACAGTAGCAAGGAGAGCATGGAGATTTTGGAGGGCGTATGCCCCAGCTGCTCGACAACATTAAAGTCACTCTTCTTGATTATTTTCAGGATTTCCTCCATCTCTTGTTGGGAGGCCTCGGCATTTACAGGGCTTGGTGCCTCCATCCGGGCAGGCTCATCTTCAATCCCTTTACCCCGAGCACTAGATGACTCGGCAGCAGGGGAAACAACTTGATCAGAAACAGGAACAAGTACACTTGTAGGTGTTATAGTAAGGGGTCTTCGAATAGCGGGTGGTGCAATGTCAGGAGAGAAGAGCCTGCCACTGCGGGTAACCTTGGCTGGACCAGTAATATTGTTGATACTGGTGCCAGTGTTGAACTCTTGCTTGATTCCATTCACATACACATCTGCCCCATAGTGCCAGGGGATAGCCTTATCGGATTCGTAGGGGAGAGGCCTCAGAACAGTAATAACAACAGGTGCGACAGTCATGATTTGAACAGGCTTCCTTGGGAGAGCCCTGATTGGATTATTAAAGATTGTAACAACAGAAACTTCTTCTACCGGAACAAACTGAACAGCAGACTTCTTGAACAGAATCTCCTTGCTGTCCATTAGGCTTTGGATGCCCAACTTCAGCAAAGGACAACAAGAGAGGGAAACAGCACAGAAAAGGCAACCTTCACTACAACCCGGAAATAAACCGGCCAACAGTAGATTCCTCTTGACAGTCATTAAGGGAGTAGCCACATCATCCACAGAAACGGCGTATACATCTTCATCCACGGTATTTACTCCATGCTGGGCCATAGGAGCAGTCACCACATTCGGCCTCTCAGGCGCTTCAAACTGTATCTATTTTGCGTCAATAAGGTCTTGTACCTTATTCCTTAATGCCCAACAGTCATCAGTGGAATGCCCCGGGCTATCGGAGTGATAAGCACAGCGGGCATTTGGGTTGTATTTGGGGGAGGCAGTGTTCACAACTTTCGGGGCCTCTCTGACAGTCACTAGGTTGGTGGATAGTAACTGCGGCAAGATTTGCGATAGAGTCATACTCAAACGGGTAAACTCCCTTCTAGGTCTTTCAGCCCTTTGAGGATTGGTTTGCCGAGGAGCGGCAGCAGGCTTAGCAATCATCACCGCGTTGATAGACTGGCGGCGCTCAGGTTTCTCTTGTCTTCTAGACCCATATACAACACTGGCCTCCTTTTTGAAGGGTTTCTTCTCAGAGCTTGACGATGCACCCTTCTGAATTTTACCAGACTTCATCCCAGCCTCTATTCTCTCCCCAGTCAGAATAAGATCAGTAAACCCTGCCGACGAGTTACCGATGAGATGGTTGAAAAACGGCCCCGAGAGGGTCCCCAAGAACATATCTACCAACTCCCGGTCGGTTAACGGAGGCTGCACCCTGCCAGCCAGATCCCTCCACTTCTGTGCGTACTCTTTAAAACCTTCACTTGACCCTAGCAACATACCCTGGAGTTGGGTACATGTAGGGGCAAGGTCGGCATTATATTGATACTGCTTATAGAAAGCAGTAGCCAACTCCTCCCAGTTACGAACCTTGGTCCCATCCAGCTGATAGAACCATTCGAGATGAGTCCCTGAAAGACTCTCCTGGAAGAAGTGGATCCACAAGTTCTTGTCCACTGAGTACGGTTGAATCTTCCGCACATACGATCTGAGGTGTAGCTTGGGACAAGACGCCCCGTCATACTTGGTAAAGGATGGCGCTTTGAACTTATGAGGAATGATCACACCAGTAGACAAACCCAAATCTCCAAAATCCAGCCCAGGCACTTGTTGGATCTCCATAGCATTCAACCTGTCTTCCAACTGCTTGTATCTGTCTTCTGCAGGAGGATACTGTTCCTCATCAAAATCAGTCTCTTTGTCAGAGACTACCGGACTAGGACCTTTTCCCCCTTGAGGACTACCCTTGCCTATAGAAGAACCAGCCTCTTCATTCTGCAGAGTGTTGCCAAATCTTCGGCCCGAGTTGAAAAGAACAGTTCTTCTCTTCTTCTTCTTTTCTTTCTTCAGGAGCAGAGCCTTCAGCTCCTCTTGGCCCTGAGCCAAACCCATGATTAGTTCCTGAAATTGCACATTCTGCGCCTGAAGAGCCTTGATGGACATCTCAGTTGATGATGAGTCAGGATTCATGATGCTGAAATAAACAGCGAAGAACAGTAAGCAACCTAAAAAAGAAGAAGACCTGCTATGCACATGATGAATGATATGTGTTTATGCAATGCATTCAAGGGTTCGAAAGTTCAAATTTGTTGTAGACAAAAAAGAACACACGTTATCAGTAAGGAAATAATTGTTTAGTACATCAAAGCCTCATGGGCACAAATTACAAAGCAAATCAATCCCAAAAGACACTACGCATCCTCTTTAGAGCTATGTAGGTGTTGAGATTCCTCTCCTCACGCAATAGGCGGGTGAGCTCCAGGACCTTCTTTTCACTAGCATGTAGACTGGTCTCGAGAGAATTCCGTTCTTCCTTAAGCTGGATCCAGCTCTTCTGCATCTCTTCCCAGGGTTTGGGCATGTCAGGATGCTGAATGGTGTAGGGCACTTCTCCTTCTAAGACTGGCTCTTTGATTACTGGGAGCATATGAGGATAAGGCATCACTAACTTCTGGGAGCGGGCGCGTACCCACTTGAGATAAGGTTCCAACGGGATGGAGTTCCTGTGCCCCAGTGTCTTGCTATCTATCCTACTGGGCATCCTCCAAGATCTGATAAATCTCTGGCGAAGTCCTTGTGCATCGTTGTCGTAGTCAAAAACTATGTCGGGAATTAACATGTCATGAGGGCCATCCCTCCGAGCATAACCAAATTGTCTCCAAGCCAGGCATGGGTTGTAAGTAATACCTCCTCTGATTCCAAGTAAAGGAACATTAGGGTACTCCCCGCAACGATCAATGATAGTGACATCCTCTCTGGACCGAGGGCACCAATGTATATCTGCATGTGTAAGAGTCACAACCGTTGTGACCACCTCAAACCCCGCTCGTTCTTCAAGACTGATCGTGGAAGGTGCGAAATAAACCACCTTCCCAGGGGAGGAGTGCAGCACATAAGGACACCTCTTTTTCTCATGGTTCGAGTGTAACATGAGTGAAGGATGTCCCCCAGCAACGTAGGTATAGGATTCCTGGACATAAAGATCTGGACAGCACTGACATCTATAAGCTGATCTGGGTTAGGGAACAACACCAAACCATAGACAAGGAGGGCCACCACTTCTTCAAAAGCTTGTAAGTCAAGGGAGTTCCAACATTCATGGGCCTTATCAAACAGAAACCTGGCTAGGAACCCTTTGATACCACTTCTAACTTCCCAATGTCCCTTGAGGTCAGATGATTGTAGGTGCAAGGCTTTAGCAATCTCTTCCAGCTTGGGTTCCTTTTCCGTACCGTTGTAGGGTAGTTGATCAAGGATAGGGATCTTCAGGAGCCGGGAGAACTCCTTCAATGTAGGTACCAGCTGATAGTCCAAGAAGGTGAAACAGTGATGCAGAGGGTCAAAGAATTGGAACAGGACCTTTATCATATCTTCCTCAATGTTGGTGTTGACCAAGCTAATGAGTCTTGCATGTCTCTCAATGAATGAAGAGCTCTCGGGAATCCTGGATATAAGCTCCTTAAGCTGAGGAGGGATCCTTACAAGACTGATCTGAATTGTCTTTCTGCGAACAGTTTCCATGTCCTAGAAAACAAGAACAAAGATGAAGATTCGAACCCCTGAAATGGTTAGTCAATGCATATGATGCTGGATGATGTCATGATGCTATGATTAAACACACCACAGATATTTACAAAGACAAACATGTAAGGCACACAAGGCACACAAGACAAGCCCTTAGAGTTTAGGCCAGCATGGGGTCTGGGTAGTACCCTCTTGAAGTTGGTGGGCTACACCTATCCTATTAGAAGTAACCGGGTTCTAAGGGTCTCAATATCACCGGATTGCTTTCATTGTTCATTGTTTCGATTTAGCCACTGAACTGGCGACCGAAATATTCCAGGAAAGCAACCCTCAATTGAGTGTAGTATCGAGTATCAACCAACCTCGGACTGCACCAAAGTCAGTTATCTCACTACCCTAAAGAGGCCAAGATAGTTCAATTAAGGTTCCTAAGGTCTGTTGATGCTTCATGACACCACGCGGAGGCCCCGTACTCTCCTTGACTGAACTCAAGGGTTACCGGTACACACCAAAGTGCCACATCAACGTAGTAGACTGTTTCAACCATGTCGGTATACCCCGCACAGTTCCCTCACAGCCTTGTTGCTACTTTCTAAGAAGGTATCCCCCAGATTCGGGTTAGGATCTATAGAACTCCCAAGACAGTCCCACAATTTAAAGCAAGCAAAGAAAGTAATTGAAAACACAGTTATGAAGTATCCCTAAGGTACACCTCACCTTAAGTTTACTCCCCAACAGAGTCGCCAGTTCTGTGATCGGTGGATCTGGAACTGACTGTTTAACGCTGGTTCGCGAAATGTCGCGGAAGCAAGAGTCACCATCGTCTTTTATTTTCTCCAAATGGAAAGGACAAAAGCACAGAAAAATTCCTTATAGAGATTGCTCTCGGTTCGGGAGGTAGATTTATAGAAAGGGAAGGTGTTAGCACCCTTTCTATCCATGGTTATCCATGGGCTCTTAGATACTTGCTCATTTGTGTTTTCAAAAATGGTTTGTTTGCTTTTCAACTGTGGGTTTTAAAAAGTTTCTTTGAAAATTCCAGTTCGACTCTTGTATCGATCCTCAAGAGTGTTTGAAAAATTGCTTTCGAAAGCTTTTGAAAAGGTGTCGGTGTGAAAAGTATTTTTGAATTTGTTTTGAAATTAGAGCAAGTATCTAGAGTCGTCTACCTACCCTAAGGAATTCGTCTGTGTAGATGTCCTTTAAAGTAGTGCCATCCCACCATTGAGGGGTAGGTAGCACCACCATTGGAGGTGTTCGGGTCAATTCGAAGGTTCGGGACATGGTGATCACCGGAGCAATGGGAAGATACCTTAGAAGCTACCCTTATGCCAGGTTCCCGGATGATGAGGACTTACTAAGACATCCTCTACTCGACGATCACCTTTTGAGAGGCAAGGCAACAGTGAAGCTTACCCTAGGGGTGGTGTGTGATTTGTGTGTCGTTTTCAGATATTTTGTCTTGTTCATGTCATGGGTGTTCTACGCGTTGCTTTTATTTTAACATTCATTCTTGCATGCAATTTATTAGTAGTTAAAAGTTGCGAGAAATATAAAGTTCCTAAACTATTACAAAGGCGCGGGTCCACATCGCCAAATTTAATCCAGGACCCGATTTGACATAAAATAAAGTAAAGTGCGAGAAATATAAATATTGAATTTACACGGCTTTGGGAGAATTACATAAAAATTACAAGAAAAGAAATAAATGCGCGAATTGAAATTACTATCGAATACGAGGGCGTTGGACCCTTTTTAAAGAAATTAAATTATGATTAAAAATTAATTAAAATAAAAAAAGAAAAAGATTTTTTTGAGTTTTTTGTATTTATTTTTTTTTTATGAGAATTAAATGGAATTAAAAATATTAATTAACCCTAATTCTAGTTTTTTTTTATTTATTAAGAAAAGCATTAAAATTTAACCTAAAATTAAACCTAATTAATTAATACAATTTTATTTACAAGAAAATATAATTAATTATTAATAATGGGAAAAAGAAAAGGTAAAAATAATCAAAACCCTAATTCTACAACTTTTTAAGTTTATTGAGAAAAACGTTTAAAATTAAGCCTAGAACTTAAAATTAAATTAAATGATACAATTTATTTACAAGAATAACACTTAAATAAAAAATATTTTAATTTTTATGACTTTCTGATTTTTATTATTTTTTATGTTTTATGAAAATAAATTAATTTAAAGATTTAAATAAAAATCAAACAAAACAAATAAAATAGCAAAATATGAAAAAGAATAAAAAAGGCAAACCATGGGGGGTTCTGTCCCCAAATTGGAGGTATCATTCAATAATTCTGGCCCAATAGCCCTTGGCCTTGTTGACTTTTCCTGGAAGCGTGCATGTGTGTTGACTGATGCCTATGATGTTCTTCACATCTGGACCTTTGGATTGGGATCATGGGGCGCGTGGCATGCTGGGACATTGGGCATATGATGAACCCTTGGCTTGAATCTGCATAGGATTATATTGGCAAGAAAAATATGGAAATAATATGGGGGACCTGGGAATCGAACCCAGGTCCCGTTGCTTACCAATGCGCATGCTTGCCAACTGATCCAACTAAGCGCTTTGTTTATTATATGACAACAAATCAATATGAGCTAAAACAAGGGTTAGTGGAAGATTTTAGCGTGAAATTCAAATGAACCACTCGTTGGCCTACACATCATCATCTTCTCCAATTATGCCTGAAACAGAAAAAGGTTAGCGGGGGTTTTAAACCCCCCCAAAATGCAAGCTTTTCAAAAATAGCGATTGTCCCATCTTGCTATATAAATTGGGTGTGATTATTGCATTATGTTCGTCCAAGCTTCCTGTGTTCAGTCATGGTATTGGGAAGTCCCAATTTTACAGTATTCAAAAATGCCCAATTTGAAGCTTGAAGAACCCTAGCGTGCTTCAATGGCGAAATCATGTACGATGCATAAAAACTCAATCAAAACACATGGTTAGCTTTAGAATGATCCACTGAATACAAATCCAATATTAAAAATTGTAAACAATGCATGATTTATGATAAAAGAATACGAAAAAAAGCATGAACAGAATGAGGTTGTTCTACCAATTCTTGACGTTAGAGTTGATGGTTTTGATCTGAAAACCTTCCTTGAAGTCTCAGGAATGTAATGGAATGATTATTTTCCTTTGAATCGCACTGGAATGTAGTTTTCAGTTTTGGAATTTTTTGACAAAAACTCAAACTTTGTTCTTGATTTCTGGCGCAGCTTAGAGGTTCTTTTCTTTAGGTCTAGCTTGTGGCTTATGTATGGAGTGTATTAGGGTTAAATTCAGAGCCAAAGGATCAAAGCATTGATGTAGAGAATATTTGATTTTCATGGCCTAATTTTTCAATCTTTTTCATGCATATTTGATACCAATCATGTCCAAATCACATTGATTCTTTCCCTATCTGATTTGCACGAAATCTTGGAGATATTTCATGCATAAAAAGATTTAAAAAGTTTGCTTTGGTATTTTTCACATATTTATTTTATTAAATGAATTAATAGCAATTTAAAAATTCAAATAATAAATAAAAATGATGAATAACTTCCCTTTGGGCCAAATGGTCGTGCACATGCTTTGGATGATGAATCTTGGAAGAAAATGTGGCCCATTAGCAATTTTAAGACATTTGAAGCAAAGTTGACTTTTCAAAATATCCAAAAATTTCCCAACTTCCACAAGGCCTATCTTGCTCAATTTTTAAGCTTTGCTCATGTTCTTGGACATTTTGGAAAGGTCTTGAAGTCCTCTAACCAATTCCTTTGGTCCCATGTCATTTTGATTTACCAATCTCAAGTTATGGCCTTTGAATTAAAGTCCCTTTTTGTTGACTTTTGAAAATGACCTATAATGTTGAAATTGATAACTTTTTGTGAGAGCATTTCTTGGACTTGAAGTGTGAATATGAGTTGTAGAAAATGTCATTCTATTCAAAATGAGCTTTGGATGGAATTTTTCTGATAAACCATGTGGAAGTTATGCCTTGGTCAAGTTACAGTTGACTTTTTCAACTGTCCCAATATGGAAACTTTTGCATCTTGAGACTTTTTGAGCCAAGCTTTGAGAATCATGATCAAGCATTGATCAAATGATGTTTGTGGCTTCAAAATGAGATGTTGACCAAAAATTTGAACTTTTGACTGTCAAATGACCATTTTGCCCCTACAGTTGACTGTAGTGCAATTAGGGTTTTTGACTGTGCAATTTTGTGCTGGAAGTCTTGAAACTTGGCATGAGGATACTTGACAATGTTTATAAGCATGTGGGACTTGATTGGACCCTTGGAAACTTCATTTTCTTTGTCAGAACCAAAACCCTAATTTTTGACTGTTAGGAGGCCCTTGAACTGTGCAACCCTTGGGAAGATTTTGAAGCATGCTCTTTGCAAATCTTGAAGAATATGGGAGGGCAAATTTTGGGGTACAACACACTTGATATGGTGAGCTTCACTCTCGTAGAAGGACTCTCAACAATACAAAGTTCTTCAATCAAAGCTGCAAAATTCAACTTCTGACATTTGCTTCTTTACCCCGCGAGATCCTCGAAAACATTGCATACATATATAATACATATCATTGCATAAGAAGGTTTCAAAGCAGGTCTCTTATGTTCTCACTGTTTATTTCAGCAATGGCTCTCTAACAAGACAACAGAGATCTCCAAGCTCAAGATGCCCAGTTCAAGGAATTTCTCCTGAATCTATCCAAGGGGCAAGAAGACCTGAAAACACTCTTCGCCGGGAATCTGACCAAGGAACGTCCTGACAACAACAAGGATGAAAAATTGGGACAACTTCAAGCTGAGGTAGAAGCAATGAGAATCCAGATGCTGGGGCAGATGACACTTATCCAAAACTTAGCTCGAGGACAAGAAGGGCTAAGAGCCTTCCTCAACAAGCTTCACCAAGATAGATGCAGATCCATGAAACAAACAGTTAAAATTATGGATCAAGGCATTAATCAACCCCCAGTGAAAGAATAGGTTGGTTTGGTCAGGGACAGACCTTTCTAGATTTCTACTACATTACAAGCCCAACCACAACCTCGCCAACGACAACGGGGCAATCGGCATAAGAAGAATACATCCGAAAGACGCTTCACCAAAATCAACATGTCATTGGCTCAAGCATTGCAACACATGTTGAAGGCCAAATTGGTTATGTTAAGGGACCCTCCTCAGAATCCCAACATAGCCTCCCCAATGTACAGTCCAAATGCAATATGTGCGTACCACTCCAACAGTCCTGGACATGACACCAATAGCTGTTAGGCGTTGAGAAATAAAATTCAAGATCTGATTGATGAAGGAGCACTAGAATTCGCACAAGACGGTCAGGCTGAGTTCTTCTGCCATCCCTCCAAGGCATACCATCTGAAGTGACAAGTTCTCACAAGAAGACTTTTCGTTCGTTAGAATTTTCAATGTGTAATTTTCTTTTGATTTGTTTGAACATTTATTGATATCAAACCTCGTTATTTCATCAATGCATTGCACATGTTTGTCTTGAATCAATTCATTCGTATTCACTATTTCAAAAATGCGTCCTTATTTCCTTTTGTGATATTCAATTCTCGATTAAAAAACTCTAAGCCTTAGAGGGAGGATGATGAAAATGATACCATAATCTCTACAATATGCTTTTGAACAGACCCCGCTGATGATGTACAGGCGTTGTTTCAAATCCTAAACAGTGGAGTTATAAGGAAGATAATCCCTAGTCAACCCCTTCGAGCCAAAGAAGTAGGAGTTTTTATTTTCACACAAATTAAAACCCTTAGTCATAACCTGGTGCAGGGTAGTTTTCTCAGTTAATTCAGAGGCGCATTCAGTCACAATCTTCCGCTTCGTACACAATGAATGGCATCGAAGACGTCCCTCCAAAACAAAAGACGGTGATTGTTCCGTATAATCGTCAAGACAGGCAGTCATTATCTCTCGAAATAAAATCCCATTAAGTCAAAACCTATGAAGGAGACTTAAGAGAAAAATTGAGGCATCCCGCTCACTGTAATCACAAAAGAAACAGTTCAGAAAAAAGAAGGGATAACAAAGAGAAAAAAAGAAGTTACTACAAATCCTCGACAAAAAGAAGATTAAAAAAATTACTGCATTTTCAAAACAAATGTTCAATTTCTAAATCATCATCAAGTATTAGAGCAAAGATTCCAGACTCAACCGAGATCTAAACACACAATTAAATGAGCATAGGACTGAAGAACATCACGAAGAGCGGGTTGGGTACAAATAAAATTTGAGCCTTTATCCTTTGTTTCTAGAACCGTGAACCAGGCCACGTTATAACCCTTAAAAGTCCTAGCTGAAGCATGGGTTAGTTTGAGAGCATACTGTTACAAAGGTATCCTGACTCCTGTAGGGTTTGTTACGAATCCTGAGTTGATATCACATTCGTGCAAATTTTGTTTTATTACACAAAACACATTTTCAAAAAAAATTTAAGACAGGCATGAGTTTTGCATTCTTTAAATGATATTGTTTGCATATGACTAATTGTTTGATAGAAGAGAAATCCGCACAATGGATATTCAATAAACAGACATCCTCTCAATGGACAGAATCACCTCAGCGGGAAAGACACTTCGAATAACAGGTCTTCCATAAGCAAGGGGCATGACATGATGTCTAAACACACCTGGGGCAGTCTCTCCAAAAGTGCCAAATAACCAGGGGCAGATCTCCATCTGAATCGCTTGGGGCATTATGCACGCATTCCAGCAACGAATCATGTGCCATCAAGAAAACATTTTTGACAGTACTACAATACAACACTCTGGACAGTGACAACTCTCTACATCCTGAAAGCATGGACATAGTCAGAAAATACTACGCATAATAAAGACCCGCTAGGTTGACATACCTAGGCAAAAATAAGGGCATCCCGGCGAACCAAGAGGGTTCGGGCAAAAGTTAGGGATATACATAAAAAAAAATTGTACATCGGACAAGTCGAAAACCTGAAAAGGCGGCTTGGGAAAAAAGGTATCCCGGTGAATTGAAAACTCGAAAGGGCGGTCCAAGCAAAACTTAGGGATTTAAAACATACGACTATGTCCTGTCACCTGTCTATCAGTGGAAGACTTATACCTTGATCAACATTCAGCAAGAGCACCCGAATCGAGATACGGTTCAGATACGATCCAGATACGGATGCCATTCTGATACTCATTCAGATTCAGCTTTCAGATACAGTTCAGATACACTCCAGATACGGATGCCATTCTGATACTCATTCAGATTCAACTTTCAGATACAGTCCAGATACGCTCCAGATACGGATGCCATTCTGATACTCATTCAGATTTAGCTTTCAGATACAATTCAGATACGCTCCAGATACGGATGCCATTCTGATACTCATTTAGATTCAGCTTTCAGATACGCTCCAGATACGAATGTCATTCTAATACTCATTTAGATTCAACTTTCAGATATAATTCAGATACGCTCCAGATACGAATGCCATTCTAATACTCATTCAGATTCAGCTTTCCGATACAGTTCAGATAGGCTCCAGATACGGATGCCATTCTGATACTCATTCAGATTAAGCTTTCCGATACAGTTCAGATATGTTGCAGATACAGATGCCATTCTGATACTCATTCAGATTCAGCTTTCAGATATAGTTCAGATACGCTCCAGATACGCATGTCATTCTGATACTCATTCAGATTCAGCTTTCAGATACAATTCAAATACACTCCAGATACAGATGCCATTCTGATGCTCATTTAGCACATTTTTCAGATACAGTTCATATACGATCCAGAGACGGATGTCATTCTGACACTCATTCAACACAGCTTTCAGATACAGTTCAGATACGCTCCTGATACGGATTCCATTCTGATGCTCATTCAACACATGTTTCAAGTATAGTTCAGATACGATCCAGAGACGGATGCCATTCTGACACTCATTCAACACATGTTTCAAGTACAATTCAGATACGATCCAGAGACGGATGTCATCCTGACACTCATTAAATACATGTTCAAGTACAATCACGACATAGATCCATCCACAAAATCTCCGCATGTACTTTTTCCAGCATGGTACAAGGGGTAGAGACAGTTGGAAGTGAAGTCACTATCACATACAAGCCAGTGATACCTATATTCCCCACATAGCCGAGATAACCAAGGTCCAACCTCCGTATCCCCAAGCAGGAATTCCTTCCCCAATAGGTTCCTTCAGAAAGCTGATATCTGCATTCCCCAATCGAGTTTTATAACCATGAGCAGTTTATAAAGCCATCTCCCGAGCAGAGTTTATTTCTCTGATAGCGGAAGCTCAATCTCCAACAAAGCTCTTCTCTCCAGTAATGGAAGTTCATCCCCAGCTGAGTTTATTTCTCCAAATCAACCAATATTCCAATAGAGTATCTCTCTTCCCTGGAGTCATTCCCCCGTAGGATTATTTTCAGACAGATTCTCCTCCGACAGAATGTTCTCAAGAAGAATGGATGTAAATCCCCAGCTAATCATCTTCGGTCACTATCCCCAATGGAAACAAAGAACTCAACTCCTTATACTCTCTAGCAGAAGTCTAGGATTTATTTTCCCCAGCTAGAGAATATCACAAGAGGATTGCATATCCATACATCATGGCATGCACATACATATTATACAACACAATCTCATTTATTTTAAGAACATCATTACTCAATACATTTCATACATCATGACATTACATACGACTAACTCTTTACCTTTCAGGGAAAGATGCAATCAAGTCAACTCGAGTTCTCTCTGGTTCAGTCAAACTGACACCAAGGTTTCTATTCTAGTTGAAGATATTCCGACACTTTTCAAGATTTTCTCTGGTTCAGTCAAACCGACACTAAGGTTTCTATTCTAGTTGAATATGTTCTAAGACTTTCTTCTGGGTCAGCCGAATTGCCGCTAAGATTCCCCTGATTTCTATGCCAGTCAAAGTTAATCCGAGACCTCTCTCGGGATCAGTAAAATCGATACTAAGATTTATCTCCCAGTTGAAGTTCTCACAAGTTCTCTCTGGTTCAGCCAAATCGATACTAATATTTCTATTCCAGTTAAAAAAGCTATGAAGCCCAGAAATCAACCGGATAATATCTTAATTTCTCCATACTGTGAAGCCTGGGACACGACCGGATAACAATACAAAATACTATGAAGCCTGGAATCGACATGATAGTGGTATATCTTAAATTCAAGTTGAAACCCAGAAATCGACCGGATAATATCTTGATTTCTCCAAAATACTACGAAGCCTGGAATCGACCGAATAGTGGTACAAGACACCGTGAAGCCTGGAGCACGACCAAATAACGGTATAAGACGTTGTGAGGACTGGAGCACGACCAGATAGTGGCAAGAGACACTGTGAAACTTGTAGCACGACCAGATAACAGTATGAGGTACTGCGAAGCATGAAACTCGGCCAAATAGCAGTTTACTCAGCCAATTACTATGAAGCCCAGAAATCGACCAAATATTAGTATGCCTTAAATTCAAGTTGAAACTCGGATGCGACCGGATAACCACTTATTTCCTTCTGAAGCCTGGAACACGACCAGATAAGAATTGAGAAATTGCAAAGCCTGGAGCACGACCAGATAACAAGTTTAATCTCATCTCCCCGATAAGTCATTGTGAAACCTGGAGCACAACCAGATAGCAGTTAATCTTATTATCCTCAGCAAATCACTGTAAAGCCTGGAGCACGACCAAATAGCAGTTCACTTCCACCTCCTCGACTAAGAGATGATTCCCTGTAGAGTAACGGACAACTGAAGCTCCTAAAATTCTATTTCTCCCAAGGCAGAGACCAACATTCCTTAGCAGATTCCTCCTCAACGACAGGAACAGGGATTCTCATCAAAGGAATATCTTGGGAAATCAATATCCTCTAGATGGAATCCTTAAGCCCATCTCCGGCGATTCTCCGTCATATCTTCCGGATGGCATCTTTAAGCCCATCTTCGACGATCTTCCGTCATCTTTTCCAAACGGAATCTGTAATCCCATTCCCGATATTACATACACAGCCAAGTATCATTTCAGACGAGTGCAAATTTCTGGGCACTCTAGTGTTCAATCATCTTCCACCTTCGGATCACGAAAGGCAGATCAACCAATCTACATCCTCAGGTCTAAGATATTGAATAGGGGCAGCTGTTGTACCCTAAAATTTTCTCTCTCATTTTACTCAACACATGCCCATTGGGGTCCTCAACTTGCTCAAGGATGCCCAAGAGCTGATCAGACAAACTCTCTCCTAAGGTAAAGCACCTAAAACTAGGGTTTCCATTTGCATCAGGATGTGTGAACTCCAAAGGCCTCAAATACTTTGCATAATCCTAATATGTTCTCAATACCATCCATGTCAAGTTTCAGGCCTTGCACAAGAAGTTTGCTCAGTCAATTTCCCAGATGCCTGAAAATCAACTATACTAGGTCAAAAGTCAACTGTGGCCCACAGATAGTCAAACTTCAAGATTTTTGGTCAACATTGAAGTGATATCCATCATTTGATCAAGGGTTGATCATGGTTCCTCAAGGAATGCCCCAAATTCATCAAAACCCAAAAGTTGCTAAATTAGGGTTTCTCAGGAAAAGTCAACCAAACTTTGACCAAGCATAACTTCTTCATACTTTATCAAAAATTTTCCATCCAAGGCTCATTTTGAAGAGGATGCAATTCCCTTCAATTCATATTCATCCCCCAAGTTCAAAATATGCACTCATCAAAACATATGAATTTCTACATTATAGGTCCTTTTGAAAAGTCAACAAAAACACCTTTTGGGTAAAAGCTTCTTACCTCAACATGGAAGATCCACGTGAGTTAAAACCAAAAGGGTTGTTTAAAGGACATCCTAAGCTTTCTAAAAAGTCCAAGAACACCCTCTTAGGGTTAAAATTGAGGGAGATATGTATTGTCAAAATTGACCAATTTTTGGAAATGTGCACGAAGTCAACATTGATCAAAATGACTTTTTTTTTCAAATGGGCCCATGTTTTCTTGTTTGAAACTTGTTCCTAAGATGGCCCACCACCCCTGAGCTTATCCACCTATTATTTTATTATTTTTATTATTTATTTTGATTTTTTATCCATTTAAATCAAAATAAATCAATTTAAATAGTAGAATAATCAAATAAAATCAAAGATTTGATTTTATGAGCATATTATGAGTCCATGAAAAACTAGCAAATCAAAAAATTCGTGCAAGAGCTAATTGATTGGAGAAGATCTTAATTTGGTCTATTTTGGAAACAAATCATACAAGGCAAAGAATGAAATCAAATCTCCATAATTTGCAAAGATATGATCAGTTTTTGTTGACCTAAATCATTCTATGATATATACACAACATTTCCAAAGCATAAGGAAGGTTTTTGGGTCGTGAAAACAAGGAGGTCAACTTCAATTTTTTGTCAAAAAAAGTGTTGATCACATATTCCTCCATAGACTGATTCAAGCAATTCCAAGGCCAGCAATTTGTTCCTGGACGTTTTCTGAAGCCATTCCAATCATCCTCAAGCCTTAAAACCTTCAGAAATCATGCCCCACAGTGCCACGGTTTGCATCTTTTTTTCAAGATTCATTTTCAATAATTTATCCATCATAAACATGTTTTGATCATATATCCATGTTTGCTATTATATTTGTAATGTTTTTGATTGGTTTGATTGAAGTTTAAGTGCAGGAATGGCACGATGTCATTGTTAGGGTTTTGAGGTCCCAAATTAGGAATTTTATATAGAGGAAAAATTGGGCAAACTCAGGGGTACTATCTGTAGCGGTAGAAATGTTCAAGACTAAGCCATTGGATTGACTAGGCTTCATACAAATCAAAATAAAAATTGCCACTGCGCTTTATTGTTTCCAAAGGAATGGGAAAAGAGCGAATAGCCCCAAAAGAGGGAGAAAGATTCAAGGTAAGGGGGTTGGTTATGCAAAGGGAAGGTATTATCACCCTAAACATCTACGGTACTCACAGGAACCTCTTTGTGAAATCTGTACATTTTAGCTATGAAAAAATGTTGTATAAAAATGGATGGTGGAGGTGAGAAAAGAAATATATTTATTTTATAATTTTTGCACCCGTCGCAATTGCGAACCTTTAGTGCTTATGTACCACCTTTTCGTGCAATAGGGGACCAGGGTACACGTAGTTCCTCTTTTAAAAATTTGAAACACAAACACGTTGGTCAATTTCATGAGATAAAACATCATTGTCATTGTCTGTGTGGAAAATATACCTACTACCCACAATCATGAGAAAGGAGAATTTGCATCATCTCAAAGTGGAGGATATGGCTTGGATTTTAAAATCAACAATGCCTCACTCAACAACCAAGTGGAAAATATCTCTATTCACTACATATTGTAGAAGTATAGTTGTTTGCATCACTACAAGGATTGACAAGAGTTCAATCTTTTGAGAAAAGTTTAAAGATAAAAAAGTCAAAATGGAAAAATGGTTTGAAATGAGATTGATTGACTTTTAGTCTTCTCACAAAAAAAAATGTCAAGGTATCATTAAGTTGATTGGGGTTTATTTATGAAAATGTTTTGAAAATACATGGACATAAGTCCCAGTTTATTATAAAAGTGGTTCAAGTTTAAAACAAGAAGAATTTTCAAAAGGAGGGAGAAGATTTTTGAAATTAAAGAAGATAGGAGGTGAAGAAGAGGCTATCCTAAAGCATAAGGTAAAAGCTAGGGATAAGAACCATCTAACCAACAAGAAGCCAATACTTGACACTATGAGCCAAGATAGAGTTCCCATTATTTGGATTGAAACCAAGCAAGCAAAAATACTAGACCTCTTGAGAGAACCAAACTTCAAGTGTATTAAGTCTTCATAAAAATTGGGCAGAGTAACGGCTGTATACGGGTGAATTCTAGATTACAAACAAAGGGTGTAATCACAATAACCTGCACACAAAACAAACAAACAACCCAATGTCTTGAGGTAAACCTCAAGAGCTCGAGACAAAATAATCAGATAAGATCACAAGGTTTCCAAGATAGGCCAAGGTTTCTAATCCTAAGTCCAAGAAAAAGTCCCATGCTCTATAATGCCAAGGATAGTAACCAAATAGTCCAAGTACCATTAAAGATTTTTTAGGGTTTATGTTGATTATTAAGTGTCTTAAGAAAGGAAAAGAAAAGCTCAAGTGAGCAAAGTTAAAATGGCAAGAAAATAAATGCTCAAATGAGCAAAGATGAAAATGGTATGAAATGTAAATGCTAAAAGTAAATAGTACATAAAGCATAAAAAAGAATAAAAGCATAAGGTAAAACAAGTCAATAATTAGTGGTTAGTTGGATGACCATCTTGAAACTTGTATTTGGAACTTATTAGAGGATTGGTAGACCCAAAGCCTCCACACAACAAGTTGTATTTTCTTTTTGTCAAGTATATCATCCATTTGGAATTCTCATAAGTACCATTTAATGATCAACAATGTTTAAGTGATCTGTGTTGACCAAAGGTGTTGTAGATCCATTAGAGGATTGGTAGAACCAAAGCCTCCATATAATGAATCTCAAGGTTATTGGATCAAAGATATCAAATTAACATACTTGGGCTTGCAATCATAAGTTCGGACCACAAATGATCATTTATTTGAATCGGGACAAAATTTAGCCCTATGTTAAGCAATCGTAAATGGACTTGTATAGAAGTCGCACCTATTTTGAGGCCGGTCCATAGCAATTTATGTACCATTTTTTTGAGACATGATATAGCGATCATGCTCCAATAACACCTAGTGCAATAAGGAAGGGATGAGATGAAGAGGGATGGGAAAAATGAATAAACCACTTTTGAATCAAAAATTTAATCAAACTATTACTAAAATCATTTCCCATTTTGGTGGAGTTTAACTCAACACCCAAGATCCAATGATGTTAATAAAGTCATGATAAAAAAAATCAACTCAAGACAGCCAGAAAATAATTATAAAATAATATTATATTTAAAATATACATTAAAAGGGTTTAAAAAATGTTTAAAAATCAAAATAGAGGAGAAAAATATCAACTATGTCCAAATTAATCAAGAAAGAAAAAGTAAGACCATAGAAAAATCAGAAATGGATCCAAATATTTTTATAAAATTTTTGGTAATTTTTAAAAGTCAGAAACTATTTTTAAACTATTTAAAATTGCTCAAACAAACATAAAATAGGTCAAAAATAGTAAACCTCAATACAAAATTCCATAAAATTTTCAGAAAGTCAAAAATATGCAAAATAATATTTATGAATTTTTTCAGAATTAAAAAAAAGTCAAAAAGTATTTTTTAAGTAATTAAAAGAAAGCAAATAATTCTAAAAATACAAAAAAAATCAAATGTCAAAATAAAAATGTGAAAAAATAGTCATGAGATCAGATATAATTCAAAGTATTTTTTGTGGATTTTTTCATAATTTTTGGATAAAAAATAAAAGAGTTATGAATTTTTGAAAATTTAATCAATAAAAATATAAAACCAAAAAGATGTGGACCATCAGATCATAGTTAAAATGCGTTAGTAAGCTGATCCAGTGGACCAGACGCGCTGTGCTTGATATGGATCTTAGTGAGATACGCATAGGATCAGAAAAAGGGAAACCAATGAAATTAAAATGTTTGGCACACTATCATTGGCTAAGACGAGACATGTCGTCGTCTTCAACCTCCAGAAACCCTGCCATGGGGATTTTGTTAGATCCTTCGAAATGGAAAAATTAGGATCCCAAGATAGTATCATTGAACTCGTCTCTTCAAGACGATTCTAACACCACCATCGCGCCAAATTTATATAAAGTATGGAGAGAGATATGAATCAAAAACCCGGAAAATAGCGAGCACCTTTAATTTGAGATTTCTCTCTCAATTCTCAATAGATTTAAAAATTGTAAGCAGCATTGGAATCAGGAGAAGGCGTAGAATAGATCAGTGCTTGATTTGGATCCAAATGGTGGAGAATTCTACCTTTTCGAAGTTCAAGGAAGAAGCTCTGAAACTGGACTTCTGTAGCTTGAATTATGGCTCATTTTGATTGGTTTAAGTGTTGGAGAGTTTATATGATGCTTAAGGATGATGAATGCGCAAAGAATTTTGGAAAAAGGGAGCTTAAATCTCAGAAACTGAATTCAAAAAAGATGGGTTTGTGTGAAGTTTTAGCAGGGTGATTTTGGCTCTCAAATCTTGAAAAAATGAATGGGGGATGACCGTCTATTTATAGAGAAGTGAATGGGAATAAAAATTGGAAGAAACAAGGAAGTTTGGAGGGAAATTGAGAGAAGGTCGAGCACGAGTGAAGTGTGACTTCATTTCCATCAAAACTCAACCAAATCTTGCGTTTTGGGGTGCTAATCACTTTTGGCAAGTTTTATAATCAAGTTTAAATAAAAAATGCGCATAAATATTGTGTTTAGAAGTCACATTATGGATTTCAAAATTCTGACTTTGTGGAAAATTCAGTTTCAAGTTACCAAATTCAAATCCATGGCATTTCCAACTCAAGGGGTCTTAAGGTATGATTCTTGATGCTTTAGAAAGATGAGGTTACAAGATTTGAAATGGAAAAAGAATGGAGTTAAATGGCTACTTGAGATGAAAGTTTCATTGAGTCAAAGTTGAAGAAAAAGGATTGACTTTCCATACTTAGAAATATTTCAAATTCTTCTTCAAAAATGACCTCTAATCCTTTGCATCCAAACATGGCCTTCCACTTGAATTTGCTCTTGGAAAAAAAAGATGGAATGAATTAGATCTCTTAAATGACATTTTGAAACTTGAACCACTAAAAATCTCCAAAAATTGAGCAAGTTATGACTTGTTGAAGTTGTCCAAAAATCATGAAATGACCTATAATATTTTGCATATTTAAGGAAACTTCCATCCATTTTCCCACTTTTCACATAAAATAATGCATAAAGTTCACATATTCAAGATCATTATGGAAAAAGAATGGACTCAAGGTGATGCAAATTGACCAAGTTATGATCATTTGAAGTTACTTATGTAAAATTGTAGATTCATCTGTAGGACTTGTAATCTTTCTTCTTCACCAAGTTTCTTCCACGTGAAAACTCTTTAGAACTTTTGAAGTTATTTGTTGATAACCCTTTGAATAGAAGGATGTCTTTGGAATCACTCAAAAATACCAAAAGGTGAGAAAGATATGCTCCTTTGAAGTTCAAAACCTTAGCTTATAGATCAAGAGAATGCCTTGAGGAACTTTGACAAGTTTGAACAAACTTCTTGTACCAATATTATTGCTTTGTGAATAGAAGTTATTGAGGATGATAATGAGGACTCATAGCCACCAAAACCACTTCCATATCTTGAAATTTGAGAGAAATATGCTCTTGTGACCAATAGGAACAAAGCCTTGTCCAAACATAACAGCTTCTCCAATCAACCCCTTGTACTTTTGAGTCACAT
The DNA here is from genome assembly GCA_948472305.1 of Vicia faba. Classification (NCBI taxonomy): domain Eukaryota; kingdom Viridiplantae; phylum Streptophyta; class Magnoliopsida; order Fabales; family Fabaceae; genus Vicia; species Vicia faba. The sequence goes on from OX451737.1 coordinate 537,894,520, forward strand.
CTAATAACCTTGAAATTGTGATGAATCAAAGAAACCTTTCCATGCAAACTCTTCCAAAACCACTCCAATGGTTAGGTTTGAACTTCTCAAACTTTTATTGGCTAGAGCATGGAAATAGACTCATGAACCCATGAAGTAACTTGTTAAATCTCATTGCTCTTACCTACATGGATAACAAGCAAGACAAACCAAAATTGTATTTTATTAGTTAAGTGAAGAAATAAAAACAATATTCATGATCACAAAAGGAACATAAGTCAAGGTGCTTGGTAATCCATCAAAAGGAGAAAAACTCAAAGTAGGGAGGGGAACCAAGAATCCTAGTGTGATCTTGTTGTGAATAAATCAACATGGTATGATGAAGGGATCTTAGGGACAAAAATTGGGGTACAACACTATCATGCTTAGAAGTAGATTTGCAATTGATCCATGTCTTTGGTTTGAATTTATTTTGCTTGTGCTGTGTTTTTGAATTTTACAGGTTTATGGCTACGAACAAAATCTGTCACTATAGCTTTTAGTGACGGAAACAACTGTAGGTAAAAGTGTGGCAAAAAACAACAGTTATGGGGAAGAAGACAATTAGGTGGCAGAATCCCATTGGGTGATTTGAATCACGTGCACGTTTGGGAAAGACCACTTTATTTCCTTTATATTTTATTTATGTTATTATATTTACAACTAACCATCCAGCCACTGGATCATCACTAATCCAGATCCAACGCTCAGTCAAAGGGAAGTCCATGATGCACCCTCCAAGCATGGTTGCACAGAATCAGCATGTTGACTGGGCTGACCAGCTATTGGGCCTAAACAAATTCAACAACACACCCCTCATTCAGCTTCCATACAGGCCCAAGTTTTTCTTTTTCCTTTCTTTATTTAATTTCTTTAATCTTAATTATTTATTAATTTTTTTTTTACAAAAATAACTCAAAATCATTTTTTATCATAAAAATCAAAAATCACAAAAAAAACATCAAAAAATCATTCTTTTCATAAAAATATTTTATTTCCTTAATTAATTAGCTTAATTATTTAGGGAAATTTAATCCTTTTTTTCATAATTTAAATCAATTAGAATTAGGGTTATTTTTTATATAATTTAATCTTTTCTCAAAAAAATAACCTAGTTATTTTTTCCATTCGATTTTTAGGTTTTTAACGCATTTAATTCGCCGCACGCTTTTAATTTCCTTTTTATTATTATTGTAACTGCTCTGAGTTTGTAATAGTAATTAGGGTTTCAATTCTGCATCTTTATTTTCGGTCAAAATAATTATGTATCTGCAAAAGCCCTGTAATAGCTAGGATGTTAACTTTCCCGCATTTTAATTTCCGCAAACTATAAACTGCCTAGACGTTAATAGGATTGTATGGAAAGACAAACTGAAAATTAATACAGTAGAAAACCCTAATTGTACAAAGATAATTAACTTAAAAATACACTCGCACATGCTCACTCCTAGGGTTTACTCCACTCCGGTTGCCTTCGGTAAACGGTCATGAAGTATAGGGTTTGTTAGTGGTTGTCCTCTAGCCCCGAAAGATCTAAAATGAGCCATTCAAATGTTGCCTCGGAAAAAGATCTTTAAGGCTTTAGGATGATTACTAACATTTCCTAACATTGCTTTTGTGATTGTACATGTCCCTTCGAATGTCCCTAAAAAACTCCAACGACGATGCTACCTATTTCTCAATAATGGGATAGCATTTTCTAAAAGGAAAACGAACATACCTTTTTCGAGTAGGTAGAAAACTCTTAAGTACTTGCTCAAACAAACAAACTTTTTCACACAAACACTTTCCAAAGATAGTTTTCAAAACAACTTCGTAACACTCTAGAGGACAAAAACAAGGGTTAAAACGAAGTAAAACAAAACTTTTCAAACAAAGCACACATAAGCAATTTCAAAATGAGCAAGTACCTAAGAGCCTGTGGAAAACCACGGATAGAAAGGGTGCTAACACCTTCCCTTTCTATAATCTACCCCTCGTACTCAAAAACATCTCGAAAAAGATTTTTTCTATTCTTTTTCATTTTCCTGATTGGATAAAATAAAAGTCGGTGGCGACTCTTAATTACCGCAACATTTTGCGAACAAAAAACACAAACCAGTATTAATAGTCAGTTCTGCCACCGTATCACAGAAGCGATCCACATGGTGTTCAATACCCATTCCTCGGCATATTCAGTTCTACCACTCTCTCAATGGTTCAGGGCATAGGAAAGTTGAGTCAGATTATCTCTTCCCCGGCAACAGTGCAATTCAGAATTCAGTGGCATACCTGAAAATTTGCTTCGTCAGCAATTCAATATCCAATGGAGTCACCAATAATATTCGACTTCGGAGAACCCTAGTGCAAATTCTTATCAGTATCCCCAATGATCTTTGGTACTGCAGGTTTCCAGCGTCGATATTTATTGGCATCCTCGGTGATGAGAAACAGTTCCTAACGAGCCTTCTCTCATCCTCATGAAGTCCATTTATTTGCATTGCATATAGCTATCACTGTATAACATTGCATCCTCAAAAGCGCGTAGTCGATCCATCAGAATGGATCGTTGCGTCAAAAGAAATTCAAACATGAATATGAAGCATAAGCCAAATCAGGTACCTTACAATTCTGATCTCTTGCTTGTATTGGCATCACGTTTCATTACAAGTCTGATCTCTTCCTTGTATTGGCATCACGCTACGTTACAAGTCTGATCTCTTCCTTGTATTGGAATTACGCTATGTTACAAGTCAGATCCCTTCCTTGTATTGGCATCACGCTACGTTACAAGTATGATCTCTTCCTTGTATTAGCATTACGCTATGTTACAGGTCCGATCTATTTCCTTGTATTGGCATCATGCTACGTTACAAGCCCGATCTCTTCCTTGTATTCACACCATGCTACGTTACAAGTCCAATATCTTTCCTTGTATTGGCATCATGCTATGTTACAAGCCTGATCTCTTTCCTTGTATTGGCATCACGCTATGTTACAAGTCCGATCTCTCCCTTGTATTGGCATCACACTACGTTACAAGTCTTCTTTGTCCTTGTTTTGACATCTTTCTATTTACCAACACTCGTCGCGTCAACTTCTAAACATTCATCGTGTCAGCTTCTAAACACTCGTTGTGTCAATCTCTAAACACTCATCGTGTCACCTTTCTAAACACTCATCGTGTCACCTTTCTAAACACTCATCGCGTCAGCTTCTGAGCACTCATCGTGTCAATTTCTAAACACTCGTCGTGTCACCTTCTAATCTTTGTCTCTTCACTAGAAATCAAAAAATTCTTTCCCTAGCAGATATAAAAAAACAAAGATAAATAAACACTCACACTTTTTCTCAGAACAAATTTTTGGCATTGATATTTAATCTTCTTCTACCTCAAACTTCCGAAAGGCACGCGCCAATCGTACTTTCAGGTTTAAGACAACTAAATAGGGGCAGCTGTAATACCCCAAATTTGTTTTACCCTCTCACTTTTATACGACTTATGCATCTCACATTTTTCTCATGTATATAGCCTTCATTAGGTCATCTAACTCCACATGCATCACTCATCAATAAATTTTTCATGGGATCAATGGTCATGAACAGGATTAGGGTTTTGTCAATTGACTTAGGTGTATATGTTCAATAAAGCTTGATTCTTCTGGTCATTTTTCAAGGCAGCGAAATTGTGGAATTAGGGTTTTATGTTCATGGATGTTGTGGATCTTTTCTTCATCAAGTTACAAGGTCATCCTCAATCAAGAATTCATCAAGCACAAGTGGATTAGGGCGTCACATCTTCTATGTGTGAATTTGTAATATCTATCGACTAGGGTTCATTGAGCTTCATATTACATTTATTTCTATACTTCAAGGCACCCTCAAGGCATTGTTGTTATCCATAAAGTTAAGATATAGTGTGGATTGGATTGCAAAATGCAAGCCATGGTACAAAGGTGATATTGTGGACGTGTGATGTGACCAAGGCATTGTTATTATTTGTTACTTTGATTACAAAAGGTGGGGCTAAGAGGGAATTTAAGAGTTATTGCAAGGAGGAGAGCTTGACTTGGTTTTCCTTTTATGGACTCGTTATTTAGAATCATTTGAAGTGCTACCTAATGGCATAGATTATATTTGCTTGGATTTTTCAAAATAAGAAGGGCATTTAGATTTCTTGAAGAACAAGTGAAATTATAAAAGCATTAACGAAGTATGGTCATGACATTAAGCTAGGTTCAAATTAAATTCAAAATGGTTATAGTCAAACAAGGTTTATTCAAAGATCATCCATAATTCTCAATACGAGTTTGTAAAATTAAACAAATTGGTTCAATGTCCATCAAAGGTTTTTAAACAAATTCATTCAAGTTTTCAAGGCATTACAAAGGTCAAGAAAACTCATTCAAGTTCTATTTAACTTCACACAATCATTATTCATCTTTACAAAATCATTACAATAAAATACGCCGAATATTACAAAGTTACAAATTAATCCAAGTTCCATGACCAAGCCTTTTCCCACTTTTCACGCCATGAGTCAAGTCTCCATTTAACCTTACAATATGCTTCTTCTCCAAGTTAATCCTTTAAGCCCTCTATCATTATTAAAATATTCATAGCCTGCATCATTAAGGAAGCAAATCTCAATTAGCCAAAGTTCAAACAACCATGCAATCTACAATTGAAACTGCAATCTATGTTCTAACTCATACATCAGAGTTCAAAAGCATTTAAATAATGACATCTCCGAACCTGCGTCATCAAGGCAATAAGACCGGGAAGATACCAAGTCAGTATGCGCCTTCGTCCCATGAAATCCATGCCTAAAATCATTATAAAATCCCTATTGATGCAGGTGTGAAAGTAAACTTGTAGAGTAAGACCTATTAATAATTTTGTTCAAAGGGTAACACCAAGTTGGTCATGAGAAAGCAATCCGCATTTTGATAAGCCTGCAAGTTCAAAAGATAACAAACTCAATTTTACACCCACATGGTGTTCAAAGCAAAGCCAGAATTCATATGAAGCAAGTTCAAGCAAACAACAGTTTCTAACAGCCCTGGCCAGCTCATCCTAACTTAATTCTAAAATCAAAACAAACTCAAACAGCTAGTTCATCTTACTATTAAAACAAAACTTTAGCACAACTCTTCACGGAAACCTATAACAGAATAGTTCAACAAACTCTAACTAATTTCGTAACTAACTCCAGCCAATTCTAATCATCCCTGCAAACAGAAATTAACAGATTTTCAAATCACTCCAAAAAAAGAGAAAGAGATAACCTCTCATAACATCTCCTAGCAACCTCTAATTGCATCTAACATAAAACTCTCAACAGAAAAACAGAAAGAGATAACAGAATAACATAAAGGAAAAGGAGAGAGGATGCACGAGGCTTTTATAACAAAAAACTCACTAGATTATTAACCATTCTCCATTCTCTTGAGAGAATCACCACAATCTTCAACAAAATTTATCTTCTTCTTTGATCTTCATCTTCATCATTATTCAATCATTTTTGGGGAATCACACAAAAACTCAGGAAAAAACTCTCATCTCTCTGCACTCTTCAACATTCTTAATACCACAACCTTCATCCTCTATCACCATAATCGTTCTTTGATTCTTCATTACCAAAACTGCAGTAACTCCAATCTACTACATTGCAACAACTCTGCAACATCAACAACAACTTCACAGGATTCTTCACTTTCATCGTTCTCTGCACACGTAGTAACCGCAACCATATCAACGCGTCATCGCAACTTCAACAATTTCGATCTACATCACAATATTCATCATCATCTTTCTGTAACGAATCAAAAACATCAACAGAGCTGAAGCATAAGACTGAATTAATGAAAGGAAGAGAATAGCAATAATTACCTATATCTCTGGATTTCTTGCAACATCGACGTGGTTGTTGAAGAGTTATCGAAGCGTCTCCGACAGGTAAGATCTTCCGTCCATCTGTTATGCTTTCTATTGGTGTATCGCCATGACGAACTGATGAGAATAAACAATCTAGTGAGATGAAGAGAGTGAGAGCGAAAGACCGTTGAAAAGAGAGAGGAGGGAACAGAATCAAGACGGAGTTTGTGGTACGGATTCAAAGGAGGTGAGGAGAAGGATTTGAATAGAAATGTGAAGGGGAATCAAAAAAAGGAAAAGAGTATGAGGATGGAATGAAAAGTGAGAAACTGCGGGAATTCGGTGGAAGAGAGGTGCGTTGTGGATGAAAGATTAAGGGAAAATATCACATTTTCGTAGAGAAGCTTGGACGTCACTTGTGTTTAACCCTAACACTATATGAAGATGACTGGGAATTGGATAATTTGGTGTTGTTAATAGACTGGATAAGAAACGTCGGGCCTAGCTTCATGCATTTTTGTTGAAGCCCAGCCACTTCTACTTTTGGCACGCTAAGGCTGAACAAAAATCCCTTGGGCTTCGCTGGCCATCTTTCCTTCAAGCCCATGATTTTTCTGTAAAAGGACTTGAAATTGAATAAAAAACAGCTATTGAAAAAACTCATTATGGGCTTGTTGTTTGGGCTTAGCACTCAGACTCCATTATTGTGCTACACCACCTGGATTACAACTTTGCACCCTATTGAAATTTGTTTTGCTATGCTAGTTTCAATTGAAATTTTGATTAATTATAATTTTGGTTAATTATGGTGATTGAATTTTGGGGACATTGGTAAATAAAAAGATATTTAAATGAAGATTTCGCGAAGCTCTAAAGCTAGTCAAAAGCATAATCTTCATCAAGGAAATTCAAGGAAGTTTTATGTAGAGTTTTCTTATCGCTTGCATGATTTTGAAGAGGCAATGGACATTCTCTGTTTGGTATCATTGAAACTTTATTTTATTCTTTATTTCCGCACTTTATCTCACTTCTATACCTCTTTTCTAGATATCATGAGAAGTGTGGCTTTACTGCATTTTGATACCATGAGAAGTAGGGTAGAGATGTATGAGGGGGGTCTCCCTTGATGATCATGTCAGGAACCCCACTGGTTTATTTAAAGACCCGTTTAGGGAAATTCCACATTGTGTGCATTCTGTTTGCTAGTTGTATGTGGTTTGTTTAAAACCCTACCTTTGAGTAGGTATTCTGCAGGTGTGTTTATATTTGTGCCCGCACTATTCCTCATCCCATATTGAAGTCCTCAAAAGGAGGCGAGTAAGGAGGGTTAGCAATCAACCCCTGCAACTTCGTCTGTGTCATCCTTAGCTCGTGACGCACCATGAAGCTTTGGAGTTGTACCAGCTCTTGTGTATCAAGTCATCAAGTGGGTAAGGTTTCTGCAATCGAACCCTCACGCTTTGTCAGGAGTTCGCATTGGCCGATGCTGATACTCCGTGATTGTTCATATTGCCTTCTATTGCCTACCTCGATCTCTTATATCTTGGTTAGGTGTTCAGTCGCTTTGAACATCACATTTTTGTTTCTTCATCTTACTCCCGCTTGTTTATCTCGGGTGATACGCTCCCCTTGGCTAAAGCACTTCTCTTATTTTTCTTACTATTTTATGTGTGTGCTTCTTCAAGCTTATTTGCTTTATCCTAGTACATACCATGTTCCCTTAGGATTTGCTTGCTCCGTTCGGATGCAAGTTAGACCTTAGGTTGTAAACCATGCATGCTAACATTAGGTAGACATTTACATTTTATTAATCCTTGACATAGGGCTACCATTGTATGATAACATTAGGTTAGAAATAGGCTAGTCTCCCTTAGACTCTTTTCTTCCTTTTGCATATGCATCTAAAACTAAAAGCTTTTCTTTAGCAAATCATAAAATATGCCAATAACACTTAAACCCTTTTTCAAGGTGACAAAAATACAAACCAACTCAAACCCTTTTTCCACGCTCAAGAACCTTTTATCTAAAACCCTTTTCAGGTAAGGACTTGATTAATTTAATTTGTGTCAACGCATAAGTCTCCAAAGGTCGAGCTGCGACAGAAGGCGGAATTAACATTATCCATAAAAAACACAAAACAAACAAAAACATGTGAGCCGAACTACGGTAACTCTGATTCCTCAAAAAGGATACGTAGGCATTGGGGTAGGGCCCAAGCTAGTACAACTTTATTTTCCCTACATTCTTTTCTCCTTTATTTTACATGCATTCTCCCTTTAGCAGTAATAAACAGTAAGCATAGTTTAAACACACCCATAAGATAGATAACAAGAGTGGATACCGTAGAGTACTATGGGCGTGTGAGGTGCTAATACCTTCCCCTCGCGTAACAGAATCCCTTACCCGATCTCTCAGTCACAAGACTGTGACTTCTCCCTTCTCAGGTTTTCTCGATGTTTACCTTTCCCTCCATGTGGGATAAAAGATGTTCATTGGCGACTTCATTGTTTGATGATTTTCAGCCGGTTATTTCAACAGTTAACCTCAAGATCAAATTGCTGAAACCTAGACCCGACCAGATAACAGTTTGAGTTTTTGAAACTTGGACCCGACCAGATAACAGCAAATCTAAATTCTTAGTTACTAAAGCATGGACCTGACGAGATAATAGTTTAACATTTCCAATTGCTGAAACCTGGACCCGACCAGATAACAGTTTGAGTGACTGAAAACTGGACCCGACCAGATAACAGTCGATCTCAATACCAAGTTACTAAATCCTGGACCCGACCAGATATTAGTTTAACTTCTCCAATCATTTTCGAAGCCTGGACCCGACCAGATATTAGCTTAACTTTTTCAAATCACTAACGAAACTCCTTCTCCCCCCAGTAGAGTTTGTTGTTATCCCGGTGATTTGCTGTAAAGCCTGGGATCTAACCAGATAACAGTCAACTTCTTTACCCCTAACAAGTTGTTGTGAAGCTTGGAAACTGACAAGATAACATCTAAACTTTCTTTCTCTTCAATCAACAGATAACTCCCCAATAGAGCGAAGGACGACTAAAAATCCTAAAGCTCTTTTCCCCAAGTAGAAGCCAATATTCCCCAGCAGAGTTCTCCTCAAACAATAGAACAGGAATCCCCAGCGAAAATATCCTAAAACAAGGTCTGAAGAGGAGCATACTCTTCATCCCCAGTAGCAGTTCGGGATTTCATTTCCCAAGGCTCACCAGCATTTGTCAAGGATTTATTTTCCCATACAAAGACACACTTCAATAACATTTCACATTTCATACGTCATAGCATATGCATACGAAACGCATATAGCACAATCTCATTTATTTTGAGAACACCATTACACAATGCATTTCATACATCATGACATTGCATGCAGCTAACTCTTTACCTTTTCAGGAAAGATCAATCGACTAATAATTATTATCAGCAATATTTTAAGAGGTCCAAGATTAGTTCCTGAAACAAGACAGAGTAACTACCTACGTGACAAGATGCAGCTTCACACGGGCTCATCATGAAGAAATATTACACGGGTTCCTTATGACTTCCAAATGCAGCTTTACACGGGCTCATCATGAAGTAATATTGCATGGATTCCTTCCCATCCTGAAGTGCAACTTTACACGGGCTCATCCTGAAGAAATCTTACATGGATTTCTTCTCAAAATTTCCAGATACAGCTTTACACGGGCTCATCCTGAAGCAATCTTACATGAATTCCTTCTCAAAATTTCCAGATGCAGCTTCACACGGGCTCATCATGAGGCAATCTTACACGGGTTCCTTCTAATTTCCAGATGCAGCTTCACACGGGCTCATCATGAAGCAATCTTACACATGTTCCTTCTTACTTCCAAATGCAGCTTTACACGGGCTCATCATGAAGTAATCTTACATGGATTCCTTCCCATCCTGAAGTGCAGCTTTACACGGGCTCATCCTGAAGCAATCTTACACGGATTCCTTCTCAAAATTTCCAGATGTAGCTTTACACGGGCTTATCCTGAAACAATCTTACACGAATTCATTCTCAAAATTTCTAGATGCAGCTTCACACGGGCTCATCATGATGCAATCTTACACGGGTTCCTTCTAATTTTCAGATGCAGCTTCACACAGGCTCATCATGAAGCAATCTTACACGGGTTCCTTCTGACTTCCAAATGCAGCTTTACACGGGTTCATCATGAAGCAATCTTACACGGGTTCCTTATAATTTCCAGATGCAGCTTCACATTGGCTCATCATGAAGTAATCTTACACGGGTTCCTTCTAACTTCTAAATGCAGCTTTACACGAGCTCATCATGAAGCAATCTTACACGAATTCCTTCCCATCCTAAAGTGCAACTTTACACGGGCTCATCCTGAAGAAATCTTACATGGATTTCTTCTCAAAATTTCCAGATACAGCTTTACACGGGCTCATCCTGAAGCAATCTTACACGAATTCCTTCTCAAAATTTCCAGATGCAGCTTCACACGGGCTCATCATGAGGCAATCTTACACGGGTTCCTTCTAATTTCCAGATGCAGCTTCACACGGGCTCATCATGAAGCAATCTTACACATGTTCCTTCTTACTTCCAAATGCAGCTTTACACGGGCTCATCATGAAGTAATCTTACATGGATTCCTTCCCATCCTGAAGTGCAGCTTTACACGGGCTCATCCTGAAGCAATCTTACACGGATTCCTTCTCAAAATTTCCAGATGTAGCTTTACACGGGCTTATCCTGAAACAATCTTACACGAATTCATTCTCAAAATTTCTAGATGCAGCTTCACACGGGCTCATCATGATGCAATCTTACACGGGTTCCTTCTAATTTTCAGATGCAGCTTCACACAGGCTCATCATGAAGCAATCTTACACGGGTTCCTTCTGACTTCCAAATGCAGCTTTACACGGGTTCATCATGAAGCAATCTTACACGGGTTCCTTATAATTTCCAGATGCAGCTTCACATTGGCTCATCATGAAGTAATCTTACACGGGTTCCTTCTAACTTCTAAATGCAGCTTTACACGAGCTCATCATGAAGCAATCTTACACGAATTCCTTCCCATCCTAAAGTGCAGCTTTACACGGGCTCATCCTGAAGCAATCTTACACAGATTCCTTCTCAAAATTTCCAGATGCAGCTTCACACGGGCTCATCATGAGGCAACCTTACACGGGTTCCTTCTAATTTCCAGATGCAGTTTCACACGGGCTCATCATAAAGCAATATTACACAGATTCCTTCTCATATAGTTCCAGATGAAGTTTCAAATGGACTCATCCTGAAACAGTCTACCTAGGTTCCTTCTCATATAGTTCCAGATGAAGTTTCACACAGAATCATCCTGAAACAGCCCTACCCAGGTGTGATACGGTGGGAGAACTGACTTGAGGTTTTGTGTTTGTGTTCGCAAATGTTTCGGTTTAGCAAGAGTCGCCACCGACTTTTATTTTATCCAAAAGGAAAGGTAAAAAGCACAAGAAAGACCTTTGAGATGTTTTCTTGAGTTTGGGGGTAGATTATGAAAAGGGGAGGTGCTAGCACCCTTTTCATTCATGGTTTTCCATGGGCTGTTAGTTACTTGTTTAGATCACTTGCTTTGCTTTTCCAATTGTTTGAAATGGTGCTTTGTGTGGTTTTGAAAGTTTTGAAAAGAGGCCATCGTTTTGGCAATCTTTGTAATGATTCTTGTTTGTAAGAATGTATACGAAGATGTTTGTCTTTTGAAAAATGTTTCAAGGTTTGAAAGTTTGTTTGGAAATGTTTTGAAATTGTGTGTGTTTGTTTGAAAATACCAAGGATGGTTTGCAAATTGATCAAGTAACTAGAAACATTCTACCTACTCAAAAGTCTTTCCTACACATTTTTATTCCTTTGACATTGTTGATTTACCATTGCATTTGGTAATCAACCTTATATTTGGATGTTAAACGGGACGGGCGTGGGTCATCGTATGATCATGATAACAATAGTTCCAAGTATCTTTAGCAAGTTTTGAGGGACTAAGATCATTTGTTTTTAGGAAACCAAGATAGCGTCATCGAGGGACTATGATTTTTTTGTTTTGTTTGATTTTTCCAAGATACCTAGCATGCATACCATGGCAATTTTAAGGCAACAAAGTGGATGAAACCCTAGAGGTGCTTATGTGCAAAGTGTTGTCATATTTCATGCATTTTTGTCTTGTGTTAAGTCATGCTATTTGTTTGATTTTTGGTCTTTGCATACAAAACCCTAGTTTACTATCATGGTATATGAAAGCAATAAAATGCATAAAGTAAATCTAGACTATTACAACAATATTATGGGAAGGGGGATACAAGTTTAAATAGGGGGTATTTGCACAAAATAAAACCCTAATTTACTATTACAACCCAATTGAATTTATACAATAAATAAATGAACAATTATTTAAATGTATAATAAAATGTAAATATGCAAGAAATGTTTTTGTATTAATTTTATGTATGAAAAAAAGTAAATTTATTTATGTCTTAAAAATAAGAAAATAAAATGATTATTTTTGAAAGGGTGAAAACCCTAATTTTTGTTTTAAAAGAAAATATTGTTTTTCTAATTATTTATTTGTTCATTTTTGTTTAAGAAAAATAATAACAATATTATGTACAAATATTAAAAGTTAAATATGTATGGAAAATAAATATTTAATGTGTATAATATAATAAAATAAAATATATAGTATTTTTCACAAGTTTATTTAAGAAAATAAAGTATATTAACCTAAAAACTTATTTTTATGTCATAAAAATAATAAAAATAATAAAATAAAATGCAAAAATTTAAGAAAATATTTTTATGATTTTATAATATTCAAAAAATATAAATTATGCAAGAAAATACAAAAAAAATATAAAATAAAAGGTCAGGGGGGTACAAAAAGTAAAAGGGGGTGCAAAAAGAAAAAGGCCCAAGGCGCCCAGGCCCAAGGCAACTTCATCCTTGTCCTTCTGCCAAACGCGCACGTCCTGTGCTTGATTCTGTAACTTGCTATTCTTTGCATAAAATCAAAAACTTGCAACATGAAACTTGTAGCATTTTTAGTCACGATTCCAATGATATAAAAAACATGACCTAACTCTCAATGATCAGAGAGAATTTTAATGGCCCTAATTTCTGACCTAAAGTTTTCAGCATGTTCATCATCCAAATACTCTTAGCTCAGTGAATATAAATGGAATCTATGCATATGTACAGCTCAAGCAACTTAAAGACTACATTTTTGCTTCACAAACCTAAGCCTAAGGATGTCTAAATAGAGAGATAGAAACTTTACAAATACCTTGTTCAGTTGAGTTTGGATATGGCAATGTAGCAACTTTGAGTGAGGCCTGAAGGTCGTGTAAGCTTGCTTGAAGTTCCCTCAACCTTTCCCAATGCTCAGCTTGCCTTGAAGTTGCCTGAAACTCCTTGTAGAAGTCAACCTGCAAACTCAAAAAGTGAAAATGGTGAAGCTCGAAACAGGGGTTACAGTTTCTGGATAAAGGCCTGGATAGCTTAGGTGTGATGTATGGAATGTGTTTGAAGTGGTTCCAAGCAAAACGCACGAGCCAATATGGAAATGGCTTGTGATTTGCAGAGATTGCCCTGTTTTGAGAAAAAATGGTGTTTTTTGTGTTTGAGGGTGTTTGAGAGGTTGTGAAATCGTGTCTTAGGCTTGCAACAATGTTCTGAGCTTAGTTCAAATGATGCTTAGGCTTGCTCTTATCAGATACCCAAGTTATATTGACTTTTGCAAGTTCGATTGTTTTTGAAGAAAAGGTGAAGTGGCAAAGGCAAAGGCTTGTACAGGCTAGCTCAAGGACTGCATAGGGTTGGTGAACTTTGCCCGAAGTTTGTGGATATTGTTTGCATCAAGAGATCAGGTCCATGGCTCAAGAAATACAAAATTGCAAAAAGCATGCTTTATCAAAGTAGCAATGTGAACTTTATGCCATTTTTGGAATAATTCTTTGTGTAATGCTCCATAGCTCAGAACAAAGCCATTTTCCAATGTATTTGCATTCAATTAATGAGTGTAGAAATGATTAAGACCTATAAAACCAAGTACAAGCATGCTTAGAACGGATTTTCAACTTGAACCATTGTGAAAATGCCTTGGACAAGAAGTGATAATTTTCCATTTTCATTTCTTCGGTTCTCCCTAACCATAAATGATCTTGGAGAGTTCTTAGACATTTTGGAAATCTTGTAAAATTCTCTACAATACATATTTGAAATGAAACTTAATATTCCTCTTGGAACTAGGTGAAAAGTTTCCATGAAGTTAGGTCAAAAATCTGCCTAAACTAGGGCAAAATTTCACTAAGTTAAAAAGTTTATGGACCCTTATTCACAAAATCATAACTTGAGATCCAAGAATATTTTGGGAAAACTTTGTGAATAAAAGTTGTATATTTTGTTGAGGACTACAACTTTCATTTTGGAAGTTTCCTTTGAATCCAATTGCATCATGGTGAAAAAGTTGGGAAAAGGTGGGAAAAAATAAGAAATTTTCATAAGTTAGAAAAATTCTAAGTTATGAAATTTTTCAAACTTAAACCCTAATTTCCAAATTTAAGTTTCTTGGTGAACAAGTTTCATGTTTTGACACATCTTGATGAAATATGACCCTTGGCACTTGATTTTTGACCAAAAAGTCAAAGTTTGACTTTTTAGTGTACAGTTGATTTTTGATCAGTTGACTGGAAAATTCATCTGTCAATCCTATGCATTTGAGATCTTTTGAACCTTGTGATTAGGTAAAGATGATGCCATTGAGTCCTTGAAACCATGCTTGAACCCAATTTGCCATTGGATAGGTCAAAAATCAGAAATTGCCCTTTCTTAGTCAAAACCCTAAAAATGATCATTTTGCCCTTTTGAAGATTTGATCAAATTTCTTGAGGAGTTGTGGTCCAAACTTGATCAAATGGTTCATATGAGTCTATAATGTTGATATGGATAAAAAATTACGAGGTTTGACTGTAAATTGGCCACAGTTGACTTTTTTTCCAATATAGCTGATGTTTAGGTCAACTGTCCAATTGGCTGGTCAAAAATGTGATTCAGGGCTTGAAACTCTGTATGAGCAATCTTAGAGGTCCAACATGAAGTATGAAAGTCACATGAGGCATTGGAAGTCCAAAAATACTTGTGCAAACTCAAACCCTAATTTCAGGTTATCAGTGCAAGGAGATGTCTTGAGCTGAGCAAACCCTAATCTGGTCTTGAGTCCAAGAAGTCTTGTAAGGAGAATCTTGATAAAATGAGAGGGAAAATTTTAGGGTACAACACCAGGTTCCTTCTCATACATTTCCAGATAAAGTTTCACACAGACTCATCCCAAAGCAGCCCTACACAAGTTCCTTCTCATGAATTTCCAAATACAGTCCCACACGGATTCATCCTGAAGCAGTCTTACACAGATTCCTTCTAATACATTTCCAAATACGGCTTAACGCGGGTTCGTTCCAGCATGTCAGTCAGAATTAAATCGACCAAAGATTTATTTTGATACTTCTCCCATGTACAGTCAAGCTTAGACTTAGTCAAATTTCTATCAACGATCACCTTTAGATGGCATCTATAAGCCCATCTCCAACAAATCTCCATCATCTCTCTAAATGGAATCTATAAAACCATTCCCAATTCAACACATCATCGAGTGCAAATTTCTGGGCACTTTAGTGTTCAATCATCTTTCACCTTCAAGTCACGAAAGGCAGATCTACCAATCTCACTCTTCAGGTTCAAGAATATTGAACAGGGGCAGTTGTTGTACCCCAAAATTTTCCCTCTCAATTTCTCAAAGATTCTCTCACAAAATCTCCATTGCTCAAAATTGCATAAGGTTTGATCGGCTCAAGTCACTTCCTCAACACTGATGGCTCAAAATAAGGTTTGGGTTTGGACAAGTATAATTGGACTTTTAATGCCCCATATAGTTTCCATGGATCATAATAGGCTCTCAAGCATCAGGTCGAAGATGGAACTTCTGAATCCTCGAAAGGAGGAAGAGGAAACTGTTGAAAGGGAAAAGTGGATAAAAAAAGGTGTGTAGCTGCAGATAACCATGTTGAATTCAAAAGCTGGTTCAGGCTGTTCAAACTACATGATTGATCGAAAAGGAGTGGTGGGCAGATTTTGACAAGTCGAAGAAGAGCAAGCTTGCTTCGATTCCCAAGCTTTGACTGGGCAATGGCTTCCTTCAAGCAACTTGCTTTGATCCACCTTTAAACCCTTCGACACACATAGTTTTGACACTATGAATTACAATTTAACAAAAACTTGCTGATAATAGTTCATTGCCAGAAGAAGGTACTGGAAACATAGTCTTTCAAATGAGTAATGGAGGAAAAGTTATGACTAAAGATATGCTCTATGTACCTGGAATAAAGTGCAACTTGCTAAGTGTTGGACAACTAGTCGAAAGAATTTTCTCAGTTGTCATGAAAGATGGAGTTTTGAGATTGTTCGACACCAAGAACAATTTGGTCTTAAAATCTCCGTTGTCGAAAAACAGGACATTTAAGACAATGATCAATTCGACAAAAGTTAAATGATTGAAAAATGTTCAACCACAAGGATAGTTGGTTGTGGAATTTGAAGTTTGGGCATTTGAACTTTTGACAACTTAATCAACTGATTACTCAAGATATGGTTACTGGTATTCCAAGTCTTGAGATGCCTGAAAAAACTTTGTGAAGTTTTTTTAGTAGGAAAGAAATCTAGAAATTCTTTCGTTTCGACTATGCCAATGAGATCATCTTGCATACTCAAAGTGGTACATTCAGATGAATATGGTCCATTCGAAGAACATACAATTGGTGGAAACAAATATTGTTTTATCTGTTGATGATTTTAGTCAAAAATGGTGGATCTATGTGATCAAAATGAAAGGATGGAGTATTCAACATCTTCAAGATGCTTGTCAAAAACTAGAGTAAAAAAAGATCAATGTTCTACAGAGATTCAAGATCTTTGTAGAAGGAATCAACTTGAAGACAAAATTTTGAAGAACATTAATCAAATCCATAGGCCATGCTACATGATCTTGCTTTGCAGGCCTCAATGCTTGTGTTTCACTCCATAATTAATTGTTTACACAATGAATTAAGCTCTTACCCAAGTATTTAAAGTATTGTCCAAGCCAATTTTCCCTTAATGGCACAAAGTTACCATTGCCATTTTAGAAAAGCAAGCTTTATGCAAATTGTCAATGCATTGAGCCTTGTGACCTTTATCTCTGATTGCAAGCAATATCAAAAGCATGAATCAAGTCTCCTGCACCCAACAAATATCAGGCCATGCTTGTACTTGAACTTTGGAACCATGAAAATCCATTCAACTTGATTTTTTTCATTGTCAACTAAACCATAACATGTTATCTCAAGATTCTGGTTACTACAAGATGTCAAACCTATTCCCTATAAATAGAGACATTATTTGCAACATAAAGAGAAGAGATTACCAGCCTTAGAACACTCCCAAAACTCTCAAAAACTCAGAACCTGCACACAAGCACAAAACTTGGCACATTCTAACTTTACATACAAAATCTCAAATCCCTTTGTGCGTTTTTTGGCCTTTCGATTAACTAAGCTTCCATATACCACATGGGAACTATCTCGGCCCTTAAACCACTTTTGTAACTCCTCCTTCCTCATCCACCATTTTCAAAAATCCACAATTACAGCTTGACTTGTCCAGAACAGTTGGGCAAGCTACAAGAAATTCTAACAATTGGAATAGTTTCAGGGAAGTCCATGCAAGCTTAATCCATCATCAAACCATTTTTGGAAGTCGTGTAAAAGTCATTCAAATTTCACTCCAAGAGGTAAGTTTTTCAAACTTGGAACTCTTCATCCAAGCATCATTTGTATATACATTGTAAAAAAAGATGTAGATATCATGTCTAGGAAGCTGACCATGTCCATAGTTTTGATTATCTTTGCTTGTACATTGAGAATTTCTTTTCTAATCAGATAGATTTTAGTTTTAGTACTGAACAAAATTCATGCTAACCTTCGACCCATAACTTTTGAAAATTATGTGGTTAGATTCGTATTCAAATTTTAGGCAGGTTTGATATTTACATTTTTCAATTTGGCTGAGAAATGAAGCTTTTAGAATCTTGACAATGGAGTTATCATGGCCTGCACGCACAAGGAAGAAGAAGCTGGGCATTTCAAACATTCAAAAACGAGTTCATTTTATATTTAATTAAAGTTATCTTATGAATGGATGAAACAGATCACCCAAGTGGTACAAACAGCACGCGCTAAAGCCTTGCCATGTAGAAGGTCCTCGGTTCGAGCCCCAATGAGACCTTTTGTCATTTTTCAAAATTTTCTCACCCTTTTTTGTTTGCAGGAAGCGCACCTGGACCTCCATTGACTGGGCCTTGACATTTCCATTTTCTGAACCCCCTGACGTTAATGTTATATCTTTATCTCATTTTCTTTACTTTATTATTGTTATTATTATTTTTATTAATCAAAAACACCAAAATAAATTTAAATTATTTAGTTTATTTTTATTTAACTTCTTACAATGAAAAAGACCAAAAATATTTTCCTATTTATTTTCTTTTCTTTAACTTAATCTTAATTTTTCTTTAGTTTAATTAAATTTCCTTTTAGTTAAATAGGCCAAAATCTTTCTTTAACAAAATCAAAACAAATTCATTTTCTTTTCATTCATGTCTTGTACATTATATTCATTTCAATTCTTGTACATTATTCAAGTTTCAATATGGTTGTAATAGATAATTAGGTTTAAATTCTTGCAATCCCCGTTTGTAAATTTGTACACCCCATCCCAAAAATGGTTGTAATTAGGGTTCCACAATTTACCACTTTCATATAAATGCTAGTAATTAGGGTTTGTATGGAAAGATAAAAGCAATGCTTAGAGAACCTTAATTTAAGATAAACCAAGCATGAAAAAATAAACACTTGCATACCTACACCTTTAGGGTTAACTCCACTTGTTTCCTTGAGAAAATAGTCATAATATGCATGTGAGACATCTTAGAAAAAATAATCAAAAATACAAGATCATAGTCCCTCGATGACGTTTCGAATGTTGCCTTCAAATGATCTTAGTCCCTCAAGAGAAATGCTAAGATATATCAAAACATTGATATTCATGACCATACAATAACCCACACTCGTCCCTTTACATCCAAAGATAAGGCTTCTTACCAATCAATGGTAAGATAGCAATATCAAAGGAAGGAAGAAATGAACAAAAGATTTTTGGGTAGGTAGAACGTTCTTAGTTGCTTTTTCACAATCCATCTTCAAAAAAACAAACATCTTTTTAAACACACCAGACACTTTCAAAAAATGAAATATTTTCAAAATTTTCAACACTTTGTATGCATTCTTATAGAGACGAGAGTCATTACAAAGATTGCTTAAACGAAGGAGCTTTTCAAAAATACTTTCAAAATCCACCACAAACACATTTAAAACCAATCAATTTCAAAAGTGATCTAGCAAGCAACTAAGATCTCATAGATAACTATGGATGAAAAGGGTGCTAACACGTTCCCTTTTCATAACCTACCCCCCGAACTCAAGAAAATATCTCAAAGGCCTTTCTTATTCTTTTCACCCTTTCCTTATTAGATAAAAGAAAAGTCTGTGGCGAATCTTGCTATCCGCAATAATTACAATCAGACGCAAAACAACCAAGTCAATTCTTCAACCATATTACAGATAGCTATCAACAAAGTGTTGATAAATTATGGTGCTACGGTAAATATTATGTCGCATCACCTGCTGAAGAAAGTCATAAAATATGACACTGATATAAGATCTCACAACGTGGTCTTATCAGACTACGGGGGTAAAACTGGAGGCACCATGGGTGTAATCCAAGTAGACATAACTGTCGGCACCATTACCAGGCCGACTATATTTATGGTAATCAATGCCAAACCAAGCAACAACCTTCTGGTGGTAAGAGAATGGCTACATGGCGTAGGGGTTGTGCCATCTTCTATGCACTAGCGTCTGGTGATATGGAGGGAAGATGGAATAGTAGAAAATATCGAAGTGGATCAAGGGTATTTCATGGCCGATGTGAATAATGTTGGCAAAACGCAATTTGAGATAAAGTTAGCTAACATCTCTCCTTGCAACCCAGCTGAAGATGTTTATCCTAATTTGGATGAGGCATTTGTTTCTTTGAAGTTACATGAGACTCATGGTTTCATTTGGGATGTAGAGCCCTTAGAAGAAACATATTATAGAGAAATCCGGTCGACAAGTTGGGGAGACATCACAGATGATGATGTCTCAACTAGAAGCTCTAAATGAGATTTCGGCATATATTGTCGAAAACAAGTTGAATTCGGCTTTAGAAGCTAAAGAAGATATGGCTATTAAAGCCAACAAATCTCAAATACCAAGAGAGGGAATCATTTTGGCTATTGAGCCAAAACCACCAGACAAGCCAAAAATGGTTGAGAAAAGCATCGACAAGCAGCGTCTGGACTGTATTTATAACAATGAACCCCTAGGTTTCGAGAAGGATCTAATGGCGCCAGAAAAGATGCAGCCATCGGACCCTTTAGAAGAAGTGAATCTTGGCAAAGATGGTGATAAAAGACCAACATATATCAGCGCCAATATCGACAAAGAGCTGAAGTCTGAGGTAATATCTTTACTTAAAGAATTTAAAGATTGTTTTGTTTGGGACTATAATGAAATGCATGGTTTAAGCAGGGACTTGGTAGAGTTAAGACTGCCAATAAAAACTAGAAAAAAGCCAGTAAAGCAAACTCGTAGGCATTTCGCCCCAACCATAATGTCAAAAATAAAAGAGGAGATATAAAGACTCATCAAAAGAAAGTTCATAAGAACTGTAAGGTATGTCGACTGGTTATAAAATATAGTGCCCGTAATTATAAAAATGGAACTTTAAGAGTATGCATTGATTTTAGAGATTTAAATGTTGTTACTCCTAGAGATGAATATGCCATGCTTGTAGCAGAAATGTTAGTCGACTCTGCTGTTGGTTTTGAATATTTAAGTATGCTTGATGGTTATTCTGGGTATAACCAAATTTTTATTGCAGACGAAGATGTGTCGAAAATGGCGTTTCGCTGTCCAGGAGCCTTGGGTACCTATGAATGGGTTGTCATGCCATTCGGCCTGAAGAATGCCAGAGCGACGTACCAAAGGGAAATGAATTCAATGTTTCATGATTTTTATTGAAGATTTTATGCAAGTATACATTGATGACATTGTGATAAAATTGAATAGTAGTCCAAATCATGAAAACATCTTCGAAAGGCCTTTGAGAGAATGAGAAAATATGTGTTAAAAATGAATCCATTAAAATGTGCTTTTTGTGTGCAAGCAGATGACTTCCTTGGCTTTGTGGTGCAAAAAAATGGAATTGAAGTAAATCAAAGTAAAACCAAAGCCATTATGGATGTGAAGCCTCCATCTACCAAAAAGGAGCTTCAGTCATTGTTGGGCAAAATAAATTTCCTTAGAAGATTCATATCCAACTTAAGTGGTAAAATTAAAGCATTTTCACCATTACTTCGACTGAAGAATGAGGAGTTTGTCTAGAAGGAAGAACATCAAGATGCTTTCAACAAAATCAAAGAGTACTTGATGAAGCCTCCAATATTAGCACCTTCTGCTAGAGATAGGCCAATGAGGTTATATATCTCAACGTCAGAATCGACTATAGGAAGCATGTTAGTCCAAGAGGACAAAAAAGTGTCGAAAGACCTATATATTATCTTAGTTGAATGCTTAATGACCCTGAAACTAGGTATAGTGATATAGAAAAACTATGCATACGCTTGTACTTCTCTTGTATCAAATTAAAGCAATATATCCAACCAGTAGATGTGTACGTGTCTTCTCATTTTGATATTATCAAACATATGTTGTCCAAACCAATTCTACATAGTCGAATTGGTAAATGGGCTCTAGCATTGACTGAGTATTCTCTGACATATATGCCTTTGAAAGCAATGAAAGGGAAAATAGTGGCTGATTTCCTTGTCGACCATTCAATGGTCGGAATTCCCCAGAGTTATTTGGAAATAAGGCCATGGAAGTTATATTTCGATGGCTCTAGCCATAAAAATGGAGTTGGTATAGGAGGAATTATAATTTCTCCAAATGGAATTCCAGCATAATTCAAGTAGAAAATTGACGGTGTGTGTACAAATAATGAAGCAGAATATGAGTCTTTGATAACAGGACTTGAACTTCTGCTAGAATTAGGGGAAAGGAATATCAAAATTATGGGAGATTCTGAACTGGTAATTAAACAAGTATCGAAAGAATATAAATGTGTTCAGGAAAACTTAATCATGTATTTCATGATCACCGTCAGATTGCTTAAACCGTTTGAACAAGTGAGTATTCAACACATACCCCGACGGGAGAATCAAGAAAATAATGATCTAGCACAAGAAGCTTCAAGATATAAGGTTTTGAAAGACTAAAATGAAGAACCAATTCAAGTAAGGAAGAAGGTGAGAGCAACTTTGTTGTTGCCTTCACACTTGTCGATTATAAAATTAGGGGCCGTGGATTCCGAAAATTTTGAGATCCTGACCATTGATAATTTGTTAGGAAATGATTGGCGAAAGCCACTGGTCGACTATCTACGATCCCCTACGAGTTTGAAAGATCATAAAATCAAATATCATGCTCTCAGTTACGTCTTGATAGCGAATGAGTTATTCAAAAAGACAGCTGAAGGAGTGTTGCTTAAATTCCTTGGAGAAATTAAGGCATATATAATTGTGTTGAATGTGCATAGTGGAGTTTATGATGCGCATGGTGCGTATGAATGTATATTGGCCATCAATGTTGAAAGATTGCGTTGAGTTTTCTAAAGGTTGCCAAGAACTCCAATTGCAGGGGGGCATACAACATGTTCCTGCAAGTGAATTGCATGCAGTGATAAAACTTTATCCTTTTAGAGGATGGGCATTGGATGTGATTGGAGAAATAAGACCAGCTTCATCAAAACAACAAAAGTATATTTTAGTCGGCATTGATTATTTTACAAAATGGTTCAAAGCCATAGCTTCGGTGAATTTTGACCAAAAAGTTGTTATAGACTTTATCAAAAATCACATCATGTGTCGGTTTGGGATTCCAGAGACAATTACAACCGACCAAGGGTCAGTCTTTACTAGACAAAAAATGCAATATTTCACAAAAGAAGTTGAGATTAAACTGTTAACTGATAACGAGAAATCGTATCATATAATTACTATGCTTTTTACCGATTTTTATAATACATTGAGTCGTCTAACTCCCGATTATTCCGAGTTTTTGTGTCTTTTCACAGGTACAACATTTGTCAACTCAAATCAATGAAAAAGGACCACATGAAGGAAGTTAAACAAGAAACAGAAGAGAAGGAACCAAATATGCAAAGTCTGTAGATTTTGTAACAGCGACGACCGTCACACCCTGTGACGATCGTAACGCCTCCCCAACTAGAAAGAACGCTCGTCACACATCATTGACGAGCGTAATGCGCTATTTAAGCGCATTACGACCGTCACCCCCTTGTGACGACCGTCACCCCCCTTGTGACGACCGTCACACGCTTGTGACGACCGTCACACGCTTAAAGGCAACTTATGAATTAGTGGAGACGTGGGCAACATTGAGGACAGTTTTTCTCCTCCTATATTTCCTCCACTCAGTAACCATGCATCCGGGTCTTACTCCACTCAAGCCTTTTCCAAGATTTTCTCAACTGCAATATTTTCTTCTATATATATGTGGTAGTTCAACGAATGATGGGAGGAAATTTTATCCAGAGCCAAATTTCCATTTTCCTGCAATTATTCTATTTTCTTGCTTTTGAACCTTTTCTACACCTACTGTAATTTTTATTTCCAGCATTAGTTTTAGAGTGTTAATTCTTCATCTAAGAATTAACACGATTATTGATTTTGATTGAATTGCAAGGAATTTGTAAGCATCCAAGATTACCATAGCAACATTATTTCCAGTTTTTTTTATGCAATTGATATTTATTTACTCTTGTACTATGTCATTTATTTTTATGGATTATATTTTAAATTGCATAGTTACTAAATATATTATGTCCGGCTAGATTAATTGTACCGGTATATGACTCCTAAGTACCGAAAGAATTCAGTGATAACTTGGCTAAAAACATTTACAAATAATTTATGGTTTCCAATTTCCATGTTTAATTTAACTACCCTTGTCACGAGAGTGAGAGGATAATTAACACGATTTTGCCACGAGAGTGGGAAATTAATTAAGGCAAGAACCTGCATACGAGAGCTGGGGTTCGACCCAGATAGTGGTAACGAAACATTAATTTTTAAATACATGAGAGTGTTTTAAAAAATTAATTAAACTCAAATTGTTTTCAAAAAGTGTTATTAAATTTAAAGTGCATCCACTAGGTTTAGTAGCATGACTTATTTCATGAACACGAAAGTGTATGTCTCAGGTTTTTAAACAATTCGTTTTTACCGAAATACTATATATGCCAAGCGATTCACCGAATTCCCGAAGTCCAACTATCACATACCGGTATAGCTATTACTATTATTTTTAATTAAACTATTTCCCCCCTAAAACCAAATATTCATCGCTTAGTTAAACAATTGTAGCATTAGATCGTATGCGATTAATCCTCAGTCTCTGTGGGTTCGATAATCATTTAAAACTAGAACGACTAAACTATATACTTGCAGTTAGTATCCCAATAGACTTATAAAGTCCCGATCAAGTTTTTGGCGCCGTTGCCGGGGACTGATTAGTCAATTAAGTACGAATATTCTGTTGCGCGTTTAGACTAGGCAACAGAAACCCTCTTTCGATTTTTATGCCAAATACTCACTCCCGAAGCGAGCCTTTGCATCTACAAATCGTGTCCCAATTACTATGTATCACCCAAAAAATTTCTACAACTCCCACTCCGAGTATTTCGAGGAATCACAAGAATCCCATAAATCCGACCTCGAAATACTATTGGAGAATTCCAATGCGTCACAGACTCATTCTCACCCAAATTACCTTTCCAACCACCAATCCCAACGTTTTAAGGAATCGCAAGAATATTATAATTCCAACCAAACTTATCCTCAACCAAATTTCCCCTACAATCACTACACCCAATATTTCGAGGAGACGCAAGAACCCTATAAATCTGACCTCGAAATGTTAATGGAAAATTTTAATGAAATATCAATGATGACAAAGCGCTTTGTGGAAACACAAAATGCGACTCTAACTCACTTTGAAGAATCAAAAGAATCACATGATTTCAACTTCGAAACATCAATGGAGGATTCCAATATGATGCTAATTCACTCTAGGTTAGAATCTCTGATAGAGCACTTTGTAGAGACACAAACTGTCCAGAACGAAGAGTTTAGAAAACAAAGTCTTCAAAACAGTGAAAACCTTAGGCAACTGACCACTGTGGTTGAGTTGCTCGCGACTCACAACATAGCCTTAGAGACTCAAATCTCCCAGATTGAACAAAACCCTCTAAGACCCTTCCCTGAGGAGAAATTGGATGTTGTAACAACCAGTAGTGAAAAACAAGTTGAAAATCCTAAGGAGAGTGATAATGAGGTTGAGGAGAGTGATGATGTGATTGAGGAAAGTTCAGATGAGAAAAGAGTAAAGATTGAGAAAAACCCTCCAACACCATCTAAAAGGGAGGTTGTAGAAGAGGTAGAGAAGGGAGAACCTATTGTTATGCCTCATCCCTATACCCCACCGTTTCCTTTCTCGAAAATTTTTATGGAAGCTCAGATAGACTCCCAATCTAAAACATATGTAGAGGTATTGGAAAATATCCATACTAATGCACCCTTGTTGGAAGTCTTGCATAAAAAGAGAAAATTAGAGGACCGTGAAACTAGGGATATAATTACTGTTAAGAAGGTAAGGTTAACCTTTGAGGTGGTGGATGAAATCACTAAGCCCAAACTTGAAAATAGGATACTTAGGATAGATCCAGAACCACCACCACAAGTTCAAAAGAATGAACCACCCCACAAAAGAAAGAAAAGAAAAGGTGAGGGATATGTGAGATGGCTTGATAAGTGGCTGTGATACGGTGGGAGAACTGACTAGAGGTTTGCGTTTGTATTCGCAAATGTTGCGGTTAGCAAGAGTCGCCACCGACTTTTTATTTTATCCTAAGGAAAGGTTAAAAAGCACAGCAAAAACCTTTTGAGATGTTTTCTTGGGTTCGGGGAGTAGATTATAGAAAGGGAAGGTATTAGCACCCTTTCTATCCATGGTTATCCATGGGCTCTTAGTTACTTGCTTAGATCACTTGCCTTTTGTTTTCAATTGTTTTAAATGGTGCTTTGTGTGTGGGTCTTGAAAATGTTTTGAAAAGATGCCAATGTGGTGGCAACCTTTGTAATGATCCATGTGGGGATGTATACAAAGATGTATGTCTTTTGAAAAGGTTTTCATTTTGTTTTTGAAAGTTGTTTTGAAAGTGTAGTGATGTGTGATTTTGAAATTAGGCAAGTGTTTTGTTTTGCAAGTTTGATTCAAGTAACTAAGAGGTTATCTACTCCTAAATTTCTCAAAAGATCATTGCTATACTTTAACCCTTTTAACAAGTTTGCTCCACCATTGTATTTGGTGGGCAACCTTGTGTTAGGATGTGAAAGGGACAGGCGCGGGTCATCGTTTTAGACCATAATTGCAACGGCGTTAAATGTCTTTGAGCAATTTCTTTAAGGGACTTGATCATTTGTTTTTGTTTGTTTTGAAAAGTTTTGTCGAGGGACTATGATCATTCAAATTGTTTGCTTTGCCCAAAGAAGTTCAACATGCAATATGGCCCATTTATTTGAAGGCAACAAGTGGAATACTCTAGGGGGTGCAAGTGTGATTTGTGTGTCCATTTTCATGCTTGTTTATCTTGTATTAGGTCAAACTATTTTTTATCGTTTTTTCGCATACAAACCCTAATTCTAACATGTTATCATTAGAAAACAATAAAGTGCGAAATTAAAATTACTAAGCTATTACAAAACCAAATATGGGAAGGGGGGTACAAATGTTCAAATGGGGATATTGACAAGAATTTAAATCTAAATTATTACATCATTTTGAATATTTGCAAGGTAAATAAATTGCATAATTAAATGGAAATTAAATAAATATGTGAAATGCAAAAAGAAAGTTTTTATGTGTATGAGAAAATATTATTCATGTAAAAGAGAAAGGAAAATAAAAATGTATTATTTTTTTGGAGTATTTTGAATTTAGGGCAAAAACCCTAATTTTAAAGAAAAGGTATTATTATCTAATTTAATACAACTATTTATTTATTATTTATAAAAATAATGTAATAATGAAGTATATTGTGAAAAAAAGTATTTTTGTATCAAATATTAATAAAAATGAAAAATTCAAGTATTCTTACATTTTAGCTTAAATGTATTAATAAACATATATATATATATATATATATATATATATATATATATATATATATATATATATATATATATATATATATATATATATATATATATATATATATATATATATATATATATATATATATATATATATATATATATATATATATATATATATATATATATATATATATATATATATATATATATATATATATATATATATATATATATATATATATATATATATATATATATATATATATATATATATATATATATATATATATATATATATATATATATATATATATATATATATATATATATATATATATATATATATATTAAACCCTAAATATGTATTATACACAAAATAAATATTTATTTAATATTTTAATAAAATAAATAAAAGAGTATTTTTTTTTGTGTGAAATATTTTCAGAAAGTAAATAAAAATAAAAATTGTATTTACATTATTTTTATATTTATTCTAATAATAGTATATATATACTTATGTACAAACAAAGAAAATAAACAAATAAATATGCAATAAATGCAAAAAATGATGAAAAAAATATTTTTAATTTTCTAATGTCATGAGAAAAAATAAACAAAGTCAACCAAAAAAGAAAAAGTCAAAAAGAGTAAAAAATGAAGCAAATGGGCTCAGGGGGTGTAAACATGGAAATGGGGTGTGAAAAGAAAATAAATCCAGGCCCAGCCCAGACCACTTCTTCTTCAACCTCTGTACCACCTCCTTCAAGCAAAACACGCGTTTTTTATCTCTGGATTCCTGGACTTTCAAGCAAAACTCATAACATGAAAAGTGTAGAGCATTAAGAGACGGTTTCAACCATATAAAGAACATGACCTATCTCTCTAAGATGAGGGAGAATTTCTCCTCCCCCCATTTCTGACCTAACTTTTCATCAATGTTCAGACATGAAATTCTCTAAGCACACGAAATATAAATGAAATCTAAACATATGAGCATGTTCAGGGCTATGATTGTGACATGTTTTCTTCAAAAATCTAAAGCTAACAATGCCTAATAAGGGAGATAGAACTCCATGAATGTACCTGTTCAGTTGGAGTCGAGCTTTGCAATGGAGGATGTTTCAGAGTGAAATGATGACTTGTACAGCTTCCTTGAAGTGTAAGGATGCTTTTCCAATTCCTACTTTGTCTTGAAACTCCCTGAATCGAGCTAGTGAACTCCAACTGCAAAACAGAAAATTAAAAATGGTGAAGTGGCTTGGAGGTGTTACAGGTCTGATTTTAGGACATGGTTAGCTTGTATATGTTGTAGGGAAGGTAGAGGAAAAGGTTTGGATCAAAATGCTCGAAGGGATTGGGAGTTTGCACTCAAACTGCAGGGGTTCCCCTGTTTGAGCAGTTTCAAGGTGATTTGAGATGGAGGGTGCTTTAGATGTTCAGGACTCGTGCCAAAGCTTGGATGTGGTCTATGGAATGTGTTTGATCACTTCTCTCTTCTGTTCCTAAGCTGAGATGAGATATGGCACAAGTTATGGACTTTTCTTCTATCTTAAGCAACAAAAGCAAGTTGGTGGTTTTAGGTTAGTAGGGGGCCTCCTAATGTGCTGCATAAACATCTCTTGATCAGTGTGTTATGCACATAAACTTGTGCCAAGCAGATCTTCCATGTACTTGTTGGATTTCTAATTTGACATAAAGCTAATCTTTTCAAAAATGGAAATTTCACTTTATCTAGTTTAGGATTAATCTTGCATACAATGCTTGCACTCAAAGAACAACACCTTAACACATTGAATATGCATTAAATTATTGAGTATGGAATGGTTCAAGGACCTGTAATCAAGCATAAAGCAAACTGATTTCAAATTGGCAAGATTATGAACATGTCTTGATGAAGAACAAAAAGTGAATTTTTGCCAACTTGTGAAATTCGAATCTCTCAAGTTATGAGGTTGTTTGATGAGTTCTTGGACATTTTGGAAAGCTTGGAATGTGTACTACAATCCATATTTGAAATGAAAATCAAAATTCCAAGTGGAAGGGTATGAAAAGTGGCCTTGAAGTAGGGTAGAAAACCTTGTCAAAATAGGTCAAATTTCACTAAGTTAAAAGATGGTTTAGTGCCCTTATTCAAAAAATTATAACTTGAGATACAAGCTTCAAATGAGAAAACTTTGTGAATCAAAGTTGTAGATTATGCAACAAGCTACAACGTTCATGTTTTGACTTTTGTTTGAATCCAAATGGATCATGGTGAAAAGATGGGGCAAAGTTGGGAAAAAATTAGGGTTTTTCATAACTTAGAAAAATTCTAAGTTATGAAAAATTCCATTTTCAAACCCTAATTTGCATTTTGAGATTTCTTGGTGAACAAGTTTCATGATTTGGCATGTTTTGATGAAAATGAATCTTGACTCTTGATTTTGACCAAAAAGTCAAAGTTTGACTTTTCAGTATACAGTCAAAATTGATCAATTGACTGGGAAATTCAACTGTCAATCTTGTGTATTTGGGATCTTTTGAGCTTGATGAGCATGTCAAGATAATTCCATGGGGTCCTTGAGTCCATATGGGAGCTTGGTTTGCCATTGGTTAGGTCAAACAGTCAAAAATTGCCTTTGTGCAGTCAAAACCTTAAAAATGACCATTTTGCCCTTTTGGTGATCTGATCAAATTTCTTGGAGAATTGTGATCCAAACTTGATCAAATGGTCCATATGAGTTCATAATGTTGATGTGGATCAAATTTCATGAGGTTTGACTGTCAATTGGCCACAGTTGACTTTTTCCCAATACAGCTGATTTCTAGGTCAACTGTCCAATTGCCTGGGCAAAACTTGGAATCAAGACTTGAAACTTGGTATGGGTAAACTTGGGAGTACAATATGAAGCATGAAAGTCATCTTAGGCATTTTAGGTCAAAACATCCTTAGGCAAACACAAACCCTAATTTTGAGTCCACAGTGCAAGGAGGAATCTTGAGCAGAGGAAACCCTAATTGGACCTTGATCTTCAAAGGTCTTGTGATGAGAAAATGTTGGGGAAATGGGAGGGAAAATTTTGGGGTACAACAGTTGCCCCTGTTCAATCTTCTTGAACCTGAAGAGTTAGATTGGCAATTTTGCCTTTCGCGACTCGAGGGTAAAAGGAGATTGGACACTAGAGTGCCCGGAAATTTGCACTCGTATGCTGGAGTCTCAACAATATGGTGTCGGGAATGGGCTTATAGATGCCATTTGGAGAGGTGGTAGATAGGGAGATGGGCTTATGGATGCCATCCGGAGACGTGACAGAACCTTGTCGGGAATGGGCTTATAGATGCCATTTGGAAGTGTCGATCGCCTAAGAGATTCCTTAGCGAGAACTTGTGTATTTGAGGAAGGAGGATGTTTTCCTGGCTTGTTACAGGTGTTTGATCTTCAGTCTCCTTATGCAGATATGCCCTGGCTAGATACAGGTATCGAATCTACAATCGGTTGCTTACAGATGTGCCCTGGCTGGATACAGGAGTCGAATCCGGAAATAGTTGTCAATAGATGTGCCCTGGCTGGATACAGGAATCGAATCTTCGAACTCCTCAGACGTGCCCTGGCTAGATACAGGAATCGAGTCTGGAAACTTGGTCAACAGATATGCCCTGGCTGGATACAGGAATCGAATCTGGAGATGTTGTAGTTGATAGATGTGCCCTGGCCGGATACAGGAATCGAATCTTCGAACTCTTCAGACGTGCCCTGGCTAGATACAGGAATCGAGTCTGGAAACTGATCACTCTCAGATGTGCCCTGGCTAGATACAGGTATCGGATCTGGAATTGTGACAGTTGAAGGTAGTTGTTTTTGGGATTGTCTTTTCCTGAAAAGGCAAAAAACGTAAGTTGTATGCAATGTCATGATGTATGATATGCATGATATCATGATGTTCAACATGAGATAGCGTTGCATGTGTTTCATCATGTATGTAAGCAAGATGTATGAAAATGTGAAATGTTCATGGATGTAATTTCGCCTTAGGAAAATAAATCCTTGACGGTCGACCGGAGAGTTGCTCTGTGGAAGAGATACTTGGCCGAAGTTTTGCTGAGAGGCCTGTTGAGGACTTTAACGATGGATTCCACTGAGGATAATGATGATAAACTCCGCTGGGGAACTCCAAAGATAAACTCTGCTTGGGAATACCAAAGATAGACTTCGCTGGGGACTGAAGGAACTTTGCCGAGAGCGGTCTTCCGTGGTTTTTAGCTGAGGATAACCCAGTTATAAGTCCTTGTGAGGAAATAACTCTAAATAAAACTCGGGAGAGACGTCCGTGCTTCGCAGGGGATAAGCTTGCAGAATCTACTGGGGATGAGCTTTAAGACCTGCCGGGGAATGTTGTGCCTTTTCGGGATCGACTGGGAACCAACTCCGCTTGGGGAAAGTATTGTCGCATCCTGTTTTACTCTGCGGGGAATTGAGATGATTTGGCCACATTCTTCAGTTGAACCTACCTTGGTGCCTTGGCGGACAAAACAACCAGACTGCATTAGACAACTCCACATTGCCCCTGTCTTTGATGTCACCCGTAATTAATCTCTTGTTTTATATGCAAATATTTATGAATCAGCAATTTAATGTCAAATGCATATATCAAAAATGAACATTGGACGTTCTTCGCAAGACAAAACAGAAAAAGGGGAAAACAATGGTAATTTGTATGGACAAGTGAATTTGTATTGATTTAAACTTTGCCTGTGAATAGGCGTTTTTTGTACAAGAGGCTGACATCCTAGTAAGAGGATATCGCCAAATAGTATAGAGTTTACAATTTGAAAAAGGAAACAAAACAGCTATGTGAATAATCCCACTGGGTTCCTAACTCTGCTATCGCCTTTATGTCTTTGAACGTCTCATCGCCTTGCTGCCTAATTGAAGATGAGGCGGATTGGTCGATGCCGAAATCTCGAGCCAGATAGTTGATGCCGAATTCCGGATGCGAAGTGATCCAATGAGACATAGTGTTACGCTTTTATCCCTAACTTTTGCCTGGACCGCCCTTTCGGGTTTTCAGTCCACCGGGATACCCATTTTTGCCTAAGCCGCCCTTTCAGGTTTTCGACTTACCGGGTGTACAGATTTTTATTCATTTCATCCCTTATTTTTTCCTAAACCCTTTTGGTTCGCCGGGAAGCCCTTATTTTTGCCTAGGTATGTCAACCTAGCGGGTCTTTTATTTATGCGTAGTATTTTTTCACTATGTCTGCATTGGCGGGGTGAGGAAGGTCGTCACCATCCATGGTGGTTAGGATCATGGCTCCTCCTGAGAACACACGCTTAACCACAAATGGCCCTTCGTAAGTAGGGGTCCATTTGCCCCGGGGATCACTTTGAGGAAGGATGATGCGTTTGATTACCAGGTCCCCAACTTGATACTCTTGCGGTCTGACTTTCTTGTTAAATGCCCTGATCATCCGTTTTTGATACGTTTGACCATGACAGATAGCAGTGAGCCTCTTTTCGTCAATCAGATTTAACTGATCAAGTCGAGTCTGGATCCAATCATCTTCATTCAAGTCTGCATCCTTCATTATCCAGAGAGAGGGTATCTGGATCTCGATTGGCAAGACTGCCTCCATGCCATAGACCAAGGAGAAGGGAGTTGCCCCGATTGATGTCCTTGCTGAGGTGCGGTACCCATGAAGAGCGAACGGTAACATCTCGTGCCAATCTTTATAGGTCACTGTCATCTTCTGCACAATTTTCTTGATATTCTTATTGGCTGCCTCTACAGCCCCATTCATCTTCGGCCGATAGGGAGAAGAATTGTGGTGCTGTATCTTGAATTGTTCACAGAGTTCAGTGATCATTTTGTTATTGAGATTGGTACCATTATCCGTAATGATTCTTTCTGGGACGCCGTACCGACAGATCAGATTGTGCCGGATGAAACGTGCCACGACGCTCTTGGTTACTGTGGCATAGGAAGCTGCCTCAACCCATTTCGTGAAGTAATCGATCGCCACCAAGATGAAGCGATGCCCATTGGATGTCGTTGGTCGGATCTCACCGATCATATCGATGCCCCACATTGCGAAAGGCCAAGGTGCCGTCAGGACATTCAAAGGAACCGGAGGGATATGCACCTTGTCAGCATAGACCTGGCATTTATGACAAGTTCGGGAGTGTTGGTAACAATCGGCTTCCATTGTGGACCAGAAATATCCTGCCCGAAGGATTTTCTTAGCCATGGTGTGTCCACTGGAATGGGTTCCAAACGTACCTTCATGAAGTTCTATCATGATTTTCTCTGCTTCAGCCTTATCCACACAACGTAGCAGAGTTGAATCATGATTCCGTTTGTAGAGAATGTCGTTGCTGAGGAAGAATTTTGCAGCAAATCTCCTCATGAACTTCTTATCATTGACAGATGCACCTTCAGGGTATTCGTGAACCTCCAAGTACCTCTTTACCTCGTGATACCAGGGTTTTTCAGTCACCTTCTCAGCCTCGAGCTCGCAGCAGTATGCCGGTTCATCCAACTTCCAGATTATGATTCGGGGAGCCTCATTGTCCCATTTAACTTTGAACATTGAAGACATCGTGGCTAGTGCGTCCGCTAGCTGATTCTCCTCTCTGGGGAAATGCTCAAAAGTTATCTCTTCAAAGTGAGGGAGTAAGGTCGATACATACTCCTTGTAAGGAATAAGATTCGGGTGTTTCGTATCCCACTCGCCTTTGATCTGATTGATCACGAGAGCGGAATCTCCGAAGACACTTAGAAATTTTATCCTTAAGTCGATTGCAGCTTGTAAACCCATGATACATGCCTCATATTCTGCCATGTTGTTGGTGCAGCTGAAACATAATCGGGCGGTGAGGGGAGTATGAGTTCCTTTGGGAGATATGATTACAGCGCCGACGCCGTTACCCAAAGCATTGGAGGCTCCATCAAAATGCATAGACCATCGGGATCCTTCCTCAGGTCCTTCATCCGGTCCAGGTACTTCACAGTCAGTTACTACCATGATGTCTTCGTCCGGAAAATCAAAATTCAGTGATTGGTAATCGTCTACAGGTTGGTGTGCCAAATGATCTGCCAGTACACTTCCCTTAATTGCTTTCTGAGTTGTATACTGGATATCATATTCTGTTAAGATCATTTGCCATCTCGCTATTCTTCCAGACAGAGCGGGCTTTTCGAATATGTACTTGATGGGATCCATCTTTGAAATCAATAAAGTAGTGTGAGTCAGCATATACTGTCTCAGCCGGCGAGCAGCCCATACAAGAGCGCAGCAAGTTTTCTCAAGCAGTGAGTAACGAGACTCACAGTCGGTAAACTTTTTGCTCAAGTAATAAATAGCGTGCTCTTTTCGGCCAGACTCGTCATGCTGCCCCAGCACACACCCCATTGAATTATCAAGCACTGTCAAGTATAGTATCAGGGGTCTTCCTTCCACCGGTGGCATAAGAATGGGTGGCTCTTGGAGGTATTCCTTTATCCTTTCAAAGGCAGCCTGACATTCATCATTCCAGCGTACTACTTGATCTTTCTTCAGTAATTTGAAGATTGGCTCACAAGTAGCAGTTAGATGTGAGATGAATCGGGCAATGTAATTCAGTCGTCCTAGGAAACCTCTGACTTCTTTCTCTGTTTTTGGAGTCGGCATCTCTTGTATGGCTTTTACCTTGGCAGGGTCCACCTGAATACCTTTATCACTTACAATGAAACCTAGCAATTTTCCGGACCTCACCCCAAAGGTGCATTTGTTGGGATTCAATCTCAGCTTGTACAACTTGAGTCGGTCAAACAGCTTCCTCAGATGGTCAAGGTGCTCCTCCTCAGTTTGAGACCTTGCAATCATGTCATCAACGTATACCTCAATCTCATGATGGATCATATCATGAAATAAAGCAACCATGGCACGTTGATAGGTTGCCCCAGCATTTTTCAATCTGAATGGCATGACCCTATAACAGAAGGTGCCCCACTGAGTCACAAATGTAGTCTTCTCCATATCCTCTGGAGCCATCTTAATCTGATTATACCCTGAAAAACCATCCATGAAGGAGAACACCTTGTGTTGAGCTGTATTGTCAACAAGGACATCGATGTGAGGTAGGGGGAAGTCATCCTTGGGGCTGGCCCTGTTCAAATCCCTGTAGTCGACACACATTCTGACTTTACCGTCCTTCTTCGGTACTGGCACCACATTGGCAACCCACTGGGGGTAGGAAGTCACTGCAAGGAACCCGGCATCAAACTGCTTCATAACCTCGGCCTTGATCTTTTCAGACATCTCCGGACGCATCCGTCGGACCTTTTGCTTTACCGGAGGGCAATCTTCCTTGGTTGGCAGATGGTGAACTACAATGTCGGCATCCAAACCAGGCATATCTTCATAGGACCAAGCAAAAATCTCCATGTAGTCTTGTAACATTTGGATCAATCGTTGCTTCACGCTGAGCTCTAGATTGGCACCAATCTTGACCTCTTTCCTATCTGTCTCAGTACCCAAGTTAATTATTTCTACAGGCTCTTCATGTGGTTGAATAGCCCTCTCTTCCTGGAGTAGCAGTCTTGCGAGTTCACCAGGCACTTCGCAATCATCTTCACCTTCGTCTTCGGCCAAGTTGATCGGATTTTCGAAGTCATAACTGGCGGTAGCAGAGCTGTTACCAGTGAGATCCAGAGTGGATTGAAACCTGTATAAGTGAGTGTGTGTAAATATAGCTGTTTTGCAATATATATAACACAGAAAGGAAAAGAGCAAAATATTTGAAATGCAACAAACGTCCAATGTTTTGATTGATGATATATGAAAATGTCATACAAAAAGCCCTCACAAATGGAGCTACGATGCCCCGGGTAGGACACCGAGCCAACAAAGTTTTAACATATTGTTTGTTACAAATCGGAAATCAAAAGAAATTAATTACTGCGTGACAAATGTGATAGGGGTAAAATCCTTCGTCGTCCAGTTGCTTGGTCCGTTGCTGGTAGTCGGGTAGATCCAACTGTCAAACTCAACTTCCTCCACATCTTCCTCGATAGCATTCACCCTTGAGCTGGAAATAAACACCGGAGCCTTTCCGATCTTCTCTTTGTGCACCGCCTTCTGAGCCTCTGCAGTAAAGCCTAGCCCAAACTTGTCGTTCTTCTGAGTGAAGTCAGGAAGCTGACCCCAGTGTGCACAATTGCCTTTCTGAACCACAGCCCGGGCATCCCTTAGGGAAGCCATCTTCAAGGAATCATTCTCTTCGGCTATTGTCTCTGCAGCGGCTGAAATTGGATGCACCTCCTCGAAATGCTGGAAGGGGGTTTCAATAAACTCTCCGTCCATCTCAATGTACCTGAAGGAATTAAAATGGCTCACCATATACTCCTCTTCTCCTTGCACAGTGACGATCTTCCCCCTGACGGGATACTTCAGCTTCTGGTGCAAGGTGGAGGTTACTGCCCCAGCTTTATGGATCCAAGGTCGTCCCAACAGACAAGAGTACGATGGACGTATATCCATCACGTAAAAGGTAGAGTCAAACACTTGAGAGCCCACACGAATAGGGATGTTAACCTCTCCATGAACCATCCTTTTGGAACCGTCAAAGGCCCTGACGATGATATTGTTGGGTTTCAACTCCAGGCCTTCATAATCCAGACGGTCTAGAGCCTTTTTCGGTAGAACATTCAAGGAAGAACCAGTATCCACCAATACATGTGCCAGAGTAGTGTCCCTGCATTCAATAGAGACATGCAGGGCATCATTGTGGTCTCTCCCTTTCGCGGTCAGGTCAGCATCTGAAAAACCCAAGCCATTGTCTGCTGTCAGATTCGCTATGCAATCAGTGAACTGGACTGCAGACGTCTCCTGCGGCACATGGGCCGTTTTGAGAAATGAGATCAAGGCCTTAGCATGGGCCTCGGAGCATAGCAATAAGGAGAGCAGGGAGATCTTGGAGGGTGTATGCCCCAACTGCTCGACAACATTAAAATCACTCTTCTTTATTATCTTCAGAATCTCCTCCATTTCTTGTCGGGAGGCCTCAGCATTTATGGGTATTGGTGCCTCCATCCGGGCAGGCTCTTCTTCAATCCCTTTGCCCCGAGCATTTGATGACTCGGCAGCAGGGGACACAATTTGATCAGCAACAGGAACAGGTAAACTTGTAGGTTTTATAAGAAGGGGTCTTCGAATAGCGGGCGGCGCAATGTCAGGCGAGAAGAGCCTGCCACTGCGGGTAACTTTGGCTGGACCAGCGATATCGCAGATACTGGCACTAGCGTCGAATTCTTGTTTGATTCCATTTACATACACGTCTGCCCCATAATGCCAGGGGACAGCTTTATCAGACACGTAGGGGAGAGGCCCCGGGACAGTAATAATCACAGGTGCAATAGTCATGATTTGAACAGGCTTCTTGGGGGGAGCCTTGATTGGATTTTTGAAGATGGTGATCACAGAAACTTCTTTTATCGGAACCAATTGAACAGCAGTCTTTTTGAATAGAATTTCCTTGCTATCCATTAGGCCTTGGACGCCTAACCTCAGCAAGGGACAATCAGATAGGGAAACAGCACAGAATAGGCAACCTTCACCGCAACCCGGAAATAAACCGGCCCGCAGTAGGTTCTTCTTAACAGTCTTCAGAGGGGTAACAACTTCATTTACCGAAACAGCATACATTTCTTCTTCAATGGCATTTACTCTATGCTGGGGCATAGGAGCAGTTACAACATTTGGTCTTTCCGGCGCTTCAAACTGAATTTCCTTTGCGTCGATCAGATCTTGCACTTTGTTTCTCAAGGCCCAGCAATCATCAGTAGTGTGCCCGGGGCTATCAGAATGATAAGCACACCGGGCATTTGGGTTATATTTAGGAGACGCAGTGTTGACGACCTTAGGAGCTTCTTTGAGGGTCACCAGGTTGGTGGATAACAGTTGGGGTAAAATTTGAGATAAGGCCATACTCAGCCGAGTATACTGCCTCTTGGGCCTTTCACTTCTTTGTTGATTGTACTGCTGAGGAGCAGCAACAGGTTTGGAGATGACCAAAGCGTTGACGGCTGGGCGACTTTCGGGCTTGACTTGTCTTCTAGGACCATAGACGGCACTTGCTTCTTTCTTAAACGGCCTCTTCTCAGCACTTATAGAGGCAGCCTTCTGTATCTTGCCTGACCTGATGCCAGCTTCAATTCTTTCTCCCGTCAATATCAAATCTGTGAACCCAGCGGAGGAGTTACCAACCAAATGATTGAAAAACGGACCAGACAAAGTCCCAAGGAACATATCAACCAGCTCTCGGTCAGTTAATGGAGGCTGCACCCTGCCAGCCAAATCTCTCCATTTTTGAGCGTACTCTTTGAACCCCTCACCCGTCCCTAGAGACATACCCTGAAGTTGGGTACGCGTAGGAGCGAGATCAGAATTGTATTGGTATTGTCTGTAGAATGCGGTTGCCAAATCTTCCCAGTGCCGGATGCTGGCTCCATCCAATTGGTAGAACCATTCAAGCTGTGACCCCGAGAGACTATCTTGGAAGAAGTGAATCCAGAGGTTCTTGTCCGCCGTGTAAGGTTGGATTTTCCTTACGTACGACCTCAGATGCAGCTTTGGGCAGGAGACCCCATCATATTTGGCGAAGGCAGGCGCCTTAAACTTGTGTGGAATTACTACCCCAGAAGATAACCCCAAATCTCCGAAATCCAACCCCGGCACATTCTGAATCTCCATGGCGCTCAAGCGGTCCTCCAATTGCTTGTATCTGTCAGCAGCAGGTGGGTATTGTTCGTCGTTATAGTCCGTCTCGTTGTCGGAGACTGCGGGACTAGGAGCTCCTCCCCCTTGGGGACTGTTTTTCTCAGCAGAAGAAGTAGTTGGATCAGCTTCATTGTGGAGTGTGTTCCCAAATCTGCGTCCGGCGTTGAACAGCGCGGTCCTCTTTTTCTTCTTCTTCTTCATGAGTAGAGTCTTCAATTCTTGCTGACCTTGGGCTAGGCTTAGGACCATCTCTTGAAACTGTGCACTTTGGGCCTGAAGGGCCTTGATTGCTTGCTCACTGGAGGAGTCTGGATTCATGATGACTGTTCACATAAACAGCGAAGAAAATTAAGCAACCTGTGAAATAGGGTACCTGCTATGCATATGGTGCAATAGAATGCGTATGTTTTATGTTTTCAAAGACAAACAAGATTCAACTTTGTAGACAAAAAAGGGAAACACACTTCGTTAGATTAAAATTTTCAATTGTTCAACAATTTGCCCTTAGGCATTACAGGAATGAAAAATACTGGAAAGGAAATAAACTACAAAAGGAAACAATCAAAGCTCATCAATGCTCCCATGGCCTCCTCTTTTCAGTGCTGATGTAGTTGTTCAGGACCCGCTCTTCTTCCAATTGCTTAGTCAGCTTCTGGATCTTCTGTTCCTGCTCGTTGAATTTCTCTCGATAGAAATCCCGTTCTTCCTTTAGCTGCGCCCAAGATCTCTTCATGGTGTCAAAATCAGTAGGTATCTGAGGAGGGAGGACAGTTGGAGGAACCCCATCTTCATCAGGAGATTCCAGAATGAGAGGTCTAACAGCTTCGTAGGGCATACCCAACTTCTGAGCACGGATGCGGACCCATCTGCAATAGGGCTCCATTGGTAAAGAAGTCTTTGGTCCCAACTCATGTGGTTCAGCTTTGTGAATTCTGTCCCAAGCTCTAATGAATCCCTGGCGTAGTTCGTCACTGTCTGCCTGAAACTCGAAATGGAGGTGAGGAACCAACATTTCATGAGGCCCATCTCCTCTGGCTCTTCCGAACTGTCGGAGAGCTAAGCATGGATTGTAAGAGATTCCTCCTTGGATACCAATCAACGGGACATTAGGGTATTCTCCACAACGATCGATAACAGCTACCTCATCCAAACCTCTAAGAGTCCAGGTGATGTCATTATCAGTGAGAGACATTAACCTCCGAGCCCAACCTTTTCCTTCTTCATTCTTCAGCACGAACTTAGGAAGGTGCGAAATAAACCACCTTACTAGCAAGGGAGCACAGCACCATGGAGTTCCCCGTTTTCGAGCAGTACGAGCATAGAGTTGTTGTAGAATATCACCCAAAAGAGTGGGTACCGGATTCCGAGACATGAAGATCCTTATGACATGGATACTGATAAAGGTGTCAGGGTTGGGAAACAGCACCAGACCATAGATCAACAGAGCTAGAATATCCTCATATGCCTTGAAGTCCAAGTCATTCCAAAAATCATTAGCCTTGCCAACCAGAAATTTGACCAAAAAGCCCTTGATCCCATTTCTAGTTTCCCAGTTGGACAAAACCTCTTCCTTGGTCAAGGGGAGAATTGCAGCAATCTCCTCAGGCCTAGGAGTCTTTTCCAAACCAGTGAATGGAGTTTGCTCCAGGACAGGGATCCCAAGCAAATAAGAGAACTCTTCCAGGGTAGGAACCAGCTGGAAGTCTTGAAAGGTGAAACAATGGTACAGAGGGTCATAAAACTGGGTCAGAACACTTATCAGTTGTTGGTCCCATTTTGCAGTGATCAAGCCAAGGAGAGAACCGTGTCTGTTGATGAAGGAGGTACTGTTTGGAATCCTCCCAACCAAATCCTTGAGTAAAACTGGTGGTTGAACAAAGTTGAGACGGACAGTATTTCTATGCACGGGCAACATGATGTCCTATAAAACAGAGCAAAGATGAAACCTTTTTTGTCTTTGAAATGGGTTAGCCCTTTATACAGGATGCATGCAATGGTATGATGGAATGATGCTATGATGAAGCACACCACAAATATTCACATAGACAGATAAGGCACACAAGTCACACAAGACACCCTTAGGTTTCAGGTCAGCATGAATTTCAGGTATTACCCTCTTTTGGTTTTGTTGGTTAAAACCTGTCCTATCAGAAGTAACCGGGTTCTAGAGGATCTCAAATCATTGGCTACCCTCAATCGGTCATAACTCCAGCATCACAATCTTTTCTCGCGGCCAGAACCATCTCGAGAGTTTAGCCTCAATGAGTGTAGCATACTGCTACTGTCCTAATAGCCAAGTTGGTCAATTTAGGGTTCTAAGGTTGGTTGGTGTTTAATGACCCCTTAAAAGACCTATATTCTCCCCGTTACAACACAAGGGATATAGGTACAGACTAAGATGCCACACCAACGTAGCCACTGCTTCACCCATGTCGGTCTACGCCGGACAGGTCCCTCACAGATTATGCTACCTAAAAAGGGTATATCCCAGATCCGGGTTAGGATCTATGAAACTCCGATGCAAAGCCCACAAATATAAAAGAAAACAAAGCAAACAATTGAAAACAAAGGTGATCTAAACCCTAAGGTTACTCCACTTTAAAAATTTCCCCAGCAGAGTCGCCAGTTCTGTGATACGGTGGGAGAACTGACTAGAGGTTTCGTTTGTATTCGCAAATGTTGCGGTTAGCAAGAGTCACCACCGACTTTTTATTTTATCCTAAGGAAAGGTTAAAAAGCACAACAAAAACCTTTTGAGATGTTTTCTTGGATTCGGGGAGTAGATTATAGAAAGGGA
Source organism: Vicia faba (assembly GCA_948472305.1). Classification (NCBI taxonomy): domain Eukaryota; kingdom Viridiplantae; phylum Streptophyta; class Magnoliopsida; order Fabales; family Fabaceae; genus Vicia; species Vicia faba. The sequence continues at coordinate 537,936,394 of OX451737.1, forward strand.
AGGTATTAGCACCCTTTCTATCCATGGTTATCCATGGGCTCTTAGTTACTTGCTTAGATCACTTGCCTTTTGTTTTCAATTGTTTTAAATGGTGCTTTGTGTGTGGGTCTTGAAAATGTTTTGAAAAGATGCCAATGTGGTGGCAACCTTTGTAATGATCCATGTGGGGATGTATACAAAGATGTATGTCTTTTGAAAAGGTTTTCATTTTGTTTTTGAAAGTTGTTTTGAAAGTGTAGTGATGTGTGATTTTGAAATTAGGCAAGTGTTTTGTTTTGCAAGTTTGATTCAAGTAACTAAGAGGTTATCTACTCCTAAATTTCTCAAAAGATCATTGCTATACTTTAACCCTTTTAACAAGTTTGCTCCACCATTGTATTTGGTGGGCAACCTTGTGTTAGGATGTGAAAGGGACAGGCGCGGGTCATCGTTTTAGACCATAATTGCAACGACGTTAAATGTCTTTGAGCAATTTCTTTAAGGGACTTGATCATTTGTTTTTGTTTGTTTTGAAAAGTTTTGTCGAGGGACTATGATCATTCAAATTGTTTGCTTTGCCCAAAGAAGTTCAACATGCAATATGGCCCATTTATTTGAAGGCAACAAGTGGAATACCCTAGGGGGTGCAAGTGTGATTTGTGTGTCCATTTTCATGCTTGTTTATCTTGTATTAGGTCAAACTATTTTTTATCGTTTTTTCGCATACAAACCCTAATTCTAACATGTTATCATTAGAAAACAATAAAGTGCGAAATTAAAATTACTAAGCTATTACAAAACCAAATATGGGAAGGGGGGTACAAATGTTTAAATGGGGATATTGACAAGAATTTAAATCTAAATTATTACATCATTTTGAATATTTGCAAGGTAAATAAATTGCATAATTAAATGGAAATTAAATAAATATGTGAAATGCAAAAAGAAAGTTTTTATGTGTATGAGAAAATATTATTCATGTAAAAGAGAAAGGAAAATAAAAATGTATTATTTTTTTGGAGTATTTTGAATTTAGGGCAAAAACCCTAATTTTAAAGAAAAGGTATTATTATCTAATTTAATACAACTATTTATTTATTATTTATAAAAATAATGTAATAATGAAGTATATTGTGAAAAAAAGTATTTTTGTATCAAATATTAATAAAAATGAAAAATTCAAGTATTCTTACATTTTAGCTTAAATGTATTAATAAACATATATATATATATATATATATATATTAAACCCTAAATATGTATTATACACAAAATAAATATTTATTTAATATTTTAATAAAATAAATAAAAGAGTATTTTTTTTTTGTGTGAAATATTTTCAGAAAGTAAATAAAAATAAAAATTGTATTTACATTATTTTTATATTTATTCTAATAATAGTATATATATACTTATGTACAAACAAAGAAAATAAACAAATAAATATGCAATAAATGCAAAAAATGATGAAAAAAAATATTTTTAATTTTCTAATGTCATGAGAAAAAATAAACAAAGTCAACCAAAAAAGAAAAAGTCAAAAAGAGTAAAAAATGAAGCAAATGGGCTCAGGGGGTGTAAACATGGAAATGGGGTGTGAAAAGAAAATAAATCCAGGCCCAGCCCAGACCACTTCTTCTTCAACCTCTGTACCACCTCCTTCAAGCAAAACACGCGTTTTTTATCTCTGGATTCCTGGACTTTCAAGCAAAACTCATAACATGAAAAGTGTAGAGCATTAAGAGACGGTTTCAACCATATAAAGAACATGACCTATCTCTCTAAGATGAGGGAGAATTTCTCCTCCCCCCATTTCTGACCTAACTTTTCATCAATGTTCAGACATGAAATTCTCTAAGCACACGAAATATAAATGAAATCTAAACATATGAGCATGTTCAGGGCTATGATTGTGACATGTTTTCTTCAAAAATCTAAAGCTAACAATGCCTAATAAGGGAGATAGAACTCCATGAATGTACCTGTTCAGTTGGAGTCGAGCTTTGCAATGGAGGATGTTTCAGAGTGAAATGATGACTTGTACAGCTTCCTTGAAGTGTAAGGATGCTTTTCCAATTCCTACTTTGTCTTGAAACTCCCTGAATCGAGCTAGTGAACTCCAACTGCAAAACAGAAAATTAAAAATGGTGAAGTGGCTTGGAGGTGTTACAGGTCTGATTTTAGGACATGGTTAGCTTGTATATGTTGTAGGGAAGGTAGAGGAAAAGGTTTGGATCAAAATGCTCGAAGGGATTGGGAGTTTGCACTCAAACTGCAGGGGTTCCCCTGTTTGAGCAGTTTCAAGGTGATTTTGAGATGGAGGGTGCTTTAGATGTTCAGGACTCGTGCCAAAGCTTGGATGTGGTCTATGGAATGTGTTTGATCACTTCTCTCTTCTGTTCCTAAGCTGAGATGAGATATGGCACAAGTTATGGACTTTTCTTCTATCTTAAGCAACAAAAGCAAGTTGGTGGTTTTAGGTTAGTAGGGGGCCTCCTAATGTGCTGCATAAACATCTCTTGATCAGTGTGTTATGCACATAAACTTGTGCCAAGCAGATCTTCCATGTACTTGTTGGATTTCTAATTTGACATAAAGCTAATCTTTTCAAAAATGGAAATTTCACTTTATCTAGTTTAGGATTAATCTTGCATACAATGCTTGCACTCAAAGAACAACACCTTAACACATTGAATATGCATTAAATTATTGAGTATGGAATGGTTCAAGGACCTGTAATCAAGCATAAAGCAAACTGATTTCAAATTGGCAAGATTATGAACATGTCTTGATGAAGAACAAAAAGTGAATTTTTGCCAACTTGTGAAATTCGAATCTCTCAAGTTATGAGGTTGTTTGATGAGTTCTTGGACATTTTGGAAAGCTTGGAATGTGTACTACAATCCATATTTGAAATGCAAATCAAAATTCCAAGTGGAAGGGTATGAAAAGTGGCCTTGAAGTAGGGTAGAAAACCTTGTCAAAATAGGTCAAATTTCACTAAGTTAAAAGATGGTTTAGTGCCCTTATTCAAAAAATTATAACTTGAGATACAAGCTTCAAATGAGAAAAATTTGTGAATCAAAGTTGTAGATTATGCAACAAGCTACAACGTTCATGTTTTGACTTTTGTTTGAATCCAAATGGATCATGGTGAAAAGATGGGGCAAAGTTGGGAAAAAATTAGGGTTTTTCATAACTTAGAAAAATTCTAAGTTATGAAAAATTCCATTTTCAAACCCTAATTTGCATTTTGAGATTTCTTGGTGAACAAGTTTCATGATTTGGCATGTTTTGATGAAAAATGAATCTTGACTCTTGATTTTGACCAAAAAGTCAAAGTTTGACTTTTCAGTATACAGTCAAAATTGATCAATTGACTGGGAAATTCAACTGTCAATCTTGTGTATTTGGGATCTTTTGAGCTTGATGAGCATGTCAAGATAATTCCATGGGGTCCTTGAGTCCATATGGGAGCTTGGTTTGCCATTGGTTAGGTCAAACAATCAAAAATTGCCTTTGTGCAGTCAAAACCTTAAAAATGACCATTTTGCCCTTTTGGTGATCTGATCAAATTTCTTGGAGAATTGTGATCCAAACTTGATCAAATGGTCCATATGAGTTCATAATGTTGATGTGGATCAAATTTCATGAGGTTTGACTGTCAATTGGCCACAGTTGACTTTTTCCCAATACAGCTGATTTCTAGGTCAACTGTCCAATTGCCTGGGCAAAACTTGGAATCAAGACTTGAAACTTGGTATGGGTAAACTTGGGAGTCCAATATGAAGCATGAAAGTCATCTTAGGCATTTTAGGTCAAAACATCCTTAGGCAAACACAAACCCTAATTTTGAGTCCACAGTGCAAGGAGGAATCTTGAGCAGAGGAAACCCTAATTGGACCTTGATCTTCAAAGGTCTTGTGATGAGAAAATGTTGGGGAAATGGGAGGGCAAATTTTGGGGTACAACAGTGGCCATGGAAAACGATGATTACTAAAAGTTCAACCGAGGAGTCATTCTCGAGAGAACCACCATGAGTGATTGCACTCCTAAGCCGTCGAGCTATCGACGTTAAAAACAGCGATTAGTGGGAGCAACCCACCTATTTGTTTTTGTTATTATTTCCGCTTGTTTTTATTTTTATTTTGATTTTCTATTCCGTTTCTACATTTATTTCTTTTAAAGCATTATTTTCATTATTTTCTTTTCATTTTTCCTAAAAAAAATTTATACAACTGCTACTGATTTTCAAACAACTTTACAGGTTTTCTGAAAAAAGTCTTTTTCTATCCTACCTTCTCCCTTGATTTGCTTTCCCCCTTTGCTATTTACTATGGAAACCACTTTTAGAGGCAGAAACCAAATGAGGAGGTTTGAGGAATTATCACACATAAATATTGGTATGACCTTATATTATGATGAACCAACAATGGACACTTTAGGCATTAAGGATAGTGTCCATTATCTGTTTAGCCAGCTTGGGTGGGAAAAGCCCACATTAAATCTAGGTTTGTTACATATCGCGAGCTCGCCCTTGAATTTCTGAGCTCCTTAGTTCACATACCTAAGCGCGGTTTCAGAACTAGAAAGGGATTTATAGCCTTCAGGTTATTTGGTATTGAATTTGCTTACACCCATAAAGAATTAGCCGACCTTCTAGGATTCCCTAGCGGACCTTTTGCTTTTTCCACCACCCAGGCAGAGTTAATGGATTTTGAGCTAGACTATTTTTGGGGGACTTTAACCGGAAACTACCACCCTGAGCCAGATAGCATGGATAATAATGAAATACACAACCCCGCTATCCGCTATTTCCATAAGATTCTAGCACATACCATTTTCGGAAAAGAACAGAACCGCACTGCAGTATCTAAAGATGAGATATTTATGCTGCAGTATATGACCCAGGGCCGACCTGTAAATGCAGTGCCATTCTTAATGCATGCCTTTTCCCGCATTGCTGAGAACCCTAGCGAGCCAATCATCATAGGAGGCCTGGTTACCATGATTGCTAACGCACTCGTACTTAGATACCAGCTACATAGGTGTACACAATTTGGTTCAATCCGCCCTATGGACCATGATTTTTGTTTCCACCTACGAATAATAGATAACCTAGGTCCTGCACCCTTCGATTACTTGATAAGGGACGAAGTAGTCACGATATTTACACTTCCTAGCCATGCCAAAACGAGTGCCTACAATCGCGACAATTGGCTGTATGAGCTTAACCCTCCCGACCACCCTTTGACACCTGAGACACCACAATCCTACCAAGTTTATGATACCACAATGTCTGATGAGAGTGACCCCGAGACCCCTCCTGGTTACCATGATGGTAACAACATCGTAGAGGATGTTGATGCCCCTGCAATAACAAAAGGGGAATATGCTGAAAATTTGAATAAGATCTTCTTTACACTGGATGTTTACCAGGCGGACATCAATGGAATCAAGAACGAGTTGAAGGGTATGCGTATGGACGTGATAGGCTTAACTGATATAACTGTGGAGCAGTTTTACCACATAAATGCAGCTTTCGAAGATTTGAAGACGCGACTGGGATGAAGCAGCGGAATCAGCACTTATTTTTACCTTGTGTTTTATGTTTCTAGGCAGTTTATGGTTTCATTTTAAACAAGTTTACTCTTTACAGTTTTTAAAGTTCTGTTAGAAACATATATTTATTTCAATTTCAGTTTATTTTCATTTTATTTCATTTTCAGTTTATTTTCATTTTCATTAAATTTACTGTGTGTTACATCAAATATTATATTCACTGTCAATATTATCATTTTGCAAAATTTTGTTATACGATGTATGTTGGAAATACTCTGCATGTATTGAATTATTGTGTTATAATGTTTTGGAATTATACTGTTTTGTTCATTTCATAAATATGATTCTTTGCACCTGTAACGATCGTAACGTCCCCATGACGAGCGTAACACGTGTTTCACCGTGTTACGCCCGTCAGCCCATTGTGACGATCATCACGCGCGCCCAATAGCAGATTCTGCTATTACAGAAGCCATTCCACCTTCCATTCATTCTTCCCTTTTTCCCAAAACCGTAACAGTACCCATTCAAATTTTCTCTTAAATTCCAACGCTCCAACACTTAAACTCCATCACCCACTACTCAATCCACATTCCAAACCATTTTCACGATTCAATCTCTTGCATGCAATATGGCTAACAACCAGAAAATCCCCAATCTCACTTTCAGAGCCGACGAGTAAGGTGAAACCCAACGACTCAAATTCCAGAAGTTCCAATGCCGCGGTCTCCAACCTACCCGGTATGTTGACCTTGATTGTTTGAGGAATTTGGGACTGCTAGACAGTGTCCGACAACTTTTGCAGAATGTGAACTTGTGGAACCTGTGCCGCTAACCGCAACCCATTTACGAAACTCTCACCTTTGAGTTTCTGAGTTCCTTTGCATACATTACTCCCTCTAGTGCCACAAACCAACTCTCAGGTGTGGCCAAATTTCGTATGTTTGGCACTGAGCATCAGCTGTCCCAAACCGATTTCGCACGGCTGCTCGGTTTCTATTCTAAAGAAGGTGTTCACCTTCGGGTGCCAGATAATTTTGGGGAGGAAGCTTTTAACTTTTGGCACAGTATGACGAACATCCGTGCCGGATCCTACGACCACCTTAATGCCACACACATCCATAATCCGGCTATCCGCTATTTCCACCGCATCCTCAGCAACACCATCTTCGCCAGTGACAGCAACCACAAGCTCAACTCCAAGGAGCTCTTCTTCATGCATTGCGCATTCACCGGGAAAAAGATCAACGCCGCCCCGTTCTTACTGGATCATATCCACTCTATTTGTGCTAGAGGCGGAAAACCCTTTTATTTCGGAGGGTTGGTCACTTCACTTGTCATAGCTCTGAACTATGGTGCTGCTCTCGCGGATATGCCTTCTATGGCACCGGTTTTGCTGACTTTGGATCACTGAAAGGCCGCACATCTCATTTATGAGCAGGAGGATGGCCGATTCCACCCTGTGATCAGAAACACTGTTTATCGTAACATCACTTTGCATTGTAGGGACCGAATCGATCCACGAAACCGAGCTAACTGGTTGTTTGATCCTGCAGCTCCCGCGGGGCGTGCTCCTACTCATGAAGACCACCCTGCAGCCCCCGCAGACGAAATGCAAGAAGAGCTGGACAATGCTCCCCCCATCCACGACATTCCAGGACCTTCATCTACACCACCTCTTATTAATCTTGAAGACGTTCTCCGCGCCATTCATATGCAAAATCAAATGAGCGCAGCGCTTGAAAGAAGACAGCAAGAACAATATGAGTATTTATGCGCTCAAAACACTCAGATCTTGACTGGACAGCGGAGCATGCATGAGAGGTTGGATGAGGCCCTGTCAGAGCTCAACGCCTTAAGGCTGGACGTCAGCACCCTTGGTTACCAGGATACTGACACAGAAGCCACTCCTACCAAACGCTCTCGCACCAGGAGTAGAGGACGTGGTCACCAGTAGTTTTCTTTATTTTCTATGTAGTTTATTTTTTCTGTTTCATTTCCTTTCCGTTTGTTTTTGTAATTGTACTTCCCCGCCTATATACCGCAACATTGAGGACAATGTCGGATTTAGTGTGGGAGAGGTACCTTTCCATCTTTTATAAACTAGTAAATTTTTATGATATGTCTCGATTCAAATTCTTCGCTTTATTTAGCCATACCGAAAAAATTTTATCTTCGCATTAGCCCGACATACCTATTTTAACGAAATCCCAGTTGAGGAAGCCGAAAACGACATAACAAGATCGATACGATTACGACACTGTAGACTTCCTACTTACGCGATCCGTTTCAATAACCATTATACCGATATCTGGAATTTTAGTTCTAAAGTAACCCCTAGTAGTTTATACTAGCAGTCAGCACCGTCTTGACACAAACCACATGGAGAATCGATGAATATAAGTGTTTGATGCCTGATCATTGAAATATCCTTCTTATCTCGCTGCTAAAAGAAAAGAAATTTTATGCACCAAAATATACGGTCACATATAAGAGCTGAGCAAATAATGAAGGAATCCACTGTTGGTTGGTTTAGAGGTATGTGGTTCTGGACTTGGTAGGGCGTGCTACGGCTCGATCCCCCACAACCTCCAATTTGGATAACGTATGCAGGGTTGCCACATTCGTGTACCAGACCCCGTGCTAAAAGGATCAAAGTTACTAACCGGTTACTCCACTACGTGCGTGCTAAGACAAAGGGCTTAATGTGATTGCGCCAGAACGAAACCAGGTGAAATAGATACGAGGAACTCTGGGCAGGATTATAACAGAACTGTTGGATAGCTCGTTTGAAATGGAAGCCTACGACTAAGCTTATTGCTCGTGTCATTAGCGTATCTTTAGTGTTTCACTCAAGTATTGGCTGAACCGACGAGGATTTCCCGAAATTGCTTTAAAAATCCAAGGTATGTCATGCATATGCGCTTAACAAAACTTGTCCGACCTCTCCAATGAATTGGTAGAATTGGTATCAATTTTTTCCATGGAGGAATTTCTACTTGCATGTATCTAAACCAGCTTGCTTTTTAGGATTGAAAGCTAAATAATATATGTAATCTAATCAATAAAATTCTATGAAGCATGGATACTTCTAAAATGATGAAATATCGGTACCGAATATGCACATGTATCGAGTACACCTATTGTACTCGTGGTACTTTATTTTTTTCTCATTATTTGATTTTGAGTGAATTTGTGATTTTTCTCAAATATCAGTATTATATATTTATGTATTTAGTATCTTCGATTTTGTATCTTACAATTATTTTTTATTTTTAAAATTTTTTATAATGATGTTTTATTGTGAACCTAACAATTTAATTATCTTCTCATATATTTTTATAGAAAAACTTTATTTACTCTGGCACCGGGTACAGGCATAGTGCCTGTATATGTGCATCATAGTTAAAGATATATTTAGTCCTCAAGTCCATTAACTTAATTTAATATTCCGTTTTAGTCTCTTAACTAAAAAAAGTTATAAATTAGTCTCTTAACTTCACTTTGGTTATCTTATTTGGTCCCTTCTCTAAATTTCTGAAAGAAAAGAAAAACATTAAATTTTGGTAACGTGGATGTACAACAAGACTCAAAGTCAAAATGTGATTAAGTATTTGTACAATAAAGTAGAGTTTCCACTTAAGTAAGTACCATAAAGATGGTCATAATGAGACTAGATTAAGTGGAAATCCTACTTATAGTATGAATGTTGTGTCACACAGAACTTAACATTTTTTTTTGCCAGAAATTAACGGAAGAGACCAAAAAAAATAACATAAGTGAAATTAATTATAGGACTAACTTGTAACGTTTTTTAGTTAAAGAACTAAAGCACAATATTAAATTAAGTTAATAGATTAAAACATATATTAAGTCTAAATAAAACTTTTAAGGCATATTTAGTCTCCAAGTTTCTTAACTTAATTTAATGTTTCGCTTTACTCTCTTAACTAAAAAATGTTACAAGTTAGTCTCTTAACTCCACTTCGATTATTCTATTTGGTCCCTTCCGTCAAATTCCGACAAAAAATGTTAAGTTATTGTGACATAAATGTACAACAGGGCTCAAGGTCAAAATATGACTCATACTTATACTATAAAGTAGAGTTTTCACTTAAATTTCTCAGATTAACGTTGTTCATCTCCGGTGAAACTTAAGTGGAAACCCTACTTTATAGTACAAATGTTGAGTCATATTTAGACTTTGAATCTTGTTGTACATCCACATCACCACAATTTAACTTCTTCTTTTTTTGCCATAAATTGAAGAAATGTATTAAATAATATAATAAAAGTGAAGTTAAGAGACTAATTTAGAATATTTTTCTTTTAAGAAATTAAAGCAAAATATTAAAAAAATAAAGTTAAGAGACTAACTTATAATATTTTTTAGTTAAGAAATTAAAATAAAATATTAAATTAAATTAAAAGACTACAACATATCTTAAACCAATTTTTAACAAACACTCTTAAATATTTCGACAACCCTTTGTAGTTAAGTCCATGGACTTTTTTGGTTTCATTTCTACAATGACTGTCGAAATTTAGTATGATGTTTTATGATTTTGGACGGTAGTACTAAGTACGTATGAGACAAGTGGAAAGATTGTATGCTTTCCACTAAGTTATGTTTCTTATCTAGCAAGATGGGTCCTCCTTGATCACAAGAATCCTCATCCCATTAACTTTTTAAAGTATCTCAAGTAAACATGCTCTTTTTTAACATAGTAGACAAACTAGATTTCTGAATCATATATCCTCTCACTTTTCAAATCTATACCAATTTGGATCATATAATCTAAAATTATGTCCTGATTAGAGGAGAAAACTTAAACTTAAATATACATATATGAATGGTTATTATATGTTGAAAACTAACTTTCTCCACTTCTCACACTTTCCATGATTAAAATAATTGCAATGGTAGTTTGGTAGATCAATACTAATTAATGCATAACAATTGGATCCCCTAGAATGATAATTAATTAGTTATTGTTTTTAATTAAAGTCCTAAAACCTTGACTTTGAAATGGAATGACCTAACAACTAAGGCATCTTGAACCAGATAGGACAAGTTGTGTAGATAAAAAGGCATCAATATACTATCGTTGTGCCATTATTGAAAAGCAAGAGATGATGCAAAGGTTTGATAGGACACTGGTTAGTGCTCAACTGCTCATGATATTATTAGGTAAAGTGTTTACCATGAGATGAAATAAGTAGGACCGTTAGTTTCCCAAAACACTCAATAGAGACTCTTGTTTTAAAACAAAGAAAAACATACACCTAGCTAGCAACTAACACATCATATCATACACTCTTCTTCAAGAAAAATATTCACCTAGCTAGCAACCTAAGGCATTATATATCTTCATCGCTATCGCTGACTCCGTCAGAAATGATCTAACCATTAAGCGTATTTAAGGTGAGAATAGATTACATCAATTAACAGAGATTTATATCTAATATTTAAATATTTAGGTCAAATTAAATTTTTTTAAATAGAAAAATTATATTTTTTTATTAATTTATTTAATTAAAAAGTTATGTTAAAATCTATTATTTTTTTTAAAATCTATTAGATCGATATATTTAAATAATAACTTTGTTATTTTGAATTAAATTTAAGTGTTTTGAAAAACTTATAAAAGAGAGTTGAAAAACTTACAAATAACGTTATAAATTGTATTCTAAGTTCTTTTAAATATTTAGTCTTATTAATCTTTAACTTTTTAATTTACTTAATATTGTTTATTTATATATAATCAAATGAAAGCTATTTTAAATAGATAAATAATTAATTAAATTTTTTAAAAGTCATACTCGTAATAAAAATAAATTTATGATAAAATACATGTTAGATGTAAATTTTGAAAATTTTAATAAATCAAACTTAGATTTAACAAAAATCTAGTTTGATCAACCTATTTCATGCTTCTAATCACATTATCAAAGAAAAAGAATAAAAACGAAGGTAAAGGAAATTGCAAAAAAATGAAGAAAAAAATAAACAAAGAAAAGATACGACCATTTGTGATTGAGGATACAAAATAACAATGATGATGATGCTATATAGACACCAACGAGTTCAAGGGTCTTCTAGGATTTTCTTGCTTTGAGTGAATTAAGTGATGAGTGAGAGGAAAAAAGGAAAAAGGTTTAAGTTACAATGATATTTTCGTAATGGTGAGTATGTTTTCATTTGTGAGAGTGAAGAAGATAATACGTTTTTTTTTGAAAGAAGGCGAGACTGATTTCATATTTCAATGTTTCACTTTTTACTATGATTTTTTTCAACTTGCTCTCATTTTAGAATTTTCAATGTCTTTTCAATTATCGGATTAAGTGAATTTCATGGGTTGTATCCAAATTTATCCGTAATCAAATTATTTTTTTGAAAAGCTTGTTCACCACTAACCCAACCTAACCCAATGATATCGATAATTCAATCCAAATGAAAATAAAATTGATTATTTTTTGTTCGGTTCTAAGATCAAACAAATCGACGTGGTTTGGTTTAATTGTCGGTTTACTTTTTAGGAACCGCCAAACGATAAATTGAACCAATTAATATAATTACACTCTAAATTTTTTATTCCAGCTATTATTAAGTTCAAATTTTGTATCGGTCGAACCATTCACCATCTTTATTTACACTTCCTTACTTTCAGCAAAACACATATCTAGAACTAAACTCTAAAACATAGAAAGTAGAAATAATAAGTCACAAAAATTTGTTTTCACTGAACTGTTGCTCTTGTTGTCCGCCACAATTGTTGCTCTTTCTACCGTCGCTCTGATATATCATGGTCGTTTTCTTCGTGTTTAAGTTCTCCTCGTTAATTTTCATTTTTTTACCTTTTTTGTTTCTTATTCTTCTTCAAATTCCTTACAGACTTATTAAAAAATAGTTTTGATGTGTTTGAGGTGTGAAACATGTTAATTGATGTGTGTTTTATTGTGTTTTATTTGTTAAGCTTTCAAATTTCTTTCTAACCTTTTGATGTCAAGTCTTAATTTTTATATTTGATGGTGAACTTATTTCATGGTGCAATGGAAATCATGTCATTGTTTCATACGGATTAAGAGCAACTTGTAATTTATTTGAAAAAATAAATAGTGTAGTAAATTATACGAAATATATTATTTTAAAAAAATAATAGTATAAAATACACCAAAAAATACGATAGTAAAACATACGGTGATAACTATAATATTTGAAAAAAATATTGTAAATCGACGGTTCGATTCTATTTTTGAAAAATATTAAAAATCAAACTGATAAAAATATAATTGATTCATACTTTTTTTAATCAAAAATCGATTCATAATGTACCGATTACACCCTTATATTTATTCAACCCTAATTATATTTTTATTTATTTAAGTTTTTTGAGTCACAATCTTATTCGTAAAGCACTTTTTAAAGATTCAGACTATAAACCTATAAACTTCAAACTTAAAAAAAAAATTATTTTACACCTGATTGAAGACATATGAAATAACATAGCAATTTTTCTCTAAAAGATTTCTTTATAGCCAATTTTGTTTCTTTTTGAATTTTCTCTTATCTTATAAAACTTGAGAAAATACATTATTATAAAAATTACTAACAAATCCTTTTATCTTTCCCAAACTTTTTGACACGTTTTACAATATAAAAATTTTGTGGAAAATTGCATGACTTTTCTCTCACACACATATATATATATATATATATATATATATATATATATATATATATATATATATATATATATATATATATATATATATATATATATATATATATATATATATATATATATATATATATATATATATATATATATATATATATATATATATAACTTGAAAAAACATATCAAAATTACTAACAAATCTTTTTATCTTTCCCAAACTTTTTGACACGTTATACAACTTAAAAAATTTGTGGAGAATTGCACCACTTTTCACATAAATATATATTATAATAACTCTTTCATCTTTAGTTATCTTTCTGTCACTAATTTTTTATATAATAATTGAATATTTTCATTAACAAATGTTATTACACAAATTCATCAAAATTATTAATTAGTATATGAAAAAAAAATTTATACTAGCCATACAAAATAAATTAAAAAAATATTTGTAAGAAAAATGAACTAATTAACTTTTAATTTTTAAAATAAAATACATAATTATTATAATATACAAATAAGAACGTTTAAACATTTTCTTAGTAAATGTTGTCACAAATCTATCAAAATTATCAGTTAGTATATGGAACAATTTTGTTTACACTAGACATATTAGATAAATAAAAAAAAAAGGCTTAGTAAATAAATATAATTCATATAATTTTGTGTACACTTACCTAAACAATAATAATATACGAATTATAATTACACATTACTATCAAAATTACTAACAAATTCTTTTACCTTTCTCAAACATTTTGACACGTTATACAATTTAAAGATTTTGTGGAGAATCGCACCACTTTTCACATAAATATATATTATAATAACTTTTTTATCTTTAGTTATCTTCCCGTCCCTAAATTTTTATATTGTAATTGAATATTTTCATTAACAAATATTGTCACACATATTCATCAAAATTATTAATTAATATATGAAATAATTTTTTATACTAGCCATGCAAAGTAAATTAAAAGATATTTGTAAGAAAAAATGAATGAATGAATTTTTTAATTTTTAAAATAAAATACACAATTATTATAATATACAAATAAGAAATTTTAAAATAATTCATTTTTAAAAATAAATTAATCAAGTATTAGTCGGCTAGTCTCCTGAGTTATGTACAGAGACGTCTGATGATAAAGAGTGGGGGTGTTTATATTTTGATTTGGATCGGTTTTAAGACAATTCATCTGATCCAAAGATAAATTTATTTGCGATTCGGTTCGATTTTAGATTATATATTAAAAAAATTCAATTCAATTTTATACGGTTTAATTTGGATCAGTTTTTGGATATCCAAATTGCATATTATATTTTTATTTATATTATAAAACTACTAAAAAATCACATATTTAATATAATATATAACATGTAGTATATTAAAAGTTAATATTACAAAATGAAGGTGATCAATTATGGTTGAAATAATAAAAATAAATAGATTATACCAAGCTAATAAATATTATTAAAAAAAATATTATCATCTAATAATAAATTCACATAACATATCATACTAATAAAAAGTAAATAAGTATAAGAATATACGTATGCGGTTCGGTTTGATTTGGATCGGTTTTGAAAAATTAATCCGAAATCTGATCCAAACCGATCAGTTTTCACAAAATAACATCCAAACACATCCAATAAATTTCAGTTTTTTACGGTTTTTGAATTTTTGGATCGGTTTTCGGTTTTTTATTTGGATTGGTTTGAATTTGAACACCCATAATAAAGAGTGTTATTTTTGCTATGACTTCCTATTGGTTACATGTTCTTCCTCTCCCTCATCAGGTTATGAATCACATTGAATTGATTTCTCGTAGCTTTCTTTGGAGTGGTACTGAAGTTGTTACTTGGAAAGCTCTGATTGCTTGGAAATTAGTTTGTAAGCCGAAATCTACAACTGGGTTGAATTTGATTAATTTGCATTGTTGGAATCAAGCTACTCTAGGGAAGCTTCTTTGGAACTTCCATATGAAAGCCGATCGACTTTGGATTAGATGGATAGACACTTTCTATTTCAAAGGGTAGGATATTCTGAATTGGCATGCCACAAGTTCGAGTTCTTGGATTTTGAAGAAAATCTTAAAGAACAAATATGTTCTGAGTTGTAAAAGGTATTGGGATGAAGTTGTAGCCTCTGGCATATACAAATTTGAAACTAGTACAAAGTACTTAGTGGTACCTTTGATCATGTTAGCCGGAAGCAAATACTATTTGAAAATTATACAAGATGTTGTAACTGGTTTGAAAATTTAGAGTCGCCACTACTAGTTTTTATCTTAAGGAAGGGAGTCTAATAGAAAACCCTAATTCTGTACACATAGATTCTAGGTTCTTACTTCATTTAAGACGAAGGGAAGATGTTAGGCACCCCTCATCTATCTTGTTCACAAGGATACTAGGGTTTAGATTTTAAAGGTTTAGGTTAAGGGTTTTAATTTTTTATTAGGGGAACTCGCCACGATTTTAGTCGTTTGCCTATGTATCCTCTTATGAGGAATCAGAGTCCCAATTCGTAGTTCGTGTGGGTTAGTGTTTTTTATGGATTACGAAGATATTTCGAATTCTCCTTGTACTTAGTCCGAGTGTGTGAATAGCGGAGTATTTGGACAAAATGCACAATTAATTAAAATATCTTTGTAACCCTTTTTTGAAAGTTAATTGTTGAATTAATTTTATTATGAAAAGGAATTTATTGTTGGCTAAATGTTTTTTTAGTGTATTAATTGTGAAAAACGTCTCCTTTGCCAAGTTTTAGCTATAAAGGGGGAGAAAGGTGAATTAGCTCAGCTTAGATGTTGTTGCTGCTTCTACAAGTGGTTATTATTAATGTTCACAGATTTCAAAATAAGATGTCAAGTGGTTATTATCTTTGTGACATATGTTTGTGACCTGTGATCTGAGTTATGAACACAGTTGTGACCTGTGTTCTGAGTTATTAAAGGCGGTGCTTGAATTGGTCTTAAGGAGTTATTGAGAGTTCTCTTATTCCACCATTGGTCTTATATGTTTTGAAGATGTTCCTGCATTGAGGGGGAGTACAAATTGTCTTCTATTATCTTCTTCCTCGTGTGTATCAATCAAACTTCAGGTCCTTCCTTCCTTTTATCCTGAAACTGGTGTTCGTTGGTACTGATGCAATTGAGTTCTTCAGAGTGCTGCAAAGAAGATGTCTAACAAGATGTTGAGACATCATTTTCAACTGAAGATCTATTGTTGTGTGCAGTAGCTTTTAAATTGCTATAATCTCCTAGATTGCAATTGTTTTTAGATTATTTGTTTTAGCCAAAATTTGTCAAAGAGGGAGATTGTTAGTTCTCTTGTTTTAGGATTGGCTTAATTTTTGTAAAGCAAATAATATCAGCAATAATGTAATGTATAATAGGATGTATAAACTTTCTAAGAAGAACAGGTACAACAAGAAGTACTATTACAATGTCAGAACATGTTACGCTGAACTTTTTCAACAACTAGAACAATATGTCAAAGAAGATGTCTTGACATCGCGCCTGCTGAGTTA
This sequence comes from Vicia faba, assembly GCA_948472305.1. NCBI lineage: Eukaryota > Viridiplantae > Streptophyta > Magnoliopsida > Fabales > Fabaceae > Vicia > Vicia faba. The sequence continues at coordinate 537,953,149 of OX451737.1, forward strand.
GATTAATGAGATTCAGTTTGTTTTTAACATAAGCAGAATATTCAGGAGAATATTATGCATCCCTGAATATTCTGAATCCTATGTGGCGCATATTTAAAGGTCTAGAAAATTCAATCAGAAATCAAGGAGAATGAAGACTTTCTAAATAAGGACATTATTAAGGAAATAAAAGATTGAAGACCTTTCTTGGGGCAAAAGTTTCTACTGTTTGTTACATCTGATTTTCTGTGATTGAAAGGCCAAAACCAGTTGGGTAACAGATTATAAATAGAAGGGTTTGTAACCTAGAAAAGAAGAGGACTCAAGATGTAGAATTCTAAGGGTTTTGTCAAGGTAAACCTTCCGGGTTGTGGAAAGGTTACCATGTTCATCTCGAAGCCTGTAGGTAAGAGATGCATTGTTCTTGGAGGAAGCTTTGAAGCAACTCCAGGATGTATTAGGAGAAAAGATAACAAACAATTGAGTTTGGCTTAGAGACTTAGCTAGGTTATCATGGAAGTATGTCTTCCAAACTGTTTATTTGTGTGATCAGAATCTTGGTTAAGAGCCGTTTATGCAGTGAATGAGGTGTTGACTGCTAGACATCCTTGTGATGATTGGAAGTGTGACGTGGATATTCCATATCTATTGAGGACCTAGGTAGAAGGTTCATTGGGTAGTGATTAAGTGCGTAGATCGTCAATAGATGTGTTGGCTGTAGGGTCTACAAATTGATACTATTGATAATAGTCTTCATTCCTGGCTTGGTAGCCTTAGAGTAGGTGTTGTTGTACACTGAACTGGGTAAAAAATTTTGGTGTGTTCTTTATCTTTTCGATACTGTTTTATCTTGCATGTGTGTTTATGTCAGATCAGATGTCTCGACATCCTTGTAGGACATCTGAGTCTGTTGTTCCAGAATTTCAATTGGTATCAGAGTAGGCATCATGTTCTGCTCTAGGTGAGATCCTGGGAAGGTACTTTCTGGTCATGGGCAAGGAAGAAAACTAAAAAGAGGTATGAACTTAGACAATTCATACTACTATATGGATGATCCCTTGGAAAGGATCATTGGTTATATGTGACATGTATTGTTCCTAGCTGGCATGCAGCTTAGTGGGAAGTTGATGTATGTAGGTTTTATTTCTTCAATCCTAGGTTTCCATGCTTGTACTTGGATAGTGGTTTTAGCATTGTGTCTGAATATTCTTGAGGAGTTCATTATATTCCGCTGCATGGTTTCTGATATAACTCTGAAAGTATGGGAAGGATACCAGGGTTGTTACCCTCAACAGAATATATGCTGACATTTTCAACCGTTTTAAAAATGTCAAAGATACTTGAGTTCACTCATAAAGACATTTATCAATAAGATTGTTTGACCAATGATGCTCATATACATCTGCATATATACCTTAAAGATAGTCAAGGATGGTGTGTTCCAAGAAGAAGGAACTGATGTTCTATGGGATGTTAGAACATTATTTCAGAAGGCATGCAACTACCAGTTGAAGAAAAAATGCTTTGGGTGCTGAACAAAAATGTTATGAATACTTTTTGGTTTGGAACCTACTCTTGATCTAGAAGAGGAGGCGTCTAGTTTATGGAGGTTGATTAGGACACGATCAACAGTCTATCTACTCCATATGAGCTCCATGCTCTTGAGAAGAACTCATAAAGGAATCTCCACCAGACCCTTTGTGTATATGAGATGATCTAGTATCTGGAAGATCCTTCTGATCAAAGGAACTAGACTCATGGAATCCTGTTTGTGGCCATATAATATATTATGCTTGAAGAGGAGTTTTATGATCCAACCACAATGTTTGATAGCTCCTGGGTATTTCCTTAATTGCCCTTAAGGAAGAGATTTGGTGATTCTCTTTGTGTACCCTCATAAGTTGTTGGAAAAGATCCCTTTTTCAAGGGTTAATATAATATCAGACATAATTTCATGATATCTTTGAAGATGTTAAAATCTGAAGGGCATTGTTTTTTAAGAACCTGGGGAAACATATGCTTTTGAAAAATACATCCATCATCTCAAAGTCAGACATGAGGTCTAAGGAAAAGCTTATTGAGATGAGGCTCGTGCAATCCCCTGCATATGTTGATAGTCTGATCCTGAAGATTGATCAGTTGTTGGTTTGTTTCCTTGTGTTAACCCCCACAAGATTTGATTATAAGTTACTATGGAGGTTTCTCCTAAAAACCATAGTAAGAATGGATGATGTTGCATCTAATGTCAGGACATCATCTCTAGGTGTGTTCCCTCTAAAAAGGAAGTTATTGTGTAGATCATGAGGTGAGTATTGTGGAGTTCAAAGTTGGAATGTTTGATCATGATGGAGCTGAAAACCAGTCTCTGACAAAGTCTGGAATTTTGAAAGGATCCTCGTATGTTGAACGATGAAGAAGAAGGATGTTAGTTAACGTACTCTAACATCTGTTGAAAAGGAGTATCATCTGCAGTTGTGTGAGGAAGTTTTTCCTCTGATAACAAATACATTGTGGGGAGCTGAGTACTTATATAAGGTATGGATGCAAATCTACTATCTGTACTGATGATTCAGATGTTGTTGAGAGTTTATTTCTCTCTATGGTGATCAGGCGGTTGTATTAACCTGAATGAGTCGCAGAAGATGTAATCTTTTGTGATCTTCTTCTAAAAAGACTATTAAGCGTAATAATCTTTTTGGTTGATAAATCAAGAACTGAATTATTGGGATCTGTGAAGAAAGGTTGATAAAGGAAGGTTTTGGATTATGATTATGGAAGATTGAGGATCAACATGGTTGTCAAAAGAAGGAGTTCCAACTTTGTAGATTGGAAGATGCAGATCTTGATCCTGTCCTTAGTAGTATGCTTGGTGACTACATAACTACTATGTTGAAGACTTCACTAGTACCAGTAATTGCTAGTGATTGATAAAACAAAGGAATATGAAGAAGGTGGTTTTTCCTTTGTTGCAAGTAAGATTAAAACAAGCTATTTGAGGGCTTGTGTTTATATGATGTCCAAGTATTTGTTCATGATATCTTGGCTATCCAAAGAGGTATGGTTATTTGTTTAGTTATGTAGGGCCATGTATCAGACATGACCTTGTAAAAGTATGAAGACCTGGAGTTGGTATATCAAATGCAGGATGAGTTATTTTCATAAGAGTTTTGGTCTGTTTCAGTAAGTGCATGAAGTCTCTTGGTCCATGATAGGGGGATCTTAGAACCTATATATGGTTATTGTTGTATAAGTTATGGAGCTTGCGTGTAATTCGAGCTTGTGAAGATAACAAGAAACATGTCGTGACCTGTGGCTACTAGGTGTAGCTGTCTATTCCTCTGTTGGGTCTATGTGGTTCTAATCAGGAGAAGCTAGTATACTCTATTTTCTCCAAGGGTTGAGCTTAATGTCAAGTCACTGACCTAACTTGGAATGTTTTTGCTGCCATGATTAGATGTCTTGTCGAAGATTCAACAAGTATCATAGGTGTGAAGAAGAAAGTTGTCATTTTTACCTAGTGCGAGAAACATACTACAAAATATAGTGAGAGAATATTTTTGTTGTGTGGTTAATCTGAAGATGAGTCCATGTAAGATCCTCTTGTGATAATGGGGAGTTTGTTAAAGGGAATGGATGAAAATAAGTCCCTTGGATGATGTTTCTAGAACCAAAGCAGATAAGCTCTGTGGTAATGTTGTTGATGTCTCAAATGATGTTGGAACATCATTTTTGATGATAGTCTATTAAAGATACTTGGAACTATGAATATCAATACTCAAACTCCACACTCATTAGTGGAAGTTCTGTCTATGGTGTTGAATAAGGAGATTCAGATTGAAGGAGAAGTATACTCAAGTAGTGTATAACTACTATCTTGGTTTGAAGACCTTACTAGTGTCAGCAAATACTAGTAATTTGCAGAAGGAGGATTTAATCAGCACATTGGTTAAGGAGTATTCCTTCTATTGGAGAGTTTGAATCTTAGTAAAGCTTTTAATCACACTAAGAAATGGTTGGAAGTTGGTGTCGGACTATGGGTGCCTGACATCTTAGCCATCCAAAGAGTCATGACAATATGTGTGGAGGTGCAAGGGCATGAATCATGTGTCCTTGTACTTGGAGTTATTCCCAGTGAACTAGTTGGTGTTTAGCGCTGTGTTTTCTCCATAATGAAGTTTTGATTGTCCATAACAGGAGGAGTCAGTGGACTAATTGGTTTGTTTAGATATTGTTATGTTCAAGAATATAAAGTTATTGTCTTACAATGAAGATGATGTTGGATAACATGCTGAGACATGTTGCTACAAGATGTAGTTGTTTATGTCCTTATGAGTCTCTGAAGAATCTAGCCAAATGTTGCTAGAGTATACCATCCTTCCCCAAGAGGATGTGTTGGTTCTGCGAGAATTTATCTTTCTCTACAGCAGTAAATGGGATAAAGAAGACTATCCTGCTGATTGTTAGGAGATGTCACATCCTCTGCCAAGAGTATCAAGAAGAAGACTATGTATAGTCCCCCAAATCCCTGGAGTAAAGCATTTCCTCCATCCAACAAAAGAAAAGTTAGACCTGATAGCTCCTTAGATGATGATGAGGATGATGTCCAGGACATCACTTCTTTGAAGAAGTCTGTAAGCAAGAAACCTCCCGCAGGGTGCCTGATTCTCCTCTTGATAACATTTCCTTCCATTCAATTGGGAATGCTGAAAAGTGGAAATATATGTTTCAAAGAAGAATTTCCCTTGAAAGAGAATTGGGAGCAGGTGCACTGGAATGCAAAGAGATTATGGAGATGATTTCTTTTGCTGGCATGTGCTGATCACAGAAGTAAGGAATATAGGAAAGTGTTTGTGTTGAATTTTCCCTTGCTGTCATCAATAGTTATTTGGGAAGGTCTAAAGATTATTATCGTGAGTTGGATGTGACTGATAATTAGGTGTGCAAAGCCATTACTATAAAACAGAATGTAAAACATATAGGAACCTATGCACCGGTTGTATGTTCTAATAAGAGCTTCTTAAAGGATTTCTATGCACATTGAGTTCTTTAAATGATTGAGAACCAGTTTGATTATGAACTTGATGTACCACATGATTTCTTAACATCATGATTGTTGATGGCTGTTTTGTTTAATGCTTGGGATTGTTCATGTGGAGTTGGATGCTTAAGCATTATTGTGAGAAGTGGCATTTCAGACTATGGAGAGTCTAATCTTGTCTACAGTAGCATGCTTGAAGAATGCATAACTATTTTGTTGAAGACTTCACTAGTATCAGCAACTACTAGTGGATATAAAGGCAGAGGGCTGCTAACAGATACTTAAGGGGTATTTTTGCTGTAAATCACTCCAGAAAAGGTTGGTGATGTGGAGAAACTAAGAGTTTTTGGAGTTTGTGAGTGACTTCACACCTAGTATGCATACATCTTACCTATTCAAAAGGTCATGATACATAGTGTGGTTATGATAGGACAATGATCAAATGTATCCTTGTGTTGTGAAGAAGTCAGGATTCCTGGAAGTATTCTCAAGGAGTGAGAATATCTGACGATTATGACTCTACTGAGGGGGTCAAGGTTCAGAATATGCAAGAAGTGCTAAAGTTTCTCATATAGTATTCATCTTTAGCTGGAGCATTAGTTACTCATGACAAAGTGACTCATGTGGATATCTGTAAATTGTTGTTGTAATGACACAAGTATTATCAAGCCAGAATACTGTTCATTTTTGTAAAGTTTCTATGAGGAAATGATGTCGAACAACATGTTGTGACATTATGAAAGTCATGTATAAACTTAACAAGACATGTTTGTTTATATGATAAGCTTGGTGAAAATCAGAAGTTCACATATCTCTTAGAAGTTTAATAGGAAGTCTAGGAGAATTTATTTTTCTCCATAGATTTTAAAAAGACTCCTTAAGGGTCTATATTATAAAGAGGTGTCACAAATGTGATATTTTATATATCTTAGTATATGTCACTAAGTCTAAGTGAAAGAAGAACACTTAGAATCCAGTATGAACAGGTGAATAATCTGGTGAAGCATCCCTGATTGGTGGGAGAAGATGTGTTGATCACTGAAATAAGAAGATAATGTCTGACTAAGTGTCAGGACATTATACTTGACATGTTCCTACATGGTCAACATAGGGTGGAATGGCCTATGTGTTCAAACATGTGGTTGTAAACAGGGGAAGAAAAATTTGTCTGACTATGCATATGTATGTACAGGAAGTAGCTATAACATTCAAAGCCATTATGGATGGTGCACATTGATACTTGAAGTTTTCTCCTCAAATATCATTTCCTTTTGACCAAGATTGGTGCTACAATCTAGGATCATTATTTTCCAAGTAAAATTCCCAGTTATTTATAGAGAGTTCTCCATATCTCTGTAACCCCGTGAGCTTCTTGAGTCCATAATTCTTATGGATTTTATTAGAGTTTGGGTAAGTTGTGCTTGGGTCTGGTATTATGAAGGTCTCCTTTGCCAAGTTTTGGCTATAAAGGGGGAGAGAGGTGAATTAGCTCAGCTCAGATGTTGTTGCTGCTTCCACAAGTGGTTATTATTAATGTTCACAGATGTCAAAATAATATGTCAATTGGTTATTATCTCTGACATATGTTTGTGACCTGTGATCTGAGTTATGAACACAATTGTGACTTGTGATCTGAGTTATCAGGGGTCGTGGTTGAATTAGTATTAAGGAGTTATTGAGAGTTCTCTTATTACACCATTGGTCTTCTATGTTTAGAAGATATTCCTGCATTGAGAGGGAGTACAAGTTGTCTTCTACTATCTTCTTCCTCGTGTGCATCCACCAAACTTTAGGACCTTACTTCCTTTTATCCTGAAACTGATGTTCGTCGGTGCTGATGCAATTGAGTTCTTCAGAGTGCTACAAAGAAGATGTCTAACAAGATGTTGAGACATCATTTTCAACTGAATATCTATTATTGTGTGCAGTAGCTTTTGAATTGATGTAATCTCCTAGATTCCAATTGTTTTTAGATTATTTGTTTTAGCCAAAATTTGCCAAAGAGGGAGACTATTAGTTCTCTTGTTTTAGGATTGGCTTAATTTTTGTAAAACAAATAATAGCAGCAATAATGTAATGTAGAATATGATGTATAAAATTGCTAAGAAGAACATGTACAACAAGAAGTCCTATTACAATTTCAGAACATGTTATGCTGAACTTTTTCAACAACTCAAACAACATGTCAAAGAACATGTTTTGACATCGCGCCTGCTGAGCTGGATTAACAAGATTTAGTTTTTTTAAACATAAGCAGAATATTTAGGAGAATATTATGCATCATATGTGGCGCATATTTAAAGGTCTAGAAAATTCAATCAGAAATCAAGGAGAATGAAGACTTTCTAAATAAGGAGATTATTTAGGAAATAAAAGATTGAAGACCTTTCTTGGGGCAGAAGTTTCTGCAGTTTGTTACAGCTGATTTGCTGTGATTGAAAGCCCAAAACCAGTTAGGTAACAGATTATAAATAGAAGGGTTTGTAACCTAGAAAATAAGAGGACTCAAGATGTAGAATTCTAAGGGCTTTTTCAAGGTAAACCTTCTGGATTGTTGAAAGGTTACCATGTTCATCTCGAAGCATGTAGGTAAGAGATGCATTGTTCTTGGAGGAAGCTTTGAAGCAACTCCAGGATGTATTAGGAGAAGAGATAACAAATAGTGGAGTTAGGCTTAGAGACTTAGCTAGGTTGTCATGGAAGTATGTCTTCCAAACTGTTTATCTATGTGATCAGAATCTTGGTGAAGGGTCGTCTATGCAGTGACTGAGGTGTTGACTGCTAGACATCAATATGATGATTGAAAGTGGGATGGGGATATTCCATATCTAGGGAGAACCTAGGTAGAAGGGTCATTGGATAGTGATTACGTGCGTAGATCATCAACGGGTGTGTTGGCTATAGGGTCTACAAATTGATACTACTGATAGTGGACTTCATTCTTGGCTTGGTAGCCTCTAGATTAGGTGTTGTTGTACACTGAAATGGATATACAATTATGGTGCATTATTTATCTTTTCAGTACTGTTTTATCTTGCCTGCGTGTTTATGTCAGATCATATGTCTCGACATCCTTGTAGGACATCTGAGTCTGCTGTGCCAGAATTTCAATTGCTATCAGAGCAGGCATCATGTTCTACTCTGGGTGAGATCCTAGGAAGGTACTTTCTGATCATGGGTGTGATACGGTGGGAGAACTAACTTGGAGGTTTTGCGTTTGATCGCAAATGTTTCCGTTAGCAAGAGTCGCCACCGACTTTTCTTTTATCCAAAAAGAAAGGTGAAAAAGCACAGGAAATACCTTTGAGATTGTTTCTTGAGTTCGGGGGGTAGATTATGAAAAGGGAAGGTGTTAGCACCCTTTTCATCCATGGTTTTCCATGGGCTCTTAGTTACTTGCTAGATCACTTGCTTTTGTTTGAAATTGTGCTTTATGTGGTTTTTGAAAGTATTTTGTAAAGAAGCCATTGTTTAGGCAATCTTTGTAATGATTCTTGTTTGTAAGAATATATACAAAGATGTTGATCTTTTGAAAATGTTTTCAAGTTTGTAAGATGTTTGAAAGTGTAGATGTTTATTTTTGAAAATAGCAAGGATGTTTGTTTTGAAATGGAGCACGTAATTAGGAGCAATCTACCTACTCAAATGTCTTTCTTGTTCATTTCCTTTTCCTTTGACATTGTTGTATTACCATTGATTTGGTAAGCAACTCTATCTTTGGATGTAAACGGGACGGGCGTGGGTCATCGTATAACCATGATTAGCAATGTTGCAAGGTATCTTAGCATTCTTTTTTAGGGACTAAGATCATTTGAAAGACAACTTAGATAGCGTCATCGAGGGACTATGATCTTGTATTTGCTTTGTTTCTGCTAAGATACCTTACATGCGTAATATGACCATTTTGTATAAGGAAACCAAGTGGAATAACCCTAGGGGTGTTTGTGTGCAAGTGCATCATTTTCATGCTTGTTTTTGTCTTGAATTAGGATTTTCTAGATATTGGTTTTAGTCTTTCCATACAAACCCTAATTACTAGCATGTTATATAAAAGCGATAAATTGCGAAATTTAAAGTTACTACGCTATTACAATATTTGTGGGGAGGGGGGTATACAAATTCAATGGGGATTTGCAAGAATATAAACCTAGTTAATCTATTACAACCAAATTGAATGGGTATTAATGTACAAGGAATTAAAATAAATAATATACAAAAATGAACAAGTATGCAATAATGTGAAGGTGAAGAAAAATGAATATTTGTTTGATTTTTTTAGAGAAAAGGATTTTTGTCTTAATATATTTAAATTAAAGAAAAATAATTAATAAAAAATAATTTGTTTAAGGAATGATTTTTTTTTTTTGGAATAAAAACCCTAGTTCTATTAATCAAAAGAAAATAAATTTAAAAGGTATTTTTTAGTATATGTTTTTTAAGTCTTGAAAATATTTATAACATTATAAAATATTTTTAGTCTTTTTTATATCAAAAATAATGTATTAGTATGAAAGAAAATAGATAATGACCTAATTTATATTTACAAGATAATAAGTAAAAAATAAATAAAGTATAATTAATAAAAATATTTTTGTGATAAAATATAATAAATTAAGTCAAAATATAAATATATCATTTTTTTTGTATTTTTATGATTTTTAACATTTGGAAAAATATTTTAAAAAAATAAAAATGAAATAAATAATAAAAAATAAATGAACTTGGGCTAGAGGCGTCATTAGTCAGCAGGGATGTCAGCTAGCAAAAACAAAAACAAACTAGGCCCAAAAGGCCCAACGCCTGCCAAAAACAACAAAAATTAGAAAAGTAAAAATGTGAAAAATGAAAAGGGTACCACTAGGGCTCGAACCCAGGTCCCATAGGTTACAGGCGCGCGCTTCTACCACTGGGGTGGCTATACATATGTTAATACAAGTAAAACAATAAATATGTAAGGCAAAATGCGCCCTGAAGACTTCATCTTCAACCTCCAGCCAGACCATCTGTAACTTTCTCATTTCTCATAAAAAATGAAAATTGTAAACATGAAACTTGTAGCAAATTTTCTCACGATTCCAGAAATGTAAAGTATTAAATCTATAGATCAAAGATAAGCATGAATTTTAATGGCCCTAATCTGAACCCTAAAAATTTCAGAGATTTCAGTTTCAAAATTCTCTAAGCTCAAGCAAAATTAATGGAAACTATGGACATGGTTAGCTTCAGGGCAATGATATCTACATGTTTTATTCACAAATAAACTATTGATGATGCCTGTATGAAGAGTTCCAAGTTGAGAAAACTTACCTCAAAACTGGAAATCGTGTTTGGAGTTTGAGCTTGTTTCAGGCAGTGGTGATGATCAGGTTAGCTTCCTTGAGGTCCTAGGAAGCTAATGCAATGGTTTGCTTGAGTTGAGAGTGGCTGAAATGACCCGGAGAAGTCAATGTGCAATGCTCTGTTTTTGGCTATGAAGGATATGGTAAATGAGGTTACAGTAATGACACAGGGACAGGGATAGGTTACACTTGATGTAAGGAAGCTTTAGAAACTAAAAGACCAAGAAACGCACGAGGGAAATGTGAGTTTGAAGTTCAAGGTCAGAAACTATGCAACAATAGAGTTTTTGGGCAATTTATGATTTGAGAGAGTTTTGGTGTATTTTAGGGTGTTCAAGCTCGTCCTTTAGCTCACAAATAGTGACTGGTGATACGGTGGGAGAACTGACTTGGGTTTTACGTTTGTGTTCGCAAATGTTTCGGTTTAGCAAGAGTCGCCACCGACTTTTTATTTTATCCTAAGGAAAGGTCAAAAAGCACAGGAAAGACCTTTGAGATTTTTTCTTGGGTTCGGGGAGTAGATTATAGAAAGGGAAGGTATTAGCACCCTTTCTATCCATGGTTATCCATGGGCTCTTAGTTACTTGCTTAGATCACTTGCTTTTGCTTTTCAATTGTTTGAAATGGTGTTTTGTGTGTGGTTTTGAAAAATGTTTTGAAAAGAGGCCATTGTGGTGGCAACCTTTGTAATGATTCTTGTTTGAATGTATACAAAGGTGTTTTCGTCTTTTGAAAAGTTTTCAATGTTTGAAAGTAGGTTTTTTTGAAATTGTGTTTGTGGAGTGTGTTTTGAAAAAGTAGCAAGGATGTTTTTTGCAAGTTTGATCAAGTAACTAAGAGTTATCTACCCTATTTTACTCAAAGATCTTTCTTATGTTTTTAACCCTTTTAACAGTGTTGTTTCACCATTGTATTTGGTGAACAACCTTGTGTTAGGATGTTAACGGAGTAGGTGCGGGTCATCGTATAGACCATGATAGCAATAGAGTAAAGTATTTTTGGCAATTTTCTTGAGGGACTAGATCATTTTTTTAGGCAACTAAGATAGCGTCATCGAGGGACTATGATCATTTTGATTTGTTTTTGTTTTTCCAAAGTACTCAACATGCAACCATGGCCCATTTTTGAAGGAAACAAGTGGATGAAACCCTAGGGATGCAAATGTGCATTGTGTTTGTTTTTCATGCATATTTATCTTGGATTAGGTCAAGCTAGTTGTTGATTTTATTTTGCATACAAACCCTAGGTCTAAGCATGACATAATTGAAAGCTTTTAAATGTGCGAGAATTTAAATGCTACACTATTACAACATGATATAGGGAGGGGGGTACAAATTTGAATTGGGGATATTTGACAAGGAAATAAATTCTAAGTTATTACAACCATATCGAATGTACAAGCAATATTTGAATGTACAACAATTGAATATGATACAATAAATAAATGTCAAATAAAAGGTATTGTGCATAAAAATGGTTTTTTTATATATGTCAAAAGGGTATTTTTTTTGTGAAATGTAAAATAAAATAAAAAAAAAGCCAAATTTTAATTATTTTGATTATTTTGGGGAAAACCCTAATTTTTAAATAAATAGTAATATTTATCAATTATGTACAATATATGTTAATTTATACAAAAAAATAAAATAAAAGTATATTGTAAAAGAGTATTTTTAGTGTCAAATATTAATAAAAATAAAAATGTATTATTTCTATATTTTTGTCCTAATTATCTAATAAAATAAAATATATATATATATATATATATATATATATATATATATATATATATATATATATATATATATATATATATATATATATATATATATATATATATATATATATATATATATATATATATATATATATATATATATATATATATATATATATATATATATATATATATATATATATATATATATATATATATATATATATATATTAAACCTATTAAATATACAAAGATAAAAATTGATTTTTTACAAAATGGATATTTTCAAGAAAATGTTTTTGAATGTAAATAAAAATAACAAATAAAAAATAAATATATTTTTTGTATTATTTTTTTTTTAAGTTTTATTAAAAGAAGAAAAGGTTTATTTATACATATATGCCTAAACAAAATAGATAAATATCAAATAAATATGAAAAAAATGTGGAAAATTATTTTTGGCATTTTTTATATTTGAGCAAAAAATATAAAGTCAGAATAAAAAAATAAAAACATAAAAATGACAAATATTCAATCAAATAGGCCAGGGGGGTGCAAACTGAATAAAGGGGTGCTAAAAGCAAGAATGACTCAGGCCCAGCCCAAGCCATCACCTTCTTCAACCTCCAACATCTGTTTGAAAATGCGCGCGCCTCTTGTTCAACATGCCAACTCCTGATTCTTTGATCTTTTGACAAAACTTAAAACATGAAACTTGTAGAGAATTTAAACACGAATCTAACCATATAAAGCATTAAATCTAACTCTCAAAGACCAGAGAGAATTTCTCTGGCCCTAAAACCTGACCTAACTTTTTTCACATGTTCATGACTGAAATTCTCTTAGCACACTTAATATAAATGAAAGCTGATCACATGTATGGCTTCAGGGCTATGAGTACAACATATTTCATTCACAAACCTAAGCCTAACCATTCCTAAATAGAGAGATAGAAGTCCATGAAATACCTGTTTCAGCTTGAATCGAGTAGAGCAATGCAGCAACCTTCAATGGTGTTTGAGCTTCTGTTGAGCTTGCCTGAGGTCCAAGGAAGCTTCTGCAATAATTAGCTTGCTTTGAAACACCTTGTATCGTGCTGTAGAAGTCCACCTGCAAAGCTTGGAAATGAAAATGGCAAAACGTATTAGAGGTGTTACAGTTGGTGTTTAAGGTTTGAAATAGTTTGGATGGATGAAATGGAAGGTGTTTGAACAGGTTTGGGCAAAAATGCACGAGCAAATTGTGTTGTGGAACTCAATCTGCAGGGAGTACCCTGTTTTGCAGCAAAACAGTGGTTTTGTGTATTAGGAGGTATGAGGGATGAATGAGTCGTGCCTTAGGTCTGTTTTGATGTATGGAACTTGTGTGTAAAGTTTATTTTTGGCCCTTGTTCACAGATATGAGAGTTGGTCTTATTTTGCAATGTTTCTTCTATATGAAGCAAAGATGTGTAAGTGTATCTCACAGGCCTGTACAATCCATCTTATATGATGAACACAACCCTCTAGGCCCCCTCTAATCCCTGGATTTGATTTGCAATCTCAGATCTTTGTTCAAGGCTCAATGCTTAGTGGTTTGACATAAAGCTACTTTTGCAAAAATGGCAATATCACTTTTACTACTTAAGGCTTAAACTTGCATGTAATGCCCAAATGGATGAGATAACACCTTAACACAATGGTTAGGCATTAAATTATAAAGTGTAAGTTGGTTTTGAGGCCTGCAATCTAGCATTACACAAGCTGATTTGAAAATGCAAATTGCTATGAACATGCCTTGGCCATGAACAAAAGTGAGTTTTTGCCAACTTTGTGAATTCGATTCTCTATAACCACAAGGGTGTTTGAGGAGTTCTTGGACAATTTGGAAATCTTGGAACATGTACTACAATCCATCTTTGTAATTCAACTTGAAACTCCAAGTGGAACTATGTGAAAAATGGCCAAGAAGATGGGTCAAAATCCTGCCTAGATTAGGGCAAATTTCTTCTAAGTTAAAAGTTTTTGGTACCCTTGTTCCAAAAATCATAACTTGAGATGCAAGCTTCTTTTGAGAAAACTTTGTGAATAAAAGTTGTAGACTTTGTCATGGACTACAATTTTCATGTTTCAAGTTTTGTTTGAATCCATTTTCATCTTGGTGAAAAAATGGGACAAAGTTAGGAAAAAAAATAAGAAAATTTCATAACTTAGAAAATTTCGAAGTTATGAAAATTTTCATTTTAAACCCTAATTTGCACTTTTGGGTTTCTTGATGGACAAGTTTCATAATTTGACATGTCTTGATGAAAAATGAATCTTGGCACTTGATTTTGACAAAAAGTCAAAGTTTGACTTTTCATTGTACAGTCAAATTTTGATCAGTTGACTGCAAAAATTCATCTGTTAATCCTATGCATTTGAGATCTTTTGAACTTGTTGAGTGGATAAAGACAAAGTCATTTGGTCCTTGAGTCCATATGTGAGCTTTGTTTGCCATTGGTTAGGTCAAACAGTCAAAAATTGCCTTTGTGCAGTCAAAACCCTAAAAATGACCATTTTGCCCTTTTGGTGATCTGATCAAATTTCTTGTGGAGTTGTGATCCAAACTTGATCAAATGGTTCATATGAGTTCATAATGTTGATGTGGGTCAAATTTCATGAGGTTTGACTGTCAATTGGCTACAGTTGACTTTTTCCCCAATACAACTGATTTCTAGGTCAACTGTCCAATTGACTGGGCAAAACTTTGAATCAAAGCCTGAAACTTGGTAAGGACAAACTTGTGAGTCCAACATGAAGTATGAAAGTCACTTTGGGCATTTTTAGGTCAAAACATCCCTGTGCAAACTCAAACCCTAATTTAGGTCAATAGTGCAAGGAGGGGTCTTGAACATAACAAACTCTAACTTGATCTTGAATTCCAAGAGTCTTGTGATGAGAAAGTGTTGATGAAATGAGAGGGAAAATTTTGGGGTACAACAGTTTCCCCTGTTCAATCTTCTTGAACCTGAAGAGTTAGATTGGCAAGTTTGCCTTTCGCGACTCGAAGGTAAAAGGGGATTGGACACTAGAATGCCCGTAAATTTGCACTCGTCAAGACATAGATGCGGGAATGGGCTTAAAGATGCCATTTGGAGATGGTATAATCTTGCTGGAGATGGGCTTAAAGATGCCATCCGATAATCTTTGTTGAATTGCAATGTGGTAGGTCAGAAGAATGAGGATCAAAATGGTATCCGTGTCTAGAATGCATTTGAACTGTATCTGGAGACTGAGTTTGTATGAGCAAAAGAATGGCCTCCGCGTCTGGGGCGTATCTGAGCTGCAACTGTGTTTGAATGTAGAATGAATATCAGAATGACTGCCGTGTCTGGAGTGTATCTGTATTGTATCCGGATAACAGAGGAATATCTGTGTATGGAGCAACTGCGTGTTGGGGATAAACTCTGAATGACTGACAGAATGGCAACCGTGTCTGGAGCGTATCTGGACTGTATCTAAAGTTGAGATCTGTATGAGTAGCAGAATGACTTCCGGGTCTGGAGTGTATCTGAAACTGTAACTTGGATTTGAATTAGTGACAAAATGGCAACCTTAGCGATTGCACCGGGGAGAATCGAACTGCTGGTGCAAAGGCCAGAATGGCTTCCGTGTTTGGAGCGTATCCGAACTTAAAGTTGATGATTGAATCTGAATGAGAGATAGAATGGCCGCCGTGTCTGGAGCGTATCTTGTCTGTATCGGATTGCTGAAGTCTGAATGGACAGTAGAATGACCGCCGTATCTGGGGTGTATCTGTACTGTATCTGACCTGAAATTTTGAATGAGTAATAGAATGACCGCCGTGTCTGGGGTATATCTGTACTGTATCTGAAAGCTGAATCTGAATGAGTAACAAAATGGCTTCCGTGCCTAGAGCGTATGAAACTGTAACTGGATAATCGTTAATGATAGCCTTTTAATCTTATCCTGAAAAGGGTAAAAATGTTAGCTGAACACAATGTTATGTTGTATGATATGCATGATGCAATGAACTGTATTTCATCAATGTTTATGATATATGAATGTCATGGTTATGCATGCAAGCTGAGTAGCCGTCTTGTTGAGGAAGATGAAATCCGGATAGCTGGAGATAATGGATTCTTTGACTGCTGCCGGGGAAAGTGAATCCTTGACTACCGCAGGGGATTGCAAGAATTTTTTATTACTGAAGATGAGAAATCCTCGTTGACTGCTGACTGCTTAGGGAACAAGGAAAGATCTGAAAATCTCTACTGGGAAGTTTAAAACCTGGGAGACTTATGCTGGAGAAATGGGACCGAGAATCTTCAATCTGTTGGGAAGTATCTCTGTGGGGAGAATGTTCACTATTCTGGTTCCGCTGGGGATAGGATTTTCAGGGTTTTGGGGCTCCACTGGGGATCTTGAAACTTGACTCTGAGGGGAATTAAGTTCTGGAATGCTCTTTAGCTGGGTAATTCTTTCTCTACTGAGGATCCTGAAGTTTAACTCTGTTGGGGGAATGTATTCCGAATTTTAACTCTGTTGAGGATCTTGAATTTTAATTCCGCTGGGGATTTCTTCTGAAAGGGCATCAAGATATCTACCTATACCTTCAACCTATCAGCAATCATCTTTTCTTAATTTTTGTTTTATTTGTAAGCAATGATTATGTTCAAATGCATATGCCTATTTAACAAAACATTGGACGTTTTTTGTTTTAAATAAAACATAAGTGTAAAAAGAAAAGGAAGGCAAAGCAAATTTCTGCACTTGGAAGTGTATTTGTATTAACTTTTTATGAGTATCTTTGTACAAAGGAGACAAACATCCTAGTAAGAGAATGTTGTCGTAAAAATTGAAAAATTTTATACAAAAGAAAGATGGCTATGTGTAACAATTCCATGGGATTCCCATTCTGCTATAGCCTTCACAACTCTGAATATCTTGTCCATTCACTGCTTCGTCCGCCGGTGATTGGATTGACCAGAAGATCAGAGCTTGTTGATGAGGAGTTTGTTCTTTAAAGTGATCCGACGAGACACAATCATACGCTTTAATTCCCTAACTTTTGCCTGAATCGCCCTTTCGGGTTTTCGATCCACCGGAAAACCCTTTTTTGCCCAAGTCGCCCTTTCGGGTTTTCAACTTGCCGGGTGCACAAATTTTTTTGTTTTATCCCTAATTTTTTCCTGAACCGCCCTTTCGGGTTTTTGGTTCACCGGGATGCCCATTTTTGCCCAAGCCGCCCTTTCAGGTTTTTGACTTGTCGGGTTATTTTATGCGTAGTATCTTTTGACTATGTCTGCATTCGCAGGGTGTGGCAAATCGTCACCGTCCATGGTGGTCAGAATCATTGCACCACCAGAAAAGATGCTCTTGATCACAAACGGTCCTTCGTAAGTAGGAGTCCATTTGCCCCTGGGATCACTTTGCGGCAAGATGATCCGCTTGATTACAAGATCTCTGACTTGATATACCTGACGTCTGACTTTCTTGTTGAAAGCCTTGATCATCCGTTTTTGGTACGTCTGACCATGGCAAACAGTAGTAAGTCGTTTCTCATCGATCAAATTAAGTTGATCAAGTCGGGTCTGAATCCAATCGTCTTCACTCAAACCAACGTCTTTCATAATCCTTAAGGAAGGAATCTGAACCTCCATGGTTAGAACAACTTCCATGCCATACACCAAAGAAAATGGGGTTGCCCCTGTTGAAGTACGTGCCGTGGTACGATATCCATGCAGAGCAAACGGTAACATCTCATGCCAGTCCTTGTAGGTAACTGTCATTTTCTGAATGATCTTCTTGATTTTTTTGTTTGCAGCTTCAACAACACCGTTCATCTTCGGCCGATAGGGAGATGAATTGTGATGATAAATCTTGAACTGTTCGCATAGAGCGGTGATCATAGTATTGTTCAGATTTGTACCGTTGTCTGTGATGATCCTGTCGGGGACACCATACCGGCATATGAGGTTCTGCTTGATGAAGTGGGCAACCACATTCTTCGTAACAGAGGCAAAGGAAGCTGCTTCGACCCACTTGGTAAGATAGTCCATAGCGACCAAGATGTAGCGATGTCCATTGGGCGTTGTGGGCTTGATCTCTCCAATCATGTCAATGCCCCACATTGCGAATGGCCAAGGAGCTGTCAGAACGTTGAGAGGAACATGAGGAATATGTACCTTGTCGGTGTAGATTTGGCATTTATGGCAAGTGCGGGAATGTTGATGGCAATCAGCTTCCATGGTAGACCAGTAATATCCTGCCCTTAAAATCTTCTTAGCCATCGTATGTCCGCTCAAGTGGGTGCCGAATGTGCCGCTGTGTATCTCAGTCATGATCAACTCTTCTTCATCTTTGTCCACACAACAAAGTAAAACACAATCATGGCTGCGCTTATAAAGGATGCCATTGCTTAGGAAGAACTTGGCCGCAAATCTCCTTAAGAACTTCTTGTCATTTACGGAAGCTCCTTCGGGGTATTCTCTAGTCTGGAGATACCTTTTGATTTCATGAAACCAGGGTTGTTCCACTACTTCTTCGGTATTAATCTCATGACAGTGCGCAGGTTCGTCCATTCGCTCAATGGTAATTTAGGGAGCCTCGTTATCCCAGTTGAGTTTAAACATGGAAGACATTGTAGCTAGAGCATCTGCTAGCTGATTTTCTTCTCGCGGGAAATGCTCGAAGGTGATCTGCTCGAAATGAGGCAACAACGCCAGGGCATGTTCTTTGTATGGGATAAGATTAGGATGTTTGGTGTCCCACTCTCCTTTGACTTGACTGATAACCAAAGCCGAGTCCCCAAATACGATCAAAGATTTGATCCCCAAGTCTATAGCAGCCTTGAGACCAAAGATGCAAGCTTCATATTCGGCCATGTTATTGGTACAGCTGAAATAAAGTCGGGCCGTGAAAGGTGTATGGCAACCTTCCGGAGAAATAAGTACCGCACCGATACCGTTGCCGAGTGCATTTGAAGCACCATCAAAGTACAGGGTCCATCGGGATCCATTTTCAGGTCCGTCATACGGTCCGTTACCTTCAATGTTGTCTAATGTCATGATGTCCTCGTCTGGGAAGTCAAATCTCATAGATTGATAATCTTCGATAGCTTGATGAGCTAGATGGTCAGCTAGTACGCTCCCTTTTATAGCTTTTTGGGTAGTATACTGGATGTCATACTCAGTCAGGATCATCTGCCATCTAGCGATTCTTCCAGATAAAGCAGGCTTCTCGAAGATATATTTGATCGGGTCCATCTTGGAAATCAGCAAAGTGGTATGAGTCAACATATACTGCCTTAGTCGGCGAGCAGCCCATACCAAAATGCAACAAGTTTTCTCGAGCAGTGAGTAGCGAGTCTCACAGTCGGTAAACTTTTTGCTAAGGTAATAAATGGCATGCTCTTTTCGACCAGACTCGTCATGTTGGCCCATTACGCACCCCATTGAGTTGTCCAAAACAGTCAGATACATGATCAACGACTTTCCTTCGACGGGTGGCATCTGGATAGGAGGTTCTAGTAAATACTCCTTGATCTTATCAAAAGAGACTTGACAATCATGTTCAATTCAACTACCTGATCCTTCTTCAATAGTTTGAAAATTGGCTCACAGGTAGACGTCAGGTGAGAGATGAACCTGACGATATAGTTCAAGCGTCCCAAGAATCCTCTAACCTCCTTTTCAGTACGGGGGGCAGGCATTTCTTGTATAGCCTTTACTTTTGCTGGATCGACCTTGTGATTGGTGGATCTGGAACTGACTGTTTAACGTTGGTTCGCGAAATGTCGTGGAAGCAAGAGTCGCCACCGTCTTTTATTTTCTCCAAAGGGAAAGGACAAAAGCACAGAAAAATTCCTTATAGAGATTGCTCTCGGTTCGGGAGGTAGGTTATAGAAAGGGAAGGTGTTAGCACCCTTTCTATCCATGGTTATCCATGGGCTCTAAGATACTTGCTCATTGTGTTTTCAAAAATGGTTTGTTTGCTTTTCAACTGTGGGTTTTAAAAAGTTTCTTTGAAAATTCCAGTTCGACTCTTGTATCGGTCCTCAAGAGTGTTTGAAAAATTGCTTTCGAAAGCTTTTTGAAAAGGTGTCGGTGTGAAAAGTATTTTTGATTTGTTTTGAAATTAGAGCAAGTATCTAGAGCCGTCTACCTACCCTAAGGAATTCGTCTGTGTAAATGTCCTTTAAAGTAGTGCCATCCCACCATTGAGAGGTAGGTAGCACCACCGTTGGAGGTGTTCGGGTCAATTCGAGGTTCGGGACATGGTGATCACCAGAGCAATAGGAAGACACCTTAGAAGCTACCCTCATGCCAGGTTCCCGGATCATGAGGACTTACTAAGACATCCTCTACTCAACGATCACCTTTCGAGGCAAGGCAACAGTGAGGCGTACCCTAGGGGTGGTGTGTGATTTGTGTGTCGTTTTCATTTATTTTGTCTTGTCATGTCATAGGTGATCTACGCGTTGGTTTTTATTTTTGTCATTCATTCTTGCATGCATTTATTAACAGTTAAAAAGATGCGGAAATTAAAAGTTCTAAACTATTACAAAGGCGCGAGTCCACATCGCCAAATTAAATCCAGGACCCGATTTGACAAAAAATAAAGAAATAAAGTGCGAGAAATATAAAATGTCCGAGTTACATGGCCTTGGGAGAATTACATCAACATTTAAAAGAAAAGAAATAAAATGTGCGAAACAAAATTAATAATCGGAAGCGAGGGCGTTGGACCCTTTTTAATGAAATTAAATTATATTGAGCAAATTAATTAAATTAAAAAAAAAATAAAAAAAGAAATTATTTTTGAGGGTTTTTTGTATTTATGATTTTTTATGAGAATTAAATGAGATTAAAATATTAATTAACCCTAATTCTAGTTTTTTCATTTATTAAGAAAAGCATTAAACTTTAACCTAAAATTAACCCTAATTAATTAATTGCAAGTATTTACAAAAATAATTACTAATTAATAATTATAAGAAAAAGAATGAAAAATACTTAAAACCCTAATTCTACACTTTTTTAAGTTTATTATGAAAAATATTTGAATTAAACCTAATTTTAAAAAGCTAAATCAATTAATGATATTTATTTACAAAAAAAAATAACATTTAAATAAAAATATTTATTTTTGTCTTTTTCTGATTTTTGTATTGTTTTTATATTTTATGAAAATAAATTAAATTAAAGGAATTAATTAAAAAAGAAATAATTGAAACAAATAAAATCAAGAAAAGAAAAGAAATACAATACCTTGGGGGGTTCTGTCCCCAATTGGAGGTAAAGCTCTAGCAATTCTGGCCCAATGACCCTTTGGCCTTGTTGACTTTTTGGCTAGCGTGTGCACGTGTTGACTCATGTCCATTATGTTCTCCAGATCATAGGCCTTTGATTGATCTTGATATGTGCGTGGCAAGCTGAGATTGTGGATGTATGATGCACCCAGGAATTGAAGCTGCATGGAATCATATTGGAAGAAAAAATATTGAGACAAAGAGGGGGACCTGGGATCGAACCCAGGTCCCAGGGATTACCACTACACATGCCTGCCACTGAGCTACCAACGCTTCTTTGTATATTATATAACTAACAATTAATATAAGATAAAATAAGGGTTAGTGGGATTTTAGCGCGAAAATTCAAATGAACCACTTACTGCTTTACACCTCATCTTCTTCTTCCTCGTTCGTGTTTTTACCTGAAACATAAAAGACTTAGCGGGGGTTTTAAACCCCCCCAAAACATGCAGTTTTCCAAAATAGCGATTAGGCCATATGGCCACATAAATTAGGCGCGAGGGGTGTTTTCAAATCGTCCAAGCTCCCTGATTTCAACCATGGTATTAAGGTGTTCTAATTTTACAGTATTCAGAAACGCCTAATTTGAAAGTCCTGTAACCCTAACCATCTTCCATGGTGAATTCTTCAATAGTGCACGAAAACTCAATCAAAATATGCAGTTAGCTTCAGAATCAATCAATTAGTATGAATCCATAAAAAAATGCAATGGAAATGCTTGAATATTAAAATACGAATATGCATAAAATTGGAAACAGTTTGAGTTTTGTATACCAATTCTGGGCGTGTAAGGGTTAAAAAACAATGCAGGAAGCTTCCTTGACACCTTTGCAAGCTATTGGGATTGTTATTTCTCTCTGAATCGTGCTAGAATAGGGTTTTCAGTTTTCACTTTTTTGACAAAAAACTCAAACTTTGTTATGGAGTTTCTGCGCAGCTTCGTGGTTATGAGCATTAGGGTTGGCATGTATATATGTACTGGAATGATTAGGGTTCAATTTTTTGTCCAAAGAATCAATGAATTGATGGAGAGGATATTTGATTTTCCATGCATATATTTTTCAATCTTTTCATGCAAATTTGATTCAAATCATGTCCAATCACCATGATTCTTTCCAAATCTGATCATGCACGAAATATTGAGTGTATTTCATGCATAAAAAGATTTAAAAACTTAGGTTTGGTATTTTTCATATATTTATTTTAATTAAATGAATTTCTAGCAATTAAAAATTCAAATAAATAAATAAAAATGATAAAAAAATTCCCTTTGGGCCAAATGGTCGTTCACATGCTTTGGATGATCAATCTTGGAAGAAAAAGAGGCCCATTAGCATTTTTAAGACATTTGAAGCAATGTTGACTTTTCAAAATATCCAAAATTTCCCAACTTCCACAAGGCATATCTTGCTCAATTTTTAAGCTTTGATCATATTCTTGGACATTTTGGAAAGGTATTGAAGTCCTCTAACCAATGCCTTTGGTCCCATGTCATTTTGATTTATCAATCTCAAGTTATGGTCTTTGACTTAAAGTCCCTTTTTGTTGACTTTTGAAAATGACCTATAATGTTGAAATTGATAACTTTTTATGAGAGCATTTCTTGGACTTGAAGTGTGAAGAGGAGTTGTAGGAAATGTCATTCTCTTCAAAATGAGCTTTGGATGGAATTTTTCTGATAAACCATATGGAAGTTATGCCTTGGTCAAGTTACAGTTGACTTTTTCAACTGTCCAAATATGGAAACTTTTGCATCTTGAGACTTTTTGAGCCAAGCTTTGAGAATCATGATCAAGCATTGATCAAATGATTTTTATGGCTTCAAAATGAGATGTTGACCAAAAATTTGAACTTTTGACTGTCAAATGACCATTTTGCCCCTACAGTTGACTGTAGTGCAATTAGGGTTTTTGACTGTGCAATTTTGTACTGTAAGTCTTGAAACTTGGTATGAGGATGCTTGGCCATGTTTATAGGCATGTGGGATTTGATTGGACCCTTGGAAACTTCATTTTCTTTGTCAGAACCAAAACCCTAATTTTTTACTGTTAGGAGGCCCTTGAACTGTGCAACCCTTGGGGAATTTTTTAAGCTTTAACTTGGCAAATTTTGAAGAATATGGGAGGGAAAATTTTGGGGTACAACAGTTGCCCCTGTTCAATCTTCTTAGACCTGAGGATGCAGATTGGCTGACGTGCCTTTCGTAATCCGAAGGTGGAAGATGATTGAACACTAGAGTGCCCAGAAATTTGCGCTCACATAGCAGTGTGATGATGGGAATGGGCTTATAGATGCCATTTGGAGATTGATGAATAGGATGATGGGCTTATAGATGCCATGTTGAGATATGATGGACGGGTGGATGGGCTTATAGATGCCATCTGGGTGTCGATCGCGTAAGAGATTCCTTAGCGAGAACTTGCGTACCTGCAAAAGAAAAGGATTACTTGACCTGTTACAGGAGCTGGTCTTTAAATTCTTTGTATAGATATGTCCTGACTGGTTACAGGAGCTGGGTCTGGATCTTCAAAAGGTGATGAATGAACCAGGGATGGTTACTACCTCAACAGGGACGGTGAGAGAACCTTGGATGACTACTACCTCAACAGGAATGCTGAGAGAATCTGGGAACGATTACTACCTCCGCAGTAACGGGGAGAGAACCATAGGCGACTTCAACCTCAACAGTAATCATCGAGAGAATCTTGGGCGACTTCAACCTCAACAGTAATCATTGATAGAATCTTGGGCGACTTCAACCTCAACAGTAATCATTGAGAGAATCTTGGGCGACTTCAACCTCAACAGTAATCATTGAGAGAATCTTGGGCGACTTCAACCTCAACAGTAATCATTGAGAGAATCTTGGGTGACTTCAACCTCAACAGTAATCATTGAGAGAATCTTGGGCGACTTCAACCTCAACAATAATCATTGAGAGAATCTTGGGCGACTTCAACCTCAACAGTAATCATTGAGAGAATCTGGGGACGATTACTACCTCAGCAGTAACGCTGAGAGAATCTTGGATATCTTCTACTGAGTCTTTATCAGGAAAATCTGTTAGGGGTCGATTTAGCTGGACTAGAGAAGGCCTTTGACTGGATAAGAAACAGAAAAATCTTAGGGGCGATTTAACTGAACCGGTCTAGGTCTTGAAATCTTCAACTGGATAAGAAACAGGGAGATCTTAGGGTCGATCTGACTGAACCAGAGAAGGCCTTGGATTGGATAAGAAACAGTAAAATCTTAGGGTCGATTTAACTGAACCAGAGAAGGCCTTGGACTGGATAAGAAACAGAAAAATCTTAGGGTCGATTTAACTGAACCGGTCTAGGTCTTGGAATGTCTTCAATTGGATAAGAAACAGGGAGATCTTAGGGTCGATCTGACTGAACCAGAGAAGGCCTTGGACTGGATAAGAAACAGAAAAGTCTTAGGGTCGACTTAACTGAACCGGTCTAGGTCTTTAAATGTAGCTGAGAACTTAACTGGATCTTTCCTGAAAGGTAAAGGTCAGTCATATGCAATGCGTGATATGGATCAAGCAATGATGTTCTCAACAAAAATGAGATTTGTAAGATATGATGCGTATATGCATGCTATAATGATGTATGTGATATTTATGAATGTATGTTTTTCGTCTAGGAAAGTAAATCCTTGACGGGTGCCGGGAAGTCACTCCTGGGCTGATGTTGAAGAATAGATTTTACTTCCGCTGGGGATGATAGTTGCAAGAATACCGGTAGGAGAAGATAACTTCGTTGGGGAATAAACTTGGCGAATGGATTACTCTGCGGGGAGAAAAGTACTTTAGTGATCTTGATGGGAAGCAATGCTCTGTGGTGAGAGAAGTACTTTGTTGAGTTGATGGTAACTTGCTGGGGATACCCTTGCTGTGTTGGAAGTGCTAATAGACTTTGCTGGGGATAAGAAGACTTCGTCGAAGACGCTCTTTCCGAGGCTTTTGGCTGAGGATAACCCAATTATATCCTGGTAAGGAAATAACTCTTTGAATACAGCCGGGAAACGCGTTCGTGCTCTGCGAAGGATAAGCTTCCAGAATCTACTGGGGATAAGCTTACTGCTGGGGAGATGATTCCAACTTTCCTGGGGAACTAGATTGGACTCTCCTGGGGAAGTTTTGAACTTCATTGGGGAAGTGACTCCATTGAATGCTTGGTATACCGCCGGGGAACAACCTTTAGACCAAGATTGCCGGGGATGCTTGTTAAGAATGCATATACACTACTGGGGAATGTTGAGATCTGCTGGAGGATACCCAACTTTCTTAAGGTTGATAATAGCTTACTCGGGGAAAGTGCACGGACTTGCTGACGCGCTCTCTGGGGAATTAAGGTACGCTGGTTATGTTCTTCAGTCGAACCTACCTTGGTACCTTGGAGGATAGAACAATTAGATCGCTTTAGACAACTCTTTATTGCCCCTGTTTCTAATGTTACCTGTAATTAATCCTTTGTTTCGTATGCAAATATTCATGAGTTAGCAAATTATCGTCAATGCATATATCACAAATTGAACCTTGGACGTTCTTCGCAACACAAAACAGAAAAAGGAAAAACAATTGGCACTTTTAACTGAAAAGTATATTTGTATTGATTTTGAATTGCCTGTAAATAGGCGTTTATGTACAAGAGGCTGACGTCCTAGTAAGAGAACGCCACCGAACAAAAGAGTTTATACAAATTTGTACAAGAGAAAATAAAACAGCTGTGTGAAATGAATGATCCCACTGGGTTTCAACTCTACTATCGCCTTTATATCTCCGAGCGTCTCATCACTTGATGACCTTGGTTGAAGATGAAGCTGACTGATCGATGCCGTCTGAACTTGATGTAGATACCGGATTCTGGATGCAAAGTGATCCAATGAGACATAGTATTACGCTTTATCCCCAACTTTTGCCTGGACCGCCCTTTCGGGTTTTCAGTCCACCGGGATACCCATTTTTGCCCAAGTCGCCTTTTCAGGTTTTCGACTTGCCGGGTGTACAGATTTTTTTCATTTCATCCCTTCATTTTGCCCGAACCCTTTTGGTTCGCCGGGAAGCCCTAATTTTTGCCTAGGCATGTCAGCCTAGCGGGTCTTTTTTTCTCATGCGTAGTATCTTTTTACTATGTCTGCATTGGCGGGGTGAGGAAGGTCGTCACCATCCATGTTGGTTAGAATCATGGCCGCTCCTGAGAACACATGTTTAACCACAAACGGCCCTTCATACGTAGGGGTCCATTTGCCCCTTGGATCACTCTGAGGAAGAATGATTCTCTTGATCACCAGATCCCTAACTTGATACTCTTGTGGTCTAACCTTTTTGTTAAATGCCCTGATCATCCGTTTCTGATATGTCTGACCATGACAGATAGCAACAAGCCTCTTTTCATCAATAAGGTTTAACTGATCAAGTCGTGTCTGGATCCAATCATCTTCGCTCAGATTTGCATCCTTCATTATCCGGAGAGAGGGTATTTGCACTTCGATCGGTAAGACTGCCTCCATACCGTAGACCAAGGAGAAAGGAGTTGCCCCGGTTGACGTCCTGGCTGAGGTACGGTACCCATGTAGAGCGAACGGTAACATCTCGTGCCAATCTTTATAAGTCACTGTCATCTTCTGCACGATTTTCTTGATATTTTTATTTGCTGCTTCTACAGCCCCATTCATCTTCGGTCTGTAAGGAGAAGAGTTATGGTGCTGTATCTTAAACTGCTCGCAGAGCTCAGTGATCATCTTGTTATTAAGATTGGTACCGTTGTCTGTAATAATTCTCTCAGGGACGCCGTATCGACATATCAGATTATGCCGAATGAACCGTGCCACAACAGTCTTGGTTACCATAGCGTAGGATGCTGCTTCAACCCACTTCGTGAAATAATCAATCGCTACCAGGATGAAGCGATGCCCGTTGGATGCCGTAGGTTTAATCTCACCGATCATGTCTATGCCCCACATTGCAAACAGCCAAGGTGCTGTCAGGACATTCAGAGGAACTGGAGGAACATGCACCTTGTCTGCATATATCTGGCATTTATGGCATGTCCGGGAATGTTGGTAGCAATCAGCTTCCATGGTGGACCAAAAATACCCTGCCCGT
This sequence comes from Vicia faba, assembly GCA_948472305.1. Taxonomy (NCBI): domain Eukaryota; kingdom Viridiplantae; phylum Streptophyta; class Magnoliopsida; order Fabales; family Fabaceae; genus Vicia; species Vicia faba. Next base: position 537,980,631 of record OX451737.1, read on the forward strand.
AGGATCTTCTTTGCCATAGTGTGTCCACTGGAATGTGTTCCGAAGGTCCCTTCATGTAGCTCTTCCATGATCTTTTCTGCTTCGGTCTTATCCACACAACGCAACAAGGTCGAATCATGGTTTCGCTTGTATAAGATGTCGTTGCTAAGGAAGAACTTTGCTGCGAACCTTCTCAGAAACTTCTTATCGTTGACAGACGCGCCTTCAGGGTATTCCTGAGCTTCCAAATATCTCTTCACCTCATGGTACCAAGGCTTCTCAGTTACCAACTCAGTTTCGAGATCACAACAGTATGCCGGTTCGTCCAGTTTCCAGATGATGATCCGGGGAGCCTCATTATCCCATTTGACCTTGAACATAGAAGACATTGTAGCTAACGCGTCCGCCAGCTGATTCTCCTCTCTCAGAAAGTGTTCGAAGGTTATCTTTGTGAAGTGGGGGATCAAGGTCAACACACATTCCCTGTAAGGAATAAGATTCAGATGTTTCGTATCCCACTCTCCTTTAATCTGATTGATCACAAGAGCGGAATCTCCGAAGACACTCAGAAACTTGATCCTTAAGTCGATCGCAGCTTGAAGACCCATGATGCACGCCTCATACTCCGCCATGTTGTTGGTACAGTTGAAACATAGCCGGGCAGTGAGTGGAGTATGAGTGCCTTGAGGGGATATGATTATGGCGCCGATACCGTTACCCAAAGCATTGGAGGCTCCGTCAAAGTGCATAGACCATCGGGATCCTTCCTCAGGTCCTTCATCCGGTCCAGGTACTTCACAATCAGTCACTATCATGATGCTCTCGTCTGGAAACTCGAAGTTCATTGACTGATATTCATCTACGGCCTGATGTGCCAAGTGGTCTGCCAATACACTTCCCTTGATGGCTTTCTGGGTCATGTATTGAATGTCGTATTCTGTCAAGATCATTTGCCATCTTGCTATTCTCCCAGACAGAGCAGGCTTTTCGAATATGTACTTTATAGGATCCATTTTTGAGATCAACAAGGTAGTGTGAGTCAGCATATATTGTCTCAGCCGGCGAGCAGCCCATACCAAAGCGCAACAAGTTTTCTCGAGCAGTGAGTATCGGGTCTCACAGTCGGTAAACTTTTTGCTAAGGTAATAAATGGCATGCTCTTTTCGGCCAGACTCGTCATGCTGCCCCAACACACACCCCATTGAGTTGTCAAGTACTGTCAGGTATAATATTAGAGGTCTCCCTTCAACCGGTGGCATAAGGATGGGTGGTTCTTGGAGATACTCCTTAATTTTGTCAAAAGTAGCCTGACATTCATCATTCCAACGTACTACCTGATCTTTCTTCAGCAGCTTGAAGATTGGTTCACAAGTAGCAGTTAGGTGTGATATGAATCGAGCAATGTAATTCAGGCGTCCTAAAAAGCCTCTGACTTCTTTCTCTGTCCTAGGAACTGGCATCTCTTGAATAGCTTTAACTTTGGCAGGGTCCACTTGAATACCCTTATCACTTACAACGAAGCCTAGCAACTTCCCAGATCTTACCCCGAAGGTGCACTTGTTCGGGTTCAACCTCAGCTTGTACAGTTTCAGACGGTCAAACAACTTCTGCAGATGATCTAGGTGCTCTTCCTCAGTCTGGGACCTTGCGATCATGTCGTCAACATACACTTCTATCTCATGATGGATCATGTCATGAAATAAAGCAACCATGGCACGTTGGTAGGTTGCCCCAGCATTTTTCAGTCCAAAAGGCATGACCTTATAGCAAAAGGTGCCCCACTGAGTAACAAAGGTAGTCTTCTCCATGTCTTCAGGTGCCATCTTGATCTGATTATAACCTGAAAAACCATCCATGAAAGAGAACACCTTATGCTGAGCTGTATTGTCAACAAGGACATCAATGTGAGGTAGAGGGAAGTCATCTTTGGGGCTGGCCCTATTCAGATCCCTGTAGTCAACACACATTCTGACCTCACCATCCTTCTTTGGTACCGGCACCACATTAGCAACCCACTGAGGGTAAGAAGTCACTGCAAGGAACCCGACATCAAACTGTTTCATAACCTCGGCTTTGATCTTCTCAGACATCTCTGGATGCATACGGCGGAACTTTTGCTTAACCGGTGGGCAGTCTTCCTTAGTAGGCAAATGATGGACCACAATATCGGTATCTAACCCGGGCATGTCTTCGTAGGACCAGGCAAAGATCTCCATATAATCATGTAGCATCTGGGTCAACCGTTGCTTCACGCTGAGCTCTAGGTTGGCGCCAATCTTTACCTCTTTTCTGTCTGCCTCAGTACCCAGATTTATTGTCTCCACTGGCTCCTCGTGTGGTTGAATTGCCCTCTCTTCCTGGAGTAACAGTCTTGCAAGCTCGCCAGGCACCTCGCAATCATCTTCACCTTCGTCTTCGGCTAAGTTGATCGGATTTTCGAAGTCATAACTGGCAGTAGCAGAGTCGTTACCAGTGAGATCCAGAGTGGATTGAAACCTGTATGAGTGAGTGTGTGTAAATACAGCTGTTTTGAAATATATAAGGGAAGGAAAGAAAGAAAAGGAGCATAAGATTTGAAATGCGAGAAAACGTCCAAGATCTTTATTCATGATATATGAAATGACAATTTATATGCCCTCACAAATGAAGCCACGGTGCCCCGGGTAAGACACCGGGCCATAGAGTTTTAATTGTTTATTACAAATAACAAAACAAAGAAGTTTATTACTGCGTAACAAAAGTAACTGGAGTATGGTCTTTGGCAATCCAATTGGTCAATCCGCCATCAGTTGTCGGGTAGATCCAGCTATTGAACTCAGCTTCTTCCACTTCATTATCCTCCTCAACAGCATTCACTCCTGGATTGGTAATGAGCACAGGAGGTCTTCTGGTCTTTGCCTTCCGCATAGCTTTCTGTCCCTCTGCAGTAAAACCCAGTCCAAATTTGTCAGTTTTCTGTGTAAAGTCGGGAAGCCTTCCCCAGTTAGCACATTCACCTTTCTGAATCACAGCCTGGGCATCCTTTAGGGAAGCCATCTTCAAAGGAACATCCTCTTGGACCCCTGTTTCTGCTGCTGCTGAAATTGGAAGTACCTCTTCGAAATGCTGAAAGGGGGTTTCAATAAACTCCCCGTCCATCTCAATATATCTGAAGGAATTCAAATGGCTCACCATATACTCCTCCTCTCCATGCACAGTGACAATCTTTCCTCTGACAGGGTATTTTAGCTTCTGGTGCAAGGTAGAGGTCACTGCCCCAGCTTTGTGGATCCAAGGTCGACCCAGTAGACAAGAATATGATGGACGGATATCCATCACATAGAAAGTAGAGTCGAACACCTGAGAACCCACACGAATAGGAATGTCAACCTCTCCATGAATCATCCTCTTGGAACCGTCAAAGGCTCTGACGATAATATTGCTAGGTTTCAGCTCCAGGCCTTCACAATCCAAACGGTCCAAGGCTTTCTTGGGTAGCACATTTAGGGAAGAGCCAGTGTCCACCAACACGTGTGCCAGAGTAGTGCCCCTGCATTCGATAGAGACATGCAGGGCGTCATTGTGGTCCCTTCCCTTGGCAGTAAGGTCAGCATCTGAGAAACCCAAACCGTTGTCCGCTGTCAGATTTGCTACGCAATCAGTGAACTGAACTGCAGATGTTTCCTGTGGCACATGGGCCGTCTTGAGAAATGAAATTAAGGCCTTAGCATGGGCCTCTGAACACAGTAGTAAGGAGAGCATGGAGATTTTGGAGGGAGTATGCCCCAGCTGTTCGACAACATTGAAGTCACTCTTCTTGATTATCTTCAGGATTTCCTCCATCTCTTGTTGGGAGGCTTCAGCAGTTACAGGTATTGGTGCCTCCATCCGGGCAGGCTCATCTTCAATCCCTTTGCCCCGAGCATTAGATGACTCGGCAGCAGGGGAAACAACTTGATCAGAAACAGGAACAGGTACACTTGTAGGTGTTATAATAAGGGGTCTTCGAACAGCGGGCGGTGCAATGTCAGGCGAGAAGAGCCTGCCACTGCGGGTAACCTTGGCTGGACCAGTAATATTGCTGATACTGGTGCCAGTGTTGAATTCTTGCTTGATTCCATTCACATATACATCTGCCCCATAGTGCCAGGGGACAGCTTTATCAGATTCGTAGGGGAGAGGCCCCGGAACAGTAATAACAACAGGTGCGACAGTCATGATTTGAACAGGCTTCCTTGGGAGAGCCCTGATTGGATTATTGAAGATTGTAACAACGGAAACTTCTTCTACCAGAACAAACTGAACAACGGACTTCTTGAACAGAATCTCTTTGCTGTCCATTAGGCTTTGGATGCCCAACTTCAGCAAAGGACAACCAGAGAGGGAAACAGCACAGAAAAGGCAACCTTCACTACAACCCGGAAATAAACCAGCCAACAGTAGATTCCTCTTGACAGTCATTAAGGGAGTAGCCACATAATCCACAGAAACAGCGTATACATCTTCATCAACAGCATTTACTCCATGATGGGGCATAGGAGCAGTCACCACATTCGGCCTCTCGGGCGCTTCAAACTGTATCTATTTTGCATCGATAAGGTCCTGCACCTTATTCCTTAAAGCCCAACAGTCATCAGTGGAATGCCCCGGGCTATCGGAGTGATAAGCACAACGAGCATTTGGATTGTATTTGGGAGAAGCCGTATTCACAACCTTTGGGGCCTCTCTGACAGTCACTAGATTGGTGGACAACAACTGTGGAAAGATCTGGGATAGTGTCATGCTCAAACGGGTAAACTCTCTCCGGGGTCTTTCAGCCCTTTGAGGATTGGTTTGCTGAGGAGCGGCAGCAGGCTTGGCAATCATCACCGCGTTGACAGACTGGCGGCGCTCAGGTTTTTCTTGTCTTCTAGAGCCATATACAGCACTGGCCTCCTTTTTGAAGGGTTTCTTCTCAGAGCTTGACGATGCACCCTTCTGAATTTTACCAGACTTTAACCCAGCCTCAATTCTCTCTCCAGTCAGAATAAAATCAGTGAACCCTGCAGACGAATTCCCGATAAGATGGTTGAAAAATGGCCCAGATAGGGTCCCCAGGAACATGTCTACCAACTCCCGGTCAGTCAACGGAGGCTGCACCCTGCCAGCCAGATCCCTCCACTTCTGAGCGTACTCTTTAAAACCTTCACTTGAACCTAGCGACATACCCTGGAGTTGGGTACGTGTAGGGGCAAGGTCGGCATTATACTGATACTGCTTATAGAAAGCAGTAGCCAACTCCTCCCAGTTACGAACCTTGGTCCCATCCAGCTGATAGAACCATTCGAGATGAGTCCCTGAAAGACTCTCCTGGAAGAAGTGGATCCAAAAATTCTTGTCCACTGAGTACGGTTGAATCTTCCGCACATACGATCTGGGGTGTAGCTTGGGACAAGACGCCCCGTCATACTTGGTAAAGGATGGTGCTTTGAACTTATGAGGAATGATCACACCAGTAGACAAACCCAAATCTCCGAAATCCAGCCCAGGTACCTGTTGGATCTCCATAGCATTCAATCTGTCTTCCAACTGCTTATAACGGTCTTTCGCAGGAGGATACTGTTCCTCATCAAAATCAGTCTCGTCGTCGGAGACTACCGGACTATGACATTTTTCCCCTTGAGGGGTACCCTTGCCTATAGAAGAACCAGCCTCTTCATTCTGCAGAGTATTTCCAAACCTTCGGCCCGAGTTGAAAAGAACAGTTCTTCTCTTCTTCTTCTTTTCCTTCTTCAGGAGCAGAGCCTTCAGCTCTTCTTGGCCCTGAGCCAAACCCATGATTAGTTCCTGAAATTACGCATTCTGCGCCTGAAGAGCCTTGATGGACATCTCAGTTGATGATGAGTCAGGATTCATGATGCTGAAATAAACAGCGAAGAACAGTAAGCAACCTGAAAAGAAGAAAACCTGCTATGCACATGATGAATGGTATGTGTTTATGCAATGCATTCAAGGGTTCGAAAGTTCAAATTTGTTGTAGACAAAAAGGAACACACGTTATCATTAAGGAAATAATTGTTCAGTACGTCAGAGCCTCATGGGCACAAATTACAAAGTAAATCAATCCCAAAAGACACTACGCATCCTCTTTGGAGCTATGTAGGTGTTGAGATTCCTCTCCTCATGCAAAAGGCGGGTGAGCTCCAAGACCTTCTTTTCACTAGCATGTAGACTGGTCTCGAGAGAATTCCGTTCTTCCTTAAGCTGGATCCAGCTCTTCTGCATCTCTTCCCAGGATGTGGGCATGTCAGGATGCTGAATGGTGTAGGACACCTCTCCTTCCGAGACTGGCTCTTTGATCACTGGGAGCATATGAGGATAAGGCATTACTAACTTCTGGGAGCGGGCGCGTACCCACTTGAGATAAGGTTCCAACTGGATGGAGTTCCTGTGCCCCAGTGTCTTACTGTCTATCCTACTTGGCATCCTCCAGGCTCTGATAAATCTCTGGCGAAGTCCTTGTGCATCGTCGTCGAAGTCAAAAACTATGTCAGGAATTAACATGTCATGAGGGCCATCCCTCCGAGCATAACCAAACTGTCTCCAAGCCAGGCATGGGTTGTAAGTAATACCTCCTCTGATTCCAAGTAAAGGAACATTAGGGTACTCCCCGCAACGATCAATGATAGTGACATCCTCTCTGGACCGAGGGCACCAATGTATATCTGCATGTGTAAGAGTCATCAACCGTTGTGACCATCTCAAACCCCGCTCGTTCTTCCAAACTGATTATGGAAGGTGCGAAATAAACCACCTTCCCAGGAGAGGAGTGCAACACATAAGGACACCTCTTTTTCTCATGGTTCGAGTGTAACATGAGTGAAGGATGTCCCCCAGCAACGTAGGTATAGGATTCCTGGACATGAAGATCTGGACAACACTGATATCTATAAGCTGATCTGGGTTAGGGAACAACACCAAACCATAGACAAGGAGGGCCACAACTTCTTCAAAAGCTTGTAAGTCAAGAGAGTTCCAACATTCATGGGCCTTTTCAAACAGAAACCTGGCTAAGAACCCTTTGATACCACTTCTAACTTCCCAATGTCCCTTGAGGTCAGATGATTGTAGGTGCAAGGCTTTAGCAATCTCTTCAAGCTTGGGTTCCTTTTCCGTACCGTTGTAGGGTAGTTGATCAAGGATAGGGATCTTCAGGAGCCGGGAGAACTCCTCCAATGTAGGTACCAGCTGATAATCCAAGAAGGTGAAACAGTGATGCAGAGGGTCAAAGAACTGGAACAGGACCTTTATCATATCTTCTTCAATGTTGGTATTAACCAAGCTGATGAGTCTTCCATGTCTTTCACTGAATGAAGAACTCTCGGGAATCCTGGATATAAGCTCCTTAAGCTGAGGAGGGATCCTTACAAGGCTGATTTGAATTGTCTTTCTGCGAACAGTTTCCATGTCCTACAAAACAAGAACAAAGATGAAGATTCGAACCCCTGAAATGGTTAGTCAATGCATATGATGCTGGATGATGTCATGATGCTATGATTAAACACACCACAAATATGTACAAAGACAAACATGTAAGGCACACAAGGCACACAAGACAAGCCCTTAGGGTTTAGGCCAGCATGGGGTCTGGGTAGTACCCTCTTGAAGTTGGTGGGCTCAACCTGTCCTATTAGAAGTAACCGGGTTCTAAGGGTCCCAATATCACGGGATTGCTTTCATTGTTCATCGTTTCGATTTAGCCACTGAACTGGCGACCGGAATATTCCAGGAAAGCAACCCTCAATTGAGTGTAGTATCGAGTATCAACCAACCTCGGACTGCACCAAAGTCAGTTATCTCACTACCCTAAAGAGGCCAAGATGGTTCAATTAAGGTTCCTAAGGTCAGTTGATGCTTCACGACACCATGCGGCGGCCCCGTACTCTCCTTGACTGAACTCAAGGGTTACCGGTACACACCAAAGTGCCACATCAACATAGCAGACTGTTTCAACCATGTCGGTATACCCCGCACAGTTCCCTCACAGCCTTGTTGCTACTTTCTAAGAAGGTATCCCCAGATCCGGGTTAGGATCTATAGAACTCCCAAGACAGTCCCACAATTTAAAGCAAGCAAAGAAAGCAATTGAAAACACTGTGATCTTAGTCCTAAGGTACACCTCACTTTAAGTTTATGTCCCCAACAAAGTCGCCAGTTCTGTGATCGGTGGATCTGGAACTGACTGTTTAACGTTGGTTCGCGAAATGTCGTGGAAGCAAGAGTCGCCACCGTCTTTTATTTTCTCCAAAGGGAAAGGACAAAAGCACAGAAAATTTCCTTATAGAGATTGCTCTCGGTTCGGGAGGTAGGTTATAGAAAGGGAAGGTGTTAGCACCCTTTCTATCCATGGTTATCCATGGGCTCTAAGATACTTGCTCATTGTGTTTTCAAAAATGGTTTGTTTGCTTTTCAAATGTGGGTTATAAAAAGTTTCTTTGAAAATTCCAGTTCGACTCTTGTATCGGTCCTCAAGAGTGTTTGAAAAATTGCTTTCGAAAGCTTTTTGAAAAGGTGTCGGTGTGAAAAGTATTTTTGATTTGTTTTGAAATTAGAGAAAGTATCTAGAGTCGTCTACCTACCCTAAGGAATTCGTCTGTGTAAATGTCCTTTAAAGTAGTGCCATCCCACCATTGAGAGGTAGGTAGCACCACCGTTGGAGGTGTTCGGGTCAATTCGAGGTTCGGGACATGGTGATCACCAGAGCAATAGGAAGACACCTTAGAAGCTACCCTCATGCCAGGTTCCCGGATCATGAGGACTTACTAAGACATCCTCTACTCGACGATCACCTTTCGAGGCAAGGCAACAGTGAGGCGTACCCTAGGGGTGGTGTGTGATTTGTGTGTCGTTTTCATTTATTTTGTCTTGTCATGTCATAGGTGATCTACGCGTTGGTTTTTATTTTTGTCATTCATTCTTGCATGCATTTATTAACAGTTAAAAAGATGCGGAAATTAAAAGTTCTAAACTATTACAAAGGCGCGGGTCCACATCGCCAAATTAAATCCAGGACCCGATTTGACAAAAAATAAAGAAATAAAGTGCGAGAAATATAAAATGTCCGAGTTACATGGCCTTGGGAGAATTACATCAACATTTAAAAGAAAAGAAATAAAATGTGCGAAACAAAATTAATAATCGGAAGCGAGGGCGTTGGACCCTTTTTAATGAAATTAAATTATATTGAGCAAATTAATTAAATTAAAAAAAAATAAAAAAAGAAATTATTTTTGAGGGTTTTTTGTATTTATGATTTTTTATGAGAATCAAATGAGATTAAAATATTAATTAACCCTAATTCTAGTTTTTTCATTTATTAAGAAAAGCATTAAACTTTAACCTAAAATTAACCCTAATTAATTAATTGCAAGTATTTACAAAAATAATTAATAATTAATAATTATAAGAAAAAGAATGAAAAATACTTAAAACCCTAATTCTACACTTTTTTAAGTTTATTATGAAAAATATTTGAATTAAACCTAATTTTAAAAAGCTAAATCAATTAATGATATTTATTTACAAAAAAAAATAACATTTAAATAAAAATATTTATTTTTGTCTTTTTCTGATTTTTGTATTGTTTTTATATTTTATGAAAATAAATTAAATTAAAGGAATTAATTAAAAAAGAAATAATTGAAACAAATAAAATCAAGAAAAGAAAAGAAATACAATACCTTGGGGGGTTCTGTCCCCAATTGGAGGTAAAGCCCTAGCAATTCTGGCCCAATGACCCTTTGGCCTTGTTGACTTTTTGGCTAGCGTGTGCACGCGTTGACTCATGTCCATTATGTTCTCCAGATCATAGGCCTTTAATTGATCTTGATATGTGCGTGGCAAGCTGAGATTGTGGATGTATGATGCACCCAGGAATTGAAGCTGCATGGAATCATATTGGAAGAAAAAATATTGAGACAAAGAGGGGGACCTGGGATCGAACCCAGGTCTCAGGGATTACCACTACACATGCCTGCCACTGAGCTACCAACGCTTCTTTGTATATTATATAACTAACAATTAATATAAGATAAAATAAGGGTTAATGGGATTTTAGCGCGAAAATTCAAATGAACCACTTACTGCTTTACACCTCATCTTCTTCTTCCTCGTTCGTGTTTTTACCTGAAACATAAAAGACTTAGCGGGGGTTTTAAACCCCCCCAAAACATGCAGTTTTCCAAAATAGCGATTAGGCCATATGGCCACATAAATTAGGCGCGAGGGGTGTTTTCAAATCGTCCAAGCTCCCTGATTTCAACCATGGTATTAAGGTGTTCTAATTTTACAGTATTCAGAAACGCCTAATTTAAAAGTCCTGTAACCCTAACCATCTTCCATGGTGAATTCTTCAATAGTGCACGAAAACTCAATCAAAATATGCAGTTAGCTTCAGAATCAATCAATTAGTATGAATCCATAAAAAAATGCAATGGAAATGCTTGAATATTAAAATACGAATATGCATAAAATTGGAAACAGTTTGAGTTTTGTATACCAATTCTGGGCGTGTAAGGGTTAAAAAACAATGCAGGAAGCTTCCTTGACACCTTTGCAAGCTATTGGGATTGTTATTTCTCTCTGAATCGTGCTAGAATAGGGTTTTCAGTTTTCACTTTTTTGACAAAAAACTCAAACTTTGTTATGGAGTTTCTGCGCAGCTTCGTGGTTATGAGCATTAGGGTTGGCATGTATATATGTACTGGAATGATTAGGGTTCAATTTTTTGTCCAAAGAATCAATGAATTGATGGAGAGGATATTTGATTTTCCATGCATATATTTTTCAATCTTTTCATGCAAATTTGATTCAAATCATGTCCAATCACCATGATTCTTTCCAAATCTGATCATGAACGAAATATTGAGTGTATTTCATGCATAAAAAGATTTAAAAACTTAGGTTTGGTATTTTTCATATATTTATTTTAATTAAATGAATTTCTAGCAATTAAAAATTCAAATAAATAAATAAAAATGATAAAAAAATTCCCTTTGGGCCAAATGGTCGTGCACATGCTTTGGATTATCAATCTTGGAAGAAAAAGAGGCCCATTAGCATTTTTAAGACATTTGAAGCAATGTTGACTTTTCAAAATATCCAAAAATTTCCCAACTTCCACAAGGCATAGCTTGCTCAATTTTTAAGCTTTGATCATGTTCTTGGACATTTTGGAAAGGTATTGAAGTCCTCTAACCAATGCCTTTGGTCCCATGTCATTTTGATTTATCAATCTAAAGTTATGGTCTTTGACTTAAAGTCCCTTTTTGTTGACTTTTGAAAATGACCTATAATGTTGAAATTGATAACTTTTTGTGAGAGCATTTCTTGGACTTGAAGTGTGAATATGAGTTGTAGGAAATGTCATTCTATTCAAAATGAGCTTTGGATGGAATTTTTCTGATAAACCATATGGAAGTTATGCCTTGGTCAAGTTACAGTTGACTTTTCCAACTGTCCAAATATGGAAACTTTTGCATCTTGAGACTTTTTGAGCCAAGATTTGAGAATCATGATCAAGCATTGATCAAATGATGTTTATGGCTTCAAAATGAGATGTTGACCAAAAATTTGAACTTTTGACTGTCAAATGACCATTTTGCCCCTATAGTTGACTGTAGTGCAATTAGGGTTTTTGACTGTGCAATTTTGTACTGTAAGTCTTGAAACTTGGTATGAGGATGCTTGACCATGTTTATAGGCATGTGGGACTTGATTGGAACCTTGGAAACTTCATTTTCTTTGTCAGAACCAAAACCCTTATTTTTGACTGTTAGGAGGCCCTTGAACTGTGCAACCCTTGGGGAATTTTTGAAGCTTTAACTTGGAAAATTTTGAAGAATATGGGAGGGCAAATTTTGGGTACAACAGACCTCAATGCCCTTGTTGTTGAAAATAAATCCCAGAAGTTTACCAGACCTAACTCCAAAAGTGCACTTGCTTAGATTCAGTCTGAGTTTGTACTCCTTCAACCTGGCAAACAGCTTCTGCAAATGTTCAAGGTGTTCTTCTTCTGTTTGTGATTGAGCTATCATATCGTCTATGTAAACTTCGATCTCATGATGTATCATATCATGAAACAAAGCTACCATGGCGCGTTGATAAGTTGCCCCCGCGTTCTTTAGTCCGAACGACATCACCTTGTAGCAGAAGGTACCCCATTGTGTAACAAAGGTTGTTTTCTCCATGTCCTCGGGGGCCATTTTAATCTGGTTGTAGCCCGAGAATCCGTCCATGAAAGAAAATACTTTGTGCTGAGCCGTGTTGTCAATCAAAATGTCGATATGCGGCAGCGAAAAATCATCTTTAGGGCTAGCCCTGTTCAAATCCCGATAGTCCACACACATTCTGACCTTGCCGTCTTTTTTGGGTACAGGCACAATGTTAGCAACCCATTGTGGATAGGTTGTAACAGCCAGAAAGCCAGCGTTGAATTGCTTCATTACTCCAGCCTTAATCTTCTCAGACATGTCGGGCCTCATTTGGCGAACCTTTTGTTTGATCGGTGGATAGTCTTCTCTTGTAGGGAGACGGTGAACCACGATATCTGTGTCTAACCCTAGCATGTCTTCATAAGACCAGGCGAAGATTTCAACATATTCATTCAACAACTGTATTAAGCGTTCCTTGACACTTGGTTCCAAGCTAGCACCCACTTTTACTTCTTTCCTGTCTTCCTTTGTCCCTAAGTTGATGGTTTCTAACAACTCTTCATGAGGCAGAATAACCCTCTCTTCTTGTTGTAGAAGTCTGGCTAACTCTCCCGGCACTTCACAATCTTCGTCAGCTTCGTACTCAGCGTGATTGACCAAATCTTCAGAGTTATCGAAGGCTAAAACAGAATAGTCACCCATGGAATCCGGAGTGGATGGGTACCTGCATTTGTGAGTGTGTGTGTGTGTGTGTAAGGGATAGCCATCCTTAAACAAACAAAATGCAAAAGGAAAGAAAAATGAACACAACAGTTTATAGATGAAAAATGTCCAATGATTCATTAAAACATGGCATATGATTATGAAGGAAATCAAACCCTTACAAATGGACCTACATGCCCCGGGCAAGGCATGAGGTGAAGATAGTGTGCGAATTGTTTTAGTTATTACAGACCATAAAAATGGGAAATTGTTCAAAGATAAAATTACTGATTGATAAAGGTGATAGGAACAAAATCCTTTGCTTCCCAATTGCTCAGACCCCCTTCAACAGTCGGAAAAATCCAATCTTAAAAGTGGCTCTCCTCATCTTCATCTTCTGTAGCATTGATTCCATGGTGAGAAATCTTGACAGGTGATCTTCCAATCTTGGAGCGACGCATAGCCTTTTGTCCTGCAGCAGTAAACCCTAAACCAAACTTGTCCGTCTTATGGGGAAAGTCAGGCAACTGTCCCCATACTGTGCTCTTCCCCTCCTTAATCATAGCCTCTGCATCCTTGAGAGATGCCATCTTAGCCACATGCTTGGGAATGATAGGTACCTCAACTGCTGTCTTTGCAACCGCAACCTCGGAAGAAACTTCCTCGAAATGCTGAAAAGGTGTTTCGATGAACTCGCCATCTAACTCCACATATCGAAAGGAATTGAGATTGCTAATCATGTACTCCTCCTCGCCATGCACGGTTATGATTTTACCCTTAACAGGATACTTCAGCATCTGGTGCAAAGAGGACGTAACTGCCCCGGCATAATGGATCCACGGTCTTCCCAGCAAACATGAGTATAACGGACGGATGTCCATCATGTAGAAGGTGGAGTTGAACACTTCAGTGCCTACCTTGATGGGAATATCAACCTCCCCATGAACAATTCTTTTGGAACCATCGAAAGCTCTGACGATAATGTTGCTAGGCTTAAGGGTCAAACCTTCACAATCCAAACAGTCTAAGGCTTTCTTTGGCAACACATCCAGGGAAGAACCAGTATCGACCAAGACATGGGCGAGGGTGGTTCCTCGGAATTCCATTGAAACATGTAACATATCATTGTGTTTCCTTCCTTTGGGATTTAAGTCCGCATCGGAAAAGCCCAGGCCATTGTCAGCAGTAAGACTGGCCACACAATTTTGAAATTGGTCAGCTGAGGTCTCATGGGGGACATGTGCTGTCTTCAAGAATTTAATCAGAGCCTTAGCGTGGGCCTCTGAACAGAGCAGGAGAGCTAACATTGATATTTTAGAAGGGGTTTGCCCCAATTGTTCCACAACGTCATAGTCACTTTTTCTGATTATTTTTAGGATCTCATCCATCTCCTTCTGAGTGGTTTCAGGGATAACCACAACATGAGCCTTCGTCCTGACAGGCTCTTTCAGTATCCCCTTACCTTTGTCGGTGCTATCAGTGGATGGTCTTTCTTCAGGAGCGTTTAACTCTTCAATCACTGGGCCTTGCACAGAGGATCCAACAGGTGCAGAAGCTTTTAAGGGTCCGAAGACTGCTCGGGGAGGAGCAATCTCCGGAGAAAAGATCCGGCCACTGTGGGTGATCTTGCTAGTACCCGCGATGTTTCCTATGTCAGGGTCTTCTTCAGAGATTTCTTGGACTGTTTCGGCTTGTTTGATTCCGTGGTAGAAGATTTCTCCCCCATAGTTCCACGATATCATTTTACTTGATTGGTATGGGACAGGTCCCGGCATGGTGAACTTTAGAGGTACACATTTAGAGTTGGGTGTAATCCTGACAGGCCTTTTGCAAGCCTTGGGAGGATTGTCGGAAATGGTTATGATGGCAATATCATTGGTTGAGGTATCACAAGTATCAGGAGCAATTGGATTGAAAGTGTTAACAGGGGTTTTCTGAAAAAGTATTTCTTGAGTATCCATCAGGCGTTGGACACCCGACTTCAACATTGGACAATCATCTTGAATATTCAAACAAAAATAGCAATCTTCATCACAACCAGGAAAGATCCCGGCTCTCAACAAATTTTATTTTATCACTAACAATGGAGTCAACAGATCGACAACATCAGTAACATGGAGATTTTCCAAAACAGCATGCACATTGTGACCGTGCTTGGGCATTGGCGCGGATATAACATTAGGCTTTTCAGGAGCGTCAAACTCGACCTCTTTGGCGTCAATTAAATCCTGAATTTTGTTCTTGAGTGCCCAACAATTATTGGTATCGTGCCCAATACTGTCAGAATGGTAAGCGCACTTGGCTTTTGGATTGTAAGATGGAGAGGTGGTATTTACATTATTTGGTGCCTCTTTAATATTAGTGAGATTCAACTTCAGGAGATGTGGAAGGATTTGAGCAGGTGTCATATTTACTGGAGTAAACTGCCGTGGTGGCCTTTGCTGATAAGTTCTGGGCTGATCATTCCTCGGTTGGTTGTTTCTAAGCTGGTCTGATGCGGACTTCTGTATTAATACGGCCCCTACTATTGGCCGACATTCCTCTCTTTCCCGATTTTTCTGAGCGTACACAGCAGATGCTTCTTTCTTGGATGGGAAAGGTTTTCTAGCAGCTGTGGATGCGGAAGCATCCTTTTGAATTTTTCCACTTTTGATACCGGCTTCCACCCTCTCGCCAATCAAAATCAACTCAGTAAATCCTGCTGAAGAGCTTCCGATTAGATGGTTGAAGAAAGGGCCAGATAGGGTCCCCAAAAACATGTCAACTAATTCCCTATCTGATAGCGGTGGCTGCACCCTTCCAGCCAGGTCGCACCACTTCTGGGCGTACTCCTTGAACCCTTCATTTGAAGCCATGCCCATACTCTGTAGCTGAGTACGGGTCGACGCCAAATCAGTGTTGTACTGATACTGACGATAAAAAGCGGCTGCCAAGTCTTCCCAATTGTGGACCTCTAACCTCTCGAGCTGATAAAACCAATCTAACTGAGTGCCAGACAAGCTGTCTTGGAAAAAGTGCACCCAAAGGTCTTTGTCGGATGAATGTGGCTGGATCTTTCTAACATACGACCTCAAGTGCATCTTAGGGCAAGACAGACCGTCGTACTTGGTGAATGTTGGGACCTTGAATTTAGGAGGGATAACAATCCCAGCCACAAGCCCCAGCTCCTCAAAATCCAATCCGGGCACCCTCTGCAACTCCATAACTGCCAATCTGTCTTCGAGGTTCTTATACTTGTCATCCGCTGGTGGATACTGTTGTTCTGAATAGTCTTCGTCTGCTTCCTCTTCCTCCTCTTCTACCTCAGATTCAGAAGGTACAGTAACTCCTTTCCCCTTGCCAATCCCCTTGTCGGATGTTGACGGAAACTCAAGAGTCCTTCTAGCATCACCCTCAAATCTTCTTCCGAAAGTAGCTACCCCGGTCTCTTTTTCTTTTTCTTCTCTTTAAACTTCTCTAGCAGAACTTTGAGATCTTCCTGACCCTTTGCCAAGGTCATGAGGAGTTGTTGAAATTGTGAATTTTGTGCCTGTAGGTCCTTCACTGTTTGCTCCAAATCCATCTTGCTGAAATAAACAGCAGAAAGATAAGGAAACCTGGCTCGAAGACCTGTTTGTGCATATGATGAATGATATGTTATTCATGTAATGCAATCAAGGGTTCAAAAATTCAAATTTGTTGCAAACAAAAAGAACGCACGTCATATTAAGAAGAAATTTGTTAGTACATAAATGCCCCATTGGCGAAATATTACAAAATTCTTAAGGTAAAAAGACGTTGCGCATCCTCTTTGGTGCAATGTAGGTGTTGAGAGTCTCTTCCTCGTGAAGTCGGCGGGTAAGCTCCAAAACCTTCTTCTCACTGGCATAGAAGTTGGCTTCAAAAGTATCCCGTTCTTCCTTGAGTTGGATCCAACTCTTTTGCATTTCCTCCCATGATGTTGGCATGTTAGGATATAGGATGGTGTATGGAACCTCTCCTTCCTTAACAGGCTCTTTAATCAAGGGGAGAATGTGAGGATATGGCATCATAAGATTCTGAGAGCGGGTTCGTACCCACTTGAGGTAAGGCTCAAGGGGGATGGAATTCTTGTGCCCCAGTGTCTTACTATCCACCTTGTTAGGCATCCTCCAAGCTCTGGTGAACCTTTGTCGAAGTCCTAGCGTATCGCGTTCGAAGTCAAAAACTAGGTTAGGAATCAGCATGTCGTGAGGGCCATCCCTCCGAGCATATCCAAATTGTCTTAAAGCTAGACAAGGGTTGTAGGTAATGCCTCCACTAATGCCAAGTAATGGCACATTAGGGAATTCACCACAATGATCAATGATGATGACATTTTCTCTAGACCGAGAACACCAATGTACATCAGAATGTGTGAGGGTCATCAATCGTTGTGACCACCTTGAACCCTGCTCATTCTTCAAAACTGATTGTGGAAGGTGAGAAATAAACCACCTTGCTAGGAGAGGAGTACAACACATGAGAACACCTCTTTTCCTCATTGTTCGTGTGTAAAATGAGTGTAGGATGTCCCCAAGCAATGTAGGTATGGGATTCTTAGACATGAAAATCTTGACAGCATTCACATCTATAAGTTGGTCAGGGTTTGGGAACAAGACCAACCCATAAATAAGGAGTGCCACAATCTCTTCAAAGGCTTGCAGATCCAGGGAATTCCAACACTCTTGTGCCTTCTCAAACAAGAACTTTGCCAAGAAGCCCTTGACACCACCTCTGGTTTCCCAATGCCCCTTGATGTCAGATGGTTGCAAGTGCAGTGCTTGAGCAACATCTTTAGGTTTTGGTTCTTTTTCTGTACCGTTGTAGGGTAGTTGATTAAGAATAGGAATTCTCAGGAGTTGAGAAAATTCCTCCAAAGTAGGCACCAATTGGTAGTCGGGGAATGTGAAACAGTGGTGAAGGGGGTCAAAGAATTGGAACAACACTTTCACCATGTCTTCTTCAATGCTGGTGTTGACTAGGTTGAGAAGTCTACCATGTCTTTCACTGAAGAGAGAATTTTCTGGAATTCTGGATGTAAGATCCTTAAGTTGAGGAGGGATTCTCACAAGGTTGACTTGAATTGTTTTCCTGTGAAGAGATTCCATGACCTACAAAACAAGAACAAAGATGAAGATCCAAACCCTTGAAATGGTTAGTGGATTCATATGATGCTTTATGATGTTCATGATGTATGCATAAACACATGTACAAGAAAGTCACACAAAACCCTAGTTTCAGGCTTGCATGAGGTTTCATAGGTAAGTACCCTCTTGAGTTTAGTTGGCTCAAAACCTATCCTATAAATAGTAACCGGGTTCTAAGGAGCTCAATATCATTGGATTGTTTTCTATGTTCATTGTTTTGGTTTAGCCACTTAACTAGCGACCAAAATATTCCAAGAAAACAACCCTCAACGAGTGTAGTATCGAGTATCTACCAACTTCAGACTGCACCAAAGCCGGTCATCTCACTACCCCTAATAAAAGGCCAAGATGGTCAAGTAAGGTTCTAGTTCATTAGTGCTTAATGACATCACTCAGCGGTCCCGTATTCTCTTTGATTGACTCAAAGGCTACCAGTACTCACAAATATGTCGCACTAATATAGCTATTGCTTCAACCGTGTCGGTATACCCTGCACAGTTTCCACAACGTATTGCTATCTATGAATATTTCCCAAATTCGGGTGGAGGATTTCAAGCCCAAACAAGAGAACTAAAATGTAAAGCAAACAACAATCATGCAAAACGGTGATCTAAGCCCTAAGGTTACTCCATTTAAAAAGTATTCCCCAGCAGAGTCGCCAGTTCTGGTGATA
This sequence comes from Vicia faba, assembly GCA_948472305.1. Classification (NCBI taxonomy): domain Eukaryota; kingdom Viridiplantae; phylum Streptophyta; class Magnoliopsida; order Fabales; family Fabaceae; genus Vicia; species Vicia faba. The sequence continues at coordinate 537,999,302 of OX451737.1, forward strand.
CGGTGGGAGAACTAACTTGGGTTTTACATTTGTGTTCACAAATGTTTCGGTTTAGCAAGAGTCGCCACCGACTTTTTATTTTATCCTAAGGAAAGGTCAAAAAGCACAAGAAAGACCTTTGAGATTTTTTCTTGGGTTCGGGGAGTAGATTATAGAAAGGGAAGGTATTAGCACCCTTTCTATCCATGGTTATCCATGGGCTCTTAGTTACTTGCTTAGATCACTTGCTTTTTCTTTTCAATTGTTTGAAGATGTGTTTTGTGTGTGGTTTTGAAAGATGTTTTGAAAAGAGGCCATTGTGGTGGCAACCTTTGTAATGATTCTTGTTTGAATGTATACAAAGGTGTTTTCTTCTTTTGAAAAGTTTTCAATGTTTGAAAGTAGGTTTTTTTGAAATTGTGTTTGTGGAGTGTGTTTTGAAAAAGTAGCAAGGATGTTTTTTGCAAGTTTGATCAAGTAACTAAGAGTTATCTACCCTATTTTACTCAAAGATCTTTCTTATGTTTTTAACCCTTTTAACAATGTTGTTTTACCATTGTATTTGGTGAACAACCTTGTGTTAGGATGTTAACGGGACAGGCGCGGGTCATCGTATAGACCATGATAGCAATAGAGTCAAGTATTTTTGGTAATTTTCTTGAGGGACTCGATCATTTTTTTAGGCAACTAAGATAGCGTCATCGAGGGACTATGATCATTTTGATTTGTTTTTGTTTTGCCAAAGTACTCAACATGCAACCATGGCCCATTTTTGAAGGCAACAAGTGGATGAAACCCTAGGGGTGCAAATGTGCATTGTGTTTGTTTTTCATGCATATTTATCTTGGATTAGGTCAAGCCAGTTGTTGATTTTATTTTGCATACAAACCCTAGGTCTAAGCATGGCATAATTGAAAGCTTTTAAATGTGCGAGAATTTAAATGCTACACTATTACTACATGATATAGGGAGGGGGGTACAAATTTGAATTGGGGATATTTGACAAGGAAATAAATTCTAAGTTATTACAACCATATCGAATGTACAAGCAATATTTGAATGTACAACAATTGAATATGATACAATAAATAAATGTCAAATAAAAGGTATTGTGCACAAAAATGGTTTTTTTATATATGTGAAAGGGTATTTTTTTTGTGAAATGTAAAATAAAATAAAAAAAAGCCAAATTTTAATTATTTTGATTATTTAGGGGAAAACCCTAATTTTTAAATAAATAGTAATATTTATCAATTATGTACAATATATGTTAATTTATACAAAAAAATAAAATAAAAGTATATTGTAAAAGAGTATTTTTAGTGTCAAATATTAATAAAAATAAAAATGTATTATATATATATATATTAAACCTATTAAATATACAAACATAAAAATTGATTTTTTACAAAATGGATATTTTCAAAAAAATGTTTTTGAATGTAAATAAAAATAACAAATAAAAAATAAATATATTTTTTGTATTATTTTTTTTTTAAGTTTTATTAAAAGAAGAAAAGGTTTATTTATACATATATTCCTAAACAAAATAGATAAATATCAAATAAATATGAAAAAAATGTGGAAAATTATTTTTGGCATTTTTTATATTTGAGCAAAAAATATAAAGTCAGAATAAAAAATAAAAACATAAAAATGACAAATATTCAATCAAATGGGCCAGGGGGGGTGCAAACTGAATAAAGGGGTGCTAAAAGCAAGAATGACTCAGGCCCAGCCCAAGCCATCACCTTCTTCAACCTCCAGCATCTGTTTGAAAATGTGCGTGCCTCTTGTACAACATGCCAACTCCTGATTCTTTGATCTTTTGACAAAACTTAAAACATGAAACTTGTAGAGAATTTAAACACGAATATAACTATATAAAGCATTAAATCTAACTCTCAAAGACCAGAGAGAATTTCTCTGACCCTAAAACCTGACCTAACTTTTTTCACATGTTCATGGCTGAAATTCTCTTAGCACACTTAATATAAATGAAAGCTGATCACATGTATGGCTTCAAGGCTATGAGTACAACATATTTCATTCACAAACCTAAGCCTAACCATTCCTAAATAGAGAGATAGAAGTCCATGAAATACCTGTTTCAGCTTGAATCGAGTAGAGCAATGCAGCAACCTTCAATGGTGTTTGAGCTTCTGTTGAGCTTGCCTGAGGTCCAAGGAAGCTTCTCCAATACTTGGCTTGCTTTGAAACACCTTGTATCGTGCTGTAGAAGTCCACCTGCAAAGCTTGGAAATGAAAATGGAAAAACGTATTAGAGGTGTTACAGCTGGTGTTTAAGGTTTGAAATAGTTTAGATGGATGAAATGGAAGGTGTTTGAACAGGTTTGGGCAAAAATGCACGAGCAAATTGTGTTGTGGAACTCAATCTGCAGGGAGTGCCCTGTTTTGCAGCAAAATAGTGGTTTTGTGTATTAGGAGGTATGAGGGATGAATGAGTCGTGCCTTAGGTCTGTTTTGATGTATGGAACTTGTGTGTAAAGTTTTTTTTTGGCCCTTGTTCACAGATATGAGAGTTGGTCTTATTTTGCAATGTTTCTTCTATATGAAGCAAAGATGTGTAAGTGTATCTCACAGGCCTGTACAAGCCATCTTGTATGCTGCACACAACCATCTAGGACCCCTCTAATCCCTGGATTTGATTTGCAATCTCAGATCTTTGTTCAAGGCTCAATGCTTAGTGGTTTGACATAAAGCTACTTTTGCAAAAATGGCAATATCACTTTTACTACTTAAGGCTTAAACTTGCATGTAATGCCCAAATGGATGAGATAACACCTTAACATAATGGTTAGGCATTAAATTATAAAGTGTAAGTTGGTTTTGAGGCCTGCAAGCTAGCATTACACAAGCTGATTTGAAAATGCAAATTGCTATGAACATGCCTTGGCCATGAACAAAAGTGAGTTTTTGCCAACTTTGTGAATTCGATTCTCTCTAACCACAAGGGTGTTTGAGGAGTTGTTGGACAATTTGGAAATCTTGGAAAATGTACTACAATCCACCTTTGTAATGCAACTTGAAACTCCAAGTGGAACTATGTGAAAAATGGCCAAGAAGATGGGTCAAAATCCTGCCTAGATTAGGGCAAATTTCTTCTAAGTTAAAAGTTTTTGGTACTCTTGTTCCAAAAATCATAACTTGAGATGCAAGATTATTTTGAGAAAACTTTGTGATTCAAAGTTGTATACTTTGTGATGGACTACAATTTTCATGTTTCAAGTTTTGTTTGAATCCATTTGCATCTTGGTGAAAAAATGGGACAAAGTTAGGAAAAAAAATAAGAAAATTTCATAACTTAGAAAATTTCTAAGTTATGAAAATTTTCATTTTAAACCCTAATTTTCACTTTTGGGTTTCTTGATGGAAAGGTTTCATAATTTGACATGTCTTGATGAAAAATGAATCTTGGCACTTGATTTTGACCAAAAAGTCAAAGTTTGACTTTTCATTGTACAGTCAAATTTTGATTAGTTGACTGAAAAAATTCATCTGTTAATCCTATGCATTTGAGATCTTTTGAACTTGTTGAGTGGATCAAGACAAATTCATTGGGTCCTTGAGTCCATATGTGAGCTTGGTTTGCCATTGGTTAGGTCAAACAGTCAAAAATTGCCTTTGTGCAGTCAAAACCCTAAAAATGACCATTTTGCCCTTTTGGTGATCTGATCAAATTTCTTGTGGAATTGTGATCCAAACTTGATCAAATGGTTCATATGAGTTCATAATGTTGATGTGGGTCAAATTTCATGAGGTTTGACTGTCAATTGGCTACAGTTGACTTTTTCCCCAATACAGTTGATTTCTAGGTCAACTGTCCAATTGACTGGGCAAAACTTTGAATCAAAGCCTGAAACTTGGTAAGGACAAACTTGTGAGTCCAACATGAAGTATGAAAGTCACTTTGGGCATTTTTAGGTCAAAACATCCCTGTGCAAACTCAAACCCTAATTTAGGTCAACAGTGAAAGGAGGGGTCTTGAACAAAATAAACTCTAGCTTGATCTTGAATTCCAAGAGTCTTGTTATGAGAAAGTGTTGATGAAATGAGAGGGAAAATTTTGGGGTATAACAGTGACTCTATTTATAAGCAACAAGTTTGGAGTGCTCTAGTTTATCAGAATTCAAATTTACATGTTTAAGTTAAACATGTGATTTTTTTGACAAAACAAGTTTCCATGCCTTGTACTTGCTAAGTTAGAGTGGTTATGCTTTAAACAAGCTTGCTTCTGACTTTGTGGATGGAGTGTGATCAGAGGGAACAAGTTAGAGGCTCAATGTGAACTTTATGAAAAAAGCTTGCTTTACAAGAATGGCATTGTTAACTTTGTGCCATAAATGGAAATGCAACTTGGACAATAGTTCAATTGCATGGATCAAAGCCCTAACAGATGTGTAAACATTTAATTATGGAGTGAAAAACAAGTTTGAGGCTTGAAAAGCAAAGATTATGCAGCCTAGCATGGATTTGGTTCAAGTGTTCATAAAAACGACTTGTAATTCAAGTGACAAATTCCTAACTTCAACTCTTTGATTCTCCCTACTCAAGAATGATCTCAAGGAGTTCTTGGACATTTTGGAAAGCTTGAAATGTGATCTATAACCCATCTTTGAATTTCTTTTGAAGATTCCCCTTGGAACTATATGAAAAAGTGACATGAAGTTAGGTTAAAATCCTGACCAAATTAGGGCAAAAATCCACTAAGTGTTTAGTTTCATGACCACATGTTCATAAAATTATAACTTGAGATCCAAGAATTTTTGGAAGGAGTTGTGTAAAGAAAATTTTTAGATTTCATGGAGATCTACAACTTTCATATTGGAAGTTTCTCTTGAATCATCTTGCATGATGGTGAAAATTTTGTTCAAAGTTATGAAAAAACATGAAATTTCCAACACTTAGAAAAATTTCTAAGTTTAGAAATTTTGACTTTTCAAAATGAAATCTTGACTTTTTGATTTCTTGATGAATAAGTTTCATATTTTGACATGTTTTGATGAATTATGATCTTTGGCACTTGAATTTGACCAAAACGTCAAAGTTTGACTTTTCAGTATACAATTGACTTTTGATCAGTTGACTAAAAAATTCATCAGTCAATCCAATGGAATTGCAATGTTTTGAACCATGTCATTAGGTTAAAATGACGCAATTTGATTCTTGAGATCATGCCTTAAATCAATTGATAATTTTCTAGGTCAAAAATCAGAAATTGCCCTTTCCCAGTCAAAACCCTAATTTTGACCATTTTGCCCTTTTGGAGATTTGATCAAATTTCTTGAGGAATTATGGTCGAAACTTGATCATATGATACATATGAGTCTAAAATGTTGACGTGGATAAAAAATTATGAAGTTTGACTGTAAATTGGCCATGGTTTACTTTTTCCCCAATACAATTAATTTTTAGGTCAACTGCTCAATTGACTGAGGAAAAATGTGATTCAAGGCTTGAAACTTGGCATGATTAATCTTGGGGGTCCATAGTGATCCATGAAAGTCATATTGGGAATTGGAAGTTCAAATTTCCTTTTGCAAACTCAAACCCTAGTTTTGGGTTATTAGTGCATAATGAGGTGTCTTGAGCTGATCAAATCCTAGTGCAATTTTGAGCTCAAGGAGATATTGTGAGCAAATGCTTGATAATTGAGAGGGCAAGTTTTGGGGTACATCAATGGGCAAGGAAGAAAATATTTACTAAAAAGAGGTATGAACTCGGACAATTCATACTACTGTATGGATGATCCCTTGGCAAGGATCATTGGTTATATGTGACAGGTATTGTTCCTGGATGGCCTGTAGCTTAGTGAGAAGCTACTGTATGTAGGGTTTATTTCTTCAATCCTAGGTTGCCATGCTTGTACTTGGATAGTGGTTTAAGCATTGTGTATGAATATTATTGAGAGGTTCGTTATATTCTGCTGCATGGTTTCTGATATAACTCTGAAAGTATGTGAAGGATATTAGGGTTGTTACCCTCAACAGAATATATGCTGACATTTTCAACCGTTTTAAAAATGTCAATGATACTTGAGTTCACTCATAAGGACATTTATCAATAAGATTGTTTGACCAATGATGCTTATATACATTTGCATATATACCTTGAAGAAAATCAAGGATGGTGTGTTCCAAGAAGAAAGAACTGGTGTTTTCTGGGATGTTAGAACATTAGTTCAACAGGCATGTAACTACCAATTGAAGAACAAATGCTTTGGGTGCTGAACAAAAATGTTATGAATACTTTTTGGTTTAGAACCTACTCCTGATCTGGAATAGGAGGCATCTAGTTTGTGGAGGTTGATTAGGACATGATCAACAGTCTATCTACTCCATGTGAGCTTCATGCTCTTGAGAAGAACTCCTAAAGGAATCTCCACCAGACCCTTTATGTATATGAGATGAGATAGTATCCAGAATATCCTTCTGATCAAAGGAACTAGACTCATGGAATCCTGTTTGTGGCCATAGAATAGATTATGTTTGAAGAGGATTTTTATGATCCAACCACAGTGTTTGATGCTCCTGAGTATTACTTTAATTGCCCTTAAGGAAGAGAATTGGTGATTCTCTTTGTGTATCCTCAAAAGTTGTCGGAAAAGATCCCTTTGTCAAGGGTTGATATAATACCAAACAAAATGTCATGATATATTTGAAGATGTTAAAATCTGAAGGGCATTGTTTTTAAAGAACCAAGGGAAACAAATGATTTTGAAAATTACATTCATTATCTCAAAGTCAGACATGAGGTCTAAAGAAAAGCTTATTGAGATAAGGCACGTGCAATCCCCTGCTTATGTTGATAATGCGTTGTTGTTGGTTTGTTTCCTTGTGTTAACCCCCACAAGAGTTGATTTATAAGTTACTATGGAGGTTACTCCTAAAAGCCATAGTAATAATGGATGATGTTGTATCTAATATCGGGACATCATCTCTAGGTGTGTGTTCCTTCTAAAAAGGAAGTTATTGTGTAGATCATGAGGTGAGTATTGTGGAGTTCAAAGTTGGAATGTTTGATCATGATGGAGCTGAAAACCAGTCTCTGACCAAGTATGGAATGTTGAAAGGATCCTGGTATGTTGAACGATGAAGAAGAAGGATGTTAGTTCAAGTACTCTAACATTTGTTGAAAAGGAGTATCATCTGCAGTTGTGTGAGGAAGTTTTTCATCTAATGACAAATACATTGTGGGGAGTTGAGTACTTATATAAGGTATGGATGCAAATATACTATCTGTAATGATGATTCAGATGTTGTTGAGAGTTTATTTCTCTCTATGGTGATTAGGTGGTTGTATCAACCTGAATGAGTCGCAGAAGATGTAATCTTTTGTGATCTTCTTTTAAAAAGACTATCAAGCGTAATAATCTCTTTGGTTGATAAATCAAGAACTTAATTATTGGGATCTGTGAAGAAAGGTTGATAAAGGAAGGTTTAGGATTATGATTATGGAAGATTGAGGATAAACATGGTTGTCAAAAGAAGGAGTTCCAACTTTGTGGATTAGAAGATGCAGATCCGGATCCTATCCTTAGTAGTATGCTTGGTGACTGCATAACTACTATGTTGAAGACTTCACTAGTACCAGCAGTTGCTAGTGATTGATAAAGCAAAAGAATATGAAGAAGATGGTTTTTCCTTTGTTGCAAGTAAGCTTAAAACAAGCTATTTGAGGGCTTGTGTTTGTATGATGTCCAAGTATGTGTTCATGATGTCTTGGCTATCCAAAGAGGTACAAATATTTGTATGGTTATATAGGACCATGTATCAGACATGACCTTGTAAAAGTCTGAAGACCTGGAGTTGGTATATCAGATGCAGGATGAGTTATTTTCACAAGAGTGTTGGTCTGTTTCAGTGAGTGCATGAAGTCTCTTGGTCCATGATAGGGGGAGCTTAGAACCTATCTATGGTTATTGTTATAGAAGTTATGGAGCTTGCATGTAATTCAAGCTTGTGAATATTACAGACAACATGTTGTGACCTGTAGCTACTAGGCGTAGCTGTCTATGCCCCTGTTGGGTCTATGTGGTTCTAGTCAGGAGAAGCTAGTATACTCTATTTTCTCCAAGGGTTGAGCTTAAGGTCAAGTCACTGACCTGACCTGGAATGTTTTGACTGCCATGATTGGATGTCTTGTCAAAGATTCCACAATTATCACAAATGTGAAGAAGAAAGCTGCCAGCTTACCCCAATTGCAACATCAATAAAAAAAAGCGCAAGAACAAAAATCTAGGTTTTCGTTACCTCCTTCGTGAATTTGTTTGTCCCCCTTTTTCTTTCGTTGATTGCTAACCCTCTTTCTTTGTTTTTTAGGTACAACGGCGGTGGTGATGATGTAGCGGTGGAGCTTCAAGGAGAGCTAGGGATTCAGATGTTAAAACCCTAAGCTGGAGCGGTGGATCTGCGGAGGCGGTAATAGAAATAGGCCCTCTATGTTCTTCTCAAGAGTTTTCTTTCTGTAAAAATTTTCTTCCCAATTTTTCTTCCTCCTTATTGTCTTGAAATTATTAGGTTTTATAGTGTTAGGTTTTTAGATGATTTAGGAAATTTTTAATGTTTATCGTTATTTTTTTTATTGATTTAGATAATTAGGAATTTGTATAAAGTTTTTGATTATGTTGTAATTCATTTGTATAAGATTTGATTAGTTCTTGATCTGTATTGCTCGTATTTGATTTGCTTTAGTTAAGATTTATTGTAATGTACGACTCTGCAAATCAGGATGATTCAAAAATACAAGATATGTTTCAATTTTAATTCTTACAATACTTGTTTTTTCTTTAAAACATGTGTTACTTTTCCATCAATTTGAACAATATGTGTTATAATATTAAAACAAGTGTTTTCCTTTAATCCGTACATTGCGTACTTTTTTATTTAGTTGAACTGGGCCTGTCTATTTTTGTGCTTGAAGTGAACCGATTTATTAAGGGTTGAAGGCCTCGGTCTTGGCCTTTCTTAGTCATCTTTTTCCAATTAGTAAATCAAATAAAGTTTTTGATTAAGTTATGTTAATAATAATATAATTTTAATAATGTTTGCGATGATAATGTAAAAAAAACAAAACAGTTTCTTAAGACAAAAATCTGTAATGGACCTAATTTGTTTAATTGTTTGGGATTTTAACAAAAAAAGGATTGCTTTACACTCTTTAACCTAAATGAGCCATTCTGATTTAGAAGGGCCCATTTATTTTCAATAATGTAAACCCCTTTCTTCAGCTTTTGAAATGGACTAAAAAATTACATGGGCCCTTTCTGATTTAGAAAGGCCCGTGATTTTTCAAAATAGTGTACCCTCTTTATAAAAATGCACCCTCTCTAAAAAAATGAATGAAACCTTAATGGGTCATCAGATATTGATGGTCCATTTTAGATCAATACACCCCTCTTCCCTGTTTTAAACCCCCATAGAAATAAAACCTACACAATGATTTATTTATTTAGAAACCTAAATACAATATATCTTTTATAACGATAGTGTAATTTTGGGGTATGACAACTGCCCCTATTGAATTACTTTTCATTTGAATAGTATGAGAATACGAAGGTCTCACATGCTCTGATTGGAAATTTATTAAATATTGGAAGAACCCAAAATTTGTCGAAAAGATCTTAAGGATACGTTGTACAATGTTCCCATGGGTATGAAGGGTAGGTGTGATACGGTGGGAGAGAACTGACTGTTTTTGGAATGCTGGTTCGCGTTTTGCATTTGTTTTCGCAAAATGTCGCGGTAATCAAGAGTCGCCACCGTCTTTTATTTTATCCAACAAGGAAAGGAAAAAAAGCACAGAAAAATTCCTTTTTCGAGATGTTTCTCGGGTCCGGGGGGTAGATTATAGAAAGGGAAGGTGTTAGCACCCTTTCTATCTGTGGTTATCCACGGGCTCTTAGGTACTTGCTCAAATGTTTTCAAAAATTGCTTTTCTTTGTGTTTCTGGGTTTGAAGAAGTTTTTGTTTGAAAGGTGTAAGTGTGAAAAGTTCTGTCTTTGTTTTGGAAAGAGAAACTACTTAAGAACCATCTACATACTCGAAAAAAGGAATCGTTCTATGCTATCTTCCTTTAGACAGTGCTATCCCACTATTGCTGAGCAGGTAGCACCGTTGTTGGAGTTTAAGGGTCAATTCAAATTAAGGGACTTACGGTCACTAAAGAAATGTTAGGACGCCTTAGCGGTAACCCTAATGTCTTAGATCATTTGTTTTGAGGCAACAATATCCGAGGCAACTGTTTCGAGGCGACTATGATCTTTGGACAAGAGGGCGACCTCTAAAGTGACCTATACTGAATGACCACGTTACGAAGGCAACCAAGTAGGGTGTACCCTAAGAGTGCGCATGTGCGAGTGTGTTGTTTTCAGTTATTTTGTCTTTGTACATGTCAATGGTTATCTATGTTGATTTTAGGTTAAACATTCAATCTTGTCATGCATACCTATTATCAATCATCTAACAGTTATATAAGTTGCGGAAATTAAATTGCGGAAATTTAACTAACTATTACAAGGCGTCGAGTATTTACATTGCAAAAAGTAACCCTTTGAAATTTAAATGCGGAAAATAAGTAAAGCGATAAAATAATTAAATGGTCCTAATTATCTATTACATTCCGGGAACAAATACAATATTGGATAAAAGAAAGTAAATCGGGTACGGAAATTAAATCGGGTGCAAGTTTAGGATTTTGACCCTTTTTTTGAAAGAAAGTATCTTTTTTGTTATTTTTATTTTAGAGAGAAATAAATTCTAAGTTAATTACTAAATTGAATTAAATAAATAAATTACTTAAATGAGAAAAGTTATTTTTTGGATTTTTTGGTATTTTAAGAAAGAAATCAAAATTAATGCTAGTAATTAAAACCTAAATTAATTCTAATTTAATTTTAATTGTTTACAAAAAAAGTTAAAGTTATTCTAAAAAAAACTAAATTAATTTAATTAGTGTTTATTAACAAAAATAAAAGTTAGAATTTAATTTGATAAAGAAAATATTTTGTGGTTTTTTATTTATTTTAAGAAAGAAATAAATCTAAATTAATTACTAGATTAAATAAATTAATTAATTAATAAAAATAAATTATTTTTGGGTTTTTTTATTTAAAAAAAATATAATTAAATTAGTAATTAAAACATAATTATGTCTAGTTAATTTTAATTATTTACAAAAACGTTTAAAGTTATTCTAATTAAGAACCTAAATTAATTTAATTGGTATTTGTTAATAAAAATTAAAATTTGATTTTATGAAGAAAATATTTTGGTTTTATTTTTATGAAGAAAAAGATTCGAGTGGTTAGTTAATAATAAAAATAATAACAAACAATAAAATAAATAAAAATATAAAATAAAGAGAGAAAGGAGGGTTTGGGCCTGAAACAACACTTTTGGGAGGTGTAAAGAGCATTCCTGAGCCCGGATCTTCGAAAGCTTCATGCTCTAACTATGATGTTTTTTTTATTCTTGCGTGGTACCTATGATTCAACCATCCATAACTGTTATATATAAACTCAAACAAACGTTAGCATACCATAAAATGTGATTAAAATTAGAGATTCGAAATTTAAAATTTTACCAAACCGGTGGGCGTGCTAGGCGTGTGATGGATTGCTCTTGGGACTTGTAAGACTCATGAGGACTTCAAGAGAATGTTTTGATGCTTGATGTCAATTGCGAGAGGCCGGAACCTCGAGATATGACTTGCATCAATTCTTTGATTTCTGGAGAGCTTTTTGAAGAGCTTTTAGAGAACTTTTTGAAGAGCTTTTTGAGAGCTTTTTAGAGAGGATTTTCGTTTTTTTTCAAGCTTGTATGGCTCTATATTTATAGAGGGATTTATAGAGGGGAATGAGGAGACAAGAAAGAATGGAAAGAATCTCCCTCATAATGTTGTGTTTTATGACCATGATCAAGATTTGAAAAAAATGCCATATTTGATGATTCTCCATTATTAAACCTTCCAAATTTGATTTGATTCAATCTTTTTGCACATGATTAGTCTTGATACGAATTTGATGGTGGTGCTAGCTATAAACAAAGCCTAAAAAAATCAAAACAATCAAGAGTTATTAATTATTTGGATTTTCTATGATTTTATTTGATTTAAAATGAATAAATTCAATTAAAAATCAAATTAAATAATAAAAATGAAATATGGGCTCATGTATGAAGCTAGGACACGTGGGCAACTATTCAAGCTCAAATCAAGTGGAAAAGAATGGGCCCATTTGACAAAATTTGAAGTTTTGGGGATAGTTGACTTTTGGTAATTTTGTAAAAAAATCCAACTTCAACAGTGCATAACTTCTTCAATTTTGAACTTTTGGAAGTGTTCTTGGACTTTTTAGAAATCTTGAGATGTCCTATAACCAACCCTTTTGGTATCATCTCATTTTTATATTCCATGCTCAAGTTATAAGGTTTGGAAAAAAAGGTGTTTTTGTTGACTTTCAAAAATGACCTATAATGTCCAAATTTATAACTTCTTGTGAGTGCATTTATTGATCTTGGGGTATGAATATGGATTTTAGGAAATTTAATCCTCTTCAAAATGAGTTTTGTATGGGTCATTTATCATAAAGTATGAGAGAGTTATGCTTGGTAAAAGTTAAGTTGACTTTTCCTGCAAAACCCTAATTTAGCAACTTTTGAGTCTTGATGAATTTTGAGCAATCCTTGATGAATCATGATCAACCCTTGATCAAATGATGAAATATCCTTCAAAATGAGAATGTTGACAAAAAATCTTGAAGTTTGACTGTATTTGCGTCACAGTTGACTTTTGCCCTAGCACAATCGATTTTTGGACCCTTTGAGCAATTGACTGAGCAAACTTCCTCTGCAAGGCTTGAAATTTGACATGGATGACCTTGAGAACATATTAGGACATTAGGGAGAATTTTAGGTCATTTGGACTCAAGGATCTTGATGCAACATAAAACCCTAATTTGGGGTTGACTGCCTTAGGAGATGATTTGTCTGACCCACTCTTGAGCAAACTTGAGCAACTTGGAGATTTTTCTTGCAATGTTTTGAGAAATATGAGAGGGATAATTTTGGGGTACAACAGCTTCCCATGTTCAATCTTCTTAAGCCTGAGGATATAGATTGGCTTTCGTGCCTTTCGTGATCCGAAGGTGGAAGATGATTGAACACTAGAGTGCCCAGAAATTTGCACTCACATGAAGTGGTATCAGCCTTGTGATATCAGGAATGGGCCTACAGATGCCATTTGGAGACTGTTGATAGGTGGTCTGAACTTCGACTGGAATAAGAATCAGGGAGATCTTAGCATCGATCTGACTGAACCAGAGAAGGTCTTGGATTAACTTTGGCTGGATAAGAATCAGAAAAATCTTAGGATCGATTTAACTGAAACAGACAAAAGTCTTAAAATATCTTCAACTGGAATACGAATTAGAGAGATCTTAGCGTCGATCTGACTGAACCAGAGAAGGTCTTGGATTAACTTTGACTGGATAAGAATCAGAAAAATCTTAGGATCGATTTAACTGAACCAGACGAAAGTCTTGGAATATCTTCAACTGGAATACAAATCAGGGAGATCTTAGGGTCGATCTGACTGAACCAGAGAAGGTCTTGGATTAACTTTGACTGGATAAGAATCAGAAAAATCTTAGGGTCGATTTAACTGAACCAGACGAAAGTCTTGGAATATCTTCAACTGGAATACGAATCAGGGAGATCTTAGGGTCGATCTGACTGAACCAAAGAAGGTCTTGGATTAACTTTGACTGGATAAGAATCAGAAAAATCTTAGAATCGATTTAACTGAACCGGAAGAAAGTCTTGGAATATCTTCAACTGGAATAAGAATCAGGGAGATCTTAGCGTCGATCTGACTGAACTAGAGAAAGTCTTGGATTAACTTTGACTGGATAAGAATAAAAAAAATCTTAGAATCGATTTAATTGAACCGGACGAAAGTCTTGGAATATCTTCAACTGGAATAAGAATTAGGGAGATCTTAGCGTCGATCTGACTGAACCAGAGAAGGTCTTGGATTAACTTTGACTGGATAAGAATCAGAAAAATCTTAGAATCGATTTAACTGAACCGGGCAAAAGTCTTGGAATATCTTCAACTGGAATAAGAATCAGGGAGATCTTAGCGTAGATCTGACTGAACCAGAGAAAGTATTGGATTAACTTTGACTGGATAAGAATCGGAAAAATCTTAGAATCGATTTAATTGAACCAGACGAAAGTCTTGGAATATCTTCAACTGGAATAAGAATCAGGGAGATCTCAGCGTCGATCTGACTGAACCAGAGAAAGTCTTAGATTAACTTTGACTGGATAAGAATCAGAAAAATCTTAGAATCAATTTAACTAAACCAGACAAAGGTCTTGGAACATCTTCGACTGGAATAAGAATCAGGGAGATCTTAGCATCGATCTGACTGAACCAGAGAAGGTCTTGGATTAACTTTGGCTGGATAAGAATCAGAAAAAATCTTAGAATCGATTTAACTGAACCAGACGAAAGTCTTGGAATATCTTCAATTGGAACAAGAATCAAGGAGATCTTAGCGTTGATCTGACTGAACCAGAGAAGGTCTTGGATTAACTTTGACTGGATAAGAATCAGAAAAATCTTAGAATCGATTTAACTGAACCAGACGAAAGTCTTGGAATATCTTCAACTGGAATAAGAATCAGGGAGATCTTAGCGTCGATCTGACTGAACCAGAGAAGGTCTTGGATTAACTTTGACTGGATAAGAATCAGAAAAATCTTAGGATCGATTTAACTGAACCAGACGAAAGACTTGGTATATCTTCAACTGGAATACGAATCAGGGAGATCTTAGCGTTGATCTGACTGAACCAGAGAAGGTCTTGGATTAACTTTGAATGGATAAGAATCAGAAAAATCTTAGGATCGATTTAACTGAACCAGACAAAAGTCTTCCATAGATGTAGTTTTTCTTTTGAGGGGACTACCAGGTCATATGAGTAGTCAACTGTATTTATTGATTCGTCTTTCCCTGAAAAGGTAAAGAGTTATTCATATGAAATGTCATGATGTATGAAATGCATGATATATATCAAGCAATGATGCTCTCAACATAAATGAGATTGTGTGGTATGATGCGTATATGCATGTATCATGATGTATGGAAATGTGATGTTTTAGATGGGGAAAATAAATCCCGAATAACTGCTGGAGACAAGAGTTAAATTCTTCGCTTCCGCTGGGGATGGTGAACGAAGGTGATTGCGAGAATAAACCTGCAGGAGAAGATAACTCTGTTGGGGAATAAACTGATGAGGAGATTACTCTGTGGGGAAGAGATGCTCTGCTGAGGATTCCACTGATAAATTCCGTCGGGAGGAATTATCGTTGCTGGTAATATTGAATCCTGTTGGGGGATTGAATTCTGTATGTGAAAGGAAAGAACTTCGCTGGAGACGATCTCTCAGTGGCGACTTCACTGGGGATAACATGTTAGACTTTTGTGGGGATAATCCTCTGAGTTCTGCTGGGAATGATCCTTTGAACTCGACTGGGGAGAATATTTTTGTACTCCGCTAGGGATAAACTTCCAGATTCTACTGGGGATGATGCTTCAACTACGTTGGGGAAGCTTTTTCAGACTGTGCTGGGAAAATTTTAACTCCACTGGGGGTATCTTGTATTCGGCCAGAGAACATTCTTATACTCTGCTAGGGAATATTAAGACTGCCGGGGGTATCAAGCCTTTTTAGTGTTGATGGTAGATAAACTCTGCTTGGGGAGAATATTACCGATTCATTCAAAGTTACAAGCCTCAGCTGGGGGAGAGCTACCATTACTGTCTTACTCTGCAGGGAGTGAAGGTATCTTAACCATATTCTTCAGCTGAATCTACCTTTGTACCTGGTGGATAGAGCAACTGTACAGCTTGGACAATTCTTATTGCCCTTGTTTCTGCGGGAGAAGGTGCCTGCGGAGGCCCTGTGGATCGAGTATTATCCCCACCTATGAGGTGCTTGGTATCTTTCGGTCAAAATGATAAGTCTTCTTCTGGTAGGCCAGTGACGAGATGACGAGACATAGTCGTACGCTTTGATCCCTAATTTTTTCCTGGACCGCCCTTTCGGGTTTTCAGTTCACCGGGATACCCTTTTTTGCCCAAGCCGCCTTTTTAGGTTTTCGACTTGCCGTGTGTACAGATTTTTTCAGTTTCATCCCTTATTTTTGCCCAAACCCTTTTGGTTCACCGGGATGCCCTTATTTTTGCCTAGGCCAATCAACCTAGCGGGTCTTTGATTATGCGTAGTACTTTTTTGACTATGTCCACGCTCTCAGAGATGTAGGGAGGTGTTACTGTCGGTAGTGTTGTGTTGCCATACTACCAGAAGATCTTCGTTTGATCATGCAAGATTCGTTGCTGGAATTCATGTCCAATCCCCCAATTGATTCAGATGGAGATTTGCCCCTGGCTATTTGGCATTTTGAGAGATTCCTTGAATCTTGACTTAACTGCCCCAGATGATGGACAATGCTCATGCCGTGCCCCTTGGTTGGAGGTGTTTTTTCCACTCGAGGTGACCCTTTTTATTGAAAAGGTTTTTTGTTCACTAGATATTCGTTGTGAGAATTTCTCTGCTGTTTGAACAAATAGTCATATGCAAACAATGTTATTCTAAGAATGCAAAGCTTATGTCTGTCTTGAAGTTTTTGAAAATGCATTTTCTCAGTAAGATAGGAAAATTTTGTAAAATGTGATGTCAACTCAGGATTTACAGCAAACCCTACAGGAGTCAGGATACCTTTTGTAACAGTATGCTTTCGGACTAACCCATGCTTCAGCTAGGACTTTTTAAGGGTTATAACGTGGCCTAGTTCACGGTTTAAGAAACAAAGGATAAAGGCTCAAATTTTACTTGTACCCACCCGTTCTTCGTGATGTTCTTCGATCCTAAACTCAGCTAATCGTGCATTAGATCTTGTTTGAGTCTTTGCTCTGATATACCAGTGATGGTTCAGATACTGACAATTTATTTTGAACAGGAAGTCATTTTGTTGAGAGTTTGCAGGATCTCTTCCCTTTTGGTTTTTATTATCCCTGTTTTTTGCATGAACTGTTTCTTTTTGTGATTACAGTCAGCGGGATGCCCCAGTTTTTCTTAAGTCTCCTTCACAGGTTTTGACTTATTGGGCTTTTATTTTGAGAGATAATGACTGCTTGTCCTTACAATTATACAGAACCAACACCGTCTTTTGTTTTGGAAGGACTTTTTTGATGTCATTCATTGTGCACCTGGATTAACTGAGAAAACTACTCTGCCCCAGGTTATAATTAAGGGTTTTAATTTGTGAAAAGAAAAATTCTAACTTCTTTGGCTCAAAGGGGTTGACTAGGGATTATCTTCCTTATAACTCCACTGTTTAGGATTTGAAACAATGCCTGTACCTCGTCAGCAGGGTCTGTTCAAAAGCATACTGTAGAGATTTTGATATCATTTTCATCATCCTCCCTCTAAAGGCTTAGAATTTTTTAATCGAGAGTTGATCATCACAAAAAATGAAAGCAATTTAAATATAGTGAAATACGAATGGATTGATTCAAAACAGACATATGAAATGAATTGATAAAGTAATAAAGTTTGACATGAATAAATGTTCGAACAATCAAAAGAAAATTACAACTTGAAAATTCTAATGAGCAAAAAGTCTTCTCGTCTCAGTACTTGTCACTTCAAATGGTGAACCTTGGGGGGATGGCAAAAGAATTCAATCTGGCCATCTTGTGTGAATTCCAATGCTCCTTCATCAATCAGGTTTTGAATTTTGTACTTCAACTTCCAACAGTCGTCAGTGTCATGCCCCGGGCTATTAGAATGGTATGCACACCTTGCATCAGGATTGTAGTTGGGTGAAGAAGTCTTAGGATTCGGATGAGGTCCTACCAACGTCACCAGATTCAATCTCAACAGGTGTTGTAAAGCCTGAGACAGCGACATGTTAAGCTTGGTAAATTTCCGCTTGGGCATATTTGGCTTACTCCGATCAACCCGTTGTTTATGGCAAGGTTGTTGTTGGACCCTTGAGGTAGTAGCAACTTGGAGAGGTCTATTCTTCATCAAACCAAACCTTTGACTTCTCGGAAGTTGATTAATGACTTGGGCCCCGACCTTGACTGTTTGCTTCATGTTGTTGTATCTGTCTTGATGAAGTTGGTTGATAATGGTTCTCAGCTCTTCTTGTTCCCGAGCTAAGCCTTGGATAAGAGCCATCTGCCCCAGCATCTCGGTTTTCATGGCACTGAACTCATCTTGCAGTTGTTCCAGCCGTTCGTCCTTATTGTCTTCAAGACTTTTCTTGACCAAGTTCCCAACGAGGAGTATTTTCAACTCTTCCTGCCCCTTGGATAGGTTTAGGAATACGTCCTTGAACTGAGCTTCTCGAGTTTGAAGATCTTGGTTGTCTGGTTGGAAAGCCATTGCTGAAATAAACAGCGAGAATATGAGATACCTGTACTGGGAGACCTATTATGCAATGATATGTATGATATATGTATGCAATGTTTTCAAGGATCTCGCTGGGTAAACAAGAAACTTGTTAGAATTTGTTTGAAGAAACTTCATGTCGTTAAGAGTCCTTCTTCGAGAGTCAAGCTCACCATATCGAGTGGTTCATAGACACTGACTCAAGTTATCATGTTTTGATCTCTATACGGCATTGGCTAGAGGAAAATAAATCCACTTTGCCTCTTGCTAGACATTTGATTTACCATAACCTGCATCACAAACCCTTGAGATCCTTGAAATGGTTAAGGAAATGTTAAGGCATGATGTTATGATGTGTATGCTATGCGTTTAAGCAAAAGTGTGAAGTGATGTAAGTAAACCCTGCAATAAATCCAAATTATTGGATAAGGACTGTAAACAAAACATGCAAGAAACTCATGTTGTCAGATAACAAGAATGTGCAAGTAGTTCAAGTTTGAAGGAACACAAGTCACACAAACAGCCTTAAGTTTAGGCTGGCATGGAGTTTAGGTATTACCCTCTTTCAGTTTAGTTGGTTCAACCTGTCCTAGAAATAGTAACCGGGTTCTAGAGGATCTCAATATCACTAACCACCCTTGATCGGTCATAATTCCAGTTTAGGAACCTTTTCTTGCGGCCGAAATCATCGCGAGAGTTTGGTCTCAATGAGTGTAGCATACTGCTACTGTTCTATGGCCAAGTTGGTCAATTTAAAGGTTCTAAGGTCAGTTGGTGCTTAATGACCCCTTAGCAGACCCATATTCTCCTCGTTGCGCCACAAGGGATATCGGTACATACTAAAGTGCCACACCAACGTAGCTACTTCTTCAACCGTATTGGTCTATGCCGTACAGTTCCCTCACGGTTTATTGCTACTTACCTAAAGGGTATCCCCCAGATCCGGGTTAGGATCTATAGTAACTCCGATACAAGCCCACAAATATAAATCATGCAAGTCAAACAATTGAAAACATAATGAACTTATTCCTAAGGTACACCCCACTTATTAAGAGTTTCCCCAGTAGAGTCGCTAGTTCTGTGATACGGTGGGAGAGAACTGACTGTTTTTGGAATACTGGTTCGCGTTTTGCGTTTGTTTTTGCAAAATGTCGCGGTAAGCAAGAGTTGCCACCGTCTTTTATTTTATCCAACAAGGAAAGGAAAAAAAGCACAGAAAAATTCCTTTTTCGAGATGTTTCTCGGATCCGGGGGGTAGATTATAGAAAGGGAAGGTGTTAGCACCCTTTCTATCTGTGGTTATCCACGGGCTCTTAGGTACTTGCTCAAATGTTTTCAAAAATTGCTTTTCTTTGTGTTTGTGGGTTTGAAGAAGTTTTTGTTTGAAAGGTGTAAGTGTGAAAAGTTCTGTTTTTGTTTTGGAAAGAGCAAGTACTTAAGAACCATCTACCTACTCGAAAAAAGGAATCGTTCTATGCTATCTTCCTTTAGACAGTGCTATCCCACTATTGATGAGTAGGTAGCACCGTCGTTGGAGTTTAAGGGTCAATTCGAATTAAGGGACTTACAGTCACTAAAGCAATGTTAGGAAGCCTTAGCGGTAACCCTAATGTCTTAGATCATTTGTTTTGAGGCAACAATATTCGAGGAAACCGTTTCGAGGCGACTATGATCTTTGGACAAGAGGGCGACCTCTAAAGTGACCTATATTGAATGACCATGTTACGAAGGCAACCAAGTAGGGTGTACCCTAAAAGTGCGCATGTGCGTGTGTGTTGTTTTCAATTATTTTGTCTTTGTACATGTCAATGGTTATCTATGTTGATTTTAGGTTAAACATTCAATCTTGTCATGCATACCTATTATCAATCATCTAACAGTTATATAAGTTGCGGAAATTAAATTGCGGAAATTTAACTAACTATTACCAGGCGTCAG
This sequence comes from Vicia faba, assembly GCA_948472305.1. Lineage (NCBI taxonomy): Eukaryota > Viridiplantae > Streptophyta > Magnoliopsida > Fabales > Fabaceae > Vicia > Vicia faba. The sequence continues at coordinate 538,019,705 of OX451737.1, forward strand.
GTATTTACATCGCCAAAAGCAACCCTTTGAAATTTAAATGCGGAAAATAAATAAAGCGATAAAATAATTAAATGGTCCTAATTATCTATTATATTCCGGGAACAAATAAAATATTGGATAAAAGAAAGTAAATCGCGTGTGGAAATTAAATCGGGTGCAAGTTTAGGGTTTTGACCCTTTTTTTGAAAGAAAGTATCTTTTTTGTTATTTTTATTTAAGAGAGAAATAAATTCTAAGTTAATTACTAAATTGAATTAAATAAATTAATTAATTAAATGAGAAAAGTTATTTTTTTGTATTTTTTGGTATTTTAAGAAAGAAATCAAAATTAATGCTAGTAATTAAAACCTAAATTAATTCTAATTTAATTTTAATTGTTTACAAAAAAAGTTGTACTTATTCTAAAAAAACTAAATTAATTTAATTAGTGTTTATTAACAAAAATAAAAGTTAGAATTTAATTTGATAAAGAAAATATTTTGTGTTTTTTTTTATTTTAAGAAAGAAATAAATCTAAATTAATTACTAGATTAAATAAATTAATAAATTAATAAAAATAAACTATTTTTGAGTTTTTGTTATTTAAAGAAATAAAATAAAATAATTAAATTAGTAATTAAAACCTAATTATGTCTAGTTAATTTTAATTATTTACAAAAATGTTTAAAGTTATTCTAATTAAGAACCTAAATTAATTTAATTGGTATTTGTTAATAAAAATTAAAATTTGATTTTATGAAGAAAATATTTTGGTTTTATTTTTATGAAGAAAATGATTTGAGTGGTTAGTTAATAATAAAAATAATAACAAAACAATAAAATAAAAAAAAATAAAATAAAGAGAGAAAGGAGGGTTTGGGCCTGAAACAACACTTTTGGGAGGTGTAAAGAGCATTCCTGAGCCCGGATCTTCGAAAGCTTCATGCTCTAACTATGTTTTTTTTTATTCTTGAATGGTACCTATGATTCAACCATCCATAACTGTTATATATAAACTCAAACAAACATTAGCATACCATAAAATGTGATTAAAATTAGAGATTCGAAATTTAAAATTTTACCAAACCGGTGGGCGTGCTAGGCGTGTGATGGATTGCTCTTGGGACTTGTAAGACTCATGAGGACTTCAAGAGAATGTTTTGATGCTTGATGTCAATTGCGAGAGGCCGGAACCTCGAGATATGACTTGCATCAATTCTTTGATTTCTGGAGAGCTTTTTGAAGAGCTTTTAGAGAACTTTTTGAAGAGCTTTTTGAGAGCTTTTTAGAGAGGATTTTCGTTTTTTTTCAAGCTTGTATGGCTCTATATTTATAGAGGGATTTATAGAGGGGAATGAGGAGACAAGAAAGAATGGAAAGAATCTCCCTCATAATGTTGTGTTTTATGACCATGATCAAGATTTGAAAAAAATGCCATATTTGATGATTCTCCATTATTAAACCTTCCAAATTTGATTTGATTCAATCTTTTTGCACATGATTAGTCTTGATACGAATTTGATGGTGGTGCTAGCTATAAACAAAGCCTAAAAAAATCAAAACAATCAAGAGTTATTAATTATTTGGATTTTCTATGATTTTATTTGATTTAAAATGAATAAATTCAATTAAAAATCAAATTAAATAATAAAAATGAAATATGGGCTCATGTATGAAGCTAGGACACGTGGGCAACTATTCAAGCTCAAATCAAGTGGAAAAGAATGGGCCCATTTGACAAAATTTGAAGTTTTGGGGATAGTTGACTTTTGGTAATTTTGTAAAAAAATCCAACTTCAACAGTGCATAACTTCTTCAATTTTGAACTTTTGGAAGTGTTCTTGGACTTTTTAGAAATCTTGAGATGTCCTATAACCAACCCTTTTGGTATCATCTCATTTTTATATTCCATGCTCAAGTTATAAGGTTTGGAAAAAAAGGTGTTTTTGTTGACTTTCAAAAATGACCTATAATGTCCAAATTTATAACTTCTTGTGAGTGCATTTATTGATCTTGGGGTATGAATATGGATTTTAGGAAATTTAATCCTCTTCAAAATGAGTTTTGTATGGGTCATTTATCATAAAGTATGAGAGAGTTATGCTTGGTAAAAGTTAAGTTGACTTTTCCTGCAAAACCCTAATTTAGCAACTTTTGAGTCTTGATGAATTTTGAGCAATCCTTGATGAATCATGATCAACCCTTGATCAAATGATGAAATATCCTTCAAAATGAGAATGTTGACAAAAAATCTTGAAGTTTGACTGTATTTGCGTCACAGTTGACTTTTGCCCTAGCACAATCGATTTTTGGACCCTTTGAGCAATTGACTGAGCAAACTTCCTCTGCAAGGCTTGAAATTTGACATGGATGACCTTGAGAACATATTAGGACATTAGGGAGAATTTTAGGTCATTTGGACTCAAGGATCTTGATGCAACATAAAACCCTAATTTGGGGTTGACTGCCTTAGGAGATGATTTGTCTGACCCACTCTTGAGCAAACTTGAGCAACTTGGAGATTTTTCTTGCAATGTTTTGAGAAATATGAGAGGGATAATTTTGGGGTACAACAGCTTCCCATGTTCAATCTTCTTAAGCCTGAGGATATAGATTGGCTTTCGTGCCTTTCGTGATCCGAAGGTGGAAGATGATTGAACACTAGAGTGCCCAGAAATTTGCACTCGCATGAAGTGGTATCAGCCTTGTGATATCAGGAATGGGCCTACAGATGCCATTTGGAGACTGTTGATAGGTGGTCTGAACTTCGACTGGAATAAGAATCAGGGAGATCTTAGCATCGATCTGACTGAACCAGAGAAGGTCTTGGATTAACTTTGGCTGGATAAGAATCAGAAAAATCTTAGGATCGATTTAACTGAAACAGACAAAAGTCTTAAAATATCTTCAACTGGAATACGAATTAGAGAGATCTTAGCGTCGATCTGACTGAACCAGAGAAGGTCTTGGATTAACTTTGACTGGATAAGAATCAGAAAAATCTTAGGATCGATTTAACTGAACCAGACGAAAGTCTTGGAATATCTTCAACTGGAATACAAATCAGGGAGATCTTAGGGTCGATCTGACTGAACCAGAGAAGGTCTTGGATTAACTTTGACTGGATAAGAATCAGAAAAATCTTAGGGTCGATTTAACTGAACCAGACGAAAGTCTTGGAATATCTTCAACTGGAATACGAATCAGGGAGATCTTAGGGTCGATCTGACTGAACCAAAGAAGGTCTTGGATTAACTTTGACTGGATAAGAATCAGAAAAATCTTAGAATCGATTTAACTGAACCGGAAGAAAGTCTTGGAATATCTTCAACTGGAATAAGAATCAGGGAGATCTTAGCGTCGATCTGACTGAACTAGAGAAAGTCTTGGATTAACTTTGACTGGATAAGAATAAAAAAAATCTTAGAATCGATTTAATTGAACCGGACGAAAGTCTTGGAATATCTTCAACTGGAATAAGAATTAGGGAGATCTTAGCGTCGATCTGACTGAACCAGAGAAGGTCTTGGATTAACTTTGACTGGATAAGAATCAGAAAAATCTTAGAATCGATTTAACTGAACCGGGCAAAAGTCTTGGAATATCTTCAACTGGAATAAGAATCAGGGAGATCTTAGCGTAGATCTGACTGAACCAGAGAAAGTATTGGATTAACTTTGACTGGATAAGAATCGGAAAAATCTTAGAATCGATTTAATTGAACCAGACGAAAGTCTTGGAATATCTTCAACTGGAATAAGAATCAGGGAGATCTCAGCGTCGATCTGACTGAACCAGAGAAAGTCTTAGATTAACTTTGACTGGATAAGAATCAGAAAAATCTTAGAATCAATTTAACTAAACCAGACAAAGGTCTTGGAACATCTTCGACTGGAATAAGAATCAGGGAGATCTTAGCATCGATCTGACTGAACCAGAGAAGGTCTTGGATTAACTTTGGCTGGATAAGAATCAGAAAAAATCTTAGAATCGATTTAACTGAACCAGACGAAAGTCTTGGAATATCTTCAATTGGAACAAGAATCAAGGAGATCTTAGCGTTGATCTGACTGAACCAGAGAAGGTCTTGGATTAACTTTGACTGGATAAGAATCAGAAAAATCTTAGAATCGATTTAACTGAACCAGACGAAAGTCTTGGAATATCTTCAACTGGAATAAGAATCAGGGAGATCTTAGCGTCGATCTGACTGAACCAGAGAAGGTCTTGGATTAACTTTGACTGGATAAGAATCAGAAAAATCTTAGGATCGATTTAACTGAACCAGACGAAAGACTTGGTATATCTTCAACTGGAATACGAATCAGGGAGATCTTAGCGTTGATCTGACTGAACCAGAGAAGGTCTTGGATTAACTTTGAATGGATAAGAATCAGAAAAATCTTAGGATCGATTTAACTGAACCAGACAAAAGTCTTCCATAGATGTAGTTTTTCTTTTGAGGGGACTACCAGGTCATATGAGTAGTCAACTGTATTTATTGATTCGTCTTTCCCTGAAAAGGTAAAGAGTTATTCATATGAAATGTCATGATGTATGAAATGCATGATATATATCAAGCAATGATGTTCTCAACATAAATGAGATTGTGTGGTATGATGCGTATATGCATGTATCATGATGTATGGAAATGTGATGTTTTAGATGGGGAAAATAAATCCCGAATAACTGCTGGAGACAAGAGTTAAATTCTTCGCTTCCGCTGGGGATGGTGAACGAAGGTGATTGCGAGAATAAACCTGCAGGAGAAGATAACTCTGTTGGGGAATAAACTGATGAGGAGATTACTCTGTGGGGAAGAGATGCTCTGCTGAGGATTCCACTGATAAATTCCGTCGGGAGGAATTATCGTTGCTGGTAATATTGAATCCTGTTGGGGGATTGAATTCTGTATGTGAAAGGAAAGAACTTCGCTGGAGACGATCTCTCAGTGGCGACTTCACTGGGGATAACATGTTAGACTTTTGTGGGGATAATCCTCTGAGTTCTGCTGGGAATGATCCTTTGAACTCGACTGGGGAGAATATTTTTGTACTCCGCTAGGGATAAACTTCCAGATTCTACTGGGGATGATGCTTCAACTACGTTGGGGAAGCTTTTTCAGACTGTGCTGGGAAAATTTTAACTCCACTGGGGGTATCTTGTATTCGGCCAGAGAACATTCTTATACTCTGCTAGGGAATATTAAGACTGCCGGGGGTATCAAGCCTTTTTAGTGTTGATGGTAGATAAACTCTGCTTGGGGAGAATATTACCGATTCATTCAAAGTTACAAGCCTCAGCTGGGGGAGAGCTACCATTACTGTCTTACTCTGCAGGGAGTGAAGGTATCTTAACCATATTCTTCAGCTGAATCTACCTTTGTACCTGGTGGATAGAGCAACTGTACAGCTTGGACAATTCTTATTGCCCTTGTTTCTGCGGGAGAAGGTGCCTGCGGAGGCCCTGTGGATCGAGTATTATCCCCACCTATGAGGTGCTTGGTATCTTTCGGTCAAAATGATAAGTCTTCTTCTGGTAGGCCAGTGACGAGATGACGAGACATAGTCGTACGCTTTGATCCCTAATTTTTTCCTGGACCGCCCTTTCGGGTTTTCAGTTCACCGGGATACCCTTTTTTGCCCAAGCCGCCTTTTTAGGTTTTCGACTTGCCGTGTGTACAGATTTTTTCAGTTTCATCCCTTATTTTTGCCCAAACCCTTTTGGTTCACCGGGATGCCCTTATTTTTGCCTAGGCCAATCAACCTAGCGGGTCTTTGATTATGCGTAGTACTTTTTTGACTATGTCCACGCTCTCAGAGATGTAGGGAGGTGTTACTGTCGGTAGTGTTGTGTTGCCATACTACCAGAAGATCTTCGTTTGATCATGCAAGATTCGTTGCTGGAATTCATGTCCAATCCCCCAATTGATTCAGATGGAGATTTGCCCCTGGCTATTTGGCATTTTGAGAGATTCCTTGAATCTTGACTTAACTGCCCCAGATGATGGACAATGCTCATGCCGTGCCCCTTGGTTGGAGGTGTTTTTTCCACTCGAGGTGACCCTTTTTATTGAAAAGGTTTTTTGTTCACTAGATATTCGTTGTGAGAATTTCTCTGCTGTTTGAACAAATAGTCATATGCAAACAATGTTATTCTAAGAATGCAAAGCTTATGTCTGTCTTGAAGTTTTTGAAAATGCATTTTCTCAGTAAGATAGGAAAATTTTGTAAAATGTGATGTCAACTCAGGATTTACAGCAAACCCTACAGGAGTCAGGATACCTTTTGTAACAGTATGCTTTCGGACTAACCCATGCTTCAGCTAGGACTTTTTAAGGGTTATAACGTGGCCTAGTTCACGGTTTAAGAAACAAAGGATAAAGGCTCAAATTTTACTTGTACCCACCCGTTCTTCGTGATGTTCTTCGATCCTAAACTCAGCTAATCGTGCATTAGATCTTGTTTGAGTCTTTGCTCTGATATACCAGTGATGGTTCAGATACTGACAATTTATTTTGAACAGGAAGTCATTTTGTTGAGAGTTTGCAGGATCTCTTCCCTTTTGGTTTTTATTATCCCTGTTTTTTGCATGAACTGTTTCTTTTTGTGATTACAGTCAGCGGGATGCCCCAGTTTTTCTTAAGTCTCCTTCACAGGTTTTGACTTATTGGGCTTTTATTTTGAGAGATAATGACTGCTTGTCCTTACAATTATACAGAACCAACACCGTCTTTTGTTTTGGAAGGACTTTTTTGATGTCATTCATTGTGCACCTGGATTAACTGAGAAAACTACTCTGCCCCAGGTTATAATTAAGGGTTTTAATTTGTGAAAAGAAAAATTCTAACTTCTTTGGCTCAAAGGGGTTGACTAGGGATTATCTTCCTTATAACTCCACTGTTTAGGATTTGAAACAATGCCTGTACCTCGTCAGCAGGGTCTGTTCAAAAGCATACTGTAGAGATTTTGATATCATTTTCATCATCCTCCCTCTAAAGGCTTAGAATTTTTTAATCGAGAGTTGATCATCACAAAAAATGAAAGCAATTTAAATATAGTGAAATACGAATGGATTGATTCAAAACAGACATATGAAATGAATTGATAAAGTAATAAAGTTTGACATGAATAAATGTTCGAACAATCAAAAGAAAATTACAACTTGAAAATTCTAATGAGCAAAAAGTCTTCTCGTCTCAGTACTTGTCACTTCAAATGGTGAACCTTGGGGGGATGGCAAAAGAATTCAATCTGGCCATCTTGTGTGAATTCCAATGCTCCTTCATCAATCAGGTTTTGAATTTTGTACTTCAACTTCCAACAGTCGTCAGTGTCATGCCCCGGGCTATTAGAATGGTATGCACACCTTGCATCAGGATTGTAGTTGGGTGAAGAAGTCTTAGGATTCGGATGAGGTCCTACCAACGTCACCAGATTCAATCTCAACAGGTGTTGTAAAGCCTGAGACAGTGACATGTTAAGCTTGGTAAATTTCCGCTTGGGCATATTTGGCTTACTCCGATCAACCCGTTGTTTATGGCAAGGTTGTTGTTGGACCCTTGAGGTAGTAGCAACTTGGAGAGGTCTATTCTTCATCAAACCAAACCTTTGACTTCTCGGAAGTTGATTAATGACTTGGGCCCCGACCTTGACTGTTTGCTTCATGTTGTTGTATCTGTCTTGATGAAGTTGGTTGATAATGGTTCTCAGCTCTTCTTGTTCCCGAGCTAAGCCTTGGATAAGAGCCATCTGCCCCAGCATCTCGGTTTTCATGGCACTGAACTCATCTTGCAGTTGTTCCAACCGTTCGTCCTTATTGTCTTCAAGACTTTTCTTGACCAAGTTCCCAACGAGGAGTATTTTCAACTCTTCCTGCCCCTTGGATAGGTTTAGGAATACGTCCTTGAACTGAGCTTCTCGAGTTTGAAGATCTTGGTTGTCTGGTTGGAAAGCCATTGCTGAAATAAACAGCGAGAATATGAGATACCTGTACTGGGAGACCTATTATGCAATGATATGTATGATATATGTATGCAATGTTTTCAAGGATCTCGCTGGGTAAACAAGAAACTTGTTAGAATTTGTTTGAAGAAACTTCATGTCGTTAAGAGTCCTTCTTCGAGAGTCAAGCTCACCATATCGAGTGGTTCATAGACACTGACTCAAGTTATCATGTTTTGATCTCTATACGGCATTGGCTAGAGGAAAATAAATCCACTTTGCCTCTTGCTAGACATTTGATTTACCATAACCTGCATCACAAACCCTTGAGATCCTTGAAATGGTTAAGGAAATGTTAAGGCATGATGTTATGATGTGTATGCTATGCGTTTAAGCAAAAGTGTGAAGTGATGTAAGTAAACCCTGCAATAAATCCAAATTATTGGATAAGGACTGTAAACAAAACATGCAAGAAACTCATGTTGTCAGATAACAAGAATGTGCAAGTAGTTCAAGTTTGAAGGAACACAAGTCACACAAACAGCCTTAAGTTTAGGCTGGCATGGAGTTTAGGTATTACCCTCTTTCAGTTTAGTTGGTTCAACCTGTCCTAGAAATAGTAACCGGGTTCTAGAGGATCTCAATATCACTAACCACCCTTGATCGGTCATAATTCCAGTTTAGGAACCTTTTCTTGCGGCCGAAATCATCGCGAGAGTTTGGTCTCAATGAGTGTAGCATACTGCTACTGTTCTATGGCCAAGTTGGTCAATTTAAAGGTTCTAAGGTCAGTTGGTGCTTAATGACCCCTTAGCAGACCCATATTCTCCTCGTTGCGCCACAAGGGATATCGGTACATACTAAAGTGCCACACCAACGTAGCTACTTCTTCAACCGTATTGGTCTATGCCGTACAGTCCCCTCACGGTTTATTGCTACTTACCTAAAGGGTATCCCCCAGATCCGGGTTAGGATCTATAGTAACTCCGATACAAGCCCACAAATATAAATCATGCAAGTCAAACAATTGAAAACATAATGAACTTATTCCTAAGGTACACCCCACTTATTAAGAGTTTCCCCAATAGAGTCGCTAGTTCTGTGATACGGTGGGAGAGAACTGACTGTTTTTGGAATACTGGTTCGCGTTTTGCGTTTGTTTTTGCAAAATGTCGCGGTAAGCAAGAGTTGCCACCGTCTTTTATTTTATCCAACAAGGAAAGGAAAAAAAGCACAGAAAAATTCCTTTTTCGAGATGTTTCTCGGATCCGGGGGGTAGATTATAGAAAGGGAAGGTGTTAGCACCCTTTCTATCTGTGGTTATCCACGGGCTCTTAGGTACTTGCTCAAATGTTTTCAAAAATTGCTTTTCTTTGTGTTTGTGGGTTTGAAGAAGTTTTTGTTTGAAAGGTGTAAGTGTGAAAAGTTCTGTTTTTGTTTTGGAAAGAGCAAGTACTTAAGAACCATCTACCTACTCGAAAAAAGGAATCGTTCTATGCTATCTTCCTTTAGACAGTGCTATCCCACTATTGATGAGTAGGTAGCACCGTCGTTGGAGTTTAAGGGTCAATTCGAATTAAGGGACTTACAGTCACTAAAGCAATGTTAGGAAGCCTTAGCGGTAACCCTAATGTCTTAGATCATTTGTTTTGAGGCAACAATATTCGAGGAAACCGTTTCGAGGCGACTATGATCTTTGGACAAGAGGGCGACCTCTAAAGTGACCTATATTGAATGACCATGTTACGAAGGCAACCAAGTAGGGTGTACCCTAAAAGTGCGCATGTGCGTGTGTGTTGTTTTCAATTATTTTGTCTTTGTACATGTCAATGGTTATCTATGTTGATTTTAGGTTAAACATTCAATCTTGTCATGCATACCTATTATCAATCATCTAACAGTTATATAAGTTGCGGAAATTAAATTGCGGAAATTTAACTAACTATTACCAGGCGTCAGGTATTTACATCGCCAAAAGCAACCCTTTGAAATTTAAATGCGGAAAATAAATAAAGCGATAAAATAATTAAATGGTCCTAATTATCTATTATATTCCGGGAACAAATAAAATATTGGATAAAAGAAAGTAAATCGCGTGTGGAAATTAAATCGGGTGCAAGTTTAGGGTTTTGACCCTTTTTTTGAAAGAAAGTATCTTTTTTGTTATTTTTATTTAAGAGAGAAATAAATTCTAAGTTAATTACTAAATTGAATTAAATAAATTAATTAATTAAATGAGAAAAGTTATTTTTTTGTATTTTTTGGTATTTTAAGAAAGAAATCAAAATTAATGCTAGTAATTAAAACCTAAATTAATTCTAATTTAATTTTAATTGTTTACAAAAAAAGTTGTACTTATTCTAAAAAAACTAAATTAATTTAATTAGTGTTTATTAACAAAAATAAAAGTTAGAATTTAATTTGATAAAGAAAATATTTTGTGTTTTTTTTTATTTTAAGAAAGAAATAAATCTAAATTAATTACTAGATTAAATAAATTAATAAATTAATAAAAATAAACTATTTTTGAGTTTTTGTTATTTAAAGAAATAAAATAAAATAATTAAATTAGTAATTAAAACCTAATTATGTCTAGTTAATTTTAATTATTTACAAAAATGTTTAAAGTTATTCTAATTAAGAACCTAAATTAATTTAATTGGTATTTGTTAATAAAAATTAAAATTTGATTTTATGAAGAAAATATTTTGGTTTTATTTTTATGAAGAAAATGATTTGAGTGGTTAGTTAATAATAAAAATAATAACAAAACAATAAAATAAAAAAAAATAAAATAAAGAGAGAAAGGAGGGTTTGGGCCTGAAACAACACTTTTGGGAGGTGTAAAGAGCATTCCTGAGCCCGGATCTTCGAAAGCTTCATGCTCTAACTATGTTTTTTTTTATTCTTGCATGGTACCTATGATTCAACCATCCATAACTGTTATATATAAACTCAAACAAACATTAGCATACCATAAAATGTGATTAAAATTAGAGATTCGAAATTTAAAATTTTACCAAACCGGTGGGCGTGCTAGGCGTGTGATGGATTGCTCTTGGGACTTGTAAGACTCATGAGGACTTCAAGAGGATGGTTTGAGGCTTGATGTCAATTGTGAGAGGCCGGAACCTCGAGATATGATTTGCACTAATTCTTTGATTTATGAAGAGCTTTTTGAAGAGCTTTTAGAGAACTTTTTGAAGAGCTTTTTGAGAGCTTTTTAGAGAGGATTTTCGTTTTTTTAAAGCTTGTATGGCTCTATATTTATAGAGGGGAATGAGGAGACAAGAAAGCATGGAAAGAATCTCCCTCATAATGTTGTGTTTTAAGACCATGATCAAGATTTGAAAAAAAATGCCATATTTGATGATTCTCCATTATTAAACCTTCCAAATTTGATTTGATTCAATCTTTTTGCACATGATTATTCTTGATACGAATTTGATGGTGGTGATAGCTGTAAACAAAGCCTAAAACAATAAAAAAATCAAGAGTTATTAATTATTTGGATTTTCTATGATTTTATTTGATTTAAAATGAATAAATTCAATTAAAAATCAAATTAAATAATAAAAATGAAATATGGGCTCATGGCTGAAGCTAGGACACGTGGGAAACTATGAAAGCTCAAATCAAGTGGAAAAGAATGGGCCCATTTGACAAAATTTGAAGTTTTGGGGATAGTTGACTTTTGGTAATTTTGCAAAAAAGTCCAAGTTCAACAATCCATAACTTCTTCAATTTTGAACTTTTGGAAGTTTTCTTAGACTTTTTAGAAATCTTGAGATGTCATTTAACCAACCCTTTTGGTATCATCTCATTTTGGTATTCCATGCTCAAGTTATAAGCTTTGGAAAAAAAGGTGTTTTTGTTGACTTTCAAAAATGACCCATAATGTCCAAATTTATAACTTCTTGTGAGTGCATTTATTGATCTTGGGGTATGAATATGGATTGTAGGAAATTTAATCCTCTTCAAAATGAGTTTTTGATGGGTCATTTATCATAAAGTATGAGAGAGTTATGCTTGGTAAAAGTTAAGTTGACTTTTCCTGCAAAACCCTAATTTAGCAATTTTTGAGTCTTGATGAATTTTGAGCAATCCTTGATGAATCATGATCAACCCTTGATCAAATGATGAAATATCCTTCAAAATGAGAATGTTGACAAAAAATCTTGAAGTTTGACTGTATTTGGGTCACTGTTGACTTTTGCCCTAGCACAGTCGATTTTTGGACCCTTTGAGCAATTGATTGAGCAAACTTCCTCTGCAAGGCTTGGAATTTGACATGGATGACCTTGAGAACATATTAGGAAATTAGGGAGAATTTTCGGTCATTTGGACTCAAGGATCTTGATGCAACACAAAACCCTAATTTGGGGTTGACTGCCTTAGGAGATGATTTGTCTGACCCACTCTTGAGCAAACTTGAGCAACTTTGAGATTTTTCTTGCAATGTTTTGAGAAATATGAGAGGGCAAATTTTGGGGTACAATAGAAGGCATAGAGGATGATGTATCATCTTACCATAATTTGAACCAAAGTTTTTGATAGAACTTAGACACAACAACGCAGATAACTCGTTAGTATCTAAGAGGTTGTAGATTCTTTTACATGTTTACAAAAATACAAGTTTTGAAAAAGTTTACTTACTAATGCTTAGAGACTAATATAGTAAGTTTAGATTTGATTTGATTTTGTATATTCATCACAACCTAGGGGATGAATAAAACAAAGTCTAATAACACACTGTTGCATGGGGAATGATGCAATGGATTACATTGTAGAGAGAGATAACTTATTGCTGCTTCAAGACTAACGCAATGAGCCAAGATTTTAGCATACCTACCACAACCCAGAGGATAGATAATACGAGCTTGAAACCAGATATTTGGAACTTGGAAAGACGATGTCGGTTGTGTCAGCCCTCAACCAAGACTCGATAACCAAATGAAACATGCTAGATTTGAAGTGATGAACCCCAAATTCACTGATGATGTCAGTTGTGTCAGCCATCAACCAAGACTATCAACATGAAGAAAAAAACCCCAAATTCATCGATGATGTCGATTATGTTATCCCTCAACCAATACTATTAACATGAATAAAATAAACCCCAAATTCATTAATGACTTCGGTTGTGTCAGCCTTCAACCAAGACTATTAGTTATGAAGAAATAAACCCCAAATTCATTGATGATGCCGGTTGTGTCAGCCCTCAACCAAGACTATCAACATGAAGAAAATAAACCCCAAATTCATCGATGATTTCGATTGTGTCGCCCTCAACCAAGACTATCAACATGAAGAAAATAAACCCAAAATTCATCGATGATGTCGGTTGTGTCGCCCACAACCAAGACTATCATCATGAAGAAATAAACCCCAAATTCATCGATGATGTCAGTTGTGTCCCCCTCAACCAAGTCTATCATCATGAAGAAATAAACCCCAAATTGCTTAAAGTTTGAACTATATAGTCCGCACAGATAAGCTTGCTAATGATGGACCCCGAGAAAGTTCGTAATTTAACCAAAGTTGTTTTTCAAGATGCCATGCATGATGTATATGCATAATGTTTAAATTGATGTACTATCCAAGTGTGATATATGCCCCAAATGTTTTAAATTCTCATGTACCAAAATGCTTATGTGTATATGCCCCAAATATTTTGTATATGTATACCCCAAGTATTTTACAAATGTTTTGATAATTCTCCTTTTTTAAACAATCGGGTTCTCATAGTCACCAACTTTCCAATGTTGTTTGTTTTCTAATTGTTATATCTCCAAGTCAATTTGAATTTTGATAAAGCATGGTGAATAGTGTCAATGAGTCATAGATAATTGTATTGCAGGCATATGCGTAGGTGTGGACGTAGATGTGGATTTTCTTTCGACATTTTTCTAACCAAAAATGATTTTTAATGCTTTTATCAAATGCTCTTATTCGTATGTCAATTCCCAAAAATGATTTCAATGAAGTATTCACAAGAAATAATCGTAGTATTTTGCAAACAAGTCTGAAAAGAAAAAATCATTTGAAAGATTTGAAAAAGTCAATGTTTTATTGATAGATATGCCTTTGAATAGACGAGCATAAAAGATGCAATTCCTTGAAAGAGGTAATTACAGAAAGTTTTTAGTAACAATTGTAAAATGGAAATGAAAGTGATAATTGCTACTGTTGTTTCCCCAATGTCCTTTTGATAGCTCCAATCTCCTTTATTTTCGAGTCAAATAATTTGGACCCATCTCTCTCCTTCTTGGTCGTGGTTATTAGATCATAGTCTTTTTGTTCTTTATTTCTGAGTAAGATCCCTAACTTTTTCCTAGACCGCCCTTTTGGGTTTTCAATCCACCGGGATAATTTTTTTGTGTGTATGCCCCTAATTTTTTTCCTGGATCGCCCTTTAGGGTTTTCAATCCACTGGGACATTCCTTTTTCCCTAAGTCGCCTGTTCAAGGTTCGAACTTAGTGAGCTTTTCTTATATATAGTATTTTTTGACCTCGTATGAATTTTCCGAATATGGTAATTCTTCCTCATCCATTGTTGTGAGGATGAGACCCCCCACCAAAGAATGTTGTTTTTACCACATATGGGCCTTCATAGTTGGGTGTCCATTTACCACGTGAATCGAGGCGAGGTAGCAGAATCTTCTTGAGTACGAAATCTACTTCTTTGAAAACTAGAGGGTAGACTTTCTTGTCAAAGACTTTCTTCATTCGCTTCTGATATAATTGACTGTGGCACAAAGTTGTTAAGCATTTCTCTTCAATGAGGTTGAGCTGATCAAGTTGCGTTTGAACCCACTATACTTTTTCAAGCTTTGTTTCCATTAGAACTCGAAGTGATGGAATTTATATTTTAACTGGGAGTACTTCCTCCATGCCATATACCAGAGAGTAAGGAGTTGCACCTGTTGATATGCACACTGAAGTACAATAGCCATGTAAAGCAAAGGGAAGCATTTCATGCCAATATTTATATGTCTTCACCATTTTCTGAATGATTTTCTTGATGTTATTATTTGCAGCTTCAACGGCCCCGTTCATCTTGGGTTGATATGGTGATGAATTATGATGCTCCATCTTGAAATTATCGCATAAATCCTTCATCATTTTGTTGTTCAGATTGGACCCATTGTTTGTGATGATTTTGTTTGGAACCCCATATCTGCATATGAGATTTTTTTTGATGAATCAAGTAACCACTTGACTCGTCACATTTGCGTAGGATGTCTCTTCTACCCATTTGGTAAAATAGTCAATGGAAACTAGTATGAAACAACGTCCGTTAGGCGCTTTTGGTTCAATCATGCCTATCATATCAATTCCCCACATTGAAAATGGCCAAGGAGAGCTCATGACATTCAGAGGAGTTGGTGAAACATTTATTTTGTCGACATAGATTTGGCACTTATGACATGTCTTTGTATAATGGTAGCAATTGGCTTCCATTGTCAACCAATAATAACCCGCTCGTAAGATTTTTCTTACCATGGCAGGCCCATTTGTATGAGTTCCAAAAGTTCCTTTATAGATTTCTCTCATAAGCGTATCCGCTTCCTATTTATCCACACACCTGAGTAGCACCATATCGTAG
Organism: Vicia faba; assembly: GCA_948472305.1. NCBI lineage: Eukaryota > Viridiplantae > Streptophyta > Magnoliopsida > Fabales > Fabaceae > Vicia > Vicia faba. Next base: position 538,035,236 of record OX451737.1, read on the forward strand.
TTCCTTTTGTATAACAGATCACCACTCAGGAATAATTTTAAGGCTAGCTTCCACAGAGTTTGTTTGTCAATGACAAAGGCATTTTCTGGATATTCTTGTTTTACGAGGTACCTCTTGATGTCATAGAACCAAGGCCTGTTATTCAGTACCTCTTTAATAGAAAGGCAATGTGCAGGCTCTTCGAAATGTCTAATTGTAATGTGTGGTCCGTGGTTTGGCCAAGTCACTTTGAACATGGCTGATAGAGTTGAAGAAGTGAAAAACACAAGAAGGGGGAGGGGTTGAATTGAAACTTAAAAATCAAAAGCAATAGACACGATGATTTTTATCCTGGTTCGCTTGATCTCAAACTACTTCAGTCCACCCGCCAAAGTGATTTCGCCTCTCTCCAACGAGGACTTAATTAACTAATCAAACTGATTACAATTCTACTTTGACAACTGCCAAAGTCTTCTTGAGTACAACCACAATCCGGTTTATCTCAAGGAAATTCACTTAATTGAAAGAAAAGATTCATTGTGTACTATTTGTTTTTCGTTACAAAAACGGTATCACTACTGTGATGTATTACACAAATTTGGAGTATAGTATGAATATAAATTTTGCAGCTTTTTGAGATTGTGTGGAGCAGTTGTGTTAAATCGTAAACGATTCAGCCTTTGATCTTGTTTATATAGGCGTGGCAGTCTGTCCAAATGGAAACATGATAATGGACACTTAATGCTCTTTCCATAATGAGAAGATCCTTGTCTGATTGTAGCCGTTGTAAATGATACTTCCTTAATGGAAAAGTAACGCTTCAGAACTTAGGAATCTTGCGTGCTACTTTGCTTCAGAACATGGGAAGTCAGAAACATAAGGTTCTGTTAGCGTGTTAGACTTCCATTCAGAATCATAATATGTTTCTTTTTAGCACAAATTATGATCATCATACTTCAGAACATTCTGATTACTCAGCTTAAGTGCTTCTGTGGCTTAACTTTTGATTCCGTTTCAGTCAGAACTTCTGTACAACATAGAACATAAATTTAGAGTGCATATTTTTTCTTTGTGTTTGTTATCATCAAAACTCTTATGAGGGTTGTAGAATCAAACTATGTTCTAACAATCTCCCCCTTTTTGATGATGACAAAAGCTAGGATTTTTCAATAAAAATATACTGAACAAAAAGCTTAAGAGAGTCTCCCCCTGAGTTGAGTACTCAGATAGAGATGAGATACTTCCCTGAAGTTCCTTCTTATTAGAGCTTTTGATGCATCTCCTTCTGTCTTTATTAGAATTTGTTCTTGTTTATGCTTTCAAAAAAAATAAGAACTTAAGATATTCAGAATGTTTGAGACTTAGTCCCGGTAAACTGTTATTGAAAATATCTTACGCTCTCCCCCTTTTTGTCAGGTATCAAAAAGCAATATAACCATAAATTATCAGAGTCCAAAATGATGATTTGTATTGAAAACAAATTGCAATGACATCTTTCAGAAACATAGAAGATAAGATGAAGAATACAAAAAACAAGTTAAAAACTCTAAGATGGAGGGGGAAGCCGTGTGAACAACGCTTCCAGCAAGATCTTAATTTGAGTGCTTGATTCTTCTTACTTTCCCAGTATATCCTTGATTTCTTTGGTAGTGTCTTCTTGCTTATCCAATATATCCCTGATTTGTTTATTTGTATCTTCTTGCTTATCCAACCTTGCATGGATTATAGCATTCTCCTTCTTTAGCTCTTCCAAAGTTTGCATGACCAGAGACGTAGCTGGTGTTTCCTCAGAGGTTGCAAGTGTTCAGAACACTCTGCAGCATCTTCTGATTTAACTACTTCTTCAGTTGCAATTTCCTTTTCTTGAGCAGTAGCCAGAGGGTGACTATCAGAACCTGGTTCAATGGCTTCTGAAGGTTGGTGCTTTTCCAGGGAGCATTTTCTAGCAGAAGAATTTATTTCTTGTCCCAGTGACTTAGAACTTGGTCTTTAAAGGCTTTCAGCTGATCACTGAAGTTCTCCTGAGCCATTTTATAACTCAATTCTTCCAGTCTTTGGGATTTAGAGTTGAACCATTTTCTGAATCTATCCCAAAGAGAATCAGAAGCAGCATGATTATAATTCTCTTGACTTGCTTGCTTCAAAGAAGTAACCCATTCCTGTATTTCTGTTTCAAAAATCAACAAGTTCTTACCAACATATGTTTTGGTTAAGGTTGGTTTTGGTTTGGGAATGGAAAATTTAATGGTGGTTGAAGCTAGATGGTCCAGCGCTTCTAAATCAATGACAGTTCTGATATGATCAACTGGATGGTTAATTAGTGAGGAAGTAGGAGAATCATAAATTTAGATAGGTGAGCGAGGAGTGTTTGGTGGTGTGGAATCCTATGGTGAAGGTTTTTCTGGAATATCAAGTATGGAGAGAGGTTGATGAACCATAAGAGGTTATGTTATTCTAGGAATTGGGGTAGAGGTATCAGAGTCTGTAAAAGAGACTTCTGATTGGTTTGCGGTAGCATGTTGATTTTCTGGTTCAGGGGTTTTAGAATTTGGATTTTTAGTTTGGGGAGTGAGAGGGTTTTCATTTTTTGGTTGAGGAGAGTTTGGATTTGGATGTTCTGGTTGTGGAGAATGAAGGTGTAGATTTTTTGGTTGTTGAGAGTGGAGGTTTGGATTTTCTGGGATTGGTGATTGAAAGTCTTGGTCAAAAAGTTCAATATCAGAAAGAACTCTTGCAAGTTCTAGTTGATTTTGTTCTAGATTTGGATTAGGGGAGTGAGGTTTATTTAAGAAGCTGCCAAGAGTTATAGAGGGATCAAACTCTATGTCAAAATCCTCAAATGTTTATGGTGAGGGATTTTATGTTGGTGAAGGGGGAACTGTTTCAGATGTTGGAAAAACTATAGATTCTACAACAAAAACAAAAGATGTGTTACCTTTATTTTTTGCAGCTTTGGGTGTCTTCTGAGAGGATCCTTCTCCTGCCGCCTTCCTCTTTATGGATTTCTTTAGCATAACATCTGGAGCTGGCTTGTGCAGATCACGAATGTTGAGTTTTGGAATAGTTCCATCTTCCTTGCATGCTTCAAGGTATCTGACCACAATCTCTGGAGAAGCATCTATATTAGAAAATAGTGGAAAATCTTTCAGAGGGGTTCTCCTAGACGTGATGACTTCATGAGAAGAAACTGTTGGTTCCTTCTTAATGCTTTCAATAATCTTCATTTTCTTCAGATTCTTGGCATTTAGTGGTTTTCCAACACTTGCCTCCAGAGTGCTGATCTCCTGAGCCTCTGTCAGATGCTCTATCAGCCTGTTTTCCGTCAAAATGTCAGAAGTCAATCTTCCCATAGGAATCCAATCCCTCTTTGTTCTTTCTTCTTCCCTTGTTTCTTTCATGCTTGTTCTCAGATGATTGAAGAGCAAGTGTGGAAGATTTATTTTGGTCTTCTTTGAGATGAAGTACAACAAAAACTGCTGATCAATGTTGATGTAGTCAGGAGAGCTTGTAGGCTTCCTATGATTTATGCAACCCAGAATGATCTTGGCCTAGATTCTGTAATAATCTTTCAAGTCTCTTATCTTGCTGGATGGCTATCCAGAAGTGAAAATGACCCTAGCAATAGATTTTAGGTCAGAACACTTATCAGCCATGTCAATGCATCTGACTCCGCCGCCATTGTACCCAATAAGTTTCCCAATCAAGTCTTTTGTAATCACTATCTTCTTCCCCATAACATATGACGTAACCTGATAGTTGGATGAATTAGCATGAATCCATAATTCCTTAACAAGAATAGGGAATACTGGACCCAACAAACAATTAAAGTATCTGTTCCAGCTTTGAGTCGTTACATCTTCATACAAATCAAACCCATTTTCCTTTAAGCTCTCAAAGTCAATGATTAACTCACATAGAACTTCAAGATTGTCGACCGGAGTGAGTAATGTTCTTATGGGTTCCTCATACTGTTTTGTTGAAGAAGAACCATGAGCACTATGGAGATTTTTTATGCTTGATGAGGATGTCATTGTTCACACGGATTTATTTTGAAGAATACTAAAAAAAGGGGTTTTTGCAAAACGAGAGCAAGAGAGAATAATAGATGCAGTAAGAAGTGAATGAAATAGTGAATTTAAATTTATAAACGCTTTTGAAAACTTAACCAGTAAGAAATAGAAAATAAGTAATGATTATATTGTAATTATGAAACCTAAAATTAAGGGATTGCATGTAGATACTGAACAATTACCATTGACAAGTTCTCAATGCATCCAATCAGAGCCTTAGACCCTTCAGAATTTGAACGCGTGTTCAGCCTCAGAAGGTAGCTTGTGAGAGGATGACAGATGTTTGATGGTGTGAACTGCACGCCTTTATCTTTGAAATGAAAGGTTCAGATCTTCATAGATAGATTCCGAAGCAACTGTACTCCTAACTTCTGAAGACATGTTGATCAGATGTTCATAGAAAAAATAAAGTTCTGAGGGTTACAGAACATGCAAATAAAACTTCTTATTCTAGACATAATTTCATGCTGAGATGCTTCATAATGAAATTAAATCTATCTTCAGAAAGGGGTTTTGTAAAAACATCAGCCCATTGATGGTCTGTGTCAATAAATTTTAAAGTGAGAATTCTTTTATGAATATAGTCCCTAATAAAATGATGTTTTTATTTCTATATGCTTAGCCCTATAATGAAAAATAGGATTTCTGGATAAACAAATTGTAGAAGTATTATCACAGAAAATAGGGATGTTACTCTCAAATATGTTGAAGTCTTTAAGTTGACTTTTCATCCAGAGCATCTGTGTGCTGAATCCACCAGCTGCAATGTATTCAGCTTCTGCTGTTGACAATGTAATTATGGACTGCCTCTTGTTGGTCCATGAGATCAGATTGTCTCCTAGAAACTGGTAGCTTCTAGAAGCACTTTTACATTCTACTCTGTCTCCAGCAAAATTAGTATCACAATATCCTACTAAACTGTATTCATTGGATTTTCTATAAAAAAAACCCAGGTTAGTAGTACCTTTCGGATACTTAAAAATCAGCTTAACTGATGTTAAGTGATATTCTCTAGGATCTGATTGGAATCTAGCATATAAACAAACGCTGAATAAAATGTCAGGCCTTGAAGCTGTCAGATAAATGAGAGAACCAATCATACCACTGTAGATCTTCTGCTCTACCTTTTTACTTACCTCTTCCTTTTCCAGAATGCACGTGGGATGCATTGGAGTCTTTGATGTATTACATTCTGAGAGGTCAAATTTCTTCTGAAGTTTTCTAACGTATTTGCTCTGGTGAATGTAAGTTCCTTCTGGAGTCTGATTGATCTGAATGCCCAGAAATAATTCAAGTTCTCCCATCAAGCTCATCTCAAACTCTGCCTGCATGCAATTAGTAAATTCTCTTCCTATAGAAGGTTTAGTAGATCCAAATATAATATCATCTACATAAATCAGACAAAATAAAATTCCATTCTTAAATGTCTTACAGAACAAGGTTGTGTCCACTTTCCCTCTGGTAAATTCCTTTTCTAACAGAAAGATACTTAGTCTTTCATACCAAGCTCTGGGAGCTTGTTTCAGACCATAAAGTGACTTCTTTAGTTTGAAAACATATTCTGGGTGTTTGAAATTCTCAAACCCAGGGGGTTGGTACACATATACCTCTTCATCAATGTAACCATTTAAGAATGTGCTTTTGACATCCATCTGATACAGAGTGATGCCATTATTTACAGCAAAAGAGATTAACAATCTGATAGATTCTAACCTGGCGACTGGAGCAAAGGTTTCTATATAGTCTATCCCCTCTTGCTGACTATAACCTTGTGCAACCAGTCGTGCCTTGTTTCTGATGACTTCTCCTTGCTCATTCAATTTGTTTATGAACACCCACTTTGTTCCAATGACGTTGGACCCTTTTTGTTTGGGAACCAGATCCCATACGTCATTTCTGGTGAATTGGTTTAACTCCTCCTACATTGCCAGAATCTAGTCGTTGTCCAGAAGAGCTTCATCAATTGTTGTTGGTTCAATCAAAGATACCAATCCCATGAGGGATTCTTCAGAATTTCTGAATGTTGATCTTGTTCTGATTGGATCATCCTTCTTTCCCAGAATCTTATCTTCAGGGTGAGCTATGCTGCTTCTGGATAACCTTTTCTGGAGTTGATCTATAGAAGTTATTGGAGTGCTTGTGACATTTTCTTCTGATGTTGTTGGAGCGTCTCTGTTGGGAACTTCTGATGAGTTGCCATTAGCACCTGTGAATTCGACTTCTATATCTGCAAAAGATTCATTATGCTTTGACTATTGTTCCGGAGCCAATGACCTTCCCTCTTTGATATCCTCCAAAACCCATGTAGCCTCCAGGTTTAAGTTCCAGGATTTGGAACATATGCTTTCTTCCCATCATGTGTCGAGAGCATCCAAATTCTAGGTACCATGACTGGTGTTTTAGCCTTGCTGCTAAAGATATCTGCTACATATATAATTTTGTCCTTAGGTACCCTTATCTTTTTGGGTCCTGGTTTGTTAGTTTTGCCAAAATTCTGTTTGAATTTTGGTTTGGCAGAATAATCATTACTAGTGTATTTCAGATCATGTGTGTGCCCATAAGTGAAGTGAGATTTTAGTGGTGTGCGTTTAATTACTGGGTCCATGACTTTCTTAGGTGGAGATACCTTACCTTGGTATCCTATTCCTTTTCTGCCATTTCTGCTAACTCCATAGATCATTGAAGCTATCTTGCTTCTATCTATGTTTTTAGCCAGAAACTTCTGAAAGCTGTGATCATATTCTTTTATGATCTTATCAGCATTACTAGGAGCCTCTGAGATTATTTCCTTCTGAGAGTTTTGTAAATCATTTTCTAGTTTTGAAATCTTTTCTTTTAACTCGGAATTTTCTAATCTAAGACTCTCAGTTTCTTCAGAGTCAAAAACAAGATCCTTTTTCAGGTTCTTGAATTTGACTGAGTTGCTGATACCTTTCTAGAATATCACTCAGACTTTCTCCTAGTTCAGCTTTGGTAAAATTAACAGTAAAGTCAGGAAATACCTCTTATGTGTCTGATGCTGAGTCTGACCCAGAAGCTTCGCTGTCTTCTATCACATTTTCCGTAAGAGCAATGTTGGATCTTTCATCATCTGACTCTGAGTTTGCGTTAGAAGTATCTGAATCATCCCATGTTGCCATGATGATTTTCTTCTTCTCTTTGAAGAACTTCTTTTTGGGATTCTCCTTCTGAAGCCTTGGACAATCACTTTTGTAGTGCCCTTGTTCATTGCACTCATAGCAGATGATGTCCCTGTTGTTTGACTTTCTGTGACCAGAAGAAGCTTTAGACCTTTTGTGTCAAGAGGATGGATCAGACTTTCTGTATCCATAGGAGGATTCATTCTGATTCCCTTATCTTTTGGAGTTTCTGAATTTCCTTTGCCTATGCTTCCACAACTGATTGACCCTTCTGGAGAGAAGAGACAACTCTTCTTCTTCTAATGAGGATCCTCATAGGTTTCTTCAATAGCCTGCAAAACCTTAGAATAAAGTTTTTTGATAGATTTTAATGCTAAAGGCTTACCTTGCTTCTGAGGCTCGTCATCTTCTAGCTCCATCTCATGGATTTTGAGGGAGCTAACAAGTTCCTCCAGAGATATCTTGTTGAGATCTTTTGCCAGCTTAAGAGCAGTGACCATTGGCCTCCATTGCTTTGGTAAACTTTTGATGATCTTCTTTATGTGATCAGTAGTAGAATACCCTTTGTCAAGAACTCTCAGCCCAACAACTAGAATCTGGAACCTTGAGAAGATTGCTTCTATGGATTCACTTTCTTCCATCTTGAAGGCTTCGTATTTCTGAATGAGCGCAAGGGCCTTGGTTTCTTTAACTTGTATGTTGCCTTCATGCGTCATTCTCAGATAGTCAAACATGTTTTTGGATGTCTCTCTGTTTGAGATCTTCTCATACTATGAATATGAGATGGCACTTATAAGAATTGTTTTCGCCTTATGATGGTTTATGAAGTCACGCTTTTGTTGGTCAGACATTCTTTTTCTATCTATCTTCTGACCACTTTCATCCACGGGATGCATGTATCCATTAATTACCATATCCCATAAGTCAGCATCATAAGCCAGAAATAATCTCTCAATTCCATCTTTCCAGTAGTCAAAATTTTCTCCATCAAAGACTGGAGGTTTGCCGCTGATTCTATCCTTATCATCTTGATAATCATTGCTGATGTTTTGACTTGGTCCCACCATAGTGTTTTTCTAAATCTTGGATCTTGTACTGACACGGTTAAGTGTATGAACTCAGAACCAGGCGCTCTGATGCCAATTGAAGAAGTGAAAAACACAAGAAGGGGGGTTGAATTGAAACTTAAAAATCAAAAGCAATAGACACGATGATTTTTATCCTGGTTTGCTTGATCTCAAACTACTCCAGTCCACCCTCCAAGGTCATTTCTCCTCTCTCCAACGAGGACTTAATTCACTAATCAAACTGATTACAATTCTACTTTAACAATTCCCAAAGTCTTCTTGAGTACAACCATAATCCGGTTTATCTCAAGGAAATTCACTTAATCAAAAGAAAAGATTCACTGTGTACTATTTGTTTTTCGTTACAAAAATTGTATCATTACTGTGATGTATTACACAAATTTGGAGTATAGTATGAATATAAATTTTGCATCCTTTTGAGATTATATGGAGTGTTTGTGTTAAATCGTAAATGATTTAGCCTTTGAGCTTGTTTATATAGGCGTGGCAGTCTGACCAAATGTAAACATGATAATGGACACTTAATGCTCTTTCCATAATGACAAGATCCTTGTCTGATTGTAGCCGTTGTAAATGATACTGTCTTAATGGAAAAGTAACGCTTCAGAACTTAGGAATCTTGCATGCTGCTTTGCTTCAGAACTTGGGAAGTCAGAAACATAAGGTTTTGTTAGCGTGTTAGACTTCCGTTCAGAATCAGGATATGCTTCTTTTTACTCACAAATTCTAATTATCATACTTTAGAACATTCTGATTACTCAATTTGAGTGCTTCTGTGGCTTAACTTCTGATGTCGTTTCAGTCAGAACTTTTGTACAACATAGAACACAAATTTAGAGTGAACATTTGTTCTTTGTGTTTGTTATCATCAAAATTCTTATGAGGGTTGTAGAATCAAACTATGTTCTAACAAGAGTTGCCAAGGCGTATGCCATCTGATTTTCTTCTTATGGGATATGACTGAAAGTGATCTTAGTGAATTCCGTAGCTAGTTTTAAAACATGATCCCGATATGGGATCAATTTGGGATGCTTAGTGTCCATTCTCCATTGACTTGGTGTATGACCAGCGTGGAGTCTCCAAATACTTTGAGATGTTTGATTCTTAGATCTATGACAACTTCTAGACCCATGATACAAGCTTCGTATTCAACAATGTTGTTGGTGCATTCGAAACATAACCTTGAAGTATAAGGCTTATGATAATTCTTCGGAGAAGTCAAAACTGCCTCAATGTCATGCCCCAATGCATATGAAGCTCCGTCGAACATGAGTGTCCAAGATGCTCCTGTTTCAAGTCCTTCGTCGGGCCCTGGTATTTTGTAGTCACCTATAACCATGACATCTTTGTTCGGAAAGTCGAACTTCATTGGTTGATACTCTGGTAATGGCTGATGAGCTAGATGGTCGGCTAACACACTACCCTTGATGGCCTTTTGAGTAATGTATTGGATGTCGTATTCTGATAGTAGCATCTACCATCGGACAATCCTTCTTGTAAGAGCTAGTTTTTCAAACATATATTTTAAGGGATCCATTATTGCTATTAACCATGATGTGTGAGTTAACATGTATTGCCTCAATCTTTTAGTAGCCCAAACCAATGCACAACATGTTTTCTCGAGAAGTGAGTATCTAGTTTCGAAGTCATTAAATTTATTGCTGAGGTAGTAGATTGTATGCTCTTTTCTACCTGCTTCATCATGTTGTCCCAATACACATCCCATTGATACTTAAAGCACTATCAGGTACATGATGAGTGGCCTTCTGGGAACTAGTGGCATTAAGATCGGTGGCTCTTGTTAATATTTCTTTATTGTCTTGAAGGCTTTTTGACAATCATCGTTCCATACTACCGTTTGATCTTCTCGCAGTAATTTGAATATAGGCTTGCATGTAGCAGTTATATGCGATATGAACCTTGAAATGTAGTTCAATCATCCTAAGAAACTACAAACCTCTTTCTCTATCCTTGGAGCCGGCATTTCTTGTATGGATTTTACATTGTAGGGGTCCATCTTAATACCATGCAGACTTACAATGAAACCCAGTAATTTTCCTGATCTGACACCAAATGTACACTTGTTCAGATTCAACCTTAGTTTGAACCTTTGTAAATGATCAAATGACTTTTGCAAATGTATGATGTGATCCTCTTCTGTATGAGATTTTGCAATCATATCATCTACGTACACCTTAACCTCTTTGTGAATCATATAATGGAATAGTGTGACCATATCCCGTTGATAAGTTTCCCCCATGTTCTTTAAACCGAATGGCATTACTTTGTAACAGAAAGTGCCCTAAGGTGTCATGAAAGTAGTTTTTCCATATCTCCGGGTGACATTTTGATTTAGTTGTATCCTAAGAAATCGTCCATGAATGAGAATATTGAAGCTTGGGCTGTATTGTCCACCAAAACGTCTATGTGAGGTAACGAGAAATCGTCTTTGGGACTTGCTTTGTTCAGATCCCGATAATTCACACACATGTGCACTTTGCCATCCTTCTTGGGTACTGGCACGATGTTAGCTATCCTAGGCGGATAATCTACCACCGCTAAGAACCCAACGTCAAATTGTTTAAGGAACTCTTCTCGAATCTTGTTGGACATGTCGGGACGAGTTCTTCTGAGCTTTTTCCTAACCAGAGAGAAACCTTCTTTAAGAGGTAATTTGTGCACCACAATGTCTGTATCCAATCCTGCCATATCTCTGTAAGACCAGACAAATATATCCACATATTCATGTAACAACTTGATCAACCTTTCTTTGACGCTTTTCTTCAATGTTTCCCCTATCTTGATCTCTTTTCGGATCTTCTTTGTGCCAAGATTAATGGTCTCAATGGGTTCCTGGTACAATTTTATACTGTTAGCTTTTTGTTCTATTTCCCTTGACAATTCTTTGGAAAGTTCAAGATCTTCATCATCTTCTTCTTCAACTTCCTTGATGGGTGCATCAAAATTATATCGGATAGCAGCAGTAACATTATCGGTGATTTTGGGCATGGATCTGCACATTTATCATGTTTTGGTGCAGTTTTTAGTATGTGAATTTGGAAAATGCATATGAAGTAAAGTATTGTCATTTTTAAATGTAAGAGATAAATGCAAGAAAAAAACAGGGATCTTAATTAAATGTGAAATATAAATTTTATTAATCGTGAATATTCTCTGAAACAAAATGAGGTACCCTTACAAGCAACCCCTATGCCTCGGACTTGACATAGGTTCTTTCAAAAACAAGAAAAATTACTTTGGAAAGAAAAAGATCTCTGGAATTTCCACAGTTGTCCAATTCTTGAGTTCTTCTCCTGGGGCGCATTCATGGATGAAATCAGATGCCCCTTTGATGTAGTCCGTGTTAGATATCATTTCCACCTTTCTTCCATGCTCCACTCCTTTGTTGACGAAGGTCTCATGGATTGGAGGAAACCATGCTTTTCCCTTTAGAGCAGCCTTTGATAATTCATAACCCAAACCAAAACGATTCTTCTTCTCAGGTAATTCCGGGAGCTTTCCCAAACCCTTTGAGGCACCATTTTCCATCACTATTTTCAAATCTCTCCACGAAGTCACAATAGGCTTCTGGATTTTTTCCACCAGTAGGGTAACCATTGAGGCAACCTCTAATACTTTGAATGGTGTGGCTACGCAGTCTTCATCAGCACTGATATACCTGTAGGATTCTATGTGACTTACAAAGATTTCCTCTTCACCATCAATTATGACCAATCTTCCTTCAATGAAGAACTTCAATTTCTGATGTAAAGTTGAAGTGACTGCCCCTGCTTCATGAATCTAGGGTCGCCATAGTAAACATGTATATGCTGGTTCTATATCCATTACTTGAAAAGTGTTATAGAACATATGTGGTTCGATCTTGAAGGAAGGTCCACTTCTCCAAATACTGAACTTTGAGGACCGTCGAAATCTTTAACTATCGTACAACTTGGTTTTATCATAACATATCTAGTGTCAATTTCATCAAGCTATATTTTGGTAACACGTTGAGGGCAGAACCAGTACCGGTGAGTACCTTGGAAAAGGTTGTAGTGAAGAAGTGAAAAACACAAGAAGGGGGGTTGAATTGTTAAAACTTGAAATCAAATGCAGACAACATGTTATTTTTATACTGGTTCGTTTGATCTCAAACTACTCCAGTCCACCTGTCAAGGTGATTTCGCCTCTCTCCAACGAGGACTTAATTCACTATATTCAACTGAATATTACAACTGCTTTAACAACTGCTAAAGCCTTCTTGAGTCTAAACCATAGACCGGTTTCTCAAGGAAATTCTTTTCTTACAGATAAATGAACAATATGTGTGTTGAATGTTTTCTAGAAAAACTATATATCACAACTGTGATAATACACAATATAAAGCTTATGTGAAAACTATAATGCTAGAACTATAGAGTAAGCAATTTGAGAGCTTTAGCAAACTGTATGAGTGAGGATGAAGATGATTGACTTTAGGCGTGTAGAGTATTGTAGAGCATTAGCCAATTCCTTTCTCACTGATTTGTTTAAATACTTCTTGGAAAAGATACGTTGATGCCAATAATTCCATTTCAATGCTCATTACGTTCTTTCCATTTTGAGAAGATCTTTGTCTTGGAATAAAGCCGTTGGTAATTAATCTGCCTTGAATGCTGTAACGTTAACACTTCAGAATGTTCTGCTTAATGAAGATCTGAGCGTTCTTGGCTTTGGCTTATTCTGGCGCTTCTGAGTGCTGATGACATAGTTAAGATCTTGATCAGAGTCAAAGTATGTTGAGCGCAGATTCTGTTCATCAGACTACAGCGTAGCACATGTTTGATCTTCTGATGTGACATATCTTCTGATGCCGATGTTGATATTCTCATGTTCTGATGCTGATTCCATCAGAGTTTCCTATAAATACACAACATAATTTTAGGTAGCATCTATGTCTTATATAATTTCTCATAATTCATTTAATCTTGTATTTGTTATCATCAAAACTCTAACTGAGGGTTGTAGAATCAAACTATGTTCTAACAATCTCCCCCTTTATGATGATGACAAAAACTAGATTTTTTTCAATTAAAATAAAATGATGAAAGTATCAGAGTTTAAGAATAAAGAGGAAACGATATCAGATATAATCAGATAATGAGTAACAGTATCAGAGCTAAGAGGTTAAGGAATAAAAAGTATCAGAGTAATGATGAGAAAAACTCCCCCTGAGTTGATTATTTCCCTTTGATTCCTTAAGACCTTGAGTATCATAACTTTAGAACTTTATTGAACCTTTCTTTGAGCATCAGAATTTTGCTTCATCAGAGTTCTTCAGATTCTTGTACCTGTAAGCTGTTCAGAATAGCAAATATGTAAGGATGTCAGAATGTTTGAGACTTTTGTCTCAGTAAACCGTTATTGAAAAATATCATTCTTTCTCCCCCTTTTTGTCAGCGATCAAAAAGCATATATAATCAGAGTTAAACAGATTAGAGAAAAAACACGGTTGTATTAAAACAGAAGCAATGATAGTTTAGAACAAGTAGAAATATTACAGACAAACATGTAAAGAAAACAGGAAAACATAAAAAAAAACTAAGAAGAAGGAGGAAGTCGTGTGAACAGAACTTCCAACATGCTCTTGATTTGTTCGCTGGTTTTGTTCTGCTTGGCTACCATGCTTGCTATAAAATTAATCTTGATATCCTGCTTGTCCATCCGTTCATTCATTAGCATATTTGATCTCTTCAAATCCTCCAGAGCCTGTCTGTCAAGAGAGGAAGCTTGAGGATCTTCAGATACAGGCTGCTTCTCAGAGCTTTCTGTAGCTTCTTCTGCTTGACCCAAGTCTTCAGCTTGAATTATCTATTCTTCTGCAGCTTGAACTGTAGATGCTGGACGCTTTTCAGACCAAGGCTCACTGTCCAGATGGAGAACTTCTTCCTTCAGCACCTTGCTCAGAACTGGACCTTCCATTTCCTTCAGCAGTTTGCTGAAGTTCTGTTGAGCCTGTCCATAACTCTGGTCTTGTAGCTTGAAGGTTTCAACGCAAACCCATCTTCTAAATTGAGTCCAGAGATGATCTGATACAGCAGGATCAACCACTTCCAGACTTGCTTGTTTCAAAGAAGTGATCCACTTCTGCATATCTGATTCAAAGTTCAAAATGTTGGAACCAACATCTGGTTGTTTCGGTTTAGGGATGGCAGTTTTCTGGTTAATTGCAGCAAGGCGTTCAAGGATTGTTAGGTTAATGACTGTCTTGCTGTGGTTTTCTGTATTTTTCTTAGGTGAGGGAGTAGGAGAGTCAGAAATAACGATTGGACTATGTGGAGTATGTGGTGGAGTTGTTTCTGGTGACGAGGGAAGTTGATCCATATTGACAGTTGTACCACAAGGAAATTGAATGGCCAAGGGTTGTAGTTCAGGGGACTCAGAGGTTTGAGCCTCTGAGTTTTGAGTCTCAGGCTGTGGTGATTGTGTATGTGGAGGAGATGGTGGATTACTTTCTGGTTGAGGAGAGGGAGGTTGTGGAATTTTTGGTTCTGGTATTGGAATTTCTGGTATTGGTGAAAGTGGAATGTCAGGTTGTGGAGAATTGGGAATTTCTGGTTGTTGATTTGGATTTTCTGTTTGGGGATTGGAAGTATGTTGGTCTATATCAGACATAACTTGTGCAAGTTCTGGTTCTGGTATGGTTGCAGTGTTTGGATTTTGTGGTTTTGAGCGGGATCTTCTGAGATTTAATGACTCAGAAGGGTCAAAGTCAGTGTCAAAATCTTCAAAGGTTTGTGGTGTTGGGATATCAGCTGGTGTTGGAATAGGAGTAGGAATAGATGTGGAAACAACACTTGAATTTAAAACAGATACATAAACAGGATTACCTCTTTTCTTTGGAGTCTGTTGTGATGATCCTTTTGGAGCAGCTTTTCTCTTCTTAGTCTTCTTCAGAGCAACCTCTGGTGATCTTGGATGTTGAGATTGGGTGCTGTACCATCAGCTTTACAAGCGTCCAAGTATCTTAGAATGATCTGATGCTTGGAGTCAATCTCTGAGAACATGGGAAAGTCGTCCAGAGGAACTCTTCTGCTGGAGATGTCAGCAAAAGGAGTGACGCTGGGCTCCTTCTTAATGTTCTCTATCAGCTTCATCTTCTTTAAATTCTTGGCATTCAGTTGCTTGCCAACAGAAGGTTCCAGTGTGCTGATCTCTTGTGCTTCAGTCAAGTGTTCAATCAGCCTATTCTCAGTCAGAATATCTGATATCAATCTGCCCAAGGGTATCCAATCCCTTTTAGTGCGTTCATCTTCTCTTGTTTCCTTGATGCTTGTTCTCAGATGGTTGAACAGAAGATGAGCTAGATTAATCTTTACCCTCTGAGAAATAAAATAAATCAGAAACTACTGATCTATGTTTATGTAATCAAGAGAGCTTGTGGGCTTCCTGTGGTTGAAACAACCCAGAATAATCTTTGCCCAAATTCTGTGCTTATCTTTCAGATCCCTTATCTTGCTGGAGGGAAGCCCCAACATGAAAATTTCCCTTGCTACAACAGCAACATCTGAACACCTTTCAGCCATGTCTATACAGCGAATACCACCACCACTATATCTAATCAGTTTTCCAATCAGGTCTTCAGTAATCACTATCTTCTTCCCCATTATGTAAGAAGTGACTTGGTGATTTGAGGAAGAGGCGTGAATCCAGAATTCCTTAACCAAGATAGGAAAAGTTGGACCTACCAACCTGTCAAAATACCTTTCCCATCCTTGAGCTTGAATCTCTTCTGATAAATCAAAGCCATTTTCCTTCAAACTGTTGAAATCCACTATAATCTCTGACAGAACTTTAAGATTCTTGACTGGAGTGAGAAGTGTTCTAAGAGGAACCTCATATTGCTCAGCTGATGCATCTTTCTGGGAACCTGATGAAAGATTGCTGCTAGAAGCCATGTTCACACGAGGATTTTTTGAAAAAGCTTTAAAGGGTTTCTTGAGAAAGAAGAACACAAACACAGATATCAGAAATATTGCTTGAAAACGAAAGTTAGGGTAAACGTTGTGAATGGTGTGAATGGTGTTTAAATAGGTTTTGAAAAAGTTTTTGAAAACATAAACGGTTAAGAGAGAGAAATAAATCATGATTAGTAGCATTAAATGATGGCTGATTTTGGGGGATTTCAGAAAGATACTTAAATGGTTACCAGTGACATGTGTCTCAATGCATCCAATCAGCTCTTTGCCTTTTCAGAAGCATGAACGCGTGTTCAGCCTTAGGAAACAGCTGATGACTGGATGACACTTGTTTGCTTTGAGTGAACATCACTTCTATCCTTGAACCGAAGAGCTCAGAGCTTCATGGATAGACTCTGATACAATCTGCATTTCTAAAAATTCTGAAAGAAGATTGATCAGAAGTTCACAGAGAAATAAACATAATTCTGAAGGTTAATATATAAAATTAAAACAGTTTTATTCTGGACAGAGCTTCATGCTGAGATGATTCATAATGAAGTTGAACCTATCTTCAGAAAGTGGTTTTGTAAAGATATCAGCCCATTGATGGTCTGTATCAATAAATTTTAAGTTTAAAATGCCTTTCTGAATATAGTCCCTAATAAAATGATGTTTTATTTCTATATGCTTAGCCCTAGAATGCAAAATTGGATTTCTACTTAAGCAAATAGCAGAAGTATTATCACAGAGTATAGGAATGTTACTCTCATAAATCTGGAAGTCCTCAAGTTGACTTTTCATCCAGAGCATTTGTGTGCTGCATCCAGCTGCTGCTATGTATTCAGCTTCTGCTGTTGATAGAGCAATGGTGGATTGTCTTTTGCTGGACCACGAGATCAGATTTTCTCCCAGAAACTGGCAGCTTCCAGAAGTGCTTTTACGTTCAACTCTGTCTCCAGCAAAGTCAGCATCACAATAACCTACTAAGCTGTAATCACTAGATTTTCTATAAAACAAACCCAGATTAGTAGTACCTTTCAGATACTTGAAAATTCTCTTAACAGCTGTTAAGTGAGATTCTCTAGGATCTGATTGGAATCTTGCACAAATGCATACACTGAATAAAATATCAGGTCTTGAAGCTGTAAGATAAAGAAGAGAACCAATCATAACTTTGTAGACCTTCTGTTCTACCTTTTTGCTTACCTCTTCTCTTTCCAGAATGCACATGGGATGCATTGGAATCTTTGATGGCTTACATTCTGAGAGATCAAATTTCTTCAGAAGTTCTCTGACATATTTGCTCTGATGAATGTAAGTTCCTTCTGGGGTTTAATTGATCTGAATGCCCAGAAAGAATTTCAGTTCTCCCATTAGGCTCATCTCAAATTCTGCCTGCATACACTTAGCAAATTTTCTTCCTAGAGAAGGATTAGTAGATCCAAATATTATATCATCAACATAAATCTGGCAGACTAGAATTTCATTCTTAACTGTCTTACAGAATAAGGTTGTGTCCACCTTCCCTCTGGTGAATTCCTTTTCTAACAGGAAGTTGCTTAGTCTTTCATACCAAGCTCTGGGAGATTGTTTCAGACCATACAGTGACTTCTTTAGTTTGAAAACATATTCTGGATGTTTTGAACTTTCAAAACCAGGGGGTTGGTGCACATATACCTCTTCTTCTATATAGCCATTTAAGAATGCACTCTTGACATCCATCTGATACAGAGTGATGCCTTTATTAACAGCAAAAGAAATTAAAAGTCTGATAGATTCTAACCTGGCGACTGGAGCAAAGGTTTCTGTGTAGTCTATCCCCTCTTGCTGACTATAACCTTGTGCTACCAATCGTGCCTTGTTTCTGATGACTTCACCTTGTTCATTCAGCTTGTTTCTGAACACCCATTTTGTTCCAATGATGTTGCATCTTTGGTTTAGGAACTAGATCCCATACGCCATTCCTTGTGAATTGATTCAGCTCCTCTTGCATTGCTAGAATCCAGTCATTGTCCAGAAGTGCTTCATCAATTGAAGATGGTTCAATCAGAGAAACAAGTCCCATGAGGGATTCTTCAGAGTTTCTGAAGCTGGCTCTTGTTCTGATTGGATCTTCCTTTCTTCCTAAGATTGTTTCTTCAGGGTGATCCATGCTGCTTCTGGATGGTCTTTTCTGAGGTTGATCAACAGAAAATGCTGGATTGCTTGCAGTTCCCCTTTCTGATGTTGAGGGAGTATCTCTGTTAAGAGCTTCTGATGACTTGTCTTAAGTACCTGTGAATTCAACTTCCATACCTGCAAGTAATTCATTCTGCTTTGACTTTTGAGAGTCAAGCTTGTCATCAAAACGAACACTGATTGATTCTTCCACAGTCTGTGTTTTTGTATTGTATACTCTGTACCCTCTTGAGCGTTCAGAGTATCCTAACATAATACACTTCTGTGCTTTAGAGTCAAACTTGTTCAAATAATTTTGTATTCAAAATAAAGCAAGTACATCCAAATGGATGAAAATATGAAATGTTGGGCTTTCTGTTCTTCCACAATTCATATGGAGTCTTTTCCAAAATAGGTCTTATGGAGATTCTATTCTGAATGTAGCACGCTGTTGTACCCCAAAATTTGCCCTCTCATTTCATCAACATTTTCTCATCCCAAGACCCTTGGAGCTCAAGATCAAGTTAGGGTTTGCTCTGCTCAAGACTCCTCCTTGCACTGTTGACCCAAATTAGGGTTTGAGTTTGGACAAAGATGTTTTGACCTAAAATGCCCAAAATGACTTTCATGCTTCATGTTGGACTCACAAGTTTATCTATACCAAGTTTCAAGCCTTGATTCCAATCTTGGCCCAGTCAATTGGACAGTTGATCTAGAAATCAGCTGTATTGGGGAAAAAGTCAAATGTGGTCAATTGACAGTCAAACCTCATGATTTTTGACCCACATCAACATTATGAACTCATATGGACCATTTGATCAAGTTTTGATCACAATTCCACAAGAAATTTGATCAGATCACTAAAAGGGCAAAATGGTCATTTTTAGGGTTTTGACTGCACAAAGGCAATTTTTGACTGTTTGACCTAGCCAATGGCAAATCAAGCTCACATATGGACTCAAGGACTCAATGACATGGTCTTGACACATTCAACAAGTTCAAAGGATCCCAAATGCACAAGATTGACAGATGAATTTTCCGGTCAACTGATCAAAATTTGACTGTATACTGAAAAGTCAAACTTTGACTTTTTGGTCAAAATCAAGTGCCAAGATTCATTTTTCATCAAAACATATCAAATTATGAAACTTTTTCATCAAGAAATCAAAAATTACAAATTAGGGTTTGAAATGAAGAAATTTCATAACTTAGAAATTTTCTAAGTTATGAAATTTCCTAATTTTTTCCTAACTTTGTCCCATTTTTTCATCAAGATATATTTGGATTAAAACAAAACTCAAAGCATGAAAGTTGCAGTCCATTGCAAAATCTACAACTTTGGTTCACAAAGTTTTCTCAAAAGAAGCTTGTAGCTCAAGTTATGATTTTTGGAATAAGGGTGCAAAACATTCTTAACTTAGAAAATTTTTGACCTATTTTAGGCAGGATTTTTGCCCAACTTCATGGCCACTTTTCATATGCTTCCACTTAGAATTTCAACTTGCATTACAAAGATGGATTGTAGTACACATTCCAAGATTTCCAAATTGTCCAAGAACTCATCAAACACCCTTGTGGTTAGGGAGATTCGAATTGGCAAAGTTGGGCAAAAGTCACTTTGTTCATAGCCAAATTCATGTACATAACATTGGCATTTTGAACTCAGCATGATCCAAGCTAGATTACAGGCCTTTAATCTCATTCACACTCAATAATTTAATGCAAAACCTTTGTGTCCTAGCATTATCTTGTTCATTAAGTCATTACACAAAGGATTAGTCTTAAAATGGAAAAAGCATTTTAGCCATTTTTGAAAAAGGAGCACTTTATGTCAAAAGCAAATCAAAGAGGTACAGGCCAGATCTTTTGGGCACAAGATTATGGACATATCCCACTAATCAAGAAGGAAGAATGCAGCATGCTTGAGGGGCCTGTGTGAGCCTATAACTCAACTTGACAACTCTTGCTTAAAGGAGAAGAAAACTTGCATTTTTGAATCATAACAGACATTCCTGCAAGAACCAACCTAAACAAACTTTGTCCACAAATTGCATACTCCCTAACCAACCTAAAACACGAGCCTTTAACCCTCAATACCTCCTTGTTGTACCCCAAAATTTGCCCTCCCATTTCGTCAACATTTTCTCATCACAAAACCCTTGGAACTCAAAATCCAGTTAGGGTTTCCTCTGCTCAAGACTTCTCCTTACACTGTTGGCCCAAATTAGGGTTTGTGTTTGCACAAAGATATTTTGACCTAAAATTCCTAAGATGACTTTCATGCTTCATGTTGGACTCCCAAGTTTATCTATACCAAGTTTTAAGTCTTGATTCCAAATTTTACCCAGTCAATTGGACAGTTGACCTAAAAATCAACTATATTGGGGAAAAGTCAACTGTGGCCAATTGACAGTCAAATCTCATGAAAATTGACCCACATCAACATTATGAACTCACATGGACCATTTGATCAAGTTTGGATCACAATTCCACAAGAAATTTGATCAGATCACCAAAAGGGCAAAATGGTCATTTTTAGGGTTTTGACTGCACAAAGGAAATTTTTGACTGTTTGACCTAGCCAATGGCAAACCAAACTCACATATGGACTCAAAGACCCCATGGAATTATCTTGACATGCTCAACAAGCTCAAAAGATCCCAAGTACACAAGATTGACAGTTGAATTTCCCAGTCAATTGATCAATTTTGACTGTATACTGAAAAGTCAAACTTTGACTTTTTGGTCAAAATCAAGAGTCAAGATTCATTTTTCATCAAAACATGCCAAATCATGAAACTTGTTCACCAAGAAATCATAAAATGCAAATTAGGGTTAGAAATTAGAATTTTTCATAACTTAGAATTTTTCTAAGTTATGAAAAACCCTAATTTTTTCCCAACTTTGCCCCACCTTTTCACCAAGATCCATTTGGATTCAAACAAAAGTCAAAACATGAAAGTTGTAGCTTGTTGCATAATCTACAACTTTGGTCCACAAAGTTTTCTCATTTGAAGCTTGTATCTCAAGTTATAAATTTTTGAATAAGGGCACTAAACCATTCTTAACTTTGTGAATTTTTGACCTATTTTGACAAGGTTTTCTACCCCACTTCAAGGCCATTTTCCATACACTTCCACTTGGAATTTCAATTTGCATTTCAAAGATGGATTGTAGTACACATTCCAAGATTTCCAAAATGTCCAAGAACTTCTCAAACAACCTCATAACTTGAGAGAATCGAATTTCACAATATGGCAAAAACTCACTTTTGATTTGAGCATGAACATGTTCATAACTTAAGCCATTTTCAAGTCAGCATGGTTTATGCTAAATTACAGGTCCTAAAACCCTTTGACACTCAATAATTTAATGCTTATTCTTTGTGCCAAGACCATGTTCTTTGTGTTCTAGCATTGCATAGTGGATTAATCTCAAAGTAGATAAAGTACTTTATCCATTTTTGTAAAAGCAAGCTTTATGTCAAATTGAAATCCAAGCAAGTACAGTTAGGATCTCATTGGCACAAGTTTAGGAGCTAATTGCACTGATCAAGACAAGGGTTTGCAGCTTGTTATGGGGGCCTGCATCAGTCTAAAACACCAACTTGCATTTCCTTGCTTCACATAGAAGAAACATAGCATAACTTGTACCAACCCACAAACCAGCTTACAAACACTTAGACAAAGTTATCAAACACATTCCACACATCATACCCAAGCTTTTGCACGAGCCTTTGACCTCCAATACACCCTCCATCTCAGAATCACTCTCAAACTGCAAAAAAACAGAGTTGCCTCTGCAGTTTGAGTGTCAACTCCTATTTCTCTCAAGCATTCTTGCCAAAACCAGTTCATACACATCCCCTAGCATCTATGCAAGCTAACCATGACCTGAAACCTGACCTGTAATCCCTCTAACAAGTTCCACCATTTTCATTTTTTCATTTTGCAGTTGAAGTTCCACAGCTCGATTCAGGGAGTTTCAAGACAAAGTAGAACTTGGAAAAGCATCCTTACACTTCAAGGAAGCTATACAAATCATCATTTTACTCTGAAACATCCTCCATTGCAAAGCACGATTCCAACTGAACAGGTATATTCATGAAGTTCTATCTCTATTATTAGGCATTGTTAGCTTTAGGTTTGTAAAGAAAATATGTCACAATCATAGCCCTGAACATGCCCATATAGTTAGATTTCATTTATGTTATGTGTGCTGCAAGAATTTTGAGTCTGAATATGGCATAAAAGTTAGGTCAGAAATTGGGGGAGAAGAAATTCTCCCTCATCTTAGAGAGTTAGGTCAGGTTCTTTACATGGTTAGAATCGTCTCTTCATGCTGAACATTTGTTATGTTTTGAGTTTTTGCTAAAAAGCCAGGAATCAAGAGTTGGAAGATGAGGAACAGGGCGCGCGTTTTTTTTGTTGTTGCTGGAGGTTGAAGACAGTGGTCTTCTGGGCTGGGCCTGGAATTTTTTCTTATTTGCACCCCATAATTGCTTCTGAACCCCCTGAGCCCATTTGCTTATTTCTTTGACTTTTTTGACTTTTTCTTTTTTTGTTTGACTTTGTTTATTTTTTCTCATGACATTAAAAATATAAAAATATTTTTTCTCACCATTTTTCGATTTTTTAGGCATTTATTTGATTATGTTGACATTTATGCATATATATATATATATATATATATATATATATATATACACTAATATTTAGAAAATTAAAAAATAATGCAAATATATTTTCTTTTCTGATTTTTATTACATTTTTCCTTTTGAAAATATTTTATACAAAAAAAAACATATTTTTGTATAAATATTAATTATTATTATTTGTTATATATATATATGATATTTATTTAGTAAATAATATAGATATATACATATATTAATATACTTAGAATAAAATACTAAAATATACATATTTTATTTTATTAATATTAAACACTAAAAAATCATTTTTTATACATTTCTTTTCTTATTTTATTTTTGTGTAAAAATGACAAAATATTGTATATACCAATAATAATACATTTCATTTAATGAAAATTAGGGTTTTGCCCTAAATTTGAAAATACTCCAAAAGTAATATCTTTTTATTTTCCTTTTTATTCTTACATAAATAATACTTTTTTTTATATACATATACAAAACATTTTTGCATCTTGCATATTTTTATTCCATTTTTATTTAATTATTGTACATTGATTAAATTGCAAATTCAATTGATGTAATAGTTTTAGGTTTAAATTACTTGTCAATATCCCCATTTGAACATTTGTATCCCCCTTCCCATATTTGGTTGTGTAATAGCTTAGTAAATTTATTTTCGCACTTTATCGCTTTCTAATTATGCCATGTTAGAATTAGGGTTTGTATGCGAGAAAACGACAAAAAATAGTTATGACCTAATCTCAAGACAAACAAGCATGAAAATGAACACACAAATCACACTTGCACCCCCTAGGGTATTCCACTTGTTGCCTTTCAAAATTGGGCCATATTGCATGTTAAGTCTCTTTGGGCAAAACAAAATGATCATAGTCCCTCGATAACATTTTTCAAAACACTTCCAAAACAAATGATCAAGTCCCTTAAAGAAAATGCCCAAAGATACTTGGTACCATTGCAATTATGGTCTAAACGATGACCCTCGCCCGTCCCTTTCACATCCTAAACATAAGATTGTCCACCAAATACAATGGTGGAACAAACTTGTTAAAAGGGTTAAAACATAGCAATAATCTTTTGAGAAATTTAGGAGTAGATAACCTCTTAGTTACTTGAATCAATCTTGCAAACTAAAACACTTGCCTATTTCAAAAACCACACATCACTACACTTTCAAAACAACTTTAAAAAACAAATGAAAACCTTTTCAAAAGACGTACATCTTTGTATACATCCCCACATGGATCATTACAAAGGTTGCCACCACATTGGGCTCTTTTCAAAACATTTTCAAACCCACACACTCAAGCACCATTTAAAACAATTGAAAACAAAAGGCAAGTGATCTAAGCAAGTAACTAAGAGCCCATGGATAACCATGGATAGAAAGGGTGCTAATACCTTCCCTTTCTATAATCTACTCCCCGAACCCAAGAAAACATCTCAAAAGGTTTTTGCTGTGCTTTTTAACCTTTCCTTAGGATAAAATAAAAAGTCGGTGGCGACTCTTGCTCAACCGAAACATTTACGAAAACAAACGCAAAACCATAGTCAGTTCTCCCACCGTATCACAGAACTGGCGACTCTGCTGGGGAGATTTTTAAAAGTGGAGTAACCTTAGGGCTTATATCACCTTTGTTTTCAATTGATTGTCTTGGTTTGCTTTACATTTGTGGGCTTTGTATCGGAGTTTTATAGATCCTAACCCAGATCTGGGGATACCTTCTTAGAAAGTAGCAACAAGGCTGTGAGGGAACTGTGCGGGGTATACCGACATGGTTGAAGCAGTCTGCTACGTTGATGTGGCACTTTGGTGTGTACCGGTAACCCTTGAGTTCAGTCAAGGAGAGTACGGGGCCGCCGCGTGGTGTCGTGAAGCATCAGCTGACCTTAGGAACCTTAATTGAACCATCTTGGCCTTTTTAGGGTAGTGAGATAACTGACTTTGGTGCAGTCCGAGGTTGGTTGATACTCGATACTACACTCAATTGAGGGTTGCTTTCCTGGGATATTTCGGTCGCCAGTTCAGTGGCTAAATCGAAACGATGAACAATGAAAGTAATCCAGTGATATTAGGACCCTTAGAACCCGGTTACTTCTAATAGGACAGGTTGAGCCCACCAAACTTCAAGAGGGTAATACCCAGACCCCATGCAGGCCTAAACTCTAAGGGTTTGTCTTGTGTGACTTGTGTGCCTTACCATGTTTGCCTTTGTGAATATTTGTGGTGTATTTAATCATAACATCATGACATCATACAACATCATGTGCATTGACTAACCATTTCAAGGGTTTCGAATCTTCATCTTTGTTCTTGTTTTATAGGACATGGAAACTGCTCGCAGAAAGACAATTCAGATTAGCCTTGTAAAGATCCCTCCTCAGCTTAAGGAACTTATGTCCAGGATTCCCGAGGGTTCTTCATTCAATGAGAGACATGGAAGACTCATCAGCTTGGTTAACACCAACATTGAGGAAGATTTGATAAAGGTCCTGTTCCAGTTCTTTGACCCTCTGCATCACTGTTTCACTTTTCCGGATT
This sequence comes from Vicia faba, assembly GCA_948472305.1. Classification (NCBI taxonomy): domain Eukaryota; kingdom Viridiplantae; phylum Streptophyta; class Magnoliopsida; order Fabales; family Fabaceae; genus Vicia; species Vicia faba. The sequence continues at coordinate 538,060,824 of OX451737.1, forward strand.
ATCAATTGGTGCCTACATTGGAAGAGTTCTCCCGACTTCTGAAGGTCCCTATCCTTGATCAACTACCCTACAACGGTACGGAAGAGGAACCCAAGCTTGAAGAGATTGCTAAAGCCTTGCACCTACAACCGTCTGACCTCAAGGGACATTGGGAAGTTAGAAGTGGTATCAAGGGGTTCTTAGCCAGGTTTCTGTTCGAGAAGGCCCAAGAATGTTGGAACTCCCTTGACCTACAAGCTTTTGAAGAAGTTGTAGCCCTCCTTGTCTATGGTTTGGTGTTATTCCCTAACCCAGATCAGCTTATTGATATCAGTGCTGTCCAGATCTTCATGACCAGGAATCCTATACCTACGTTGCTGGGGGACATCCTTCACTCATGTTACACTCGAACCATGAGAAGAAGGGGTGTCCTTATGTGTTGCACTCCTCTCCTGGGAAGGTGGTTTATTTCGCACCTTCCACAATCAGTTTTGAAGAACGAGCGGGGTTTGAGATGGTCACAACGGTTAATGACTCTCACGCATGCAGATATACATTGGTGCCCTAGGTCCAGAGAAGACGTCACTATCATTGATCGTTGTGGGGAGTACCCTAATGTTCCTTTATTTGGAATCAGAGGAGGTATTACTTACAACCCATGCCTAGCTTGGAGACAGTTTGGTTATGCTCGGAGGGATGGCCCTCATGACATGTTAATTCCTAACATAGTTTTTGACTTCGACAACGATACTCAAGGACTTCGCCAGAGATTTATCAGAGCTTGGAGGATGCCAAGTAGGATAGACAGCAAGACATTGGGGCACAGGAACTCCATCCCGTTGGAACCTTATCTCAAGTGGGTACGAGCCCGCTCCCAGAAGTTAGTGATGCCTTATCCCCATATGCTCCCTGTGATCAAAGAACCAGTCTTGGAAGGAAAGGTGTCCTACACCATTCAACATCCCGACATGCCCACCTCCTGGGAAGAAATGCAGAAGAGCTGGGTCCAGCTTAAGGAAGAACGGAATTCTCTTGAGACCAGTCTACATGCTAGTGAAAAGAAGGTCCTGGAACTCACCCGCCTACTGCACGAGGAGAGGAATCTCAACACCTACATCGCACCAAAGAGGATGCGCAATGTTTTTTTGCCTTGAGGAGTCATTTTGTAATATTTGGCCCATGGGGCATTTATGTACTAACGAATTTCTCCTTATTAATATGATGTGCGTTCCTTTTTGTCTACAACAATTTTTGAATGTTCTAAATCCTTGAATGCATTGCATACATACGCATTCCATTGCACCATATGCATAGCAGGTACCCTATTTCACAGGTTGCTTAATCTTCTTCGCTGTTTGTATGAACAGTCATCATGAATCCAGACTCCTCCAGTGAGCAAGCAATCAAGGCCCTTCAGGCCCAAAGTGCACAGTTTCAACAGATGGTCCTGAGCCTGGCCCAAGGACAGCAAGAGTTGAAGACTCTACTCCTGAAGAAGAAGAAGAAAAAGAGGGCTGCATTGTTCAACACTGGACGCAGATTTGGGAACACACTCCGCAATGAAGCTGAACCAACTACTTCTTCTGCTGAGAAAAACAGTCCCCAAGGGGGAGGAGCTCCTAGTCCCGCAGTCTCTGACAACGAGACGGACTACAATGACGAACAATACCCACCTGCTGCTGACAGATACAAGCAATTGGAAGACCGCTTGAGCGCCATGGAGATTCAGAATGTACCGGGGCTGGATTTCGGAGATTTGGGGTTATCTTCTGGGGTAGTAATTCCACACAAGTTTAAGGCACCTGCCTTTGCCAAATATGACGGGGCTTCCTGTCCCAAGCTGCATCTAAGGTCGTACGTAAGGAAGATCCAACCTTACACGGCGGATAAGAACCTCTGGATTCACTTCTTCCAAGATAGCCTTTCGGGGTCACAGCTTGAGTGGTTCTACCAACTAGATGGAACTAGCATCCGACACTGGGAAGATTTGGCAACTGCGTTCTACAGACAATATCAATACAATTCTGATCTCGCTCCTACGCGTACCCAACTTCAGGGTATGTCTCTAGGAACGGGTGAGGGGTTCAAAGAATACGCACAAAAATGGAGAGATTTGGCTGGCAGGGTGCAGCCTCCATTAACTGATCGAGAGCTGGTTGATATGTTCCTAGGGACTTTGTCTGGTCCATTTTTCAATCATTTGGTTGGTAACTCCTCCGCTGGGTTTACGGATTTGATTCTGACAGGAGAAAGAATTGAAGCTGGCATCAGGTCAGGAAAGATACAAAAGGCTGCCTCTACAAGTACTGAGAAGAGGCCGTTTAAGAAAGAAGCAAGTGCCGTCTATGGTCCTAGAAGACAAGGAAAGCCCGAAAGTCGCCAAGCCGTCAATGCTTTGGTCATCTCAAAACCTGTTGCTACTCCTCAGCAGTACAATCAACAAAGAAGTGAAAGGCCCAAGAGGCAGTATACTCGACTGAGTATGACCTTATCTCAAATTTTACCCCAACTGTTATCCACCAACCTGGTGACCCTCAAAGAAACTCCTAAGGTCGTCAACACTACGTTTCCTAAGTATAACCCAAATGCCCGGTGTGCTTATCATTCTGATAGTCCCGGGCACACTACTGATGATTGCTGGGCCTTGAGAAACAAAGTGCAGGATCTGATCGACGCAAAGGAAATTCAGTTTGAGGCGCCAGAGAGACCAAATGTTGTAACTGCTCCTATGCCCCAACATAGAGTAAATGCCATTGAGGAAGAATTGTATGCTGTTTCGGTAAATGAAGTTGTTACCCCTCTTTTGACTGTCAAGAAGAACCTACTGCTGGCCGGTTTATTTCCGGGTTGCAGTGAAGGTTGCCTGTTCTGTGCTGTTTCCCTATCTGGTTGTCCCTTGCTGAAGTTAGGTATTTAAAACCTAATGGATAGCAGGGAGATTCTGTTTAAGAAGTCTGCTGTTCAGTTGGTTCCGGTAAAAGAAGTTTCTGTGGTTACCATCTTCAAAAATCCAATCAAGGCTCTCCCAAAGAAGCCTGTTCAAATCATGACTGTTGCACCTGTGGTTATTACTGTTTCGGGGCCTCTCCCCTACGTATCTGATAAAGTTGTCCCCTGGCATTATGGGGCAGATGTATATGTAAATGGAATCAAACAAGAATTCGACACTGGCGCCAGTATCTGCGATATCACTGGTCCAGCCAAGGTCACCCGCAGTGGCAGGCTCTTCTCACCTGACATTGCACCGCCCGCTACTCGAAGACCCCTCCTTATAACACCTACAAGTTTACCTGTTCCTGCTGCTGATCAAGTTGTTTCCCCTGCTGCCGAGTCATCAAATGCTCGGGGCAAAGGGATTGAAGAGGAGCCTGCCCGGATGGAGGCACCGATACCTATAAATGCTGAGGCCTCCCAACAAGAATCGGAGGAAATCCTGAAAATAATAAAGAAGAGTGATTTCAATGTTGTCGAGCAGCTAGGGCATACGCCCTCCAAGATCTCCATGCTCTCCTTATTGCTATGCTCCGAGGCCCATGCTAAAGCCTTGATCTCATTTCTCAAGACGACCCATGTGCCACAGGAGACGTCTGCAGTCCAGTTCACTGATTGCGTAGCAAATCTGACAGCAGACAATGGCTTGGGTTTTTCAGATGCTGACCTGACTGCGAAGGGAAGAGACCACAATGATGCCCTCCATGTCTCCATCGAATGCAGGGGCACTACTCTGGCGCATGTATTGGTGGATACTGGTTCTTCCTTGAATGTGCTACCGAAAAAGGCTTTGGACCGTTTAGATTGTGAAAGCCTGAAACTGAAGCCCAACAATATCATCGTCAGGGCCTTTGACGGTTCAAAAAGGATGGTTCATGGAGAGGTTGACATCCCTATTCGTGTGGGCTCTCAGGTGTTTGACTCTACTTTTTATGTGATGGATATACGACCATCGTACTCTTATCTACTGGGTCGGCCTTGGATCCATAAAGCTGGGGCAGTGACCTCTACCTTGCACCAGAAGCTAAAGTACCCTGTCAGAGGGAAGATCGTCACTGTGCAAGGGGAAGAGGAGTATATGGTGAGCCATTTGAATTCCTTCAGATACATTGAGATGGACGGGGAGTTTATTGAAACCCCCTTTCAGCATTTCGAAGAGGTGCTTCCAATTTCAGCAGCGGCAGAAACAACAGTCGAAGAGAAGGTTCCTTTGAAGATGGCTTCCCTAAAGGATGCCCGGGCTGTGGTTCAGAAAGGCAATTGTGCAAACTGGGGTCAGCTTCCTGACTTCACTCAGAAGAACGACAAGTTTGGGTTGGGCTTTACTGCAGAGGCTCAGAGGGCTGTGCGCAAGGAAAAGATCAGAAAGGCTCCGGTGTTTATCTCTAACCCAAGGGTGAATGCTATTGAGGAGGATGTGGAGGAAGCAGAATTTGACAGTTGGATCTACCCGACTACCAGCAACGGACCAAGCAACTGGACGGCAAAGGATTTTACACCTATCACATTTGTCACGCAGTAATTGATTTCTTTTGATTTCCAAATTTGTAACAAACAACATGTTAAAACTTTGTTGGCTCGGTGTCCTACCCGGGGCATCGTAGCTCCATTCGTGAGGGCTTTTTGTATGACATTTCCATATATCATCAATCAAAACATTGGACGTTTGTTTCATTTCAAATCTTGTGCTCTTTTCCTTTCTGTGTTATATATATTGCAAAATAGCTATATTTACACACACTCACTCATACAGGTTTCAATCTACTCTGGATCTCACTGGTAACAGCTCTGCTACCGCCAGTTATGACTTCGAGAATCCGATCAACTTGGCCGAAGACGAAGGTGAAGATGATTGCGAAGTGCCTGGTGAACTCGCAAGACTGCTACTCCAGGAAGAGAGAGCTATTCAACCACATGAAGAGCCGGTGGAGACAATTAACCTGGGTACTGAGACAGATAGGAAAGAGGTCAAGATTGGTTCCAATCTAGAGCTCAGCATGAAGCAACGATTGATCCAGATGCTACAGGATTACATGGAGATTTTTGCTTGGTCCTATGAAGATATGCCTGGTTTGGATGCCGACATTGTAGTTCACCACCTGCCAACCAAGGAAGATTGCCCTCCGGTAAAGCAAAAAGTCCGACGGATGCGTCCAGAGATGTCTGAAAAGATCAAGGCCGAGGTTATGAAACAGTTTGATGCCGGGTTTCTAGCAGTAACTTCTTACCCTCAGTGGGTTGCTAATGTGGTGCAAGTACCGAAGAAGGACGGTAAAGTCAGAATGTGTGTCGACTACAGGGATTTGAACAGGGCCAGCCCCAAGGATGATTTTCCTCTACCTCACATTGACGTCCTCGTTGACAATACTGCTCAACACAAGGTGTTCTCCTTCATGGATGGTTTTTCAGGGTATAATCAGATCAAGATGGCTCCAGAAGATATGGAGAAGACTACCTTTGTGACTCAGTGGGGCACCTTCTGTTATAAGGTCATGCCATTCGGATTGAAAAATGATGGGGCAACCTATCAACGTGCCATGGTTGCTTTATTTCATGATATGATCCATCATGAGATTGAGGTATACGTTGATGACATGATTGCAAGGTCTCAAACTGAGGAGGAGCACCTTGACCATCTGAGGAATTTATTTGACCGACTCAAGTTGTACAAGCTGAGATTGAATCCCAACAAATGCACCTTTGGGGTAAGATCGGAAAATTGCTAGGTTTCATTGTAAGTGATAAAGGTATTCAGGTGGACCCTGCCAAGGTAAAAGCCATACAGGAGATGCCGGCTCCAAAAACAGAGAAAGAAGTCAGAGGTTTCCTGGGACGACTGAATTACATTGCCCGATTCATCTCACATCTGACTGCTACTTGTGAGCCAATCTTCAAATTGCTGAAGAAAGATCAAGTAGTACGCTGGAATGATGAATGTCAGGCCGCCTTTGAAAAGATAAAGGAATATCTCCAAGAGCCACCCATTCTTATGCCACCGGTGGAAGGAAGACCTCTGATACTATACTTGACAGTACTTGATAATTCAATAGGGTGTGTGCTGGGGCAGCATGACGAGTCTGGCCGAAAAGAGCACGCTATTTATTACTTGAGCAAAAAGTTTACCGACTGTGAGTCTCATTACTCACTGCTTGAGAAAACTTGCTGCGCTCTTGTATGGGCTGCTCGCCGGCTGAGACAGTATATGCTGACTCACACTACCTTATTGATTTCAAAGATGGATCCCATCAAGTACATATTTGAAAAGCCCGCTCTGTCTGGAAGAATAGCGAGATGGCAAATGATCTTAACAGAATATGATATCCAGTATACAACTCAGAAAGCAATTAAAGGAAGTATACTGGCGGACCATTTGGCACACCAACCTGTGGACGATTACCAATCATTGAACTTTGATTTTCCGGACGAAGATATCATGGTGGTAACTGACTGTGAAGTACCTGGACCGGATGAAGGACCTGAGGAAGGATCCCGATGGTCTATGCATTTTGACGGAGCCTCCAATGCTTTGGGTAACGGCGTCGGCGCTGTAATCATATCTCCCAAAGGAACTCATACTCCACTCACCGCCCGATTATGTTTCAGCTGCACCAACAACATGGCAGAATATGAGGCATGTATCATGGGTTTACAAGCTGCAATCGACTTAAGGATCAAATTTCTAAGTGTCTTCGGAGATTCCGCTCTCGTGATCAATCAGATCAAGGGCGAGTGGGATACGAAACACCTGAATCTTATTCCTTACAAGGAGTATGTGTCGACCTTGCTTCCCCACTTTGAAGAGATAACTTTTGAGCACTTCCCTAGAGAGGAGAATCAGCTAGCGGACGCCCTAGCTACGATGTCTTCAATGTTCAAAGTTAAATGGGACAACGAGGCTCCCCGAATCATTATCTGGAAGTTGGATGAACCAGCATACTGCTGCGAGCTCGAGGCTGAGAAGGTTACTGAAAAACCCTGGTAATCAAACGCATCATCCTTCCTCAAAGTGATCCCCGGGGCAAATGGACCCCTACATACGAAGGGCCATTTGTGGTTAAGCATGTGTTCTCAGGAGGGGCCATGATCCTAACCACCATGGATGGTGACGACCTTCCTCACCCCGCCAATGCAGATATAGTGAAAAGATACTACGCATAAATAAAAGACCCGCTAGGTTGACATACCTAGGCAAAAATTAGGGCTTCCCGGCGAACCAAAAGGGTTCGGGCAAAAATAAGGGATGAAATGAAAAAAATCTGTACACCCGGCAAGTCGAAAACCTGAAAAGGCGGCTTGGGCAAAAATGGGTATCCCGGTGGACTGAAAACCCGAAAGGGCGGTCCAGGCAAAAGTTAGGGTTAAAGCGTAACACTATGTCTCATTGGATCACTTTGCATCCGGAATTCGGCATCGACTATCTGGCTCAGACTTCGGCATCGACCAATCAGCTTCATCTTCGACTAGGCAGCAAAGCGATGAGACGCTTGGAGACATAAGGGCGATAGTAGAGTTGGAACCCAGTGGGATTGTTCACATAGCTGTTTTGTTTTCTTTTCAAAATTTGTAAATTCTATGTTATTTGGCGGCATTCTCTTACTAGGATGTCAGCTTCTTGTACAAAAACGCCTATTCACAGGCAAAATTCAAATCAATACAAATTCACTTGTCCATACAAAATCGCCATTATTTTTCCCTTTTTCTGTTTTGTCTTGCGAAGAACGTCCAATGTTCATTTTTGATATATGCATTTGACATTAAATTGCTGATTCATAAATATTTGCACATGAAACGAAAGATTAATTACAGGTGACATCAGAAACAGGGGCAATATAAGGTTGTCCGATGCAGTCTGGTTGCTTTGTCCGCCAAGGTACCAAGGTAGATTCTAACTGAAGAAGGTGACCAAATCATCTCAACTCCCCGCAGAGTAAAACAAGATTCAGTAGTACTTTCCAAGCAGAGTTGACTCCCCATCGATCCTGAAAAAGCACAACATTCCCCGGCAGGTCTTAAAGCTCATCCCCAGTAGATTCTGGAAGCTTATCCCCTACAGAGTACGGACGTCTCTCCCGAGTTTTATTTAGAGATTATTTCCTCACAAGGACTTATAACTGGGTTATCCTCAGCTAAATTGCCACGGAAGATCGCCCTCGGCAACATTCCTTCAATCCCCAGCGGAGTTTATCTTTGGTATCCCCAGCGGAGTTTATCTTTGTTATCCCCAGCGGAATCCATCATTAAAGTCCTCAACAGGCCTCTCATCAAAACTTCAGCAAAGCATCTCTGCCACAGAACAACTCCCCAGCCGTTCGTCAAGGATTTATTTTCCTAGACGAAATTACATTCATAAACATTTCACATTTCCATACATCTTGCTTACATATATGATAAAGTGCATACAACACTATCTCATGTTGAACATCATGACATCATGCATATCATACATCATGACATTTCATACAACTTATGTTTTTGCCTTTTCAGGGAAAAGATAATCCCAAAGACAACTACCTTCAACTGTCACAATTCCAGATCTGATACCTGTATCTAGCCAGGGCACATCTGAGAGTGACCGTTTCCAAACTCGATTCCTGTATCTAGCCAGGGCATGTCTGAAGAGTTCGAAGATTCGATTCCTGTATCCAGCCAGGGCACATCTATCGACTACAACATCTCCAGATTCGATTCCTGTATCCAGCCAGGGCATATCTGTTGACCACGTTTCCAGACTCGATTCCTGTATCTAGCCAGGGCACGTCTGAAGAGTTCGAAGATTCGATTCCTGTATCCAGCCAGGGCACATCTATTGACGACTATTTCCGGATTCGACTCCTGTATCTAGCCAGGGCACATCCGTGAGCAACCCATTGTAGATTCGATTCCTGTATCCAGCCAGGGCACATCTATCGACTACAACATCTCCAGATTCGATTCCTGTATCTAGCCAGGGCATATCTGTTGACCATGTTTCCAGACTCGATTCCTGTATCTAGCCAGGGCACGTCTGAAGAGTTCGAAGATTCGATTCCTGTATCCAGCCAGGGCACATCTATTGACGACTATTTCCGGATTCGACTCCTGTATCTAGCCAGGGCACATCCGTGAGCAACCCATTGTAGATTCGATACCTGTATCTAGCCAGGGCATATCTACATCAGGAGATTGAAGATCAAACGCCTGTAACAAGCCAGGAAAACGTCTGTCTTTCTCAAATACACAAGTTCTCGCTAAGGAATCTCTTATGCGATCAACACTTCCAAATGGCATCTATAAGCCCATTCCCGACAAGGTTCTGTCACATCTCTAGATGGCATCTATAAGCCCATCTCCCTATCCACCACCTCTCCAAATGGCATCTGTAAGCCCATTCCTGACATCACATTGCTGATACTTCAACATGCGAGTGCAAATTTCCGGGCACTCTAGTGTCCAATCTCCTTTTACCCTCGAGTCACGAAAGGCAAACTTGCCAATCTAACTCTTCAGGTTCAAGAAGATTGAACAGGGGCAACTGTTGTACCCCAAAATTTGCCCTCCCATTTCCTCAACATTTTCTCATCACAAAACCCTTGGAACTCAAAATCCAGTTAGGGTTTCCTCTGCTCAAGACTTCTCCTTACACTGTTGGCCCAAATTAGGGTTTGTGTTTGCACAAAGATATTTTGACCTAAAATGCCTAAGATGACTTTCATGCTTCATGTTGGACTCCCAAGTTTATCTATACCAAGTTTTAAGTCTTGATTCCAAATTTTGCCCAATCAATTGGACAGTTGACCTAGAAATCAACTGTATTGGGGAAAAGTCAACTGTGGCCAATTGACAGTCAAATGTCATGAAAATTGACCCACATCAATATTATGAACTCACATGGACCATTTGATCAAGTTTGGATCACAATTCCACAAGAAATTTGATCAGATCACCAAAAGGGCAAAATGGTCATTTTTAGGGTTTTGACTGCACAAAGGAAATTTTTGACTGTTTGACCTAGCCAATGGCAAACAAAACTCACATATGGACTCAAAGACCCCATGGAATTATCTTGACATGCTCAACAAGCTCAAAAGATCCCAAGTACACAAGATTGACAGTTGAATTTCCCAGTCAATTGATCAATTTTGACTGTATACTGAAAAGTCAAACTTTGACTTTTTGGTCAAAATCAAGAGTCAAGATTCATTTTTCATCAAAACATGCCAAATCATGAAACTTGTTCACCAAGAAATCACAAAATGCAAATTAGGGTTAGAAATTAGAATTTTTCATAACTTAGAATTTTTCTAAGTTATGAAAAACCCTAATTTTTTCCCAACTTTGCCCCACCTTTTCACCAAGATCCATTTGGATTCAAACAAAAGTCAAAACATGAAAGTTGTAGCTTGTTGCATAATATACAACTTTGGTTCACAAAGTTTTCTCATTTGAAGCTTGTATCTCAAGTTATAAAGTTTTGAATAAGGGCACTAAACCATTCTTAACTTAGTGAATTTTTGACCTATTTTGACAAGGTTTTCTATCCCACTTCAAGGCCATTTTCCATACACTTCCACTTGGAATTTCAATTTGCATTTCAAAGATGGATTGTAGTACACATTCCAAGCTTTCCAAAATGTCCAAGAACTTCTCAAACAACCTCATAACTTGAGAGAATCGAATTTCACAATATGGCAAAAACTCACTTTTGATTTGAGCATGAACATGTTCATAACTTAAGCCATTTTCAAGTCAGCATGGTTTATGCTAAATTACAGGTCCTAAAACCCTTTGACACTCAATAATTTAATGCTTATTATTTGTGCCAAGACCATGTTCTTTGTGTTCTAGCATTGCATAGTGGATTAATCTCAAAGTAGATAAAGTACTTTATCCATTTTTGTAAAAGCAAGCTTTATGTCAAATTGAAATCCAAGCAAGTACAATTAGGATCTCATTGGCACAAGTTTAGGAGCTAATTGCACTGATCAAGACAAGGGTTTGCAGCTTGTTATGGGGGTCTGCATCAGTCTAAAACACCAACTTGCATTTCCTTGCTTCACATAGAAGAAACATAGCATAACTTGTACCAACCCACAAACCAGCTTACAAACACTTAGACAAAGTTATCAAACACATTCCACACATCATACCCAAGCTTTTGCACGAGCCTTTGACCTCCAATACACCCTCCATCTCAGAATCACTCTCAAACTGCAAAAAAACAGAGTTGCCTCTACAGTTTGAGTGTCAACTCCTATTTCTCTCAAGCATTCTTGCCAAAACCAGTTCATACACATCCCCTAGCATCTATGCAAGCTAACCATGACCTGAAACCTGACCTGTAATCCCTCTAACAAGTTCCACCATTTTCATTTTTTCATTTTGCAGTTGAAGTTCCACAACTCGATTCAGGGAGTTTCAAGACAAAGTAGAACTTGGAAAAGCATCCTTACACTTCAAGGAAGCTATACAAATCATCATTTTACTCTGAAACATCCTCCATTGCAAAGCACGATTCCAACTGAACAGGTATATTCATGAAGTTCTTTCTCTCTTATTAGGCATTGTTAACTTTAGGTTTGTAAAGAAAATATGTCACAATCATAGCCCTGAACATGCCCATATAGTTAGATTTCATTTATGTTATGTGTGCTGCAAGAATTTTGAGTCTGAATATGGCATAAAAGTTAGGTCAGAAATTGGGGGAGAAGAAATTCTCCCTCATCTTAGAGAGTTAGGTCAGGTTCTTTACATGGTTAGAATCGTCTCTTCATGCTGAACATTTGTTATGTTTTGAGTTTTTGCTAAAAAGCCAGGAATCAAGAGTTGGAAGATGAGGAACAGGGCGCGCGTTTTTTTTGTTGTTGCTGGAGGTTGAAGACAGTGGTCTTCTGGGCTGGGCCTGGAATTTTTTCTTATTTGCACCCCATAATTGCTTCTGAACCCCCTGAGCCCATTTGCTTATTTCTTTGACTTTTTTTACTTTTTCTTTTTTTGTTTGACTTTGTTTATTTTTTCTCATGACATTAAAAATATAAAAATATTTTTTCTCACCATTTTTCTATTTTTTAGGCATTTATTTGATTATGTTGACATTTATGCATATATATATATATATATATATATATATATATATATATATATATATATATATATATATATATATATATATATATATATATATATATATATATATATATATATATATATATATATATATATATATATATATATATATATATATATATATATATATATATATATATATATATATATATATATATATATATATATATATATATATATATATATATATATATATATATATACACTAATATTTAGAAAATTAAAAAATAATGCAAATATATTTTCTTTTCTGATTTTTATTACATTTTTCCTTTTGAAAATATTTTATACAAAAAAAAACATATTTTTGTATAAATATTAATTATTATTATTTGTTATATATATATGATATTTATTTAGTAAATAATATAGATATATACATATATTAATATACTTAGAATAAAATACTAAAATATACATATTTTATTTTATTAATATTAAACACTAAAAAATCATTTTTTATACATTTCTTTTCTTATTTTATTTTTGTGTAAAAATGACAAAATATTGTATATACCAATAATAATACATTTCATTTAATGAAAATTAGGGTTTTTCCCTAAATTTGAAAATACTCCAAAAGTAATATCTTTTTATTTTCCTTTTTATTCTTACATAAATAATACTTTTTTTTATATACATATACAAAACATTTTTGCATCTTGCATATTTTTATTCCATTTTTATTTAATTATTGTACATTGATTAAATTGCAAATTCAATTGATGTAATAGTTTTAGGTTTAAATTACTTGTCAATATCCCCATTTGAACATTTGTACCCCCCTTCCCATATTTGGTTGTGTAATAGCTTAGTAAATTTATTTTCGCACTTTATCGCTTTCTAATTATGCCATGTTAGAATTAGGGTTTGTATGCGAGAAAACGACAAAAAATAGTTATGACCTAATCTCAAGACAAACAAGCATGAAAATGAACACACAAATCACACTTGCACCCCCTAGGGTATTCCACTTGTTGCCTTTCAAAATTGGGCCATATTGCATGTTAAGTCTCTTTGGGCAAAACAAAATGATCATAGTCCCTCGATAACATTTTTCAAAACACTTCCAAAACAAATGATCAAGTCCCTTAAAGAAAATGCCCAAAGATACTTGGCACCATTGCAATTATGGTCTAAACGATGACCCTCGCCCGTCCCTTTCACATCCTAAACATAAGATTGTCCACCAAATACAATGGTGGAACAAACTTGTTAAAAGGGTTAAAACATAGCAATAATCTTTTGAGAAATTTAGGAGTAGATAACCTCTTAGTTACTTGAATCAATCTTGCAAACTAAAACACTTGCCTATTTCAAAAACCACACATCACTACACTTTCAAAACAACTTTCAAAAACAAATGAAAACCTTTTCAAAAGACGTACATCTTTGTATACATCCCCACATGGATCATTACAAAGGTTGCCACCACATTGGCCTCTTTTCAAAACATTTTCAAACCCACACACTCAAGCACCATTTAAAACAATTGAAAACAAAAGGCAAGTGATCTAAGCAAGTAACTAAGAGCCCATGGATAACCATGGATAGAAAGGGTGCTAATACCTTCCCTTTCTATAATCTACTCCCCGAACCCAAGAAAACATCTCAAAAGGTTTTTGCTGTGCTTTTTAACCTTTCCTTAGGATAAAATAAAAAGTCGGTGGCGACTCTTGCTCAACCGAAACATTTGCGAAAACAAACGCAAAACCATAGTCAGTTCTTCCACCGTATCACACTCCTCATCCATCAAAGCCCATTTTTTCTGCAAAACAGAGTCCCTGTTGCAGATTGACTTGGCCAGTTCATTTCCCTCGTGCGTTTTCATCCAAACCAGTTCAAACACATCCTACATCATTCATACAAACTATCCCAAGCCTTGGAAACAGACTGTAACACCCCTAACCAAGTTTGCCATTTTCATTTTTTCATCTGTGCAGGTTGAGTTACATAGCTTGATTCGGTTAGTTTCAAAGCAAGCTAGAGGTTGGAAGAGCATCCTTGGACCTCAGGCAAGCTGTGCAAATCCTCAAATTCCATTGAAAGCACCTCCATTGTTGTACACGATTCAAGCTGCACAGGTAAAATTTTGAACTTCTATCTCTCTATCCAAGCATATCTAGGCTTAGGTTTGTGAAGAAATTATATCCTACTCATGGCCCTGAAGCTACCCATATCCTCACTTTTCATTTATGTTGTGTATGCTGCACGAATTTTGGACATGAACATTTGAAAAAAGCTAGGTCAGGAATTGGGGGAGGAGAAATTCTCTCTCATTTCTGAGAGTTAGAACAACTTCTTTATATGTTTAGAATCGTGACATGATGCTCTATAACATTGATGTTGTAAGTTTTGGCTGAAAATCAAAGGATCAAGATATTTGAATCAAGCAAGGAAACGCGCGTTTTGTTGTTCAAGGTTGCTGGAGGTTGAAGACAACTCCCTTTGGGCCGGGCTTGGTTTATTTTTCTGTTTGCACCACTATTTTCCACTTACACCCCCTTGGCCCATTGTGTGATTTTTTAATCATTTTTGACTTTTTATTTTTTCTCCTGACTTATTATTTTTTGTCAAAACATAAAAAATATTAAAAATATTTTTCTATACATTTTTGCATTTATTTTGAATTTATTTGTTTTGTTTACACTTGTATATATAAATAAATATAATACTTTTATTTAAAACCTTAAAAATAATGTGAAAATATATACTTTTAGTTATTATTTTTATTTGCATTTTCTGAAAACATTTTCTAAAAAATATACTTTTTTGTAAATAATTAATATTTTATTTTTGTGTATATTTAATATATTTAATACATAGTATAAATACTTATATATATTTATTAGAATATTTAGGATAAAAATATAAAAATAATACATTTTTTCTTCTATTAATATTTGACCTCAAAAATTACTTTTTTACAAATATACTTCTCTTTTATTTATTTTTGTGTATAATTAATAAATATTGTATATAGTAAATAATAAATACTTTCTATTTAGAAAATTAGGGTTTTGCCCTAAAATGTGAAAATGTCCAAAATTAAATTTTTTATTTTTTGTTTATATGTCACATGAAAAATACTTTTACATACATATAAAACCATTTTTGTGCATCTTGCATATTTATTGTATTTATTCAATTATTGTATAATTAAAATGACTTGTATATTCAATTTGAATGTAATAGTTTAGATTTAAATTTCTTGCTAAATATCCCCCATTTGAACATTTGTACCCCCCATCCCATAATTATGTTGTAATAATTTAGGATTTTATTTTCCGCATTTTAAAAGCTTTCTAATTATGCCATGATAGACTTAGGGTTTGTATGTGAAAATCAAATAACAAATAGCTTGACCTAATTCAAAGACAAAAAAGCATGAAAATGGACAACACCAATCACACTTGCACCCCTTAGGGTTACTCCACTTGTTGCTTTCAATAATGGGCCATGTTGCATGTTGGGTGTCTTTGGCAAAACAAAACGATTCAAAATGATCATAGTTCCTCGATGACGCTTTCGAAAGTTGCCTAAAAATGATCAAGTCCCTTAAAGGAAAAATTGCCAAAGACACTTGGCACTATTGCAATCATGGTCTAAACGATGACCCGCGCCCGTCCCGTTAACATCCTAACACAAGATTGTCCACTAAATACAATGGTGGAACAATACTGTAAAAGGGTTAAAACATAGGAAAGATCTTTGAGAAATTTAGGGTAGATAGCTCTTGGTTACTTGACCAACTTGCAAAACAATCCTTGCCATTTTTCAAAACACACATATCAACACACTTTCAAAACAACTTTCAAAAACATTGAAAACTTTTCAAAAGACAAATACACCTTTGTATACATTCAAACATGGATCATTACAAAGGTTTCCACGACAATGACCTCTTTTCAAAACATTTTTCAAACCCACACACAAAGCACCATTTCAAACAATTGAAAATGCAAGGCAAGTGATATAAGCAAGTAACTAAGAGCCCATGGATAACCATGGATAGAAAGGGTGCTAATACCTTCCCTTTCTATAATCTACTCCCCGAACCCAAGAAAACATCTCAAAGGTTTTTGCTGTGCTTTTTAACCTTTCCTTAGGATAAAATAAAAAGTCGGTGGAGACTCTTGCTAAACCGAAACATTTGCGAAAACAAACGCAAAACCCAAGTCAGTTCTCCCACCGTATCACATAACTGGCGACTCTGCTGGGGATTAATTTGAAAGTGGAGTAACCTTAGGGCTTAGATCACCCTCTTGCATGACTAATTGTTTGCTTTGATTGCTTTATATCTTGGTTCTCTTGTTTGGGCTTGAAATCCTACACCCAGATTTGGGGAAACATTCATAGATAGCAATACGTTGTGGAAACTGTGCGGGGTATACCGACACGGTTGAAGCAATAGCTATATTAGTGCGACATATTTGTGAGTACCGGTAACCCTTGAGTTCAATCAAGGAGAGTACGGGGCCGCTGAGTGATGTCACTAAGCACTAATGACCTAGAACCTTACTTTACCATCTTGGCCTTTTATTAGGGGTAGTGAGATGACCGGCTTTGGTGCAGTCCGAAGTTGGTAGATACTCGATACTACACTCATTGAGGGTTGTTTTCTTGGAATATTTTGGTCGCTAGTTAAGTGGCTAAACCAAAACAATGAACATGGAAAACAATCCAATGATATTGAGCTCCTTAGAATCCGGTTACTATTTATAGGACAGTTTTTTAAGCCAACTACACTCAAGAGGGTACTTACCTATGAAACCTCATGCAAGCCTGAAACTAGGGCTTTGTGTGACTTGCTTGTACATATGTTTGTGCATACATCATGAACATCATAAAGCATCATATGCATACACTAACCATTTCAAGGGTTTGGATCTTCATCTTTGTTCTTGTTTTGTAGGTCATGGAAATTCTTCGCAGGAAAACCATCCAAGTCAACCTTGTGAGAATCCCTCCTCAACTCAAGGAGCTCACATCCAGAATTTCGGAAAGCTCTCCCTTCAGTGAAAGACATGGTAGACTGCTCAGCCTAGTCAACACCAACATTGAAGAGGACATGGTAAAGGTGTTGTTCCAGTTCTTTGACCCCCTTCACCACTGTTTCACATTCCCCGACTATCAATTGGTGCCCACTTTGGAGGAATTTTCTCAACTCTTGAGAATTCCTATTCTTAATCAACTACCCTACAACGGTACGGAGAAGGAACCAAAGCCTGAAGATGTTGCTCAAGCATTACACTTGCAACCATCTGACATCAAGGGGCATTGGGAAACTAGAAGTGGTGTCAAAGGCTTCTTGGCAAAATTCTTGTTTGAGAAGGCACAAGAGTGTTGGAATTCATTGGATCTACAAGCCTTTGAAGAAATTGTGGCACTCCTCATTTATGGTTGGTCATGTTCCCAAATCCTGACTAGCTTATAGATGTCAACGCCGTCAAGATCTTCTTATCCAGGAATCCAATACCAATATTGCTTGGGGACATCCTCCACTCATTTTACACACGAACAATGAGAAAGAGGGGTGTTCTCATGTGCTGTACTCCTCTCCTTGCAAGGTGGTTTATTTCGCACCTTCCACAATCTGTTTTGAAGAATGACCAAGGCTTAAGGTGGTCACAACGGTTGATGACCCTCACTCACTCTGATGTACATTGGTGTTCTCGGTCCAGAGAAAATGTCATCATCGTCGATCGTTGTGGAGAGTTCCCTAATGTTCCATTGCTTGGCATTAGAGGAGGAATTACCTACAACCCTTGTCTAGCTTTGAGACAATTTGGATATGCACGGAAGGATGGCCCTCACGACATGTTGATTCTTGACCTAGTTTTTGACTTCAACAACGATGCGCAAGGACTTCGCCAAAGATTCATCAGAGCTTGGAGGATGCCTAACAAGGTTGACAGCAAGACACTGGGGCACAAGAACTCCATCCCTCTGGAGCCTTATCTCAAGTGGGTATGAACCCGAGCCCAGAGTCTAATGATGCCTTACCCTCATGTTCTCCCTGTGATTAAAGAGCCCGTTAAGGAAGGAGAGGTTCCCTACACCATCCTATATCCTGACATGCCAACATCATGGGAGGAGATGCAGAAGAGTTGGATCCAACTCAAGGAGGAACGAAATACTTTTGAAGCCAGCTTCTACGCCAGTGAGAAGAAGGTTTTGGAGCTTACCCGCCGACTCCATGGGGAAGAGACCCTTAACACCTACATCTCACCAAAGAGGATGCGCAACTTCTTTTTACCTTGAGAAATTTTTTGTAATATTTGGCCCATGGGGCATTTATGTACTAACAAAATTTCTTCTTATTAATATGACGTGTGTTCTTTTTGTCTGCAACAATTTTGAATTTTCTAAATCCTTGAATGCATTTCATAAATAAGCATATCATTCATCATGCGCATAAGCAGGTCTCCACACCAGGTTTCCTTATCTTTCTACTGTTTATTTCAGTAAGATGGATCTCGAACAAACGGTCAAGGATTTGCAGTCTCAAAACTCACAGTTTCAACACCTCCTGATGACCTTGGCAAAGGGTCAGGAGGATCTAAAAGCCCTGCTTGGGAACAAAGAGCAAGTGAAAAAGAAGAAGAAAAGAGTCGGGGTGGCTACCCTAGGAAGAAGGTTTGAGGGAGAAGCCAGAAGAGTTCTTGAATCTCCCCCTACGTCTGAAGAGGGAACCAGTAAAGGAAAAGGGGCTGCGGTACCGTCTGAATCCGAAGCTGAAGAAGAAGAGGCTGAAGAAGACGAAGACTACTCAGAGCAACAATACCCACCGGCCGATGATAAGTACAAAAACTTGGAAGACAGGTCGGCAGCTATGGAGCTGCAGAGAGTTCCCGGCTTAGATTTCGAAGATTTGGGATTAATTGCTGGAATTGTGATCCCCCCGAAGTTTAAAGTGCCAATTTTTGCAAGATATGACGGGCTGTCTTGCCCAAAAATGCACCTAAGGTCGTACGTCCGAAGAATCCAACCTCACACTTCCGACAGAAATCTTTGGGTACACTTATTTCAAGATAGCCTGTCTGGCACTCAGCTAGACTGGTTTTACAAGCTGGAAAGGTCAGAGATACATAGTTGGGAGGATCTGGCAGCTGCTTTTTATCGCCAATATCAGTATAACTCTGACTTGGCGCCAACCCGTACTCAGCTACAGAGTATGGGAATGGCCTCAGGTGAGGGATTTAAGGAGTACGCCCAGAAGTGGCGCGATATGGCCGGAAGAGTGCAGCCACCTCTTTCTGATAGAGAACTTGTTGATATGTTCCTGGGAACGCTGTCTGGTCCATTCTTTAACCATCTGATCGGTAGCTCTTCCGCGGGGTTTACTGAATTAATTCTGAGTGGCGAGCGGGTAGAAGCCGGTATCAAGAATGGGAAGATTCAGAAGGATGCCTCTGCATCTACAACTGTTAAGAAATCATTTCCAGCGAAGAAGGAAACGACTGTTGTGTACTCTCAGAGAGGAGTGGGAAGAGCTGAGCGTCGGACGACTGTGGGGGCCGTGATGATCCAAAATCCATCAAATGATCAGCCTCGCGGAAATCAGTCCAGACCTAAACAGCAGTGGGGAGAACGGCCACCACGGCAGTTCACCCGCATTAATATGACGCCCGCGTAAGTTCTTCCGCACTTGTTAAAGCTGAATCTCACAAATATCAAAGAAGCGCCGAAAAATGTGAATACAACCTCACCAGCTTACAATGCCAATGCCAAATGCGCCTACCATTCTGATAGCGCCGGACATGACACAAACAATTGTTGGGCGCTAAAAAATAAAATTCAAGACTTGATAGATGCAAAGGAGGTGGAGTTCGATGCTCCAGAGAAGCCAAATGTAATATCTGCTCCGATGCCGAAGCATGGTCGAAATGTCCATGCTATTGAGGAAGATCTGTATGTTTCTGATGTCAATGACCTGATAACTCCGCTGTTAACCATCAAGTTAAATCTGTTAAAGGTTGGGATTTTCCCAGGATGCAAAGAAGATTTCTACTATTGTTACTCTCTGCCAATCGACTGTCCATTACTGAAGAAAGGCATCCAAGGCCTAATGGACAGTCAACAAATTCTGTTTGAAAAAGTTCCTGCTATTCCAACCCCTACTGAAGATGTTTCAATTATCACCATTCACGCCAATCTTTCCAAGGCCGTCAAAAAGCCTGTTAAGATTACATCCGCTACAAAGTCTGTTCCTCTGAAGATAACTATGCCAGGGCCTGTCCCCTACATTTCTGAAAAATCAATACCATGGAATTATGGTGGAGAAATCTACTACCATGGTATTAAACAAGTTGAAATAACCGAAGGAAGCTCTGATGAAGAAGATGCCAGCATTGGAAACATTGCCGGCACAAGCAAGATCACCCGATGTGGGAGAATATTTTCTCCAGAGATTGCCCCCCCAAAGGCAATCTTTGGACCCTCCTCTGCTGCCAAAGTTAGTCCTGCACCAATGAAACTTTCCGCAAGAACTCCGTTGATTGAAGATGCTGTTATTCCTGTTGTTGTCCTTCCTACTTCTGCTGATAAGGGGAAAGGGGTCCAAGATGAGCTCGTCAGGACGAGGGCTCAACCTTTGGTCATCCCGGAAACCTCTAAGAAAGAGATGGAAGAGATCTTGAAGATAATTAAAAAGAGTGATTATGATGTGGTAGAGCAACTGGGGAAAACCCCCTCGAAAATCTCCATGTTAGCATTGCTACTTTGTTCTGAGGCGCACGCCAAAGCATTGATAAAGTTCCTGAAGACAGCCCATGTGCCCCAGGAAACCTCTGCCGACCAATTCCAAGACTGTGTAGCCAGTCTTACAGCAGACAACGGTTTAGGTTTCTCTGATGCCGACCTGACCCCAAAAGGAAGAAAGCACAACGACGCCTTACATGTGTCAGTAGAATGCCAAGGAACTACTCTAGCCCATGTTTTGGTCGACACGGGTTCTTCTCTGAACGTGCTGCCTAAGAAGGCTCTCGACCGATTGGACTGTGAAGGCTTGGAGCTAAGGCCAAGTAATATCATTGTAAGGGCGTTCGATGGGTCGAAGAGAATGGTACATGGGGAGGTAGACATTCCCATTAAGGTTGGAACAGAAGTGTTCCCCTCAACTTTCTATGTGATAGACATCCGTCCGTCATACTCTTGCTTATTGGGGAGACCATGGATACACAATGCTGGGGCAGTCACCTCTTCCCTACATCAAATGCTGAAATACCCTGTCAAAGGAAAGATCATAACCGTGCACAGTGAAGAGGAATATATGATCAGCCACCTGAACTCCTTCCGGTATGTAGAGGTAGAGGGTGAATTCATCGAGACACCATTCCAGCACTTCGAGGAAGTCTCTCCTGAGGTGGCAGTAGCAAAATTGGTAGCTGAGGTACCAAAGCAGATGGCCAGGATGGCATCTCTAAAAGACGCGAAGGCCGCAATGAAGGAAGGAAAGAGCTCAACATGGGGGCAGTTGCCGGATATTCCTCACAAAACGACAAGTTTGGTTTAGGATTCACTGCTGCGGGGCAGAAAGCTATGCGCCGCTCAAAGGTTGAAAGAGCACCCATCAAGATCTCTCCTTATGGGATCAATGCTTTGGAAGGTGAAGACGAAGAGGCCAACATTGAAGATTGGATCTACCCAACCATCGAAGGAGGACTACGCAACTGGGAGGCAAAGGACTTTGTCCCCATTACTTTTATTAATCAGTAATTATCTGTCAAACATTTCCTGTGGTCTGTAATAATTACTTTTGAACAATCCGTACACTACTTTTTCACCTCATGCCTTGCCCGGGGCATGTAGGTCCATTTGTAAGGTTTTTGATTATCTTCATATCCATATGCCATGTTTAATGATTCATTGGACGTTTTTCATTGATAAACTGCTGTGTTCATTTTCTTTCCTTTTGCATTTTTTGTTTAAGGATGGCTATCCCTTACACACACCCACACTCACAAATGCAGGTACCCATCCACTCTGGATTCTATGGGTGACTATTCTGCTATGTCCTTCAATAACTCTGAAGATCTGATCAATCAGGTTGAGTATGAAGATGACGAAGGTTGTGAAGTACCAGGAGAATTAGCCAGACTTCTACAGCAAGAGGAAAGGGCCATCATGCCTCACGAAGAGTTGTTGGAAACTGTCAACTTAGGAACAGAGGAAGACCAGAAGGAAGTACAAGTGGGTGCCAATCTGGAACCAAGTGTCAAGGAGCGCCTGATACAGCTGTTAAATGAATACATTGAAATCTTCGCCTGGTCTTATGAAGACATGCCGGGTTTAGACAGAGACATCGTGGTTCACCGACTCCCTACAAGGGAGGATTGTCCATCGATCAAGTAAAAAGTCCGCCGAATGAGGCCCGACATGTCTGAGAAGATCAAAGCAGAAGTGATGAAGCAATTCAACGCTGGCTTTCTGGCTGTTACATCCTATCCACAATGGGTTGCTAACATCGTGCCGGTACCTAAAAAAGATGGCAAGGTCAGGATGTGTGTGGACTACCGGGATTTGAATAGGGCCAGCCCCAAAGATGTTTTTCCGCTACCGCACATTGACATTTTGATCGACAACACAGCTCAGCACAAAGTGTTTTCCTTCATGGATGGATTCTCGGGCTACAACCAGATTAAAATGGCCCCCGAGGACATGGAGAAAACAACCTTTGTTACACAATGGGGTACTTTCTGTTACAAGGTGATGCCGTTCGGACTGAAGAACGCAGGGGCAACTTATCAACGCGCCATGGTAGCTTTATTTCATGATATGATACATCATGAGATCGAAGTTTACGTAGACGATATGATAGCTCGGTCACAAACAGAAGAGGAACACCTTGAACACCTGGAAAAGCTGTTTGCCAGGTTGAAAGAATACAAACTCAGGCTGAATCCAAGTAAGTGTACTTTTGGAGTTAGGTCTGGTAAACTTCTAGGGTTTATTGTCAGCAACAAAGGCATTGAGATCGATCCAGCAAAAGTAAAAGCAATACAAGAGATGCCTGCTCCCCGTACTGAAAAGGAGGTTAGGGGGTTCTTGGGGCGCTTGAACTATATTGCCAGATTCATCTCTCATCTGACTTCTACCTGTGAGCCAATTTTCAAATTATTAAAGAAAGATCAGGTAGTCGAATGGAACGACGATTGCCAAGTTGCTTTTGATAAGATCAAGGAGTATTTGCTAGAACCTCCTATTCTGATGCCACCCGTCGAAGGAAGACCGTTGATCATGTATCTGACCGTCTTGGATAACTCAATGGGGTGTGTCTTGGGCCAGCACGACGAGTCTGGTCGAAAAGAGCATGCTATTTATTACCTTAGCAAAAATTTTACCGACTGTGAGACTCGCTACTCACTGCTCGAGAAAACTTGCTACGCTTTGGTATGGGCTGCTCGCCGACTAAGGCAGTATATGCTGACTCATACCACCTTGTTGATTTCCAAAATGGATCCTATCAAGTATATCTTCGAGAAGCCTGCTTTATCTGGAAGAATAGCTAGATGGCAAATGATCCTAACTGAGTATGACATCCAGTACACCACTCAAAAAGCTATAAAAAGGAGTGTACTAGCTGATCATCTAGCTCATCAAGCTATCGAAGATTATCAATCCATGAGATTTGACTTCCCAGACGAGGACATCATGAATTTGGACAACATTGAAGGTAACAGATTGTATGACGGACCTGAAAAGGGATCCCGATGGACCCTGTACTTTGATGGTGCTTCAAATGCACTTGGAAACGGTATCGGTGTGGTACTCATTTCCCCGGAAGGTTGTCACACGCCTTTCACGGCTCGACTTTGCTTCAGCTGAACAAACAACATGGCTGAATATGAAGCTTGCATCTTTGGTCTCAAGGCTGCTATAGACTTGGGGATGAAATCTTTGATCGTATTTGGGGACTCGGCTTTGGTTATCAGTCAAATCAAAGGAGAGTGGGATACCAGGCATCCTAATCTTATCCCATACAAAGAACATGTCCTGACATTGTTGCCTCATTTCGAGCAAATTACCTTCGAGCATTTCCCGCGAGAAGAGAGTCAGCTAGCAGATGCTCTGGCTACAATGTCTTCCATGTTTAAACTCAACTGGGATGACGAGGCTCCCCAAATCACCATCGAGCGAATGGATGAACCTGCGCATTTTCACGAGATCAATACCGAAGAAGTAGTGGAACAACCCTGGTTTCACGAAATCAAAAGGTATCTCCAGACTAGAGAATATCCCGAAGGAGCTTCCGTAAATGACAAGAAGTTCCTAAGGAAATTTGTTGCCAAGTTCTTCCTGAGCAATGGCATCCTCTATAAGCGCAACCATGATTGTGTTTTACTCCGATGTGTAGACAAAGCTGAAGCAGAGTTAATCATGACCGAGATGCACAGCGGTACATTTGGCACCCATTTAAGCGGGCATACTATGGCTAAGAAGATCCTAAGGGTGGGCTATTACTGGTCTACCATGGAAGCAGATTGCCATCAGCATTCCCGTACTTGCCACAAATGTCAAGTCTATGCTGACAAGATTCATATTCCTCCGGTTCCTCTCAATATGCTGACAGCTCCTTGGCCATTTGCAATGTGGGGCATTGACATGATTGGAGAGATCAAGCCCACGACATCCAACGAACATCGCTTCATCCTGGTTGCCATTGACTACTTCACCAAATGGGTCGAAGCATCTTCCTTCGCCTCTGTTACTAAAAATGTGGTTGCCCGCTTCATCAAGCAAAACCTCATATGTCGGTATGGTGTTCCGGACAGGATCATCACAGACAACGGTACAAATCTGAATAATACTATGATCACCGCATTGTGCGAACAATTCAAGATTTATCATCACAATTCATCTCCCTATCGGCCGAAGATGAACGGTGCTGTTGAAGTTGCGAACAAAAACATTAAGAAGATCATTCAGAAAATGACAGTCACTTACAAGGACTGGCATGAGATGTTACCGTTTGCTCTGCATGGATATCGTACGACGGCACGTACTTCAACCGGGGCAACCCCATTTTCTTTGGTATATGGCATGGAAGTTGTCCTGCCCATGGAAGTTCATATTCCTTCTCTAAGGATTATGAAGGACGCAGGTTTAAATGAAGATGATTGGATTCAGACCCGACTTGATCAACTCAATTTGATCGACGAGAAGCGACTCGCTGCTGTGTGCCATGGTCAAACGTATCAAAAACGGATGATCAAGGCTTTCAACAAGAAAGTCAGACGTCAAGTATATCAAGTCGGAGATCTCGTAATCAAGCGGATTATCCTGCCGTAAAGTGATCCCAGGGGCAAATGGACTCCTACATACGAAGGACCATTTGTAATCAAGAGCATATTTTCTGGTGGTGCAATGATTCTGACCACCATGGACGACGATGATTTGCCGCACCCTGCGAATGCAGACATAGTCAAAAGATACTACGCATAAAATAACCCGACAAGTCGAAAACCCGAAAGGGCGGCTTGGGCAAAAATGGGCATCCCGGTGGACCGAAAACCCGAAAGGGCGGTTCAGGCAAAAATTAGGGATAAAACAAAAAAATTTATACACCCGGCAAGTTGAAAACCCGAAAGGGCGACTTGGGCAAAAAGGGATTTCCCGGTGGATCGAAAACCCGAAAGGGCGATTCAGGCAAAAGTTAGGGAATTAAAGCGTATGACTATGTCTCGTCGGATCACTTTAAGGACAATCTCTTCATCAACCAGCTACAAGCTTCTGATCAATCCAGTCATCAGCGGACGAAGCATTGAATGGACAGATATTCAGAGTTGTGAAGGCTATAGCAGAATGGAATCCCATGGAATTGTTTCACATAGCCATCTTTCTTTTGTATAAATTTTTCAATATTTACGATGACATCCTCTTACTAGGATGACTGTCTCCTTTGTACAAATATACTCATAGAAAGTTAATACAAATACTTTTCCAAATACAGAAATTTGCGTTGTCTTCCTTTTCTCTTTTCTTTTGCACTTATGTTTAATTTGAGAAACGTCCAATGTTTTGTTAAATAGGCATATGCATTCGAACATAATCATTTCCTTATGAATCAAGAAAGATGATTACTGATAAGTTGAAGGTGCAGATAGATATCTTGATGCCCTTTTAGAGGAAATCCCAAGCAGATTTGAAATCCAAATTCCTCATTCAGAACTTAAGTCCCTAAACAGAGTTAGACTTCAGGATCCTCATCAGAGAAAGCTTTCCCAACACTGATTTCGCCAGCCAGAGAGCCTTCTAGAACTCAATTCCCCTCAGAATTAAAATTCAGAATCCCCAGTGGAGCCTTAAAAATCTGAAAATCCAATCCCCAGCGAGACTAAAAACTTCCAACTATGAATCCCCAGCTGAACCAGGCTAGTGAACCTTCTCCCCACAGAGATACTTCCCACCAGGCTGAAGATTCTCAGTCATACCTCTCCAGTATGAGTCTATCAGGTTCTGAACTCCCCAACAGAGATCATCAGAAATCCTCATTCCCTACAAGTCACCAAGGAATGCCAGTTCCCCAGCAGTGGTCCTAAGATCCCTCAACAATTAAAGATCTTGCATTTCCCCAAGCGGAGAAAAGGATCATTCTAAGTTCCTCACAGGATAATCAGATGTTCTCCAGTGAAGATCTCCTCAAGACAAGAATCCCCAGAAGATTGGTATACAACCCAAGCTCCTAATTCTCCAGCAGTAGTCAACAAGGATGTCTCATCCTCAGCAATCAAAATTCTCATCTTCCCTGGCAGCAGTCAAGGATTCACTTTCCCTGGCAGCAGTCAAGATCTCTTTTCTCCAGGATTCATCTATCCTCAGCAAGACAGCTCTTCAGCTTGCATGCGCATTCATTTACACTCATATCATAAACATTGAAGTAACGTATATTGCATCATACATATCATGCAACATAACTTTGTGTTTTAGCTAACATTTCACCCTTTTCAGGATAAGATTAAAAGGCTATCATTAACAATTATTCAGATACATTATGGATACACCCCAGACACGACGGTCATTCTATTACTCATTCAGAATTTCAAGTCAGATACAGTACAGATACACCCCAGACATGACGGTCATTCTAATACTCATTCAGACTACAGCAATCAGATACGGACTAGATACGCTCCAGACACGGCAGCCATTCTATCTCTCATTCAGATTCACTTATCCACTTCAAGGTTCAATGCATTCCAAACACGGATACCATTCTGACCCTTACAACAGCAGTTTGATTCTCCCCAGCGCGTTCGCCACGGAAGTCATTCTGTCATTTATTTAGATCCCAGTTACGGTTTCAGATACACTTCAAACACAGAAGTCATTCTATTACTCATACGGATCTCAATCCCAGTTACAGTTTCAGATACACTCCAGACACGGAATTCATTCTGCTACTCATACGACTTTCAACTGCAGATACAGTCCAGATACGCTCCAGACACGGTTGCCATTCTGTCACTCTTTCAGAATTTGTCCCCAGCACGCAGTTGCTCCATAATAGATGTTCCTCTGTTACCCAGATACAATACAGATACACTCCAGACACGACAGTCATTCTGATATTCATTCTTCAAGCACAATTACAGCTCAGACACGCCCCAGACACGGAGGCCATTCTTCTGCTCATACAAACTCAGTCCTTAGATGCAGTTCAAATGCATTCCAGACACGGATACCATTTTGATCCTCATTCTTCTGACCTATCACATCGCAGTTTAACTAACATTCCAGATGGCATCTTTAAGCCCATCCCCGACAAGATTCTGTCACCCTTTCAGATGGCATCTTTAAGCCCATCTCCAAATGGCATCTCTAAGCCCATTCCCGCATCCATTGTTCTGACGAGTGCAAATTTAAGGGCACTCTAGTGTCCAATCTCCTTTTACCTTCGAGACGCGAAAGGCAAACCTGCCAATCTAACTCTTCAGGTGCAAGAAGATTGAACATGGGCAAATGTTGTACCCCATAATTTTCCCTCTCATTTCATCAACATTTTCTCATCCCAAGACCCTTGGAGCTCAAGATCAAGTTAGGATTTGCTCTGCTCAAGACTCCTCCTTGCACTGTTGACCCAAATTAGGGTTTGAGTTTGCACAAAGATGTTTTGACCTAAAATGCCCAAAATGACTTTCATGCTTCATGTTGGACTCACAAGTTTATCCATACCAAGTTTCAAGCCTTGATTCCAATCTTTGCCCAGTCAATTGGACAGTTGACCTAGAAATCAACTGTATTGGGGAAAAAGTCAACTGTGGTCAATTGACAGTCAAAACTCATGATTTTTGACCCACATCAACATTATGAACTCATATGGACCATTTTATCAAGTTTGTATCACAATTCCACAAGAAATTTGATCAGATCACCAAAAGGGCAAAATGGTCATTTTTAAGGTTTTGACTGCACAAAGGCAATTTTTGACTGTTTGACCTAGCCAATGGCAAATCAAGCTCACATATGGACTCAAGGACTCAATGACATGGTCTTGACACATTCAACAAGTTCAAAGGATCCCAAATGCACAAGATTGATAGATGAATTTTCCGGTCAACTGATCAAAATTTGACTGTATACTGAAAAGTCAAACTTTGACTTTTTGGTCAAAATCAAGTGCCAAGATTCATTTTTCATCAAAACATGTCAAATTATGAAACTTGTTCATCAAGAAATAAAAAATAACAAATTAGGGTTTGAAATGAAGAAATTTCATAACTTAGAAATTTTCTAAGTTATGAAATTTCCTAATTTTTCCCTAACTTTGTCCCATTTTTTCATCAAGATATATTTGGATTCAAACAAAACTCAAAACATGAAAGTTGTAGTACATTTCAAAATCTACAACTTTGATTCACAAAGTTTTCTCAAAAGAAGCTTGTAGCTCAAGTTATGATTTTTGGAATAAGGGTGCAAAACATTCTTAACTTAGAAAATTTTTGACCTATTTTAGGCAGGATTTTTGCCCAACTTCATGGCCACTTTTCACATGCTTCCACTTGGAATTTCAACTTTCATTACAAAGATGGATTGTAGTACACATTCCAATCTTTCCAAATTGTCCAAGAACTCATCAAACACCCTTGTGGTTAGGGAGATTCGAATTGGCAAAGTTGGGCAAAAGTCACTTTGTTCATAGCCAAATTCATGTACATAACATTGGCATTTTGAACTCAGCATGATCCAAGCTAGATTACAGGCCTTTAATCTCATTCACACTCAATAATTTAATGCAAAACCTTTGTGTCCTAGCATTATCTTGTTCATTAAGTCATTACACAAAGGATTAGTCTTAAAATGGAAAAAGCATTTTAGCCATTTTTGAAAAAGGAGCACTTTATGTCAAAAGCAAATCAAAGAGGTACAAGCCAGATCTTTTGGGCACAAGATTATGGACATATCCCACTGATCAAGAAGGAAGAATGCAGCATGCTTGAGGGGTCTGTATGAGCCTATAACTCAACTTGACAACTCTTGCTTAAAGGAGAAGAAAACTTGCATTTTTGAATCATAACAGACATTCCTGCAAGAACCAACCTAAACAAACTTTGTCCACACATTGCATACTCCCTAACCAACCTAGAACACGAGCCTTTAACCCTCAATACCTCCTCATCCATCAAAGCCCATTTTTTCTGCAAAACAGAGTCACTGTTGCAGATTGACTTGGCCAGTTCATTTCCCTCGTGCGTTTTCATCCAAACCAGTTCAAACACATCCTACATCATTCATACAAACTATCCCAAGCCTTGGAAACAGACTGTAACACCCCTAACCAAGTTTTCCATTTTCATTTTTTCATCTGTGCAGGTTGAGTTACATAGCTTGATTCAGTTAGTTTCAAAGCAAGCTAGAGGTTGGAAGAGCATCCTTGGACCTCAGGCAAGCTGTGCAAATCCTCAAATTCCATTGAAAGCACCTCCATTGTTGTACACGATTCAAGCTGAACAGGTAAAAGTTTGAACTTCTATCTCTCTATCCAAGCATATCTAGGCTTAGGTTTGTGAAGAAATTATATCCTACTCATGGCCCTGAAGATACCCATATCCTCACTTTTCATTTATGTTGTGTATGCTGCACGAATTTTGGACATGAACATTTGAAAAAAGCTAGGTCAGGAATTGGGGGAGGAGAAATGCTCTCTCATTTCTGAGAGTTAGAACAACTTCTTTATATGTTTAGAATCGTGACATGATGCTCTATAACATTGATGTTGTAAGTTTTGGCTGAAAATCAAAGGATCAGGATATTTGAATCAAGCAAGGAAACACGCGTTTTGTTGTTCAAGGTTGCTGAAAGTTGAAGACAACTCCCTTTGGGCTGGGCTTGGTTTATTTTTCTGTTTGCACTACTATTTTCCACTTACACCCCCTTGGCCCATTGTGTGATTTTTTAATCATTTTTGACTTTTTATTTTTTTTCCTGACTTATTATTTTTTGTCAAAACATAAAAAATATTAAAAATATTTTTCTATACATTTTTTCATTTATTTTGAATTTATTTGTTTTGTTTACACTTGTATATATAAATAAATATAATACTTTTATTTAAAACCTTAAAAATAATGTGAAAATATATACTTTTAGTTATTATTTTTATTTGCATTTTCTGAAAACATTTTCTAAAAAATATACTTTTTTGTAAATAATTAATATTTTATTTTTGTGTATATTTAATATATTTAATACATAGTATAAATACTTATATATATTTATTAGAATATTTAGGATAAAAATATAAAAATAATATATTTTTTCTTCTATTAATATTTGACCTCAAAAATTACTTTTTTACAAATATACTTCTCTTTTATTTATTTTTGTGTATAATTAATAAATATTGTATATAATAAATAATAAATACTTTCTATTTAGAAAATTAGGGTTTTGCCCTAAAATGTGAAAATGTCCAAAATTAACTTTTTTATTTTTTGTTTATATGTCACATGAAAAATACTTTTACATACATATAAAACCATTTTTGTGCATCTTGCATATTTATTGTATTTATTCAATTATTGTATAATTAAAATAACTTGTATATTCAATTTGGATGTAATAGTTTAGATTTAAATTTCTTGCTAAATATCCCCCATTTGAACATTTGTACCCCCCATCCCATAATTATGTTGTAATAATTTAGGATTTTATTTTCCGCATTTTAAAAGCTTTCTAATTATGCCATGATAGACTTAGGGTTTGTATGCGAAAATCAAATAACAAATAGCTTGACCTAATTCAAAGACAAAAAAACATGAAAATGGACAACACCAATCACACTTGCACCCCTTAGGGTTACTCCACTTGTTGCCTTCAATAATGGGCCATGTTGCATGTTGGGTGTCTTTGGCAAAACAAAACGATTCAAAATGATCATAGTCCCTCGATGACGCTTTCGAAAGTTGCCTAAAATGATCAAGTCCCTTAAAGGAAAAATTGCCAAAGACACTTGGCACTATTGCAATCATGGTCTAAACGATGACCCGCGCCCGTCCCGTTAACATCCTAACACAAGATTGTCCACCAAATACAATGGTGGAACAATACTGTTAAAATGGTTAAAACATAAGAAAGATCTTTGAGAAATTTAGGGTAGATAGCTCTTGGTTACTTGACCAACTTGCAAAACAATCCTTGCCATTTTTCAAAACACACATCACAACACACATTCAAAACAACTTTCAAAAACATTGAAAACTTTTCAAAAGACAAATACACCTTTGTATACATTCAAACATGGATCATTACAAAGGTTGCCACGACAATGGCCTCTTTTCAAAACATTTTTCAAACCCACACACAAAGCACCATTTCAAACAATTGAAAATGCAAGGCAAGTGATCTAAGCAAGTAACTAAGAGCCCATGGATAACCATGGATAGAAAGGGTGCTAATACCTTCCATTTCTATAATCTACTCTCCGAACCCAAGAAAACATCTCAAAGGTTTTTGTTGTGCTTTTTAACCTTTCCTTAGGATAAAATAAAAAGTCGGTGGCGACTCTTGCTAAACCGAAACATTTGCGAAAACAAACGCAAAACCCAAGTCAGTTCTCCCACCGTATCATACACGCTATGTTTATTGCCTCTGCCCAGAAGATCTTAGCAACATTATTCTCATTGATCATGGTTCTGGCCATTTCTTGCAATGTTCTATTCTTTCGTTCTACAACTCCATTTTGCTGGGGAGTTCTAGGACAAGAGAAATCATGCAGAATGCCTTTGTCATTAAAAAATGATTCAAAATCTTTGTTTTCAAACTCTCCACCATGATCACTTCTGACTTTGACGATTCTAAGATCCTTTTCATTCTGAACTTGGTTACAGAAGGTGAAAAACACAGAGTGTGACTCGTACTTGTATCTTAAGAACTTTACCCATGTCCATCTGCTATAGTCATCTACGATTACTAACCCATACTTCTTGCCACTGACTGAAGCAGTTTTAACTGGTCCAAATAAGTCAATGTGCAGAAGTTCTAATGGCTTAGAGGTTGAAACAATGTTTTTAGATTTAAAAGCAGGTTTTGTAAACTTTCCTTTCTGACATGCTTCACACAGAGCATCTGAATTGAGTTTCATATTAGGAAGTCCTCTGACCAGATTGAGTTTGTTAATCTGAGATATTCTTCTCATACTAACGTGCCCCAATCTTCTGTGCCAGATCCATTGCTCGTTGTTAACAGACAGAAGACACTTTACATTATGACTTTTCAGTTCAGAAAGTTTGATTTTGTAAATGTTGTTTCTCCTCTTTCCATTAAACAGGATAGTCCCATCTTTCTGACTAACAGCTTTACATGAATTTTGATTAAAGATTATATCATAACCGTTATCACTTAATTGACTTATGGATAACAAATTATGCATTAATCCATCTACTAATAATACATTACTTATAGAGGGAAGATTTCCGTTACCTACTGTTCCAGAGCCAATTATCTTTCCCCTTTGATTGCCTCCAAAGCCTACATGGCCTCCAGGTTTAAGTTCCAGGCTTTGGAACATATGCCTTCTTCCCGTCATGTGTCGTGAGCAGCCAGAGTCCAGGTACCATGACTGGTGTTTCTGCTTTGCTGCTAAAGATATATGCAACATGTATTATTTTATCCTTAGGTACCCATATTTTCTTGGGTCCTGATTTGTTAGTTTTACCAAAACTCTGGTTGAATTTTGGTTTGACAGAATAATTGCTACTGGTGTATTTGATGTCGTGTGTGTGCCCATATACAAAGTGATTTAAGAGGAGTTCGTTTAATAACTAAATCCATGGCATTATTTGGTGTAGGTACCTTAGCTTGGTATCCTATTCCCTTTCTGCCATTTCTGCTAACTCCATAGATCATTGAAGCCATCTTGCTTCTATCTATGCTTTTAGCAAGAAACTTCTGAAAGTTGTGATCATACTCCTTGATGATCTCATCAGCGCTACTGGGAGTTTCAAGAATTGTTTCCTTCTGAGAGTTTTGTAAAAGATTTTCTAATTTTGAAACTTTATTTTTCAACTCAGAATTTTCCAACTTGAGACTCTCAGTTTTATCAGAGTCAGAAGCAAGATCCCTTTTCAGGTTTCTGAATTTGACTCTGATCTGTTGATATCTTTCCAGAATCTCATTAAGGCTTTCAGCAAGTTCAGCCTTAGTAAAATTAATAGTAAAGTCAGGAAATACCTCTTCTGTGTCTGATTCAGAAGCTTCACTGTCTTCTGATATGTTCGCCATGAGAGCTATGTTTGCTCTCTCATCATCTGATTCTGAGTCAACTTCAGATGTGTCAGAGTCATCCCATGTGGCCATGAGACTTTTCTTCTTTTCCTTGCCAAACTTTCTTCTGGGCTTTTCCTTATGAAGCTTTGGGCAGTCACTCTTGTAGTGTCCTTGCTCGTTGCATTCATAGAAGATGATGTCCTTGGTGTTTGGCTTTCTGCTTCCTGAAGAGCCTTCAGATCTTCTGTGTCCAGAGGAGGATTTTGACCTTCTGTATCTGGAGGAGGATTCGTTCTAGTTCTCAGATCTTCTAGGAGTCCTGAACTTTCTTTGCCTCTGCTTCTAAAGTTGGTTCACCCTTCTGGAGAGGAGAGACAGTTCATCTTCTTCTGATGAGGACCCATTAGAGGTTTCTTCAACAGCCTGCAAAACCTTAGAGTCATATTTTCTGTTAGATTTTAGAGCTAAAGGCTTACCTTGCTTTTGAGGTTCATCAGCTTCCAGCTCTATCTCATGACTTCTGAGGGAGCTGACAAGTTCCTCCAATGAGATTGTATTGAGATCCTTAGCTAGCTTCAGCGTTGTGACCATTGGCCTCCACTGTTTTGGCAAGCTTCTGATGATCTTCTTGACATGATCAGCAGTAGAATACCGTTTGTCCAGAACTTTGAGACCAGCAACCAGAATCTAAAATCTTGAGAACATTGTTTCAATAAATTCACTTTCTTCCATCTTGAATGCCTCATACTTCTGGATGAGCGCAAGAGCTTTAGTTTCTTTAACTTGAAGGTTGCCTGCATGCGTCATTCTGAGAGAATCAAACATGTTCTTAGCAGTGTCTCTGTTTGATATTTTTTCATATTCAGAGTAGGAGATAGCACTGAGAAGAATAGTTCTGGCCTTGTGATGGTTTTTGAAATCACGCTTCTGTTGATCAGACATTGCTTTCCTGTCGATCTTCTGACCATTTGCATTTACTGGGTGCGTGTATCCATCTGTCACCATATCCCACAGATCAGCATCATGGGCTAGAAAGAAGCTTTCAATTCTGTCTTTCCAGTAATCAAAGTTCTCTCCATCAAAGACTGGAGGTTTGCCACTGAATCTGTCTCTTTCTTCGTTGTTGTCATTGCTGATGTTGTGATGTGTTCCTGCCATAGTGTTTTTCAACGTTGGATCTTGTACTGACAGGGTTAAGTGTTATGAACTCAGAACCAGGCGCTCTGATGCCAATTGAAGAAGTGAAAAACACAAGAAGGGGGGTTGAATTGTTAAAACTTGAAATCAAATGCAGACAACACGTTATTTTTATACTGGTTTGTTTGATCTCAAACTACTCCAGTCCACCCGTCAAGGTGATTTCGCCTCTCTCCAACGAGGACTTAATTCACTATATTCAACTGAATATTACAACGGCTTTAACAACTGCTAAAGCCTTCTTGAGTCTAAACCACAGACCGGTTTCTCAAGGAAATTCTTTTCTTACAGATAAATGAACAATATGTGTGTTGAATGTTTTCTGGAAAAACTATATATCACAACTGTGATAATACACAATATAAAGCTTATGTGAAAACTAGAATGCTAGAACTATAGAGTAAGCAATTTGAGAGCTTTAGCAAACTGTATGAGTGAGGATGAAGATGATTGACTTTAGGCATGTAGAGTATTGTAGAGCATTAGCCAATTCCTTTCTCACTGATTTGTTTAAATACTTCTTGGAAAAGATACGTTGATGCCAATAATTCCATTTCAATGCTCATTACGTTCTTTCCATTTTGAGAAGATCTTTGTCTTGGAATAAAGTCGTTGGTAATTAATCTGCCTTGAATGAAATAACGTTAACACTTCAGAATGTTCCGCTTAATGAAGATCTGAGCGTTCTTGGCTTTGGCTTATTCTGGCGCTTCTGAGTGCTGATGACATAGTTAAGATCTTGATCAGAGTCAGAGTATGTTGAGCGTAAATTCTGTTCATCAGACTACAACGTAGCACATGTTTGATCTTCTGATGTGACATATCTTCTGATGCTGATGTTGATATTCTGATGTTCTGATGCTGATTCCATCAGAGTTTCCTGTAAATACACAACATAATTTTAGGTAGCATCTATGTCTTATATAATTTCTCATAATTCATTTAATCTTGTATTTGTTATCATCAAAACTCTAACTGAGGGTTGTAGAATCAAACTATGTTCTAACATGTAGTACATATCTTAATGCATATATGCAATGCTTTATTGTGAGCTCAGCCTTGTAGGTGTAACTCACTGTCATTAAAACCCATGTGTGATCCAGACGTCAAATTTTCTACAACATTGTCAAATTGATTCACAGTAATTTCCTTTGCGACATGGTAGAACTTATAACCTACATTAAATAATCTTGATGTGCTTCTGAATTAATGATAAACGAGAGTATAGAAATTTTGGCTGGGTTTTGGTGAAGCTGATCCACCACCCTATAATCAATCCTCTTATTTATCTTTAGAAATTCATCTGCCTCTTGATCAGTAAAGTTCTTGCTCGAAGGCTCTTGTTTTTGACATGCTTCCACCATTGTTTTTCCTTTGTCCTTCACCAACGTATAATTTTTATTGTTTATCACAGCATCAACCTTCTTTTGCGGTTTGGAGCCAAAGATTTGACCATTGTGGGTTATGCCCTTGTTCCTGCTATATTTATGATTGCAGGTCCTTGACTTGATGATGACTCACATTCTTGTTTTAAGCCATTGACGTATATGGTCGAATCATAACTCCATAGTACTGCTTTGTCACTTTCGTAAGGGGTAGAAGATGGCCCCCTAATTATCATTGTAGTTTTTGGAACTACTGGTATCCTCAGAGTTTGTCTTGGCATCATTACAGGTGTTTCTGTTGATTCTCCCCCACGGAATCACAAGAGTCTTCTTGTTAAGGCTTAGCCCTTGGAAAGGAATTACCAACAAATTCTTCGTACTTCCCTCAATTGCAGCTACATATTCTTCTTCAGGGTATGATCCAGATTGGACTATCCCTTGGCCCACCAATTTTTGTAATGTTTTCTCAAAAGCTTCATTATGCTCCAACAGTAACCTACACTCCAACAAATATTCCTTCAACGAATTTATTGGGGCCTTTACTCGTCTGGATGCCCTAAAGTCAGTGACTAATTTAATTGCATTTATTGTTGGTCCACCATGTGGAGGCATGGGGTTTGACTTGACATTCGGCTTATCAAAGGTGATATATTGGGCATCCAACAAATCATGAACCTTATGTCTAAAAGCCCAACATTTTTGTATAGTATGTCCTGGAGAATTTGCATTATATTCTCACCTTGCATTGGTACGTACCTAGGTGGGAGTTCCCCAACTGGAGGAGCTAGAGGTTTTAGCTCTACTAAAGATGCCTTGACTAAGTGTTGTAATAATTGACTGTGCGACATAGGGAGAGGATCAAATTGTCTTGGAGGCCTCTCAAACTTGTTTAGTTGTTGTTCTTGTGGAATCACCAATGGTTGATATGCCCTAGGATGTGATGCTACCACATTGACTTCTCCTTCCTTCTTTTTCGAGAAGTTAGGAACATGTCTTTTTGAATTATAAGGGGTACTAGATAATTCCCCTTGTATCTTTCCACTTTTCACACCTATTTCAATCCTTTTACCAAAGGTTACTGTGATACGGTGGGAGAACTGACTTGGTGTTTTGCGTTTGATCGCAAATGTTACGGATAGCAAGAGTCGCCACCGACTTTTATTTTATCCAATAAAAGAAAGGGTGAAAAGAACAGGAAAGACCTTTTGAGAATTTTCTTGAGTTCGGGGGGTAAGTTATGAAAGGGGAAGGTGTTAGCACCCTTTTTATCTGTAGTTATCTATGGGATCTTAATTTCTAGCTCACTTGGAAATGCTTTGTGTTTTGTGTAAGTTTGAAAATATTTTGAAAACGGCTTCGTTCGGCAAACTTTATAATGATTCTCGTATGATTGAAAATGTATACAAAGTGTTGGTTTTAAAAATATTTGTTGAAAAAGGGAATATTTAGAAAGATGTTTTGGAGATACCAATGTAATGCAATTTTGTAATGATTCTCATATCGTTGAGAATGTATACAAAATGTTTGTTTTGGAAAGTGTTTGAAAGATGTTTTGAAAGTGTGAAGTGTGGAAATGGTTTTGTTTGTGAGCAAGAAATTACGAGCAATTTACCTACTCAAAAATTCTTTATTCTTTTCCTCCTCCTTTAGATAGTGATACTTTATTGGTTGGTAGGGAGCCATATCATTGGATATGAGGGACCGACGTGGGTCATTGTACAGTCATAGAAGGCAGCTTGTAAGAAGTTTTAGCAATTGTCGTAAGGGACTAAGATCGTTTATCAAAGGCAACATCGAAGGGTCATCGAGGGACTACGATCTTTCAATCGAGGGTCTTTACTAAAATATCCCACGTTCGAGGGACATGACTGTTTATATTCGAGGCCACAAGTGAGGTTTACCCAGAGGTGCATGTGTGCAAAGTGTGTTTGATTCAATTATTTTATCTTGAATTAAGGTTGTCTAATGGTTGGTTTTAATCTTGTCATACAAACCATAATTACTAACAATAATAAGGAAAGCGATAAATTGCGAAATTTAAATGTCCTACGCTATTACTACGCTTTGGGGATGGGGAGTACAAAATTACAAATGGGGATGGAAAAGCAATAAAGTCTTAATTATCTATTACAAACCATTGAATATAAATAATAATAAAATGCAAAAAATATAAAGATGAAGAAGAAAAATAAATTGTTTTTAGAATTTTTTGATGGAGAAAAGATTTGATAACTCAACCTAATTAAACTAATTAATTTTAATTACAAGAGAAGTTTTAATTAACTTTTAACAAAACCTAAAATCTAAGTTAGTTGAATTTAAGAGAATGAAACCTAAGCCTTAATAATTTTTTTAGAAAATAATTTGAATGTTAAAGTTAATTTGGAAAGAAAATGTTTTTATCATGTAAAAAAGAGTAATAAAATCTAATTTAATTAAAAAAGGAAATAAAGTATTTAAATTAAAATATTTTTAATTTAAGAAAATATATTTTTGTATTTTTTGCTTAAAAATAAATAAATAAAGAAAATATAAAAGGTAAAAAAATAGTTGGGTTTGGGTGTCAAAAAGTAAAGAGGGGGTTAAAAAGAAAAATGAGGTGCTGAGCCCAAATATATTCTTGTTTGAAATCAGAAAAAATTAAAAAAAGGGTGGAGTGGGCTTGGTTGTTTTTAGTAAATAGAGTTGTGAATGTAGCAAAAATGTCAAGGCCCAGAAACAAAAGTCCACCGCCTATGAGATCCAGTGTGGCCAGTCTTTTGGAATGCATCATGATCCTACTCATGTGGAGCGCTAATCTGGTTGCTTGGCTGATCTGATGGTGTTGCTATGAAGCCCATGGTAGATGTGCGTGGCTTGTATGCATAGAATATGAAAAAAGAAATAAGTGAAAAACAAAAGGGTACCACTGGGGCTCGAACCCAGGTCTTTATAGATCAATGCCTTAGTGTGCGCTTCTCTGCCACTAGGGTGGCTGTTTCATCCGGTCATAACACAAGTTCAATTAAATATAAAGTAAACTCGTCATAACTCAAAACTGGAAATCATGTTTGGAGTTTGAGCACTTCTGGAAGTGTTGTGATGATCTGGATAGCTTCATTGAACTCCTAGGAAGCTATTGCAATGCTTACTTTGAGCTGAGAGTGGCTGAATCTTTCTGGAGAAATCAAGTTGCAAGTGGTTGTTTTTGAAAATGGAGGATGATGCAAATGGTGTTACTGTTGTGTATCAAGGTCTTGGATAGTTTCTAAGTGAGGTATGGGAACCTTTGTGATTGATTAAAAGTGAAAACGCATGAGTGGATTATGAGTTTGAAGTTCAAAGTCAGAAATGGAAAATAATGGAGCTTTGGATGCAAAATATGATTGCAGGGAGTTTGAGAGTGTTTCATGGCTTGTGAATCCTTCTTGGATTGTAAACAACCTTTCTATTTATAGAGAAAAGATTGTAGAGGCTGAGAAGGCTTGGTTCACCAAGTTACATGTTATGGTTAGGTTACTTAATTTTGAAGCAACATAGAAGAACATGGTTTCAATGCTAGTACTATGCCCTTTAAAGTGGTTGAACACTTTAAACATGCTTCTTCTGATATTCTAGGTTAAGTGTGTGCAGAAGCAAGCAATTGAGAGGCTCAAGGAGTTGACAATTGTGATAAAGCTTGCTTTTCAAGAATGCCAATGGTGCATTTCTTCTAAGAATGGAAAATTGCTTTGGACAATGGCTTAATCACTTGGATCACACCTCAATAAATTGTGTAAACAATTAATTATGGAGTGATTTTCAAGTTAGAAGCCTGAAAAGAAATATTTATGCAGTATAGGTGTGAGATTTGATCAAGTGTTCTTCATGAAAATGCCTTGTAATTCAAGTTTATCATGCCAACTTCTTCTATTCGATTCTCCTAGATAAAAAATGATCTCTTCAAGTTCTTGGACATTTTGAAAAGCTTGAAACATTATCTACAACCTTCATGTTTACCACTTTGGCTAAATCAACTTGGAACTTGGTGAAAAATTGCCAAGAATTTGGGACAAAAATCTGACCAAACTTGCTAAAATTTTTACTAAGTATTTTGTAAAAATGTCTTGACTTCATGGGCCTATATCTCCAAATCTAAGAATTTTTGGACATAAACCCTCAAGGACAAAGTTGTAGAATTCATCAAGATCTACAACTTTCATGTTGAAAGTTTTCCTTAAATCATCTTGCATCTTGGTGAAAAATTGTCATGAAGTAGTGAAATTATCAAGGTAAAAAACACTTAGAATTTTCTAAGTATTGAAAATCTTGACTATTGTTGACTTTATTGACTTTCTTGATTCTTGATGATCAATTTTGATATTTTTGAATGTCTTGATGAATTTTGATCTTTGAAATTCAATGTTGACCAAAAAGTTAAAGTTTGACTTTTTGTGTGTCAGTTGACTTTTCATCAGTTTATCCAAATTCAACTATCAACCCCTTGATCTTGAGAAGTGATTTGAGCCATGAAATTATGTCAATACATTGTGTTTGAATCCTTAAGATTATACTTCAAGCCATTAGGTCATGTACTAGGTCAAAAGTCAATGATCAGTCATTCTTAGTCAAAACCTTAATTTTGACAATTATGCCTCGTTGATGATTTGAGTGCTTTTATTGAGGAATTATGATAAATCCTTGATCAATTGATGAATATTACTTCAAAATGTTGATACTGGCCAAAAATATTGATGTTTGATTGTATATTGACCATAATTGACTTTTTACCCAATACAGCTGATTTTCAGTCATCTGGGCAATTGACTGAGCAAATTTTTGATGCAAGAATTGAAACTTGGTATGAGCATTCTTAGAGATCTATAATGAACCATGAAAGTCATTTGAGGCACCAGAAGTTCAATTTTACTTGAGAAAACTAGAACACTAATTTGTGGACTTAATACTTAGGAGGTAAGCTAGTCTGATCAACCCTTGAGCACTTGAGATCTTTTGTGAGAAATGTCTTGAGAAAAGAGAGGGAAAATTTTGGAGAGGTGATGGAGAGTTGTCAGAGATGGGCTTAAAGATTCCATCCAAAATAACTGTTGATAGGAATATCAGAATGAGTCTACGCTCAACTGTATCTGATGAGTGTTTCCCAGAATGAACCTTTGAGAAGGATTTTGAATAGTTTCTTGTCATGTAGATAGTTTCCCCGTCCTATTTCGAGAACTG
This sequence comes from Vicia faba, assembly GCA_948472305.1. NCBI lineage: Eukaryota > Viridiplantae > Streptophyta > Magnoliopsida > Fabales > Fabaceae > Vicia > Vicia faba. Next base: position 538,102,382 of record OX451737.1, read on the forward strand.
ATCTACAATCTGATTTGCTGGTAAACCCATCATGTTTCAGGAGTTCATACCATTGGTGATAAAGATAGTCACCCCGCCCTGTTTCAGGAATTGATCTTTATTTGACCATAAAGAACGAAAGATAGTTTCTCCGTCCTGTTTTGGGAGTTAATCTTCAATCTATTCATGTAGATATTCACCTCGTCCTATTTTGGGAATTGATCAACAGTCAGTTTGTTGGTAAACCCGTCCTGTTTTGGGAGTTCATACCATTGGTGATAAAGATATTCGCCCCGTCCTGTTTCGGGAATCGATCTTTATCTGACCATAAAGAAATAAAGATAGTTTCCCCATCATGTTTCGGGAGTTAATCTTTAATCTATTCATGTAGATAGTCATCCCGTCCTGTTTCGGGAATTGATCTACAATCAGTTTGTTGGTAAACTCGTCCTGTTTCGGAAGTTCATACCATTGGTGATAAAGATAGTCACCCCATCCTGTTTTGAGAATTGATCTTTATCTGACCATAAAGATAAAAATATAGTTTCCCCGTCCTGTTTCGGGAGTTAATTTTCAATCTATTCATGTAGATAGTCGCCCCGTCCTGTTTTGGGAATTGACCTACAATCAGTTTGTTGGTAAACCTGCCTTGTTTCGGGAGTTAATACCATTGGTGATAAAGATAGTCACCCCATCCTGTTTAGGTAATTGATATTTGTATGACCATAAAGAAAGAAAGATAGTTTCCCTGTCCTGTTTCGGGAGTTAATCTTCAATTTATTCATGTAGATAATCGTCGCATCTTGTTTCAGGAATTGATCTACAATCAGTTTGTTGGTAAGCATGTCCTGTTTTGAGAGTTCATTTCATTGGTGATAAAGATAGTCTCCCCGTCCTGTTTCGGGAATTGATATTTATATGACCATAAAGAAAGAAACATAGTTTCCCCATCTTGTTTCGGGAGTTAATCTTCAATCTATTCGCCCTGTCATGTTTCAGGAATTGATTTGTAATCAGTTTGTCACAAATAGTTGCCTTGTCATGTTTCAGGAATTGATTTGCAATCAGTTTGTCACAAATAGTTTCCTTGTCCTGTTTCAGGAATTAATCTGTGGCTGGTTATCGAGATAGTTGCTCTGTCTTGTTTCAGGAATTAATTCGGAACCTGCTTTTTTGTTGGCCGTAGAGATAGTTGTCCCGTCTTGTTTTAGGAATTAACCTTTGACCCGGTCTCGTAGATAGTTACCCCGTCTTGTTTCGGGAATTAATCTACAAATTGTTGTTCATAGATAGTTGCCCTGTCTTGTTTCAGGAATTAATCTGGAACTGTTGAAAATTGTTGATGATATTCATCTGTAGATTGATCTTTCCTAAAAAGGTAAAGAGTTAGCTGTATGCAATGTCATGATGTATGAAGTGCATTGTGTAATGATGTTCTTTAAATAAATGAGATTATGTTGTATGCGTTTTGTATGCATATGCTATGATGTATGAAGGTGACACGTTGTTGAAGTGTAGTTGTAAACCCGTGCAGAATCTTGTCTGGGAAAATAAATCCTTGACAATTGTTGGGGATGAAAAGTATGTGTACCTTCAATCTTGTCTAGAATGCTTCCGTTAGGGATTCCTGCTCGCTTTTTTGAGGAAAATCTACAGGGGATGTATTTCTGTTTGGGGAGTAGAGTTTAGAAACATTGGTTGTCTGTTGCTCTATTGGGGAACTTATTTCTTTGTATACCCTGATTGGGGATAAAAGAGATGGTTAAACTTCGGTCTCGTCTAGGGAGGATAAAATTAACTGGTATCTGGTCGAATTTCAAGTTTTGCAGCAACTCTCTGGGGATAATGGTAACTTTATTAGGGAGAAGAATCGTGTTAGTGATTTGTAGTAGTATGAGGAATAGACTCGAGCTGGGGAAATTATAGTTTGATGGGGAAATAAACCCTGTTGTCTAAGAAGCATTCTGCCGAGGAAACAAACTCTCCTGGGGAAATTTAATTTGTTAAAGAGAAGAGATATTGTAGGGGTTTTACAGTTTTGGAGGACCAAACTCAGTCGGGGGAGAGAATTTCCATGCATTATACTGATTGGAAACTCCATAGGTTTGTGATATTGTCGGGAAAGAGATTATACTCCTTTGTTTGCTGGAGTGATCTGCCAGGGAGATTACGGGGAATGTACCCTTATTTATGAAGACTACTTTGTGGGGATAGTCTCTTTGAAGTAGCTCTGTGGGGATTTATGGACAGCTTGAGTGTCATCCCATCTTCTAGAATCTTGAGTAAATGCTTATTCCTGTTCTTATGCATATATTTGATAACAGTTAATCATGTTCATATGCATATGCTCATTCAATTTAGTCATTGGACGTTTTTGCAAACAAAATAGAAAAAACCAAAAGTTTGAACTTTTAAGATGTATTTGTATTGATAATTTGCCTATAAACAGGCGATTTTGTACAAAGAGACGAAAATATTAGTAACAGGAATTCGTTGTGAAATGAGAAGAGTACAAAGTGAAAACAAAATGTATAGCCATGTGGAAGTGATCTCATTGGGTTCCAAACTCTGCTATTCCCCATATTTCTTTGAGCTTCTCGTCCCTTGCCATCGAAAGAAGTTGATTGAATCTATAATACGGTGGGAGAACTGACTTAGGTTTTTTTTTGCGTTTGATCACAATTATTGAGGATAGCAAGAGTCGCCACCGATTTTTCTTTTATCCAATAAGGAAGGGATGAAAAGAATAGGAAAGACCTTTGAGATTATTTATTGAGTTCGGGGGGTAGATTATGAAAAGGGAAGGTGTTAGCACCCTTTTCATCCATAATTACCTATGGGCTCTTAGTTGCTCGCTAGATCACTTATTTTGTTTGAAAATGTGCTTTGTGGTGGATTTTGAAAGTATTTTTGAAAAGCGCCTTCGTTGAGGCAAACTTTGTAATGATTCTCGTCTCTATAAGAATGCATACAAATGTTTGACTTTTTTTTAAAATAGTTCAAAGAGATGTTTTTTGAAGATATTTTTGAAAGTGTAAATGTGGAATTGGTTTTAATTTGCAAGCAAGCAACTAAGAATGTTCTACTTACTCAAAAGTCTTTTCGTTCGTTTCTTCCTTCCTTTGATATTGCTATCTTACCATAGATTGGTAAGAAGCCTTATCTTTGGATGTAAAAGGGACGGGCATGGGTCATCGTATAGTCATGAATAGCAAAGTTGTAATATATATTAGCATTTCTCTTGAGGGACTAAGATCATTTGTAAGGAAATATTTGAAGCGTCATCGAGGGACTATGGTCTTTTGATTGTTTTTACTAAGACATCTCACATGCATATTATGACCATTTTCTCAAGGCAACAAGTGGACTTAACCCTAGAAGTGCATGTGTACAAGTGTGTTTGATTGCATGCATTTTTGTCTTGAATTTAGGGTTTTCTAAGGATTGGTTTTAATCTTGCCATACACACCCTTACTACTAGCATTTATATGAAAGCGGTAAATTGCGGAAAATAAATTTACTACGCTATTACATCACTTGGGGATGGGGACACAAATGTACAAATGGGGATTGCAAAAAAATAATTATAATTATCTATTACAACCATATTGAATGTGAATAAATGTACTAGAATTGAAATGAAAAGAAAATGAACTTTGTTTTGATTTTTGTTAAGGAAAGGTTTTGATTAATTAAAGTAATTATGAAAATAAAGTATTTTTTTGTGATGTTTTTATATGTTCATGAAATAAAAGTTATAAATAAATAATGTATAAAAAATTAACTCAAGAGGAGTTGTTTTGATTGGTTAGAAAAATATTTGAAGTTTGTTAGAAAGAAAAAGGAAACAAAACAGAAGGTAAAAACTGTTTTGGTCCTGCCAAGGTTTGAACTCAGGACCCTACACAGAAATGCCTTTCGCGTGCGCTGTTTGTATCACTGGAGTGGTCTGTTTCATTCGTTCACGAGGCAGCTTCGATTGGGTACAAGGTAAACTTATTTCTGAATGTTTAAAGTGCCCAACTCCCCCCTTCGATTGTAGGAATGCAAAGCTCCCAAGTTGATATTCAAAAGGCTTCAATGTTCAGTCAATCGAAGGATACACATAACCTGCCTAAAGTTTGGATATGAACCTAACAAAGGTAACTTTCGAAAGCTACATGCCCAGGGTTTACACAAGTTTATTTGGCATAAAAATCCAAAGGCTAACTATACATGGAAGTGATAATTAAAAGCTAAATCATGGTCAACTTCCTAGATGTGATATCTACATTTTTTTCTTTAATTTATATGTACAAATGATATTTAAATGGAAATTTCTAAGTTTAGAGGAACTTACCTCTTGAAGTGTCAATCAAAGGATCTGTATGTGACTTCCTTGGTGATGGATTAAGCTTTGCTGGAAACTTCCTTAATCTACTGGGACCACTTCTCTGCTTGAATTGAAAGGTTGGTACTTGACAGCTATGAGGAAATCAAAGGTTTTATTATACTGCAGTTTGGGGGAGAGAATCCAAGATTGTGTTATACTGTAGTTTAGAGGAATGAATCAAACGATACACTACTGTATGAAGGGATCTGAGATTTTTCGTGAAAGTTTTAGAGTTTTGAAGGTTTGAGAATGTTGGAGAGTTTGAGAGTTTGAGGATTTGATGATTTTTCTCTATAGCAAAAATCTGGCCCTCTTCTTTGTCAATGGTTTCTCCATTTATAGAGAAAAGGTTTGAGAGTTTGAACAAAATATGGCTTGGCTGAAACGTGAATTTTAAGTTATGTCAGATTTTCCATGATCCCAAGGTGAAGTACCAAAGTTGTTTAATAAAAGGGGCTGATTTCCATGACTTATGGTGAAGTATAACCAGGATTTAAGCAAAGAATGAGCTTAAGACAAATTTTGTACTAGCAAGTTTACCTCATGGAAAAAATCTTTTGGGCAAAGGCTTAATTACCTAGATAATAGCTTAATTCATGGTATAAACAATTAATTATGGAGTGAAATACAAGAATTAAGGCCTGCAAAGTAAGATCATGTAGCATGGCCTATGGATTTGATTAGTGTTCCTTCAAAATTCTGTTTTCCACTTGCGTGTCGAAGAGTTTTAGAAATGTATCAAAGAAGGTTGCTTCGAAGGGAGCAAAATGCCCAAACGAAGCTTATGGATTAAACTGGTATTGAAGGAGTCTTCACGCCCAAACGGAGGACGTAACCTAAACTTGCATTCGAAGGAGGTTGCTTTATGCCCAAACGGAGGACGTAACCCAAACTTGCATTCGAAGGAGGTCACAAGCCCAAACGAAAGATGCATACAGAGGTCTAAATGCCCAAACGAGGCTTGCATCAAAGGAGCCACATGCCCAAATGAAAGATGCATGCAGGAGGTAAAGGGTACAATCGAAGGATGTATGCAGGATATAAATTGTGCAATCGAAGGATGCCAAAAGGAGGTAAAAGATGAAAATGAAGGAAACCAAAAAGAGGCCTTTGGTGCAATCGAAGGAAAACAAAAGAAGAGGTAAATTATGCAATCGAAGGAAACAAAAAAAGGTAAATGGTCCAATCGAAGGAAGCCAAAAAAAGAGGTAAATAGTGCAATCGAAAGAAACCAAAAAGAGGCCTTTGCCTCATGAATCTATGGAAGCTACCAGGAGGTCATCAACTTTCTGAATCGAAGGAAGGCAAACAGGAGGCCTTTGCCTCCTAAATCAAAGGAAGCTAACAGGAGGCCTTTGCCTCCTGAATTAAAGGAAGCTAACAGAAGGCCCTTGCCTCCTGAATCAAAGGAATATGTTTCAAAGGGAAACAAATACTCAGTCGAAGCTTGCATGAAGTGGAGAGTTCAGTCGAAGTTAAGCATGAATCGAAGCAAACTTGTTTTTCTTCAATTTTGTCAGAAAATCAAATTTATTTGCTTTGCTCTTTCAATAGTTTCCTTTTTGACCTAATGCTTGGAAATCCAACATAATCCTAGGAAATCACAGGGGGCATTAAAAATCCAATGGTACTTGTGTAAATTCAGACTCTAGTTTTGAGTCATCTGTGTTGAGGAAGTATCTTGAACTGATCAAACCTTGTGCAGTCTTGACCCAATAAAAAGCTTGTGAGAAATTTATTGAAAAATAAGAGGCCAAATTTTGGGGTACAACAGTTGCCACTGTTCAATCTTCTTGAACCTGAGGAAGTAAGATTGGCGGATCAGCTATTCGTGACTTAAAGGTGAAAGATGATTGAACACTAGAGTGCCCAGAAATTTGTTCTCACTGATGTGTTAGCTGATTGTGTATGAGCTGGGCTGTTTTTTGATTATCAGGAATGGACTTAGGGATGCCATTTGGAGAGATGATAGAGAGTTGTCGGAGATGGGCTTACAGAAGCCATCCATGGTGGCAGAAAAGGTCTTTATTTCGCCTGTCTTTAATCTGGAAGAAATGAATCTAACCAGAAGAGGTCTCTGATATGCCTGTCTTTAATTTGGAAGAAATGAATCTAACTAGAAGAGGTCTTTGATACGCCTGTCTTTAATCTGGAAGAAATGAATCTAACCAGAAGAGGTCTTTGATACGCCTGTCTTTAATCTGGAAGAAATGAATCTAACCAGAAGAGGTATTTGATGCGCCTGTCTTTAATCAGGAAGAAATGAATCTAACCAAAAGAGGTATTTGATTGATCTTCCCTGCAAGGAAGAGGGTTAGTTGCATGCAGATGTATACATGGCTTGATGATGTTCTTCAAAGTAAATGAAATTATACTATATGCATTTATCATGTATGTAATATGATGTATGAATGTGAAATGTTATTGATGTGTATCTTTGTCTGGGAAAATAAATCATTGACAAATGCTGGTGAGCCTTAGGAAATGAAATCCTGGACTGTTGAAGAGTAGGTGTATCTTTAACTTTATTTAGAGCATTTTTTTTGGGAATTACTGGTCTGTTATGTGAGGAGAGACTCCGCTGGGGAGTATTTTTGAGAAGACTCTGTGGAGAGTGTTGACCTCTGCTTGGGGGAAAAGAGTTCAGGATTTCTAGTCGTCCATTGCTCTCTGGGGAATTATCTCTTGAAGATTAGCTGTTATCTGGTCGGGTTCCAAGCTTCACACCTACTTATTGGGGATTGTAGAAAAGTCTAATGGGGAAGAGGGGTTATGGTCCCTTGATTAGTAGTAGTCGGAGAGGCAAACTCAAACTGGGGAATCTTGCCATTGGTTGGGGGGTAATAAACCCTATTTTAAAGGATATCAGATGAAATGATGGGGAGGATATTCTTTAAGAAGAGTTTTCCCAAGGCTCTCTTTTAAGACCAACTCAGTTGAGGAGAGAATCTTTCGGAGATTGAAACTCTGGTTAGGAAGTTTATGAATCCAAACTTGTGAAGATAACGCTAATGAAATAACTCTGTGGGGATATCTCAAAATGCAATTATGGAGATGGATGTCACTGTTTTGAAACAATATTTGTTAAAAGTTTAATTATGTTCATATGCAAATGTTCATTCAATTTTAGTCATTGGATATCTTCGCATTCAAAAATAGAAAAACAAAAAAGTTTGTACTTCAAAGTATATTTGTATTGGTGTCTTGCCCATAAATAGGCTTTTTGTACCAGGAGACCGAAATCCTAGTAAGAGGAAATCATCAACAGAAATGAAAAGTGTACAGAGTGAAAACAAAAATAATAGCCATGTGTAAATGATCTCATTGTCCCCTTACTCTGCCATTGCCTTCATGTCTTTGAGCGAACCCTTTCCGTTGATTGGATTGATTTTCGACCATTTGAAACTTTGGATTTTGGTAATAAAGATGGTTGTATGGAACATAGTCATACGCTTTAATCCTTAATTTTTTCCTGGACCGCCCTTTCAGGTTTTCAGCCCACCAGGATACCCCTTTTTTCCCAAGTTGCCCTTTTGGGTTTTCGACTTGTCGTGTGTACAATCTTTTGTATATATCCCTAAATTCTGTCTAAACCTCTTTGGTTCACCAGGATGCCCATATTTTACCTAGGTGTGTCAACCTAGCAAGTCATTTTATGCGTAGTATTTTTCAACTATGTCTACGTTTACGGGATGTGGGAAATCTTCACCATCCATAATAGTCAGCATCATGGCACCACCAGAGAAAACTTTATTTACAACAAATGGTCCTTCATAAGTAGGAGTCCATTTTCCCCAGGGGTCGCCTTGGGGAAGAATGATGCGCTTTATTACCAAATCGCCAGCTTGATATACTCGAGGCTTGATAATTTTGTTGAACTCCTTTATCATACGCTTTTGATACATCTGACCATGGAAAATAGCAGTCAGCCGCTTCTCGTTAATCAAGTTCAACTGATCCAACCTAGTTTGAATCTATTCGTCTTCGCCTATACCTGCTTCTTTCATTATCCTTAGGGAGGGAATTGAACTTCTATAGGAAAAACAGCTTCCATGCCATAGACCAAGGAGAAAGGTGTTTCCCCAGTTGACGTGCGAGGCGAAGTACAATAGCCATGGAGAGAAAACAATAACATCTCATGCTATTCTTTGTAGGTTACCACCATTTTTTGCACAATCTTCTTGATATTTTTATTGGAAGCTTCTACTGCACCATTCATCTTGGGTCTGTACAAAGAAGAATTGTGATGCTTGATTCTGAACTAAGCGCGGAGTTCCGTGATCATAGAATTGTTTAGATTAGTTCCATTATCAGTGATAATCCTTTTGGGGATACCATTCCGAAAGATGAGATTCTGCTTGATGAACCTGGCTACAACGTTCTTAGTAACTGAGGCATATGAAGAAGCTTCGACCCACTTGGTAAAGTAATCAATGACAACCAGGATGAAATGGTGACCATTTGAGGCAGTAGGTTTTATCTCTCCAATCATGTCAATGCCCCACATTGCAAACGGACACGGAGCAGTCATGACATTTAGAGGAATGGGGGGTACATGGACCTTGTCGGCATAGATCTGACACTTATGGCAAGTCCTCGAGTGATGATGACAATTAGTTTCCATTGTGGACCAATAGTAACCAGCCTTCAGGATTTTCTTGGCCATAGTATGTCCATTAGAGTGGGTCCCAAAGAGGCCATCGTGTATGTCTTCTATAATTTTATCTGCCTCCTTCTTGTCCACACATCGGAGTAGAGTAGAATCATGGTTGTGCTTGTATAGGATTCCGTTGCTTAGAAAGAATTTGGCTAAAAATATTCGCAAGAATTTCCTATCATTGACGAAAGCTCCTTCAGGATATTCTTGCGCTTCAAGATATCTCCTCACCTCATGGTACCATGGTTTCTCTTCGTTAATGTCAAGCTCGTAGAAGTGCACGAGTTCGTCAAATTTCTCAATTGTATTCATACGAGCTTTGTTTTCCCATTTGACCTTGAACATGAAAGACATTATGGCCAAAGCGTTGGCTAACTGACTTTCCTCCAAAGGAAAACGCTCAAAGGTGATCTCCTCAAAGCATGGAATCAGAGTTAACACAAGCTCTTTGTATGGAATTAGGTTAGGATGCTTGGTGTCCCATTCTCCCTTTACTTGGCTAATCAACAGAGCAGAGTCTCCGAATACATCCAAATGTTTGATCCTCAAGTCGATGGCAGCCTTCAGACCCAAGATACATGCTTCATATTCGGCCATATTGTTCGTACAGTTGAAGCATAGTCTAGAAGTGAAAGGAGTGTGGCAACCCTCAGGAGAAATAATCACAGCACCAATTCCATTGCCCAAAGCGTTGGAAGCCCCGTCAAAAACCATAGTCAATCGGGATCCTTGTTCAAGTCCGTCATACGGTCCGTGTTTTGCACAGTCAATCACTAGCATGATATTCTCATCCGGGAAGTCAAAGTTCGTAGATTGATAATCATCCATAGCTTGATGGGCCAAATGATCTACCAATGTACTTCCTTTGATGGCTTTTTGTGTTATATATTGAATATCGTATTCAGTCAGAATCATTTTCCATCTAACTATTCGTCTGGAGAGAGCGGGCTTCTCGAAGATGTACTTGATAGGGTCCATCTTAGAAATCAATAGAGAGTGGTGTGAGTCAACATATACTGCCTTAGCTGGCGAGCAGCCCATGCTAGAGCGCATCAAGTTTTCTCGAGCAATGAATATCTAGTTTCACAGTCGGTAAACTTTTTGCTCAGTTAGTATATAGCATGCTCTTTTCATCCAGACTCGCCATGTTGGCCCAAGGCACACCCCATAAAATTCTCTAGCACATTCAAGTACATGATCAAAGGTCTTCCTTCAACTGGAGGCATGAGGATATGAGGCTCTTGCATATATTCCTTGATTTTGTCGAAGGCAGCTTGATAATCATCGTTCCATTTGACTACTTGATCTTTCTTCAAGAGTTTAAAGATTGGCTCACAAGTAGAAGTCAAGTGAGAGATTAAACGGGAACTATAATTAAGACGACCCAATAATCCTCTGACCTCCTTTTCAGAATGGGGGACTGACATTTCTTGAATGGCTTTTACCTTTGCAGGATCAACTTCGATGCCTTTACCGCTGATGACGAAACCTAGAAGTTTTCTGATCTTTCTCCGAATATGCACTTATTAGGGTTTAACCTCAATTTATACTTCTTCAGCCTCTCAAATAGCATGTGTAGGTGATCCAGATGCTCTTCTTCGGTTTGTGATCTCGCAATCATATCATCCACATAGACTTCTATTTCATGATGAATCATATCATGAAATAAAGCTACCATAGCTCTTTGATATGTTGCCCCTGCATTTTTTAGTCCAAACGGCATAACCTTGTAGAAAAAGGTGCCCTATTGTGTAACAAAGGTAGTCTTTTCCATGTCTTTGGAAGCCATCTTGATTTGGTTGTAGCCAGAAAATCCATCCATGAAGGAGAAGACTTTATGCTGAGCAGTGTTGTCAACCAAGACGCCGATATGTGGTAAAGGAAAATCATCCTTGGGGCTTACCCTATTCAGATCTCTATAATCCACACACATGCGAACCTTTCCGTCCTTCTTTGGCACGGGGACCACGTTTGCAACCCATTGGGGATAGGATGTGACAGTCAAAAAACCTGCATCAAACTGTTTCATTACCTCGGCTTTTATCCTTTCAGACATATCAGGCCGCTTGCGATGAACCTTTTGCTTAATAGGAGGACAATCTTCTTTCATCAGCAGACGACGAACCACAATGTCGGTATCTAAACCAGGCATATCTTCATACGACCAAGAAAACACCTCAGCATAGTCATGTAACATTTGAAATAATCTGCTTCTGATGTCATCTTTTAGGTTGGTGCCGATCTTGACCTCTTTTTTATCTGCCTCAGTACCTAAGTTGATAACTTCGACTGGATCTTCATGGGGTTGAATATCTTTCTCTTCTAGCATCAGAAGCCTGGCTAGTTCCCCTGGTATTTTGCAATCTTCCTCGCCTTCATTTTTGTCTTGGTAAATCGGATGTTCGAAGTCATAACGGGCAATAGTAGAGTCGTTGGCAATGAGATCCAGAGTGGATGAAGATCTGCAAGTGTGTGTGTGTGTGCATGTAAGATACACGGCTATTAAGAAAAAATGTAATAAAGGAAAAGAAAAAACAATAAATGCAAAATTTTGAATGCCAAAATGTCCAATGGTTTATATTAAATGATCATATGATAGATGAACATGAATAAAACCCTTAACAAATGGACCATAGTGGCCCGGCCAAGGCACATGGCTTAAAAGTCATTGTTTTGGAATTTAAGATTACAGACATAAATTCTTGAATTGACAAAAAGCAGTAAACAACAATTACTCCTCAATGAAGAAGATAGGTGTGAAACCCTTTTCCTGCCAGTTGGTGAGCTTTCCTTTGACATTAAGGTAGATCCATTCTTCGAAAGGGCATTCATCATCAAAATCTTCTACAACATTCACTTCATGATTTCCGATGCGGAGGGGTATCTTTCCCATGCGAGCGCACCTAACTTCTTTTTAAGCTTGACTGGTGAAACTCAATCCAAATTTGTCTGTTTTAAACAGAATGTCGGGAAGCTGGCCCCCGATAGTACAATCTCCATCCTCGATCATGGCACGGGCATCCTTGAGCGAAACCATTCTTGGAACAACTTCATTAGCTTTTGATATGTTGGAGGAGATTTTGGTGGAGGCGACCATAGGAGGAATAATTTTGAAGGACTGGAATGGAGTCTCTATGAATTCGCCATCCATTTCTACATACTTGAAGGAGTTAAGACGAATTACCATAACTTCTTCTTCGCTGCTAACAGTAATGATTTTCCCTCTTACTGGATACTTTAATTTTTGATGAAGGGTTGACGTTACTGCCCCTGCTCCATGGATCCACGGGCGCCCAAGCAGACAAGAATAGGCAGGACGTATGTCCATCATGTAAAAGGTAGAATTGAAGATGTATGAGCCAACTTTGATTGGGATATCCACCTCTACATGAACCATTCTCTTAGACCCATTGAAGGCCCTCACGAAAATATTTCTTGGTTTTAAAACCAGTCCTTCGCAATCTAGCTGGTCGAAAGCACCTTTGGGTAGCATATTTAACGACGATCTAGTATCAAATAAGACATGATCTAGGGTGGTTCCCTTGCATTCAACAGAGATATGTAAGGATTTGTTGTGGTTTCTTCCCATAGGAGTCAGATCAACGTCGGAGAATCCTAATCCATTGTCAGCCGTTAAACTTGCTACGCAGTTCTCAAACTGGTCGACAGTGGTTTCTTGGGGCCCAAGGGCCTTCTTCAAGAACTTGATCAGAGCTTGGGCATGAACGTCCGAACAGAGTAATAATGACAACATGGAAATTTTAGAGGGGGTTTGCCCCAGCTGCTCCACTATTTTGAAATCTCTCTTCTTTATTATTTTTAGAATTTCCTCCATCTCGTGAGTGGAGGGATCCTCAGCATTAGCTTCTTTGGTAGGTGCTTCTATCCTAGCAGGCTCACCTTCTCTATCTTTGTCTTTGGTGTTGGTACTGGACTTACTATTGGTTATGCAGACGGGAATCGTTGTAGTAACGGGTGGTGAAATATCAGGGGAAAAGATCCTCCCTGTTCTTGTCACTTTACTAGAACCGGTAATGTTGGTGACATCAACTTCATTTTTTTTATCGAAGAATCTTATTTTACCCCGTGATAATAAACCTCGTCACCATAGTTCCATGGAACTTCTTTGTCAAAAGATTAGGGAATAGGTCCATCGGCAGTGATTATCAAAGGAGAAATGGTTGGTTCATTTGAAATCTTAATAGGACCCTTTTAAGGAATCCTAAAAGGCTTATTGGAAATTGATATTATAGACAGGTCTTCGGTTTTGTTGGTTGAACTCTTGATAGCAGGGATCTTTTCAAACATAATCTCGTGGCTATTTATCAGGCGTTGCACACCTTCTTTCAACCACTTGCACCCATCTACTTATTAATCACAGTAGACACAATTTTTTGAATAACCAGGGAACACTCAGGCTTTCCGCAAGTTAACTTTCACAATAGATAACAAAGTTATTAAATCTTCAATGGAGGAAACAAAAGTGGTATCATTAATTGCGTTAACACCTTTCCCATGATTCGACATTGGTGCGGTTATCACATTCGGAGTAGCAGGTGGATCAAATTCAATTGTTTTATTATCTATCAGATCTTAAATTTTGGTCTCTAGTGCCCAACAATGATCGGTCTCATGCTTGGGACTGTTTGAATGATATGCACACTTGACATTGGGATTGTATTTAAGTGATGAAGTGTTTGGATTGGATGGTGGATCGTGTAGCGTCACTAGATTGGCCTTCAACAGATGTTTCAATGCTTGGGATAGTGACATGTTAATCCTTGTGAATTGTCTTCGAGGAATTTCAGGTCGTTGATTATTGAATGATTGCCTTTGAGCAGACGGAGGGTTAGAGATTAATACAGCATTAACGGAGGGTCAGTGACTCTTCTTGGCATGGGTCCTTTCCCCATAAACAGCATTTTCTTCTTTCTTCCCAGTGAGAGGCTTCTTTACAGTGTTAGACGTAGAAGCATATGTCATTGGGATTTTTCCGCTCTTAATGCCACTTTCTACCCTTTTACTAGTTAGTATCAACTAGGTGAAACCAGACGAAGAACTGCCAATCAAAAGATTGAAAAATGGACCGGTCAATTTACCCATGAACATGTCAATTAATTCTCTGTCAGTTAGTGGTGGTTGGACCCTAACGGCAAGATCCCTCCATTTTTGTGCGTATTCTTTGAACCCTTCGTTAGCACTCATCGTCATACCTTGAAGTTGGACTCTTGTTGGTGCCAGGTCAGCATTGTATTTTTATTGATTATAAAAAGAAGTGTCTAGGTATTCCCATGTGTGGATGCCAGAACCCTCTAATTGGTAGAACTGTTCTAGTTGAGTCCCAGCCAGACTCTCTTGGAAGAAAGGGATCCAGAGCTTTTTGTCGATAGTGTGTGGCTGCATCTTGCGCACGTAAGACCTTAGATGAAGCTTTAGGCAGGAAACCCCATCATATTTAGCGAAGATCGGTATTTTTAACTTATGGGGGATGACGACCCCAGGTACTAAGCCCAACTCACCAAAATCCAAACCAGGCACAGCTTGAATTTTGACAGCTTTTAGTCTATCCTCTAACTGTTTGTATTTATCCTCGGTCGGAGGGTATTTCTCATCAAATTAGTCTTCATCTTCAGAAGCTTGATCATTTGCAACCGCAAAATGGGTGCTCCTAGCCTCTTCATCTTGATTTTCGTCCTCCTCGGGCGAATCCTCGACTATCTGCACCTGACGAACATGCCCTTTGAATCTCTTACCCATGTTGACGAGGGCCTTCTTTTTAGTTTCTTTTTTGTTGTTAGCAGTGTCATCATCTCTTATTATTCCTTAGCCAGGGCCAACAAGGTTGCTTGGAATTGTGCATTCTGCGCTTGTAAGTCCTTCACTGTTTTTTTGATATCCATCTTACTGAAATAAACAGTAGAAAGATAAGGAAACATGTTATGGAAAACATGTTTATGTTATGATGCATGAAAAATGCGTATGCACATGATTTCAAGGACTTAGAAGATTTAAATTTGTTTATACAAAAGAGAACAAACATCAATTTCATTATTAAGTTCAAATTAAATACAAACATGCCTCTTGGGCTTACAATGGAGGAAACTCCTAAGACAAAAAGGTCAAGCGCATCCTCTTCGGTGCAATGTAGGTGTTCAAGCTTTGCTCCTCATGGAGCTGTCTCGTGAGCTCCAGAACCTTCTTCTCACTGGCATAAAATTGAGTCTCAAAGATATCTCGTTCTTCTTTGAGCTGGATCCAATACTTTTGTAATTCTTAGAGAGAAGTAGGCATGTTAGGATAAAGGACAGTATATGGAACATCTCCTTCGACAAGCTCCATGATGATAGGTAAGGTGGCGGGGTATGGCATAACGAGACTTTGAGCACGAGTTCGTACCGACTTAAGATAGGGCTCCAAATGAATGGAGTTCTTATGCCCCAAAGTCTTTCTATCCACCTTTGATGATAGCCTTGTGTTGTACCCCAAAATTTTCCCTCCCATATTCTTCAAGGTTTATCAAGAATCATCTTCAAATGGTTCAAGATTGATCAAGGGTTGCACAGCCTAAACATCTCCTAAGCCAGCCAAAATTAGGGTTTTGGTTCCTTCAATGAATTTGAGACTTTCAGTGGTCCAATCAAGTCCCATAGGCCTATATACATTGTCAATCACCTACATGCCAAGTTTCAAGACTCACAGGGTCAAGTTGCATAGTCAAAAGCTTCATTTGCTTCACAATCAACTGTAGGGTTAAATGGTCATTTGGCAGTCAAAAGTCAAATTTTTTGGTCAACATCTTATTTTGAGGCCATAATCATCATTTGATCAAGTCTTGATCATGATTCCACAAGCATGGCTCAAAAATCATCAAAGATGCAAAAGTTGCTACTTTTGGACAGCAAAAAAGTCAACTGTAATTTGACCAAGGCATAACTTTTTCATGGTTCATCAGAAAAATCCCATCCAATGCTCATTTTGAAGGGGATGACATTTCCTACAACTCATCTTCACATTCCAAGTCCAAGAAATGCTCTCACAAAAAGTTATCAATTTCTACATTATAGGTCAATTTCAAAAGTCAACAAAAATGCACTTTAAGTCAAAGACCATAACTTGAGATTGGTAAATACAAATGACATGGGACCAAAGGCATTGGTTAGAGGACTTCAAGACCTTTCCAAAATGTCTAAGAAAATGTTCATATGATCAAAATTGAGCAAGCTATGCATTGGAGAAGTTGGGAAATTTTCATGAATGTGCAAAAGTCAACTTTGCTCAAAACACCTCATGTTTGCTAATGGGCCTCAAATTCCTTCTTGAATATTTACCCAAAGCATATGCACGACCCATTGAGCCTACTTGAAATTATTTTCTTATTTTTTATTAATTAATTGGATTTTTAATTGATTTTAATTCCTTTAATTAATTTAAAATGTAGGAAATTCAAAGATATGTTTTTTCAAATCTTTTGTGAAGCAAATAAGCTCAGGGCAAGCTGGCAAATTCGTGTATCAATCAAGGACAACAAAATCTCCCAATTTGGTAAGGTTTTTCAATCAAAAAGATTGAAAAATATTTGATTGAAAATCAAATATACAAATCATAATTCCATGGATCTTTGACCAAGATTTTAACCTAAATCAGTTCTATTATATATACTGAAGCTAACCCTAATGCATCACACGTGAGAACTGCTGCTGAAAGCCATAATCACATTCAAAAAATCCAAGGAAAAAGTGAAAACTGTTTGCTACCTTCCAAGCCAATTCAAGGCGTTTCAGTGATTCAAATACACTGCTAACACCCAAAGAACACACAAGAACAGTCATACGGTTTGCACACTTTTGCCATAATCGAAACTCATGTCTCATAAGCATTTGATGTGATTTATGGTTTGTTTTGTATTGCTTGCATCAATACAAAGCTATTGGTATTGATTAATTGGATTATAATGCACAGGATTGTGAATTGCCATTAACGATTTTTAGGGTTTCGAAGCTTTCAAATTAGGGATTTGCTGCATAAGAAAAATCAGGACCCCTAATGCCCATGGTTGAAACCGTCTGAACAAGACGAGCAAGATGGAACCCTCGCGATGAATTTATATTAACCATGTGCCTAATCGCTATTATTCCTCAAGCTACTTTGTGGGGGTTAAAAACCCCCGCTATTTGATTTATTTTACAGGTATTCAGGGAGGAAGACGAAGGACGTGGAAGCGTGCCATTGGACGATTCAAAAGGAGCGCGCGTTTTTATGTTTGTGTACAACATATTCGCTTGTTTCATATATTAATTTCATTGTTTATACTAATAACAGAAGCGAGCAAGTGGCCTAGCGGTTGGTGTGTTGGTTGTGCATCATTGGGACCTGGGTTCGATTCCCAGGTCCACCCAATATTTGTTTCACATTTTTTCTAATGTAATCATGTGCAGCGTTCCAACAACGTCCCACCATGCGCTTCAGGCAATCAGGCGCCATGTGTCTCACAATACCAATCCAAAGGACATAAGGTGTTGACCACCATGTTCCACGTCAACGCGTGCATAGCCAATTCCCAAAGTCAAACAGGCTTACTGATCAATGGGCCAGAATTGCTTCTTCACATCTCCAAAAGGGCCCATCACCCCCCCTGGTTTTCCTATTTCTTTTTATTTTCTTTTTCTTTTAATTCCTTTTACTAATTATTATTATTTATTTAACTAACATAATTAATATTATTTTCACAATAAAATTCAGAAAATTAAAATATAAATATTTTTATTTATATTATTTATTAATTTCACCTTAGTTTATTTTTGTAAATAAAATGTAAATTAATTAATTTAGTCTTTTTATTAATTAGGTTTAATTTTAATCTTTTTTTCACAATAAATAAAATAGATTAGACTTAGGGTTTTACTAACTTTTTATTTTTATTTCATTAAAACATAAAAAACACAAAAACACTTTTTTTCTTATAATAATTAATTAATTAGGTTTAGGTTTAATATTTAATTAATTGCAAAAAAGGACAAATTCAATTCTTTTCTCAAAAAGGGTCAAAACCCTAAGACGTTCCCGATTTAATTTCTTTCGCGCTTTAATTCCTTTTGATCATATTTTTGTATCTGTTTCCGAGGATGTAATAGTTAATTAGGATTTTATTGCTTTCTTTACTTTTCTCGCATTTATTTTCCAAACGGGTTTGTTTTTGGCGATGTATAGACCCGCGCCTTGTAATAGCGTAGATTTACCTTTCCGCCCTTTATTATTCGCACTCTTAACTGTTAATTATGCCTGCAAGACTTGGATGAAAATTAAAAACAACTCGTAGATCATAATGATGCATGTTCAAAGATAATATGAATCGAAACAACACACATGCACATGCCACTCCTAGGGTACGCCTCACTGGTTGCCTCGACGTGGTCGTCAAGTATATGGTGTGTTAGAGGTCGCCCTCCTGTCTAAAGATCCAGTTGCCTCGAAACGGTTGCCTCGGATAAAAAGGATCTAGGACATTAGGGTTACCGCTAAGGTGTCTTACCATTGCTTCGGTGACCACATATGTCCCTTATAATCGAATTGACCCGAATAACTCCAATGACGGTGCTACCTACTTCTCAATAGTGGGATAGTACTGTCTAAAGGACTCTTACACAGCCTAATTCCTTAGAGTAGGTAGATTTCTCCTGGGTACTTGCTCTTTCAAAAAACAAAAACATATTTTCGCACTCACACTTTCAAAAAGTTTTCGAACAAATACTCCATACACTCTTGAGGACTGATACAAGAGTTACCTAGAAGTTTTTCAAACTAAACTTTTTCAAAACCCACAAACACTTGAAAAGCAAACATTTTTGAAAACATAGTGAGTAAGTACCTAAGAGCCCGTGGATAACCACAGATAGAAAGGGTGCTAACACCTTCCCTTTCTATAAATCTACCTCCCGA
Organism: Vicia faba; assembly: GCA_948472305.1. Classification (NCBI taxonomy): domain Eukaryota; kingdom Viridiplantae; phylum Streptophyta; class Magnoliopsida; order Fabales; family Fabaceae; genus Vicia; species Vicia faba. Next base: position 538,121,326 of record OX451737.1, read on the forward strand.
ACCGAGAAACATTCTCGAAAAGGAATTTTGCTGTGCTTTTGTCCTTTCCTTGTTGGAGAAAATAAAAGACGGTGGCGACTCTTGCTTACCGCGACATTTCGCGAACCAGCTTTAAAACAGTCAGTTCTATTTTCTCCGATCACAGAACTGGCGACTCTGCTGGGGACAATTTAATAAGTGAGGTATACCTTAGGATTAGACCACTCTTATGTTTTCAATTGTATGTCTTGATTGCTTTTACATTTGTGGGCTTGCATCGGAGTTTCATAGATCCTAACCCAGATCTGGGGAATACCCTTTTAGGTAGCATAAGTTGTGAGGGACCTGTCCGGCGTAGACCGACACGGGTGAAGCAGTGGCTACATTGGTGTGACACCTTGGTCTGTACCGATATCCCTTGTGTTGCAACGAGGAGAATATGGGTCTTCTGAGGAGTCATTAAGCACCAACCGACCTTAGAACCCTAAATTGACCCAACTTGGCCATAGAACAGTAGCAGTATGCTACACTCATTGAGGCTAAACTCTCGCGATGGTTCTGGCCGCAAGAAAAGATTGCGAAGCTAGAGTTATGACCGATTGAGGGTAGTCAGTGATATTGAGATCCTCTAGAACCCGGTTACTATTTTCTAGGACAGGTCTTAACCAACGAAACTGAAAGAGGGTAGTACCTAAACTTCATGCTGGCCTGAAATCTAAGGGCTCTCTTGTGTGACTTGTGTGCCTTCAAACTTGAACTACTTGCATGTACTTGTTATCTGACAACACGAGTTCCTTGCAGGTTTTGTTTACAGTCCTTAATTGGGACTCATTACAGGGCCTACTTACATCACTCCATGCATAGCATAACATCATACCATTGCATACCTCCTGCATAAGGACTAACCCATTTCAAGGATCTCAAAGGTTTGTGATGCAGGTCATGATGAACCAAATGTCTAGCAAGGGGCAAAGGGGATTTATTTTCATCTAGCCAAAGTTGGAGGTCAAAACATGACAACTTGAGTCAGGGGCTATGACCCACTCGATATGGTGAGCCTTGACCCTTGAAGAAGGACTCCCAACAATACGCAGTTCCTTCAATCAAGCTACCCAGATTCAAATGCTAACAATTTTCTTGTTTACCCTGCGAGATCCTTGAAAACATTGCATACATATATCATACATATCATTGCATTACAGGTACCCTTTTTACAGGTCACTTACCTTCTTCGCTGTTTATTTCAGCAATCATCATGAATCCTGAACCATCCACTGAACAAGCTATCCAGGCCCTCCAGGCCCAGAATGCCCAGTTCCAGGAGTTAGTTATGAGCCTAGCCCAGGGTCAACAGGACTTGAAAACTCTGATTCTGAAAGAGAGGAAGAAGAAGAGGAAGAGGACTGTTTTGTTCAACACTAGACACAGATCTGGGAATGGATTACCGAATGAGGATGATCTGGCTACTTCCTCTGTAGGAAAAGGCAATCCCTAAGAGAGAAGGGTTCCTAGTCCCGTGGTCTCCGACAACGAGACTGATTTCAATGATGAACAGTACCCTCCTGCTGAGGATAAGTATAAACAGCTAGAGGACCGCCTAAGTGCTATGGAGATACAGAAAGTGCCCGGCCTGGACTTCAAAGATCTAGGTCTATCCTCTGGGGTGGTGATCCCTCACAAATTCAAATCCCCTGCTTTTGCAAAATACGACGGGGCATCCTGTCCTAAGCTGCATCTCAGATCATATGTGAGGAAGATCCAACCGTATACTGCAGACAAGAACTTATGGATCCATTTCTTCCAGGATATTCTTTCAGGGACTCAACTCGAATGGTTCTATCAGCTGGATGGAACCAGCATTCGTAACTGGGAGGACTTGGCTACTGCGTTTTACAAGCAGTATCAGTATAATTCCGACCTTGCTCCTACGCGTACCCAACTCCAGGGTATGTCACTAGGGACGGGTGAAGGATTCAAGGAATATGCGCAAAGGTGGAGAGACCTTGCTGGAAGGGTGCATCCACCTTTGACCGACTGTGAGCTTGTTGACATGTTCTTGGGGACCTTGTCTGGTCCGTTCTTCAACCATCTAATTGGGAATTCTTCTGTTGGGTTTACAGATCTAATCTTGACTGGTGAGAGGATAAAAGCCGGTATCAAGTCTGGGAAGATACAAAAGGGTGACTCCTCGAACACTGAGAAGAAACCATCCAAAAAAGAATCTAGTGATGTCTATGGTTCAAGAGGGCAGAATAGGTCCGAGCACCGCCAAGCTGTCAACGCGGTAGTTATTTCAAACCCGGCCAGTGCTCCTCAACATCACAACCAACAAAGGGAAGAGAGACCTAGAAGGCAATTCACTCCCCTCAGCATGACCTTGTCCCAGATATTGCCACAGCTGCTGGAGACCAATCTGGTAGCTCTAAGGGACCCTCCTAAGAATCCCAGCAAAACACCTTCAAGGTATAACCCCAACGTTCGCTGCGCTTATCATTCTGACAGCCCGGGGCATGCTACAGATGATTGTTGGACTTTGAGGAACAAGGTTCAGGACCTGATCGATGCAAAGGAGGTCGAGTTCGAAGCGCCCAAGACTCCCAATGTGATCACTGCTCCCTTGCCAAAACATGGTTAGGATTGGAAACATTTTTGTTCATTCGAATGTTCAAGTTGTATTTTTCTTTGATTGATCAAACATTTATTCATGTCAAACGTTGTTATTTCATTAATGCATTACACATGTATGTTTTGAAGTAATTGTGTTCACTATGTTTAAAACTGTTTTCATTTTTTGATGATTAACTCTCGATTAAAAATTCTAAGCCTTTTGAGGGAGGATGACAAAAACGATACCACGATCTTTACAGTATGCTTTTGGACAAACCCCGCTGATGAGGTACAGGCATTGTTTCAAATCCTAAACAGTGGAGTAATAAGGAAGATAATCCCTCGTCAACCCCTTCGAGCCAAAGAAGTAGGAGTTTTTCTTTTCACAAAAAAATTAAACCCTTAATCATAACCTAGGGCAGGGTAGTTCTCTCAGTTGATCCAAGTGCACAACGAATGACGTCAAAGGAGTCCTTCCAAAAAAAAAAGACAGTGATGGTTCCAAATAATCATAAAGACAGGCAGTCGTTATCTTTCAAAAACAAGAGCCCACTAAGTCAAAACCTATGAAGGAGACTTACAAAACTGGGGCATCCCGCTGACTGTAATCACAAAAGAAATAGTTCAGGCAAAAAACAGGGATAACGAAATAAAAAAGAAAGAGGTCCTACAAACCCTCGACAAAAAAGAAATGACTGCCTATTCAAAATAAACTATCAGTATCCGAACCATCACTGGAATATCAGGGCAAAGACTCAAACAAGGTCTAATGCACGATTAGCTGAGTTTAGAATCGAAGAACATCACGAAGAACGGGTGGGTACAAATAAAATTTGAGCCTTTATCCTTTGTTTCTTAAACCATGAACCAGGCCACGTTATAACCCTTAAAAGTCCTAGCTGAAGCATGGGTTAGTTCGAAAGCATACTGTTACAAAGGTATCCTGACTCCTTAAGGCTTGCGGTAAAATAACGAGTTGACATCACATTTTACAAATTTGCTTGTTTTATAAAAAAAACTGCATTTTCAAAAAACTTCAAGACAAACATAAGCTTTGCATTTTTAATATAACATTGCTTGCATATGACTATTTGTTTGAACAGCATAGAAGATCGCACAAAGAATATCTAGTGAACAAAAGCACTTCCAATCCAGGGGCACGGCATGATCATGGTCTATCATCTGGGGCAGTCAAGTCAAGATTCAGAGAATCTCTCAAATGCCAAAAAGCCAGGGGCAAATCTCCGCCTGAGTCACTCGGGGCATTGAGCATGAATTTCTAGCAACGAATCTTGCACGATCAAGCGTCTTCTGGTGGTATGGCAACACAACGCTTCTGACAGTGACAACTCCCTGCATCCTGAGAGCGTGGACATAGTCGGAAAAAATACTACGCATAATCAAAGACCTGCTAGGTTGACACACCTAGGCAAAAGTAAGGGCCTCCCGGTGAACCAAAAGGGTTCGGGCAAAAATAAGGGATGAAAATGAAAAATCTGTACACCCGGCAAGTCGAAAACTTGAAAAGGCGGCTTGGGCAAAAATGGGTATCCCGGTGGACTGAAAACCCGCAAGGGAGGTCCAGGCAAAAATTAGGGATCAAAGCGTACGACTATGTCCTGTCATCTCGTCACTTGTCGACCAGAAGAAGATTTGTCAAAACGGTAGTTATCAAGACCTCCACGGGTACCTTCTCCCGCAGAAGCAGGGGCAATAAGAATTGTCTAAGCGATCTAGTCGCTCTGTCCGCCGAGGTACCAAGGTAGGTTCAGCTGAAGAACATGACCAAGATACCTTCACTCCCCGTAGAGTAAGACAAGAGTCAGCCATGCTCTCTCCTCAAGCAGAGTTGGCCTACCATCAGCCCTGAAAAGGCACAGTATCCCTAGCAAGCCAGCAATACTCTCCCCAAGCAGAGTTAGGCTACTGTCAGCCTTAAGGAAGTTAGATATCCCCAGAAGATCTCAATATTCCCCAGCGGAGTATACAGATGTTCCTAAGCAAGCATCCCCGGCAGTCTTAATATTCCTCGACGGAAATATAGGATTGTTCCCCGACGGAATACCAGACACCCCAGTGGAATCAATCTCCCCAGTACAGTCCAAAAGTTTCCCCAGGAGAGTTGAATCATCCTCCCCAATAGATTCTGGAAGCTTATCCCCAGTAGATTCTGGAAGCTTATCCCCAGTAGAGTCTGGAAGCTTATCCCTAGTAGAGTCTAGAAGCTGGTCCCCTGCAGAGTGCAAATATCTCTCCCCGACCATGTTCAAAGGTTATTCCCCGCCAAGGTCTAACTGGGTTATCCTCAGCTAATTACCATGGAAAGATCATCCTCGGCGAAGTTCTTCCTATCCCCAGCGGAGTTCATCAAATTCTCCAACATAACTTATCAACGGAATCCCCAGCGGAGTTCTCTTTAAAATCTCAGCAGAGTATCTCTTCCCACAGAGTATTTCCCCGCAGAGTAATCTCTTCAACAAGTTTATTCCCCAACGGAGTCATCTTCTCTTACCTGTTTATTCTTGCAACCATCATCCCCAGCGGAAATGAAGAACTCTACTCTTCAGCATCAGCCCAGGATTCAACGAACTTCCCGGCATTCACCAAGAATTTATTTTCCCAGACGAAGATGCATTCATAAACATCACATTGTTATACATCATGATACATGCATATACGCATCATATCATACAATCTCATTTATGTCGAGAACATCATTGATTGATCCATATCATGCATTGCATATGACTGACCTTTACCTTTCAGGAAGGATACAGTTAAATGATCAGATATGTCAAAGTAGACAAATACAGTCAAAAGAGACCAATCCTGTCAAAGAAGACAAATCCAGTCAAAGAAGACAAGTCCAGTTAAATCCCAAAGGTTTTTCTGATGCTCATCCAGTCAAAGAAGACAAGTCCAGTTAAAATTAATTCCTAAAGTCATTGAAGACACCCGTCATTATAGACACCCGTCATTATAGACACCCTGTTGTACCCCAAAATTTGCCCTCGCATTTTTCCCCAAGAAATCTCAGCTTCAAACATTTCCTGACTTTTCAAACTGGCTCAAGAATCGGACAAACGGACTTTTCTTGACAGTCAATCAAAATTAGGGTTTTCACTGATTTTCAGAGCTTTGGATTGTTTCACAGTTGGCTCAGGGTTTGGATGATTTTTGGTCCAATTTTGATCAGGCGAGCGTTATTTGGCATTTAATCGGGAATTAAGGTTTTATGGGCATATTCTCAGAAGAATTTAAATTCCACAGCACTTTGCGGTTTATTTCAAGATTCGAGTTAAAATTCGCGTTATCTTGGTTTAATCAGCAAAAGAGACAGTGGTTTGAATTCAGTACGTTTTGATTGGGCCAGTCATATACAGGGTGCAGTATTGGATTCACAGTGTTTATGCGTTTGATCAGTCCATTTGGGTTAATTGCTGCTTTGCTTTGGATGTTGAATAAGACGGGTTTAATTGATCAAGGTTGTTTTATTTTAGTTATTTATTATTCTGAAATTGAATGATTGAATTTATTTTTCAATTGTTTTAATTCTAAGAATTTTAAATAAATAAATAAACAATAAAGAAAATTGGAATTAATTGGATAATTTAGATTTTATTGAATAATTGAATTATTTGTACAAATTGTTGTTTATAATTTAAATTATGAACAATGATATACATTAATTTAAATATTACATAAAATTAAAACTATCCTATTTTCTAAATATTCTTCATTCTTCACTCCGCTCCGGTGCTCCATTGTTTTATCTGCAAAAAAAAGAGAAGAAAAGTCAGAAAGCATTAAAATTGGAAAAGACAGTTAAAAATTGCTCATCATTAGGGGCCACTGACTGGGATCAGTTGACCCTCTCTGCAAATCACGGGATTTCTCCCGGTTCACAGAGAGGGAAGATTTTTTATTTCATGAATGCAAATGTCAAAAATGCATAAGTTACAAATTCCAAGCTGCATAGAAATTTAAAATCTCAATTTCCAATTCAAAACCATATAGTTCAAATCCAATCTCAAACTTTCCATCCAAAGCAAAGGCACTACTGTCAGTTTACTCAAAGAAAGAAATCAAAGTAGTACAAGTTGCTATCAAAGCTCAAAAGCTGTCATGAAAAGATTTTTGCCAAGATATCAAAATGCAAAGTCAGAGCAAAGCACAAAAGCTAGAGATAAAGATGCAAAATATGTTATGCAAGTAATCTTATCATCATTTCCCAAGGAGGGCCCCTTCAGAAACAGTACAGATAAAAATCATATAATAATTCTAAGCTGTACTTTAGGAGAGAAGAAAAAGAGATAAAGCAGGCATAGGCAGGGTTTAGGCATAGTTCAGGGGCATAGACAGTAGGAAAGCAAGACAGAAAAAGATATACAAATCTATAATCCAAAAGACAGTTCAGAAGGAGGTGAGAATAGAGAGAAAAGATACAAAAACTCAGAACTCTGCCTCAACCTAAAAACACACAAAAAACCTGATGAGCAAAGCACATAACTTGAAAAAATGCCACAACTCTGCATAATATAAACATCCAGAAGCCAATACAGAAGTGAGGAGATAGAAGAGAAAGATACAAACTCAGTTCAGCAACAAGCAAAGAAAGAGAGAAGAGAGAAGCATACAAACTGAGGAAGCAACAAAAGCCTCATTACTGTCATCAAACACCAATACCCTGCCCAACCAAGAGAACCTTGTAAAAAACCAGTTATCAAATACATCATCCAAGAAATATACAAAAACCTACTGTCATCAAACTTCCTCAACTCTGCCTCAATATATGCAAAACATACCAATTCTGCATAAAGATGCAGAAGCCAAATAAAACAGTTCAGAATAGATAGAAGAGAAGAAATATACAAACTCCAACCACTACTGTCATAACAAAACCCATCAAGCTGAAGAAAACAAAGACCAACATAACACATCTCAGAACTATGAACCAAAATCACAAAGCCTGTCAATAAAGCCATCAAACACACAGTTCAATACCAACATCCTGTCATACCAGTACCAAACCTCTCAAACAGGTCCAAACATACTCCCTCAAGCATGTCAAAACATTCAAACTCACCCTAGGCCTCAGAAGGGGGGTTTCATCATAGGCAAATCAGAAAAACGGATCCAACAACATACTCAAGCATACTAGATACAAGTCCTCAGAATCCTGGATTCCTCATAGGACGAAGAAGAAAGCAATATCAACATAGGCAGCAACTCAAGTTACTCAGGCAACAATACTCAGGCAACAATTCCAAGAACATACAGATTCCCAAAGGCAACACGAAAGTGGAAGAACATACAGATTCCCAAAGGCAACACGAGAGAAGGAGAAGCAGAAACAAATCATAGGCAAAGGGACATAAAGTAGAAGAGATAAAGAAGTGAATACATTAGGGTTTCTCAGTGTACATCATCATCAAAGCCCTAAATATAGCAAAGGAACGAAAATACCAGGGAAGCGTCAAAAGCAAGCTCAAAGATTCATCACAGCATTGCATTCCTCACGCCGTTACGGCCTCCTAAAGCATCACTCCGCCTCTCCTCCATCTCCAAAAAAATCAGGTAACGAACCTTCTATCTCTTCCCCTTCACCTCATAAAAAACGAAAAAATAAGAACTTAAAACAACACATGCGAATTCAGAAAAGAAGAAGAAACGTAACAACTGAAAAACCAACCTTGTTTCAAGAGGATGTGGAATTCTTGCCTTGGAGGGAAGAAAGTGTGTGAATGATGTTGGTGGCCGGAATCGAGCGCTCAGGAAATTGATAATCGGAGAAGACGAACCCAACACGGCGCCGCTCAAGCCCTAACCTCCGTTCTGAACATACCAAATGCCTAACCCTAATTTCGTTCAATATCCAAACGTGGGCTTAACCCGTTCCCAATTATTCTAAGCCCAAGTTAACACTTAACCATGTTTTTTTAAACACTAACCCTTTTCTTTCTTTTATTTCCTAAACAATACCTCTTTTCTTTTATAAAACACTAACCCTTTTTATTTTACAAACAATTTTTATTTTCTTTGAAAAACACTAATTTAATTAAAATACATTTTCCATCATATAAGTTAAAATATCTTTTTCTTAAGTATATATTTGTACATAAAAATAATAAACTTTTTCGTAATTAAATTGAAAATACTTTTTTAATTAAAATACATATTTGTACATATTATCTTTTCTTTTTTTTCATACATAATTAAAATTCAAACTCTTTTAATCAAAATACATTTGTACATAACAATTTAAATACATCATTTTTCTAATATTGAAATTCATAAACATTTGGACTAAAATACTTTTTAATTAAAAACTTGAACATAAATCAAAACACTTTCTTTTTCTTTTGTACATAATTAAACATACAAAAATCAAAGATTCATTTAAAAACATTTCTCTAGGTCAAAACCCTAATGCGTTTGAATTTCACATTTCTCACTTGTACATATTTACACTTACACATACATATACACTTGTACACTTACACAACACATTACCCTACACACATTTTATCTTATACTTGTATATTTGATATTCATTTGGATCGCACATTCGATTTGGTTGTAACTTATTGGGTACTATAAGTCTCATCCCCTTGTACATTTATACCCCCACTCCCGGACACTATTTTGTAATAGCGTAGATTTTATATTCCGCAATTTACAGTTTTCAATTATGCCATGGTTAGACCTAGGGTTTGTATGTACATAAAATCAAACGCTAGATAACCTAATACAAGACAAATACATGTAATCAATACACAATCACACTTGCACCCTCTAGGGTAATCCCACATGTTGCCTTCCAAAATGGGCCATGCTTGCACGTCGAGTATCTTTGGCAAGACAAAATCAAATGATCATAAGTCTCAAAGTGTTGCCTAAACGGAATGATCATAGTCCCTTCAAAACAAATTGCCAAAGACACTTGGCATCATTGCATTCATGGTCCATACGATGACCCACGCCTGTCCCGAATAAACTTCCTAAACGCAAGATTGTCCATCAATTTCAATGGTGGAACGAAATTGTTAAAAGGGGTTAAAACATGACAAAAACCTTTGAGTACAATAGGGTAGACAAGACTCTTAGTTACTTGAGATCAAACTTGCAAAAACATTTGCCTTCTTTTCAAAAACCACAATCCACAACACTTTCAAACAAACTCTCAAAAACATTTGAAAACATCTTTTCGAAAAGATTCACACTTTTGTAAAACACTCAAACACGAGTCAAATACATTAGTTGCCTAAGACAAGGCATCTTTTTCCAAAACATTTTCAAAAAGCACCCACACACACACCATTTTTCAAAGCAATCGAAAAACAAGGCAAGTGATCTAAAAAACCAAGTAACTAAGAGCCCATGGATAACCATGGATGAAAAGGGTGCTAATACCTTCCCTTTTCATAATCTACCCCCCGAACCCACGAAATATCTCAAAAGGTTTTTGCTGTGCTTTTTTTAACCTTTCCTTTAGGATAAAATAAAAAGTCGGTGGCGACTCTTGCTCAACCGCACAAGTGCGAATGCAAACGCAAAACCTCAAGTCAGTTCTCCCACCGTATCACAGAACTGGCGACTCTGCTGGGGAAACCTTCTAAAAAGTGGGGTTACCTTAGGGTTTAGATCACCTTTACTTTCAATTGATTGCTTTGTTTGCTTTACATTTGTGGGCTTTGTATCGGAGTTTTATAGATCCTAACCCGGATCTGGGGAAACCTTTTTTAGGTAGCATAATCTGCGAGGGACCTGTCCGGGGTATACCGACATGGGTGAAGCAGTGGCTACATTGGTGTGGCGTCTTGGTCTGTACCGATATCCCTCGCGTCAGACGGGGAGAATATGGGTCTTCCAAGGAGTCATTAAGCATCAACCGACCTTAGAACCCTAAATTGACCAACTTGGCCATTAGAACAGTAGCAGTATGCTACACTCATTGAGGCTAAACTCTTGAGATGGTTCCGGCCGCGAGAAAAGGTTGCGATGCTGGAGTTATGACCGATTGAGGGTAGCCAATGATATGAGATCCTCTAGAACCCGGTTACTTTTGATAGGACAGGTTTTAACCAACAAACTGAAAGAGGGTAGTACCTGAGCCTCATGCAAGCCTAAACCTAAGGCCTTGTGTGCTTTGTATGAATATTGTTTGCCTGTATATACACTTACTTGCTTGTGCATACATGCACATAACATCATGACATCATACCATAGCATTTTCAATAACCATTTCAAGGATCTCGAGGGTTCTTTTGATGCAGGGTTACGTTGAACCAGACATCTATCAAGGGGCAAGAGGTTTCTCCTCTAACCAATCCAGTCAAAGTTCAAGTGCAACAACTTGAATCAGTGGCTATGACCCACTCGACATGGTGAGCTTGATTCTCGTGGAAAGACATCCACCAACGCAAAGCTCTCCAAACAAAGATCGAGAACAACAACTTGAATCAGTGGCTATGACCCACTCGACATGGTGAGCTTGATTCTCGTGGAAGGACGTCCACCGATGCAGAGATCTCCAATCCAAGAGCAGAGTTCAACCTCTAACATTTTCTTGTGTTTACCCCAAGAGATCCTTGAAAACATGCATCCACATATCATGCATTTCATTTTGACAATCTTTCCTTTTTCAGGTTTCCTTACTCTCCTGCTGTTTATTTCAGCAAGAGATGGCTCTAGAACGGTCTGTCAAAGACATCCAAGACCAGACTGCTCAACTGCAAGAGATGTTCCTGAACTTGTCTCTGGGGCAAGAAGAGATGAAAGCTCTCCTCACCAAAGGCCTGGGGAATTCCAACAATGCCAGGAGTGATCAGATTGCGGAGCTGCAGTTTGATCTGACAACACTGAGGACTCAAATGATGGGACAGTTGGTGGGCCAGATGGCTCTCATCCAAGACCTATCTCAAAGACAAGAAGAACTCAGAGTTCTTGTCCACCAACTGCTTCCAAACAACCAACTGGGGCAAACATCTGAGGTCGAAGAGCAAATCACCGCTCGGCCTCCATCAACTCAAGAAGACAAAGGGAAAGCTCCTTTGCTTGCTTCAGGGTCACAAACCCATCAACAACCTCGCCAGCGTCAACGGGGCAATCGGCGTAAGCAAGAAAAGTCGGGAAGACAGTTCACGGAGACTGAGATACCATCATTCTTCATACTGAAGCGCCTGTTGGAGGTCAATTTGCTCACCGTAAAGGACCCTCCTCAGAAGCTCAATATCTCCTCTCCTCGCTTTAATCCCGACGAATTTTGTGTTTACCACTCCTGCAGCCCGGGGCACAGTACCAACGACTGTTGGGCCTTGAAAAACAAGATTCAAGATCTGATCGACATTGGGGTGCTGGAATTCATGCCAGACGGTGAGATGAAGATCTTCCGTTAAAGGGTTCTCAGCTTGAAGTGACGAAGCTCGAATTGAAAGACTTTTGCTTCCTTTTTGAATTTTCAAAGTTGTAATTTCTTTTGCTGTCAAACAATTATTTGTTGATGTTAAACTCTGTTTTCATTAATGCATTGCATATGTTTGTCTTAAATTCATCCATTCGTTTCACTACTCTTATGCTTTTCTTTATGATATTTGACTCTTGATAAAAAGCTGCAAGCCTTTAGAGGGAGGATGACGAAACAATACCGTGATCTTATACAGTATGCTTTTGAACAGACCTTGCTGATGATGTACAGGCATTTCTTTCAATTCCCAAACACTGGAGTTATAAGGAAGTTAATCCCTAGTCAACCCCTTCGAGCCAAAGAAGTAGGAGTTTCCTGTTCTAAACAATCAAAACCTTTGATATAAACCTGGGGCAGGGTAGTATCTCAGTTAATTCAAAAGAAAATGCGCATTGAAGTCGCAAACTCTCAGTTCGTAATACAACGAACGACATCAAAAGAGAAAGCGTTCCTTTGGAATCAAAAGACAAGGGTGGTTCCCTATCACATAGACAGTCAATCTCTCAAAAGAGAAAAGCCCACTGAGCTAGAACCTATAAAGGAGGCTTAAGAAAGCTGGGGCATCCCGCTGACAGTAATCCCGAAAACGGTAACAGTCAGGCAAAAGTTAGGGATAACAAATCAAAATCAAAATAGTGAGGTCATTACAAAACCCTCAACAACATGAAAAGTGTTGAAAAAGAAAAAGGAGAAGATGACTGTCTCCCAAAAATTCAAACTGGTGAACCATCGCCCAAAAGTCGTTCCAAACTCAAAACAGAGTGCGACGCACAGTTAACTGAGCTTAGGTTGAAGGACATCACGAAGAGCGGGTGGGTACAAATATACTTTGAGTCTTTATCCTTTGTTTCTTAAACCGTGAACCAGGCCACGTTACAACCCTCCAAAAGTCCTAATTGAGGCATGGGTTAGTTCGAAGGCATACTGTTACAAAAGGTATCCTGACTCCTGTAGGGCTTTGCTCTAAATCTCGTGTTAACTTGTCTTATGAAAAGTTTTCTGCTAAAAATGCATTTTTCAAAACTTCAAGACAAACATAAACTTTGCATTATTCGAATATCACTGTCTGCATTTGACCCCTTTTGTTTGACAGCGAAGAAATTCATACAGCGAATGTTCGGAGGAACGAAAACTCTCTCAGTAAGTCAAAATCACCTCAAGAGGATAACACTTCCATCAAATCTCCTATCAACAAGGGGCATGACATGTCACAATTCAGTTAACCTGGGGCAGTCCAGTCAAGGTCCAACAGATCTTTCAAAGTACAGTTAACCTGGGGCAGTCCAGTCAAGATTTCAAGAAATCTCTCAATATGCAGGGTAATCTGATTCAAGATTCCTTCATCACCACTTGGGGCATTCGAATGTCAAAAGTGTTCAACAAATCAACTACAACATTTCCAGATTCGATTCCTGTATCCAGCCAGGGCATATCTGTTGACCACATTTCCAGACTCGATTCCTGTATCTAGCCAGGGCACGTCTGAAGAGTTCGAAGATTCGATTCCTGTATCCAGCCAGGGCATATCTATTGACTACATTTCCAGACTCGACTCCTGTATCTAGCCAGGGCATGTCTGAAGAGTTCGAAGATTCGATTCCTGTATCCAGCCAGGGCATATCTGTTGACTACATTTCCAGACTCGATTCCTGTATCTAGCCAGGGCACGTCTGAAGAGTTCGAAGATTCGATTCCTGTATCTAGCCAGGGCACGTCTGAAGAGTTCGAAGATTCGATTCCTGTATCCTGCCAGGGCATATCTATAAACTATCACCTTTCCAGATTCGACTCCTGTATCCAGCCAGGGCATGTCTGAAGAATTCCAGATCAACACCTGCAACAACCCAGGAAACATCTGTGAACGACCGATTGTAGACCAACACCTGTAATAAACCAGGATTTTATCTACATCACCACTTGGGGCATTCGAATGTCAAAAGTGTTCAAAACCCGATGCAGTTTTACACAAGCTCATCATCAGGAAACCCTACACCGGTTCCCCTTCAAGACTTCTGAAACAGTTTACGGATTCTTCCCAACAACGGACGCTAATCTACCGACTTGTTCAGATTCTTCTTCAAGACTTCTGAAACAGTTTACGGATTCTTCCCAACAACGGACGCCAATCTACCGACTTGTTCAGATTCTTATCAAGACTTCTGAAAACAGTTCATGGATTCATCCCAACAACGGATGTTAATCTATCAACTTGTTCAGATGCAACCTTTGAATTTAGTTTACGGACGATTCCCAACAACGGATGTTGTTCTATTGCTGGTTCAACTTCAAGATTTCTGAAAATAGTTCACGGGTTCTCCAAGTAAACGGATGTTAACCTATCGCTTGTTCAGAGTCTTCTCAAGCTAACCGCCACGGAAGATCGCGCTCGCCAAGATTCTTCCTATCCCCAGCCAGGGAATCCCCCAGAATTCAATTTCCTCAGAGTTTAAGCTTCAGTATCCCCAGCGAAGCCAAACCATTGAACCTTCTCCCCGCAGAGTTTCGGGAGGACAATCTTGAGTTCCCCAGTAAAGTCTCCAGGGTTACCTCCCATCAAGCCAAAGATTCTCAATCTGACCTCCCCAGCATGAGTCTACTAGTTGGAACTCCCCAGTAGAGTTCATCAGGAATTCTCTTCCCCAGCGACAGCCAAGGATTTATTTTCCCCGGCAGCAGTCAAGATGCTTTTATCTTCAGCCATCTCGGATTCATTTATCCACAGCAAGATTAGCTCATCAGCTTACATGCGCATCCATCACATTCATAAATATTGATGTCACATACATTGCATCATGCATCATAACATTACATACAACTAACCCTTTACCTTTTCAGGTAAGATCAGTCGACAGACACATATCATCTCCTGAGATTCATCCAAAAATAGTTCAGATGTGACCCGGACACGGCAACATTTTGATACTTATTCCAGATTCATTCAGACGCATCAGTAGAAACCTTACACCGGTTCCTCTTCAACTTCTCAGCTTTTGAAAATAGTTTACGATTCTTCCCTACGACGGATGTCAATCTACCAACTGATTCAGACTTTTCTCAACTTCTGAAACAAGTTTACGGATTCTTCCCTACAACGGATGTCAATCTACCAATTTGTTCAGACTCTTCTCAACTTTTGAAGACAGTTTACGGATTCTTCCCTACAACGGATGTCAATCTACCAACTGATTCAGACTCTTCACAATTTCTGAAAATAGGTTACGGACGCTTCCCAACAACGGATGCTGCCCCAGTGCTTGTTCAGTCCCAACTCCTGAAAATAGTTTACAGATTCTCCAAGACATGGACGTCAATCTGTTGCTTGTTCAGACCCCAATTCAGAGATATCCCAAAACAGGGATGCCCTTCTGACACTTGTCCACTCACCATTGTCATACACTACAACGTCACCAGATGGCATCTGTAAGCCCATCCTCCTACCAGCAGTCGCCGAATGGCATCTCTAAGCCCATCCCCCGGCAAAATTCTCTCGCACCAGATGGCATCTTTAAGCCCATCACCAAATGGCATCTTTAAGCCCATTCACCTCCACCGTCACATCGACGAGCGCAAATTTTCTGGGCACATTAGTGTCCAATCTCCTTTTACCTTCAAGTCGCGAAAGGCAAACCTGCCAATCTAACTCTTCAGGTCAAAGAAGATTGAACAGGGGCAACTGTTGTACCCCAAAATTTGCCCTCGCATTTTTCCCCAAGAAATCTCAGCTTCAAACATTTCCTGACTTTTCAAACTGGCTCAAGAATCGGACAAACGGAGTTTTCTTGACAGTCAATCAAAATTAGGGTTTTCACTGATTTTCAGAGCTTTGGATTGTTTCACAGTTGGCTCAGGGTTTGGATGATTTTTGGTCCAATTTTGATCAGGCGAGCGTTATTTGGCATTTAATCGGGAATTAAGGTTTTATGGGCATATTCTCAGAAGAATTTAAATTCCACAGCACTTTGCGGTTTATTTCAAGATTCGAGTTAAAATTCGCGTTATCTTGGTTTAATCAGCAAAAGAGACAGTGGTTTGAATTCAGTATGTTTTGATTGGGCCAGTCATATACAGGGTGCAGTATTGGATTCACAGTGTTTATGCGTTTGATCAGTCCATTTGGGTTAATTGCTGCTTTGCTTTGGATGTTGAATAAGACGGGTTTAATTGATCAAGGTTGTTTTATTTTAGTTATTTATTATTCTGAAATTGAATGATTGAATTTATTTTTCAATTGTTTTAATTCTAAGAATTTTAAATAAATAAATAAACAATAAAGAAAATTGGAATTAATTGGATAATTTAGATTTTATTGAATAATTGAATTATTTGTACAAATTGTTGTTTATAATTTAAATTATGAACAATGATATACATTAATTTAAATATTACATAAAATTAAAACTATCCTATTTTCTAAATATTCTTCATTCTTCACTCCGCTCCGGTGCTCCATTGTTTTATCTGCAAAAAAAAGAGAAGAAAAGTCAGAAAGCATTAAAATTGGAAAAGACAGTTAAAAATTGCTCATCATTAGGGGCCACTGACTGGGATCAGTTGACCCTCTCTGCAAATCACGGGATTTCTCCCGGTTCACAGAGAGGGAAGATTTTTTATTTCATGAATGCAAATGTCAAAAATGCATAAGTTACAAATTCCAAGCTGCATAGAAATTTAAAATCTCAATTTCCAATTCAAAACCATATAGTTCAAATCCAATCTCAAACTTTCCATCCAAAGCAAAGGCACTACTGTCAGTTTACTCAAAGAAAGAAATCAAAGTAGTACAAGTTGCTATCAAAGCTCAAAAGCTGTCATGAAAAGATTTTTGCCAAGATATCAAAATGCAAAGTCAGAGCAAAGCACAAAAGCTGGAGATAAAGATGCAAAATATGTTATGCAAGTAATCTTATCATCATTTCCCAAGGAGGGCCCCTTCAGAAACAGTACAGATAAAAATCATATAATAATTCTAAGCTGTACTTTAGGAGAGAAGAAAAAGAGATAAAGCAGGCATAGGCAGGGTTTAGGCATAGTTCAGGGGCATAGACAGTAGGAAAGCAAGACATAAAAAGATATACAAATCTATAATCCAAAAGACAGTTCAGAAGGAGGTGAGAATAGAGAGAAAAGATACAAAAACTCAGAACTCTGCCTCAACCTAAAAACACACAAAAAACCTGATGAGCAAAGCACATAACTTGAAAAAATGCCACAACTCTGCATAATATAAACATCCAGAAGCCAATACAGAAGTGAGGAGATAGAAGAGAAAGATACAAACTCAGTTCAGCAACAAGCAAAGAAAGAGAGAAGAGAGAAGCATACAAACTGAGGAAGCAACAAAAGCCTCATTACTGTCATCAAACACCAATACCCTGCCCAACCAAGAGAACCTTGTAAAAAACCAGTTATCAAATACATCATCCAAGAAATATACAAAAACCTACTGTCATCAAACTTCCTCAACTCTGCCTCAATATATGCAAAACATACCAATTCTGCATAAAGATGCAGAAGCCAAATAAAACAGTTCAGAATAGATAGAAGAGAAGAAATATACAAACTCCAACCACTACTGTCATAACAAAACCCATCAAGCTGAAGCAAACAAAGACCAACATAACACATCTCAGAACTATGAACCAAAATCACAAAGCCTGTCAATAAAGCCATCAAACACACAGTTCAATACCAACATCCTGTCATACCAGTACCAAACCTCTCAAACAGGTCCAAACATACTCCCTCAAGCATGTCAAAACATTCAAACTCACCCTAGGCCTCAGAAGGGGGGTTTCATCATAGGCAAATCAGAAAAACGGATCCAACAACATACTCAAGCATACTAGATACAAGTCCTCAGAATCCTGGATTCCTCATAGGACGAAGAAGAAAGCAATATCAACATAGGCAGCAACTCAAGTTACTCAGGCAACAATACTCAGGCAATAATTCCAAGAACATACAGATTCCCAAAGGCAACACGAAAGTGGAAGAACATACAGATTCCCAAAGGCAACACGAGAGAAGGAGAAGCAGAAACAAATCATAGGCAAAGGGACATAAAGTAGAAGAGATAAAGAAGTGAATACATTAGGGTTTCTCAGTGTACATCATCATCAAAGCCCTAAATATAGCAAAGGAACGAAAATACCTGGGAAGCGTCAAAAGCAAGCTCAAAGATTCATCACAACATTGCATTCCTCACGCCGTTCCGGCCTCCTAAAGCATCACTCCGCCTCTCCTCCATCTCCAAAAAAATCAGGTAACGAACCTTCTATCTCTTCCCCTTCACCTCATAAAAAACGAAAAAATAAGAACTTAAAACAACACATGCGAATTCAGAAAAGAAGAAGAAACGTAACAACTGAAAAACCAACCTTGTTTCAAGAGGATGTGGAATTCTTGCCTTGGAGGGAAGAGAGTGTGTGAATGATGTTGGTGGCCGGAATCGAGCGCTCAGGAAATTGATAATCGGAGAAGACGAACCCAACACGGCGCCGCTCAAGCCCTAACCTCCGTTCTGAACATACCAAATGCCTAACCCTAATTTCGTTCAATATCCAAACGTGGGCTTAACCCGTTCCCAATTATTCTAAGCCCAAGTTAACACTTAACCATGTTTTTTTAAACACTAACCCTTTTCTTTCTTTTATTTCCTAAACAATACCTCTTTTCTTTTATAAAACACTAACCCTTTTTATTTTACAAACAATTTTTATTTTCTTTGAAAAACACTAATTTAATTAAAATACATTTTCCATCATATAAGTTAAAATATCTTTTTCTTAAGTATATATTTGTACATAAAAATAATAAACTTTTTCGTAATTAAATTGAAAATACTTTTTTAATTAAAATACATATTTGTACATATTATCTTTTCTTTTTTTTCATACATAATTAAAATTCAAACTCTTTTAATCAAAATACATTTGTACATAACAATTTAAATACATCATTTTTCTAATATTGAAATTCATAAACATTTGGACTAAAATACTTTTTAATTAAAAACTTGAACATAAATCAAAACACTTTCTTTTTCTTTTGTACATAATTAAACATACAAAAATCAAAGATTCATTTAAAAACATTTCTCTAGGTCAAAACCCTAATGCGTTTCAATTTCACATTTCGCACTTGTACATATTTACACTTACACATACATATACACTTGTACACTTACACAACACATTACCCTACACACATTTTATCTTATACTTGTACATTTGATATTCATTTGGATCGCACATTCGATTTGGTTATAACTTATTGGGTACTATAAGTCTCATCCCCTTGTACATTTATACCCCCACTCCCGGACACTATTTTGTAATAGCGTAGATTTTATATTCCGCAATTTACAGTTTTCAATTATGCCATGGTTAGACCTAGGGTTTGTATGTACATAAAATCAAACGCTAGATAACCTAATACAAGACAAATACATGTAATCAATACACAATCACACTTGCACCCTCTAGGGTAATCCCACATGTTGCCTTCCAAAATGGGCCATGCTTGCACGTCGAGTATCTTTGGCAAGACAAAATCAAATGATCATAAGTCTCAAAGTGTTGCCTAAACAGAATGATCATAGTCCCTTCAAAACAAATTGCCAAAGACACTTGGCATCATTGCATTCATGGTCCATACGATGACCCACGCCCGTCCCGAATAAACTTCCTAAACGCAAGATTGTCCATCAATTTCAATGGTGGAACGAAATTGTTAAAAGGGGTTAAAACATGACAAAAACCTTTGAGTACAATAGGGTAGACAAGACTCTTAGTTACTTGAGATCAAACTTGCAAAAACATTTGCCTTCTTTTCAAAAACCACAATCCACAACACTTTCAAACAAACTCTCAAAAACATTTGAAAACATCTTTTCGAAAAGATTCACACTTTTGTAAAACACTCAAACACGAGTCAAATACATTAGTTGCCTAAGACAAGGCATCTTTTTCCAAAACATTTTCAAAAAGCACCCACACACACACCATTTTTCAAAGCAATCGAAAAACAAGGCAAGTGATCTAAAAAACCAAGTAACTAAGAGCCCATGGATAACCATGGATGAAAAGGGTGCTAATACCTTCCCTTTTCATAATCTACCCCCCGAACCCACGAAATATCTCAAAAGGTTTTTGCTGTGCTTTTTTTAACCTTTCCTTTAGGATAAAATAAAAAGTCGGTGGCGACTCTTGCTCAACCGCACAAGTGCGAATGCAAACGCAAAACCTCAAGTCAGTTCTCCCACCGTATCACACACCCGTTGTTATAGACACCCGTCGTTATAGACACCCGTCGTTATAGACACCCGTCGTTATAGACACCCGTCATTATAGACACCCGTCATTATAGACACCCGTCGTTATAGACACCCGTCGTTATAGACACCCGTCATTATAGACACCCGTCATTATAGACACCCGTCGTTATAGACACCCGTCGTTATAGACACCCGTCATTATAGACACCCGTCGTTATAGACACCCGTCGTCATAGACACCCGTCGTCATAGACACCCGTCATTATAGACACCCGTTGTTATAGACACCCGTCGTTATAGACACCCGTCATTATAGACACCCGTCATTATAGACACCCGTCGTTTTAGACAACCCGTCATTTTAGACAACCCGTCGTTGAAGACAGCCCGTCAGTGAAGACAACCCGTCGTTAATGACAACCTGTCAATGAAGACAGCCCGTCGTCGAAGACAACCTGTGAGTAAAGGCAATAACCCGTTAAAAGAGACGACTCGTCAAAGAAGACAAAACTTCCCCCGGTTCAGTTAAATCGGTTCTTAAATATTTTTCTGAGATAACCTGTCAGTAGAGACAACCCATCAACCTTTTGAAGCTCTAGATTCGATACCTGTATCCAGCCAGGGCATATCTGTAGACGACCAATTCTAGATTCGATACCTGTATCCAGCCAGGGCATATCTGCATGAAGAGATTGAAGATCAACACTTGTAACAGGCCAGGAAATTATCTTTTTCTCAGGTACGCAAGTTCTCGCTAAGGAATCTCTTACGCGATCGACACACATTTCCAAATGGCATCTATAAGCCCATTCCCGACAAGATTCTGTCACATCTCCAGATGGAATCTATAAGCCCATCCTCCTATCCACCATCTCTCCAAATGGCATCTGTAAGCCCATTCCCGACATCACATTGCTGATACTCCATTATGCGAGTGCAAATTTCTGGGCACTCTAGTGTTCAATCATCTTCCACCTTCGGATCACGAAAGGCACGCAAGCCAATCTACATCCCCAGGTTTAAGAATATTGAACAGGGGCAACTGTTGTACCCCAAAATTTGCCCTCCCATATTCTTCAAGGTTTATCAAGAATCATCTTCAAATGGTTCAAGATTGATCAAGGGTTGCACAACCCAAACATCTCCTAAGCCAGCCAAAATTAGGGTTTTGGTTCCTTCAATGAATTTGAGGCTTTCAGTGGTCCAATCAAGTCCCATAGGCCTATATACATTGTCAAGCACCTACATGCCAAGTTTCAAGACTCACAGGGTCAAGTTGCATAGTCAAAAGCTTCATTTGCTTCACAATCAACTGTAGGGGTAAAATGGTCATTTGGCAGTCAAAAGTCAAAAATTTTGGTCAACATCTTATTTTGAGGCCATAATCATCATTTGATCAAGTCTTGATCATGATTCCACAAGCATGGCTCAAAAATCATCAAAGATGCAAAAGTTGCTATTTTTAGACAACAGAAAAGTCAACTGTAACTTGACCAAGGCATAACGTTTTCATGGTTCATCAGGAAAATCCCATCCAATGCTCATTTTGAAGGGGATGACATTTTATACAAAGCATATTCACATTCCAAGTCCAAGAAATGCTCTCACAAAAAGTTATCAATTTCTACATTATAGGTCAATTTCAAAAGTCAACAAAAATGCACTTTAAGTCAAAGACCATAACTTGAGATTGGTAAATCCAAATGACATGGGACCAAAGGCATTGGTTAGAGGACTTCAAGAAATTTCCAAAATGTCAAAGAACATGTTCATATGATCAAAATTGAGCAAGATATGCATTGGAGAAGTTGGGAAAATTTTCATGAATGTGTAAAAGTCAACTTTGCTCAAAACACCTCATGTTTGCTAATGGGCCTCAAATTCCTTCTTGAATCTTTACCCAAAGCATATGCACGACCCATTGAGCCTACTTGAAATTATTTTCTTATTTTTTATTAATAAATTGGATTTTTAATTGATTTTAATTCCTTTAATTAATTTAAAATGTAGGAAATTCAAAGATATGTTTTTTCAAATCTTTTGTGAAGCAAATAAGCTCAGGGCAAGCTGGAAAATTCGTGTATCAATCAAGGACAACAAAATCTCCCAATTTGGCAAGGGTTTTCAATCAAAAAGATTGAAAAATATTTGATTGAAAATCAAATATACAAATCATAATTCCATGGATCTTTGACCAAGATTTTAACCTAAATCAGTTCTATTATATATACTGAAGCTAACCCTAATGCATCACACATGAGAACTGCTGCTGAAAGCCATAATCACATTCAAAAAATCCAAGGAAAAAGTGAAAACTGTTTGCTACCTTCCAAGCCAATTCAAGGCGTTTCAGTGATTCAAATACACTGCTAGCATTCCCAGGAACGGATTGGAATCAAAATCAAGGGCTAACACCCAAAGAACACGCAAGAACAGTCATACGGTTTGCACACTTTTGCCATAATCGAAACTCATGTCTCATAAGCATTTGATGTGATTTATGGTTTGTTTTGTATTTCTTGCATCCATACAAAGCTATTGGTATTGATTAATTGGATTATAATGCACAGGTTTGTGAATTGCCATTAATGATTTTTAGGGTTTCGAAGCTTTCAAATTAGGGATTTGCTGCACAAGAAAAATCAGGACCCCTAATGCCCATGGTTGAAACCGTCTGAACAAGACGAGCAAGATGGAACCCTCGCGATGAATTTATATTAACCATGTGCCTAATCGCTATTATTCCTCAAGCTACTTTGTGGGGGTTAAAAACCCCCGCTATTTGATTTATTTTACAGGTATTCAGGGAGGAAGACGAAGGACGTGGAAGCGTGCCATTGGACGATTCAAAAGGAGCGCGCGTTTTTATGTTTGTGTACAGCATATTCGCTTGTTTCATATATTAATTTCATTGTTTATTCTAATAACAGAAGCGAGCAAGTGGCCTAGCGGTTGGTGTGTTGGTTGTGCATCATTGGGACCTGGGTTCGATTCCCAGGTCCACCCAATATTTGTTTCACATTTTTTCTAATGTAATCATGTGCAGCGTTCCAACAACGTCCCACCATGCGCTTCAGGCAATCAGGCGCCATGTGTCTCACAATACCAATCCAAAGGACATAAGGTGCTGACCACCATGTTCCACGTCAACGCGTGCATAGCCAATTCCCAAAGTCAAACAGGCTTACTGATCAATGGGCCAGAATTGCTTCTTCACATCTCCAAAAGGGCCCATCACCCCCCCTGGTTTTCCTATTTCTTTTTATTTTCATTTTCTTTTAATTCCTTTTACTAATTATTATTATTTATTTAACTAACATAATTAATATTATTTTCACAATAAAATTCAGAAAATTAAAATATAAATATTTATATTTATATTATTTATTAATTTCACCTTAGTTTATTTTTGTAAATAAAATGTAAATTAATTAATTTAGTCTTTTTATTAATTAGGTTTAATTTTAATCTTTTTTTCACAATAAATAAAATAGATTAGACTTAGGGTTTTACTAACTTTTTATTTTTATTTCATTAAAACATAAAAAACACAAAAACACTTTTTTTTCTTGTAATAATTAATTAATTAGGTTTAGGTTTAATATTTAATTAATTGCAAAAAAGGACAAATTCAATTCTTTTCTCAAAAAGGGTCAAAACCCTAAGACGTTCCCGATTTAATTTCTTTCGCGCTTTAATTCCTTTTGATCATATTTTTGTATCTGTTTCCGAGGATGTAATAGTTAATTAGGATTTTATTGCTTTCTTTACTTTTCTCGCATTTATTTTCCAAACGGGTTTGTTTTTGGCGATGTATAGACCCGCGCCTTGTAATAGCGTAGATTTACCTTTCCGCACTCTTAACTGTTAATTATGCCTGCAAGACTTGGATGAAAATTAAAAACAACTCGTAGATCACAATGATGCATGTTCAAAGATAATATGAATCGAAACAACACACATGCACATGCCACTCCTAGGGTACGCCTCACTGGTTGCCTCGACGTGGTCGTCAAGTATAGGGTGTTTTAGAGGTCGCCCTCCTGTCTAAAGATCCAGTTGCCTCGAAACGGTTGCCTCGGATAAAAAGGATCTAGGACATTAGGGTTACCGCTAAGGCGTCTTACCATTGCTTCGGTGACCACATATGTCCCTTATAATCGAATTGACCCGAATAACTCCAATGATGGTGCTACCTACTTCTCAATAGTGGGATATTACTGTCTAAAGGACTCTTACACAGCCTAATTCCTTAGAGTAGGTAGATTTCTCCTGGGTACTTGCTCTTTCAAAAAACAAAAACATATTTTCGCACTCACACTTTTAAAAAGTTTTCAAACAAATACTTCATACACTCTTGAGGACTGATACAAGAGTTACCTAGAAGTTTTTCAAACTAAACTTTTTCAAAACCCACAAACACTTAAAAAGCAAACATTTTTGAAAACATAGTGAGCAAGTACCTAAGAGCCCGTGGATAACCACGGATAGAAAGGGTGCTAACACCTTCCCTTTCTATAAATCTACCTCCCGAACCGAGAAACATTCTCGAAAAGGAATTTTGATGTGCTTTTGTCCTTTCCTTGTTGGAGAAAATAAAAGACGGTGGCGACTCTTGCTTACCGCGACATTTCGCGAACCAGCTTTAAAACAGTCAGTTCTATTTCCACCGATCACACCTTGATTGTCGCCTTCATAATCAAATACCAAGCCTCAGACGAGTGCGTTATGGGGGCCCTCTCTTTGCGCTTACCCAAACTGTCGTAGAGCTAAACAAGGGTTATAGGTAATACCTCCCATAATGCCAAGTAGAGGGACATTAGGGAATTCCCCGCAATGGTCGATGATAGTAATGTCCTCCAAGGATCAAGAACACCAATGAATATCGGAATGTGTGAGTGACATCATCCTTTTAGACCATGTCAAGCCTTGCTCATTCTTAAAAGTTGACCGAGGTAGGTGTGAAATAAACCACCTAGAGAGTAAGGGAATGCAACACAAGAGAGTACCTCTTTTCTTCATGGTGCGAGTATAGAAACAATGTAGAATGTCTCCAAGCAGAGTAGGTATAGGATTACGAGAGAGAAAGACCTTGATAGCATTCACATCTATGAGTTGGTCTAGATTGGGAAATAGAATCAAACCATAGATTAGAAGGGCCAAGACATCTTCAAAAGCTTGGAAATCCATATCTTCCCAAAACAAACAAGCCTTCTCCAACAAAAATTTGGCTAAGAAACCCTTAACTCCACTTCTTGTCTCCCAATTTTCCATAATGTCAGATCTCTTCAAACGTAATGCTTTTGCAATGACTTCAAGCTTTGGAGTCTGCTCTAAACCGGTGAATGGTATTTGATCAAGCATAAGTACTCCTAACAGTTGAAAGAATTCTTCTAAAGTAGGAACCAATTAGTAGTCAGGAAAGGTGAAGCAATGATGCATGGGATCAAAGAATTGGAAGAGCACACACATCATTTCTTCTTGAAAGTTTGAAGTAGCTAAGTTGAGAAGTCGACCGTATTTTTTGAATCCATTCGTATTTGCCTATACCTGCTTCTTTCATTATCCTTAGGGAGGAAATTTGAACTTCTATAGGAAAAACGACTTCCATGCCATAGACCAAGGAGAAAGGTGTTTCCCCAGTTGACGTGCGAGGTGAAGTACGATAGCCATGGAGAGAAAATGATAACATCTCATGCTAGTCTTTGTAGGTTACCACCATTTTTTGCACAATCTTCTTGATATTTTTATTGGAAGCTTCCACTGCACCATTCATCTTGGGTTTGTACGAAGAAGAATTGTGATGCTTGATTCTGAACTAAGCGCGGAGTTCCGTGATCATAGCATTGTTTAGATTAGTTCCATTATCGGTAATAATCCTTTCGGGGATACTGTTCCGGAAGATGAGATTCAGGTTGATGAACCTGGCTACAACGTTCTTAGTAACTGAGGCATATAAAGCAACTTCGACCCACTTGGTAAAGTAACCAATGGCAACCAGGATGAAATGGTGACCATTTGAGGCAGTAGGTTTGATCTCTCCAATCATGTTAATGCCCCACATTGCAAATGGCCATGGAGCAGTCATGACATTTAGAGGAATGGGGGGTACATGGACCTTGTCGGCATAGATTTGACACTTATGGCAAGTCCTCGAGTGATGATGACAATTAATTTCCATTGTGGACCAATAGTAAACAGCCCTCGGGATTTTCTTGGCCATAGTATATCCACTAGAGTGGGTCCCAAAGAGGCCATCGTGTATGTCTTCCATAATTTTCTCAGCCTCCTTCTTGTACACACATCGGAGTAGAGTAGAATCATGGTTGCGCCTGTATAGGATTCCGCTGCTTAGAAAGAATTTGGCTGAAAATCTTCACAAGAATTTCCTATCATTGACGGAAGCTCCTTCAGGATATTCTTGCGCTTCAAGATATCTCCTTACCTCATGGTACCATGGTTTCTCTTCGTTAATGTCAAGCTCGTAGAAGTGCACGGGTTCATTAAATTTCTCAATTGTATTCATATGAGCTTTGTTTTCCCATTTGACCTTGAACATGGAAGACATTGTGACCAAAGCGTCGGCTAACTGACTTTCCTCCCTAGGGAAATGCTCAAAGGTGATCTCCTCAAAGCATGGAATCAGAGTTAACACAAGATCTTTGTATGGAATTAGGTTAGGATGCTTGGTGTCCCATTCTGCCTTTACTTGGCTAATCACCAGAGCAGAGTCTCCGAATACATCCAAATGTTTGATCCTCAAGTCGATGGCAGCCTTCAGACCCAAGATACATGCTTCATATTCGGCCATATTGTTTGTACAATTGAAGCATAGTCTAGAAGTGAAAGGAGTGTGGAAAACCTCAGGAGAAATAATCACAGCACCAATTCCATTGCCCAAAGCGTTGGAAGCCCCGTCAAAAACCATAGTCCATCGAGATCCTTGTTCAGGTCCGTCATACAGTCCGGGTTTTGCACAGTCGGTCACTAGCATGATATTCTCATCCGGGAAGTCAAAGTTCATAGATTGATAATCATCCATAGCTTGATGGGTGTTGGCTCCCAAATTCTACACTTGCTATATTTGGTCTTTTAGACCAAATAACTGGAATGAACCAAGCCAGGAAGTATGATTCGACACATGAAATAACTTAGGGAAAAGATCTGAGTTATATTGGAATCTTCGACCAAGGGCTTATTCGACTGAAGAAGACTTATGTCACTCGACTAAGAGAAAGTATTCTCGCTTTGGCACATGATACGAGGATCATTTGAATTTTGAATTATTGGAGGGAAAGGCAATTTCGCCAGCGTTTAAGAAGAAGCAATGTGGCTGAAAGCCATAGTTCGAGGGACATGCAGAAGACACTTATCTTCATCCTAGCCCAGAATGTCCCCTCGACGGTTACCTATTTTTAGTATAAATTAAGAAGCTTGTGTAATTTTCAAGGGTGTTCAACCTATTGTACTAAGTCACTCAAACATTATCCAAGTAACTACTGCGTGAGAAAGGATAAAGCTGAGAAATGTACGTTGGAAACACCTTTTTTCCTTAATGAAAGTCTTTTTACATTACTTTATTATTATCCTGCAAAGTTATCTTTTTTACTTCTTTTACTTGAATTTCTATACTTATGCTTACTTTTCAACAATCTCAAACATCCTTTCTCTGGGTCGAACGTGCGTTCTTCCTTCTTATCCGTTTTTACATAAAAATTAGCATATGTCCTGGGATTAGTTTGATCGATCCCGTAAGTAAACCAAAAAACTTACCTTTTTGGAGATCAGCGGTTGTTTACCAAAAACAACGGTAAACAAATTGGCACACCTGGTGGGACGTTGCTAATTTTTATGTTATTGTGTTTTTCCTGTACAGTTATAACATTGCATGTTATTAAGAAGTGGTAGAGTAACCAACAAATATATTGTTAGGAAGGAAAATAGAGAGAGTAGTATGGCTAACGAGCCAAACCATGGAGAAATACCTCCACCAATCACAGGAACAGCGGTTTCTACTGCTGTCGAAGGGAATATCCCAACTTCTGTTGGATCAATGACAGCATTAACCACGAATCAAACTGGACCCTTACTTTCGTATGTGGGTCCAAGAGGTCCTTTGGGAACGCCTCCACCAAGGATAAATCTAGGATCTCGATCAACTGTACCCCCAGGCTTTTCGACAACCTGGATGGGTCGAGAACAGCCATATGGCATGCCAACTACTGAAATGGCGAGCCTTATGAATGTTGCGTCCACCTTTTCAGAACCTGTGGTGAATACAACATCGCCATTACAAGGTTCTGGAGCCAGTAGAAACCAATTTTTGGGAGGGCCATCTCACATGATACCAAGCCTCACAAATGTTTCGACAACAATTTTGAGGCAACAGATGGACGAAAGTAATCATGAAATGGTACAAATGTTAGCACAAACTCTAAGTACAGTGCTAAATCCCCTCATTCAGACTGCTACACAGTCGAATCAACAGATGACAGCGCAAATGACGCGCATGGCTGAATTCTTTGGGGTACCCCAAGTTGTTCGACAACCCCAGAGGATACCAATAAGAGTAAACCAAGGGGTAATTATGGAAGAGGATTTGACCGTTAATCCAAACCCCTAGATTCCTAGGGTAGAAGTAGAACAACCAAGAATAGAGATATCTCGAAACCCTTGAGAAATCGATCAAGGCGTTATTATGGCTAATAGAAACCAAAACGCTGACGAATTAATACAACAAGTTCGACACCAGAACTATGGGGCAGACAATAATTTAACCGCCATGATCGAGAGGATCATGCTTCAAAACGGGATGAATGTTGGTTTTCACAGACCAAACTTTGCATCCCCATTGTCAGAATATATTCTGCAAACAGACTTACCACCTAGAGGAAAAGTCCCAAAATTCACTAAATTTTCAGGGAATACGACAGAGTCGACTGTCGAACATGTGGCTAGATATTTGATAGAGGCCGGAGAAATAGAAAAAATGAAAACCTTAGAATCAAATATTTCCCAAGTTCTCTGACAAAAAATTCTTTCACTTGGTTCACCACCCTCCCAGCCAATTCGATCCACAACTGGAACCAATTGGAAAGATTGTTCCATGAACAATTTTACATGGGTCAAACCAAGATAAGTCTAAAAGAATTGGCTAGTGTGAAGAGGAGGTTTACAGAGCCAATTGATGAATATTTAAATAGATTTCTATTACTCAAAGCCAGATGCTTTACCCAAGTTCCTGAGCATGAATTAGTTGAAATAGCAGCGGGGGGCCTGGATTATTCGATTAGGAAAAAGTTAGATACACAATACCTAAGAGATATGGCCCAACTTGCTGATAGAGTTCGACAAGTAGAATGCCTTAAAGCTGAAAAGGCTAAGACTGCCAAAGCTCATCGAAGAGAAAGGGTAGCTTATGTCGAAATGGATGATGATGATCCAGAGACATACAGCGATCCTATAGATGTCGAAGAAGGCGAAATTGATTTAGCTGAATTAAAACAAGGACCACCATATTCTTGTAAATTTCTAGTGCCATCAAATGGGAAAAATCCTGTAGAACCTGAGAAAAACAGCGATAAATTTCCTGAGAAAACTTATAGCTTCGACATATCCAAGTGTGACGAAATATTCGATCTATTAGTTAAAGATGGACAAATGATAGTGCGCCCAGGGGCTAAATTGCCTCCTTTAGAACAGAGAAAGAAAAGAGGTTTCTGTAAATACCATAATTTTTTGGGACATAAAACCTCACAATGTTTCCTTTTCAGGGATCTCGTTCAACAAGCGCTGAAGGAAGGAAGGCTGAAATTTGCTGATAAACCAGCAATGAAAATCGACACAAACCCACTGCAGACAGAGGCTCATTATGTCGAACTAGTTGGCATTCATATGGTGGAAGTGTCTAAAGATTTCATCACAAAACCCATCTTTGGAAGTTTCACTGGAAACATCTCCAGAAAAACTATTGAAGGGGTGAGAAAGGCCACTGAAGGCCTAGATTCGAAAAAGGAAGTTGGCCAAGGGTCGAACAAGAAGGCTGCTGGAAGCCTGAAACTGATCAAACGGGTTACTGAAGACCCAAACAAGATCAGAGGAGTTGCTGAAAGCTCCAGCAAAAGAACCACCACATGTTCTTATTTGGCTGCTGCAAAAGGTTCGACAGGGGACTTGGAAGCCAAAATGTAGAAGATGAACCCGGTTTCCAAAAGCAACATGCAGGTTAACGTGGTTGAAGTCTCTGGCGCCAAAGCTTCAGAGGAAGCCATTCAACAAGAAGAAGTAAACAAAACTGGATTCCCAAAGGAGGATGAAGATTTGGCAGATTTTCTGCATAGGTGCCAAAAGAAGAAATCGGAAGTAATGCTATGCCCTAGATGTAGCTCTATTTTCGATAAGAAAGCCGCTGAACATATACAAGTTATGCGATTTGTAAAAGAAAAACAGGGCACCAATGCCCAACAAAGAATGGGTTCAGAAATCCGATTTGACCCTAGAAGGGGGCATCAACAAAGACCCATGAATCAGGAAAGGAGGCCACCAACTTTTAGGCCTCCAACTAATGTGCCTACAGATACTTGGCTCAATACCATGGGAAGGAAGCCGCCAAATGAAGAAATATGGCAGGCATTCGACGTACCAATAGGTTCTTCTCTAGATTACAGAAAGGAGTACCATGCTTCTGCGTCGAACAAAATGACCCATGTGTCGAGCAATTACAAAGGAAAGAATCCTATGTCTCCTTCGCAGTGGTGAAGGTTCTAAAGACGGCGAAAGGCCAAGAAAGAGGCAGCTGGACCTCATCCAGAAGTAAGCACTAATGTGCAGAAAAAACAAAGGAAGCCTCTGGAGAGAAATCATGTGCCCTGGGCGGAAGAGTTTGGGTCGAATGATGAAGACGACTCCGACTCCAGTGACAGTTTAGACACCATGGTGAATGTCATATCTGTGTTGCCCAAAGAATACAACCGTTAGGTCGAAGTCGAAGAAACTGACCTAATGGTTGAACAAGAACTGGCTAGACACAAGCCAGTATGTTACTATATAATGAACAATGGATGCGTAGAAGAACAAAACGCATTTTTTGAACCACCAACAGAGGCAATGAAGAGCCATCTGAAACCCCTGTTAATTAGAGCAAAAGTGGGGGAGGTAACCATAAACAAAATTCTGGTTGATTATGGGGAAACCATCAATATCATACCACAATTCATGCTGGAAAAGTTAGGCAAAGGAGATGCTGACATAAAGCCACATAACATGGTCTTATCCAACTATGAAGGGGGCATTGGCACCACAAGGGGTGTCATTCAACTAGACCTCAAAGTGGGTTCAATCCTTCGACCCACCATGTTCATGGTTATTTCAGCAAAACCCAACTATAATCTACTCCTTGGTCGAGAGTGGATACATGGCATTGGAGCAGTGCCATCTTCGATGCACCAAAGGGTCACAATATGGCGCCCCGACGGCATTGTGGAGAACATTGAAGTAGATCAGAGTTATTACTTAGGTGAAATCAACAGTGTTGGAAAGAACAGTTTCGACAAAAAATTGGCTCACATAGGGCCATGTAACCCACCTGAGTTTGATTTAACCCCAACTCCTAATGCATTCTGCTCCCTATACCTACACTCCAATCACGGCTTTCAGTGGGATAGAGAAGACTTATCCAACATCGACTTTGGAGGAGTTAGTGATATACGACCAACAGGCTGGGGAAGCGAGTTTGATGATGATGCCTGAGTCATCAACTCTCCAAAATATTTCGGCATATGTGGCCGAAAACAGAATGATGGCGGCCTTAGAGGCTGAAGTTAAATATGTGGCTTCCAAAGCCAATGAACAAGTCCTTTCAAAGACAGTGCCTGGGAAAGATTTCGACCCAGAGCCTCCCGACTTGGGAACGAAAGACTTTCTAGACCAGAGGTTAGACGCCATCTATGATGACGAACCTCTAGGTTTCGAAAAGGACTCGCTGGCGAACAATGTCAGAATGTTGGCACAAGATCCTCTAGAAGAGGTAAATCTAGGCGAAGGTCCTGTGAACAAGCCCACATACATAAGCACAAAGATGGATCCAGGACTCAGGGTCGAAATGATCAAATTACTAAAAGAGTTCAATGATTGCTTTGTGTGGGACTATGACGAGATGCCTGGTCTCGACAGGAGATTGGTAGAACTACAGTTACCAATAAAGCCTGGGAAGAAACCTGTTAAGCAGACTCCAAGACGGTTTGCACCAGAGATTTTATCAAAAATCAAAACGGAGGTCGAAAGGCTGCTGAGATGTAAGTTCATAACAACGACCAGGTACGTCGAACGGATTCCAAATATTGTGCCTGTTATAAAGAAAAACGGTACCTTGAGGGTGTGCATCAATTTCAGAGATCTAAATGTTGCAACACCCAAATATGAATATCCAATGCCAGTGGCGGAAATGCTTGTAGATTCTTCCGCTGGTTTCGAGTACATGAGTATGCTTGATGGATACTCTGGATATAATCAAATCTTCATTGCTGAAGAAGATGTGTCGAAAATGGCATTTCATTTCCCTGGGGCTTTAGGCACCTATGAATGGGTAGTAATGCCTTTTGGCCTAAAGAATGCAGGGGCAACATACCAAAGAGCCATGAATTCGATCTTCCATGACTTTATTGACACTTTCATGCAAATTTATATTGATGATATTGTTGTCAAATCTGTTTCAGTGAAGGCTCACATGGAGCATCTTCGATAATCCTTTGAGAGGATGAGACACTACGGCCTGAAGATGAATCCTCTGAAGTGTGCTTTTGGTGTAAAAGCAGGAGATTTCTTAGGTTTTGTGGTCCACAAAAATGGCATTGAGATAAACCAAAACAAGACCAAGGCTATCTTGCAAGCCAAAGCACCAACTAACAAAAAGGAATTGCAATCCTTACTTGGGAAGATAAATTTCCTAAGGAGATTTATATCCAACCTTAGTGGGAAAACGCAAGCCTTTTCTCCATTACTTCGACTCAACAAAGGAGGATTTGAATGGAGGGAGGAACATCAAGAAGCCTTCGACAAAATCAAAGAATACCTCATTAAACCACCTATTTTGGTGCATCCTTGTCGAAGTAGAAGTATGAGACTGTACATAGCTGCGTCTGATAAGACTTTAGGGAGCATGCTGGCTCAAAAGGATGAACATGGTGTCGAAAGGCACATATACTACCTCAGTAGAGTTTTAAACAATGCAGAAACTAGATATAACGAAGTTGAAAAACTGTGTTTATGTCTATATTTTTCATGTACAAAACTTAAGCAATATATAAAGCCAGTTAATGTTTATGTTTCGTCTCATTTTAACGTTTTCAAATATATGTTGTCGAAACCCATTTTGCACAGTAGAATTGGCAAATGGGCACTTACATTAACTGAGTATTCATTAACTTTTATGCCTCTCAAGGCTACAAAAGGCCAAGTGGTCGCAGACTTTATAGTCGACCACTCTATACAAGAAAAATCACTAAATTATTTGGAGATCGAACCGTGGAAACTTTACTTTGATGGTACTAGTTATAAAGATGGATTTGGAGTCGGAGTCCTTATTATTTCTCCAAATAAAATTCCAACAACATTTAAGTACAAAATAGATGGGGATTTCTCCAATAATGAGGTTGAATACGAAGCGTTAATCGTAGGCCTTAAAATCCTGTTGGAATTAGGGGCAACTCAAGTTGAAATAATGGGAGACTCAGAGTTAGTCCTAAAACAAATTACGAAAGAATACAAATGCATAAAAGAAAACCTTTATCATGTATTTCGTAATAGCCAGACGGTTGTTGAAGAACTTCGAGGCAGTTAGCATTCGACACATACCCAGATTGGAAAATCAAGAAGCCAACGACTTGGCACAAATTGCTTCTGGGTATAAAGTTTTGAAAGATAGGCTACAACAAGCAATCGAAGTTAGATGGAGAGTGACTGCCACTAAGTTATCTCCATTGGATTTAAGGACCACAACGTTAGGATACACTGATCATGAAAATTTTGAAATTTCGTTCATAGACAATCTAACAGAGCAAGATTGGAGAAAGCCTGTAGTGGACTATTTACAAAATCCAGCGGCTTCGACAAAACAAAAGATAAAGTACAGAGCGCTGAGTTATGTGTTAATAGGAAATGAACTATTTAAGAAAACACCAGAAGGTGTGCTTTTGAAATGCTTAAGTGAAACAGAAGCATATATAGCTCTTTCCACCACACACGCTGGGGCATGTGGAGCACACCAAGTAGGACAAAAGATGAAATGGTTATTGTTTCGACAAGGCTTATATTGGCCCACTATATTAAAGGATTGTGTTGAGTTTGCAAAAGGATGCCAAAAATTCCAAAAACATACAGGCATTCAACATGTGCCATCAAATGAACTTCACTCGATTGTGAAACCTTGGACTTTTAGAGGATGGGCTTTGGATCTCATTGGAGAAATTTGACCAGCATCTTCTAAAGGTCAGAAGTATATACTGGTGGGCATTGATTATTTTACTAAGTGGATTGAAGCGATTCCTTTAGTCAATGTAGACTAGGAGAATGTCATTGAATTCGTTTAAAAGTACATCATATACAGATTTGGAATCCCTGAAACAATAACTACAGACCAAGGGTCAGTCTTTACTGGTCGAAAGATGCAAGACTTTGCTGCAGAAATGGGGTTTAAACTGTTAACGTCTACGCCTTATTATGCGCAAGCTAATGGCCAGGTCGAAGCAGCAAATAAAGTAGTGATCAGTTTAATAAAGAAACATGTGGGAAAGAAACCCAGAAACTGGCAAGAGACGCTAGATCAAGTCCTGTGGGCGTGTAGAACTTGTCCGAAAGAAGCCACAGGGACAACACCATTTCGCCTAACCTATGGTCATGATGCAGTGTTACCAGTGGAAATCCAATTGCAGGCGACAAGGATTCAGATACATCATGAAATCCCTTCTGAAATCTATTGGAGCATGATGTTGGATGAACTAGTAGACTTAGACGAAGAAAGGTTGAAAGCTCTGGATCTTTTGAGAATGCAGAAGAAGCGAGTTGAGAAATTCTACAATCGCAGGGTGAAGTCCAAGATGTTTAATCCTGAAGATCTAGTTTGGAAAGTAATACTCCCAATGGATCGAAGAGACAGAAACTTGGGAAAATGGTCCCCTAAGTGGGAAGGACCTTTTAGGATTGTGCAAGCATTCTCAAGCGGAGCCTATGAGATCGAAGAATTAAGCGTAGATCAAAGACTCTTGAAGGTGAATGGTAAATACTTGAAAACGTATAGACCTATGCTTCAAGAGATAAAAATAAATAATATATAATCACTGTTAATAGAGAATGCCAAGATGGAAACTTAAAAATTTCATTAAAAGTGCCAAAATGGCTCTGAAATCGTTACAGAAAGTGATTACATAAATGAGAGAAACAAAATTCAAAAGGGAAGATTAGCTTTAATCTGAAGATACTTGATTCTTTGCAATTCTAGCCGTCGATCACATAGAGCTTTCGATTGGTGAAGGATTTCGAGCTTAGAATCCAGAGATTGAGCTCGATCGGCGTGTCTTAACCCTTCATCCAATTCTTCTTGGCTTTCTGATTCATTGTTCACAACAAGAAGTTCCTCTTTCTTTTTTTCGTTGGAAGCAATTTTAGCTTCCAACTCTGCAATCTGCACCCTCAGTTGAGCATTATCTCGATCTATCTCCTCGACTGCTTTTTGTCTAGCCTCCTGGGCCTTCGACAAATCCTTTACCCTAGAAGCAGATTCAGTAGCAGCATGCCAAGCAGCAGCCACTTGACCATTGGCTTCTTCAATCTCACGATTGAGAGTTCTCTGGCGGTTATAATCCGCTGATACCTGGTCGACAATAGAGAGTAAATCCAAGATTACATTGGCCACATCCGGAGGAGCAACAAGGAGATCGACAACTTTCAGGATAGTCTTCAGAAAGGAAGGAGCTGCTAGTTCCCCCTCTAAAGTTAACATCAAATATCTTTTAAAGATTTGTGCTTTAACTTTCTGAAGAGCCTCGTCGAGAGGAGAAGTCGAAGTAGATCATCCAGATGCAGTCGAGGCGCTGTGATCAGAGGATCTCTCTTGACCTTCTAGAATTGCAGTCAGATAACCCAACGGATTCTATTGTTTTAGTAAGGCCAAATCCTCCTTGGTTCTAGATCCCGTCGAAGGAATACTTTCGTTGGTTGTAACAACCACGTTGGCCACTTGACTTGGAATTGCTTCAGTGCCTGGAGGATTTTGGTTTCCTTCAGCAAAAACTTCTTCACCGTCGGCCTCTGGGATCTCTACATTCTCCCTCTCTGTTTCAGTTTCAACACTAGGAACACCTTCCTCCTCAGTCTCTCACACATCAACCAGCGGAACCCTAGTCTCCTCTTGGTTTCCTACAGCTTCTTCTTCGTCGGCTTCTTCTATGGTTTCGTGTTGAGGTTCAGAAGCCTGATTTACTTTGTCAGTGGAACTCATGAAAGAGCCTTTCGCTGAAGAAGGTCTATAGGTAGGATCCCCTTCACTATTCAAGAGAGTGATAGAATCCTCGACATAAGTAGGAATTCGTTTGAAAGTGCTAGCAGTGTCCTGGAAAATAGAAGGAATTTGTTTCTTTCAGAATCCTCATAAAGAAAAAGGGAGTGGAGGAATAAATAATAAGCAGTCGAAGTAAATACCTGGACTGGGATTTTAGCACCAGGACTAGAGTTGTCACTTTCGTTGGGATTGTTTAACCTAGTGATTACCTCCTGTTCAGTGGGCTCGTTGATGACTACAGGAGGAGGCCTCGCAGCTGTAGTCTTAACCCTGATTTTTGGACGGGGTTCAACGGTAGGGATTGGTTTCTTCAATCTTCGTCTCTACAAAGGAACAGGAGGAGACTCATCTTCTTCATCGCTAGATATTTGGATCTCCTGAACCTTCCGTTTTTTGGGGGTTGGTTTCTGAACATCTAGAAAACCAAGTCGAAGGGATCAGTACCTATGTCAGATAAAAAATAGATAAGGGTATGAAAGAAAGTAAATACCTTAGGAGAGGGGTTGACAGCGGAATCTCCCCCTTTGGTACTCTCAACAGTCTTCTTCGAGCTGGTTCTCTTGAAAGCTAAACAAAAGACAAAACAACTATAGTTAATTGAGTGTTGAAAGACAAATCTAAGGCGAAGAGATGGAAAAGAGTAATACCTTTCTTGACCCTGTCGAGAACAAGCTTGAACGCCTCACGTAGGTGGTGGGCGAAGTCCTTCTCATCGAAGAACTCTTCGTTATAATATTGTTTCCACCACTCCTCAAAGGGAACGAAACTCAGAAAATTGGGGTTGAAGCCGAATAGGGTCAGTATAGTTCAACCAGAGTACCTACCAATATGATTGGTAGCGGCATCTTCTGAGTAGTCTGCATTGTAAAAAAGTAGCAGCTTCTCTCGAGGATAAATAGGTGAAGGAAGTGATTGAGCAATACCAAATTGTCGAGAGACAAGATTTGGTTGATAAGAAATTAAACTCAATTGATTTTTTGAGCTCTTAAATCTCAAAGGCATGATCCTGGGGCGAAGGAACAACTCCCACATGCTCACGAACTCATCAGTCACGTCATCCTCCTCATTCGAAGGATATGGTCTGGTGAACCATTCCAGACCAACTTTTCGACTGGCAAAGGGGGCCATGGTCGAAACAAAGCGCTTTCGCTCCGCAAACATCATTACAAAGCTTGTGAAAGCCTTTTGAAACTATTGGCCTTCATCAGTGGGAGTTAGCAATGCAAGCCTGGTGCCTTCGATTCTCCTGTTCAGGGTTTCAGGAGCCTCTTTGTTAATCTTGTTCTTCTGGGGAAGGAACGATTCAAAGGTGGCATTGAGCCACAGCTGGAGAAGCCAAAAGGGACCAGCTAGCAGCAGGCTCCCCCTTTCCCCTATAACCTTAAGTTGAGTCACACCATTACTGATGGACTCATAAGTTGGACAAAATCAATTCGTCCAAGCAAAGGGGGTATTTATGGTGAAGCTGCGTCGCGAGCGTCAGCATCTTTTTCGTCACCTGAAGCGGCTTAGTACAAAAAACAAATCGAGACAACCACATAGCCAAGAAGGCTATATGCTCCACCTCCGACACAGTACTAGAGGCTTTGTCGTGGAAGTGGTTTATAAAGGTGGTGTAAGTGGGTTTTGTAGCAGCAAACCTAATAGCATCCTCAGAAAAGTCTTCAGGGTCGAAATAGTCATCAGTTGGTCGAAGCCCAGTGATGGCAGCTATGTCGAATAAAGTGGGGGTTATCATCCCACAAGGAAGATGAAAAGTGAAATGTGCGTTATCCCAAAATTACAAAGAAGATACCAGCATAAGGGGGCAGTAAGGTAATCCTGTCTTCGACAACATCACCAGGTCATAAATGCCCATCTCCTTCCAGACAGAAGCTTGCACCCTCTCCATCTTATTCAACCAGTCTGAATATTCAGAAGAGAGGTTAGGGCTTGAGCGAAAGATTCGATTCCCTATGTTCATGAAATGGAGGTTGATATCCTCTGTTGTCTGAGGATGCTGCTAGTTCGCCGGAGTAGAGTCTTCAGGGTCCTCCCTAGGTTTCTTCGCGCAACCTATGGGTCTAAGCCTTGGGTGAGTAGGAAAGAAGGCGCAGTTTTTCAAGGGATTTTCGATGCATGAAGATAACGGACCAGACATAGCATACATGCTTCCACCGTTTCTAATGGGAATGAGGAGTTGAGAATCATATGCTTCTCGCCATTCTTTCGTCATGGGTTCAGCGATATACCTATCAATCGAAGAAGAAGGAGGGTTAGTGGAAAAGATCTCTGGTGGTTTCTGAACATCATCAGTGTTTTGGGTTGAGGGTTGTTTGGTGCATTAGAGAGAAAATCCATTGTTGAGGATTTGAGAGAAAAAATGAAGTTGACAGTACAATGTTGTGAGAAAGCAAGGGATTTGGAAATGTTGGAAATGGTAAAAGTTCCAAATAGAAAGGCTTAGAAGTATTTATAGCCTTCAAAAGAGGGATATGTCTCGTCAAGTCCATTTAATGTTTCACAGGTAGTGGGACACGTGGCGAAGTGCGAAACGGTTACCGTGCAGGCATTGGGAAACGTTTAGACATGCTTGCCTAGGTTATAGGAATATGGTCATCATGGCAAGCGTGGTAACGACAGTTTGAAGAGACATCTTGGAGAAAAAGTAATGATGGTTTTCCCAAGTGCAACAGTTGTTGGAAGGCGAAAAGCACGCGTCAAGACTTGGTGGACAATTGGGAAGACAGGTGTCGAATGGGAAGTTCAAAGAATGGCTATTTCTTTGAGCGTCGAAATAGAAATTCTTGGGGGGAAATTTATTGGCTCCCAAATTTGACACTTGCTATATTTGGTCTTTTAGACCAAATAACTGGAATGAACCAAGCCAAGAAGTATGATTCGACACATGAAATAACTTAGGGAAAAGATCTGAGTTATATTGGAATCTTCGACCAAGGGCTCATTCGACTGAAGAAGACTTATGTCACTCGACTAAGAGAAAGTATTCTCGCTTTGGCACATGATACGAGGATCATTTGAATTCTGAATTATTGGAGGGAAAGGCAGTTTCGCCAGCATTTAAGAAGAAGCAACGTGGCTGAAAGCCATAGGTCGAGGGACATGCAGAAGACACTTCTCTTCATCCTAGCGCAGAATGTCCCCTCGACGGTTACCTATTTTTAGTATAAATTAAGAAGCTTGTGTAATTTTCAAGGGTGTTCAACCTATTGTACTAAGTCACTCAAACATTATCCAAGTAACTACTGCGTGAGAAAGGATAAATCTGAGAAATGTACGTTGGAAACACCTTTTTTCCTTAATGAAAGTCTTTTTACATTACTTTATTATTATCCTGCAAAGTTATCTTTTTTACTTCTTTTACTTGAATTTCTATACTTCTGCTTACTTTTCAACAATCTCAAACATCCTTTCTCTGGGTCGAACATGCGTTCTTCCTTCTTATCCGTTTTTATATAAAAATTAGCATATGTCCTGGGATTAGTTTGATCGATCCCGTAAGTAAACCAAAAAACTTACCTTTTTGGAGATCAGCGGTTGTTTACCAAAAACAACGGTAAACAATGGGCCAAATGATCTGCCAATATACTTCCTTTGATGGCTTTTTATGTTGTATATTGAATATCGTATTCAGTCAAAATAATTTTCCATCTAATTATTCGTCTGGAGAGAGCAGGCTTCTCGAAGATGTACTTGATAGGATCCATCTTAGAAATCAATAGAGTGGTGTGAGTCAACATATACTGCCTTATCCAGCGAGCAGCCCATGCTAGAGCGCAACAAGTTTTCTCGAGCAGTGAATATCTAGTTTCACAGTCGGTAAAGTTTTTGCTCAGGTAGTATATAGCAATCTCTTTTCGGCCAGACTCGTCATGTTGGCCCAAGGCACACCCCATAAAATTCTCTAGCACATTCAAGTACATGATCAAAGGTCTTCCTTCAACTGGAGGCATGAGGATAAGAGGCTCTTGCAAATATTCCTTGATTTTGTCGAAGGCATCTTGACAATCATCATTCCATTTGACTACTTGATCTTTATTCAAGAGTTTAAAGATTAGCTCACAAGTAGCAGTCAAGTGAGAGATTAAACGGGCACTGTAATTAAGACGACCCAATAATCCTCTGACCTCCTTTTCAGAACGGGGGACTGAAATTTCTTGAATGGCTTTTACCTTTGTAGGATCAACTTCGATTCTTTTACCGCTGATGGCGAAACCTAGAAGTTTTCCGATCTTACTCCGAATATGCACTTATTAGGGTTTAACCTCAATTTATACTTCTTCAGCCTCTCAAATAGCATGTGCAGGTGATCCAAATGCTCTTCTTCGGTTTGTGATCTCGCAATCATATCATCCACATAGACTTCTATTTCATGATGAATCATATCATGAAATAAAGCACTTTAAATGTGATCTAGTCTCTAAGGTAACCTCACTTTAAAGTAAATTCCCCAACAGAGTCGCCAGTTCTGTAATACGGTGGGAGAACTGACTTGGGGGTTTTTTGCGTTTGATCGCAATTATTGCGGATAGCAAGAGTTGCCACCGAGTTTTCTTTTTTACAATAAGGAAAGGGTGAAAAGAACATGAAAGACCTTTGAGATTATTTCTTGGGGGGTAGATTATGAAAAGGGAAGGTGTTAACACCCTTTTCATCCATAGTTACCTATGGGATCTTAGTTGCTCGCTAGATCACTTGTTTTGTTTGAAAATGGGCTTTGTGGGGGGTTTTGAAAGTATTTTTGAAAAACACCTTCATTGAGGCAAACTTTGTAATGATTCTCGTCTCTATAAGAATGCATACAAAGTGTTGGACTTTTTCTGAAAATAGTTCAAAGAGATGTTTTTTGAAGATGTTTTTGAAAGTGTAAATGTGGAAATGATTTTGATTTGCAAGCAAGCAACTAAGAACGTTCTACTTACTCAAAAGTCTTTTCATTCGTTTCTTCCTTCCTTTGATATTGCTATCTTACCATAGATTGGTAAGAAGCCTTATCTTTGGATGTAAAAGGGACGGGCGTGGGTCATCGTATAGTCATAATAGAAATGTTGTAAGATATATTAGCATTTCTCTTGAGGGACTAAGATCATTTATAAGGCAACATTCGAAGCGTCATCGAGGGACTATGATCTTTTGATTGTTTTTGCTAAGACATCTCACATGCATATTATGACCATTTTTATCAAGGCAACAAGTGGAGTTAACCCTAGAAGTGCATGTGTACAAGTGTGTTTGATTGCATGCATTTTTGTCTTGAATTTAGGATTTTCTAAGCATTGGTTTTAATCTTT
Organism: Vicia faba; assembly: GCA_948472305.1. Classification (NCBI taxonomy): domain Eukaryota; kingdom Viridiplantae; phylum Streptophyta; class Magnoliopsida; order Fabales; family Fabaceae; genus Vicia; species Vicia faba. The sequence goes on from OX451737.1 coordinate 538,163,496, forward strand.
CCATACACACCCTAATTACTACCATTTATATGAAAGTAGTAAATTACGGAAAATAAATTTACTACGTTATTACATCACTTGGGGATGGGGACACAAATGTACAAATGGGGATTGCAAAAAATTAAATTCTAATTATCTATTACAACTACATTAAATATGAATAAATGTACTAGAGTTGAAATGAAAATAAAATGAACTTTGTTTTGATTTTTGTTAAGGAAAGGTTTTGATTAATTAAAGTAATTATGAAAATAAATTATTTTTTTGTGATGTTTTTATATGTTCATGAAATAAAACTTGTAAATAAATAGTGTATAAAAATCAACTCAAGAGGACTTATTTTGATTGGTTATAAAAATATTTTAAGTTTGTTAGAAAGAAAAAAGAAACAAAACAGAAGGTAAAAATTGTTTTGGTCCTGCCAAGGTTTGAACTCGGGACCCTACACAGAAATGCCTTTCGCGCACACTGTTTTTACCACTGGGGTGGTCTGTTTCATTCGTTCATGAGGCAGCTTCGATTGGGTACAAGGTAAACTTGTTTCTGAATGTTTAAAGTGCCCAACTCCCCCTTCCAATTGCAGGAATGCAAAGCTCCCAAGTTGAGATTTGAAAGGCTTCAATGTTTAGCCAATCGAAGGATACACACAACCTGCCTAAAGTTTGGATATGAACCTAACAAAGGTAACTTTCGAAAGCTACAGGCCCAGGGTTAACACAAGTTTATTTGGAACCAAAATCCAAATACTAACTATACATGGCAGTGATAATCGAAAGATAAGCATGGTCAACTTCCTAGATGTGATATCTACATTTTTATTTTATTTATATGTACAAATAATATTTAAATGGAAAGTTCCAAGTTTAGAGGAACTTACCTCTTGAAGTGATAATCGAAGGAGCTTTATGTGACTTCGTTGGTGATGGATTAAGCTTTGCTGGAACCTTCCTTAAGCTACTAGGACCACTTCTCTACTTGAATCGAAAGGTTGGTACTTGACAGCTATGAGGAAATTGAAGGTTTTGTTATACTGTAGTTTGGGGGAGAGAATCAAAGGTTGTGTTATACTGTACTTTAGGGGAAAGAATCGAAGGGTATGAAGAAGTGAAAAATACAATAAGGGGGGGGGGGGGGGAGTTGAATTGAAACTTAAAAATCAAAAGCAATAGATACGATGATTTTTATGCTGGTTCGCTTGATCTTAAACTACTTCAGTCCACCCGCCAAGGTGATTTCCCCTATCTCCAACGAGGACTTAATTCACTAATCAAACTGATCACAGTTCTACTTTGACAACTACCAAAGTCTTCTTGAGTACAACCACAAACTGGTTTATCTCAAGGAAAATTACTTAATCAAAAGAAAAGGTTTACTGTGTACTATTTGTTTTTTGTTACAAAAACTGTATCACTACTGTGATGTATTACACAAACTGAGTATAGTATGAATATTACTTTTTGCAGCTTTTTGAGATTGTATCGAGCATTTCTGTGAAAACATAAACGGTTTATCCTTTGAACTTATTTATATAGGCGTGACAATTCTGTCCAAATGGAAACATGATAATTGACACTTAATGCACTTTCCATACTGAGAAGATCCTTGTTTGAATATAGTCGTTGCACATGATACTGCCTTAATGGAAAAGTAACGCTTCAGATCTTAGGAATCTTGCATGCTATTTTACTTCAGAACTTGGAAAGTCAGAAGCATAAGGTTCTATTAGCATGTTGGACTTCTGCTCAGAATCATAATATCTTTCTCTTTAGCCCAGATTCTGATCATCATGCTTCAGAACATTCTGATTACTCAGCTTGAGTGCTTCTGTGGCTTAACTTATGATGCCATTTCAGTCAGAACTTCTATACAACATATAACACAAATTTAGAGTGCACATTTATTCTCTGTGTTTGTTATCATCAAAACTCTTATGAGGGTTGTAGAATCAAACTATGTTCTAACAATATCCCCCTTTTTGATGATGACAAAAACTTGGATTTTTCAATAAAAAATTACAGAACAAAAGCTTAAGAGAGTCTCCCCATGAGTTGAGTACTCAGATATAGATGAGATACTTCCCTGAAGTTCCTTCTTATCAGAGTTTTTGATGCATCTCCTTCTGTCTTTATCAGATTTTGTTCTTGTTTAAGCTTTCAGAAAACAAATAAGAAGTTAAGAAATTCAGAATGTTTGAGACTTAGTCCCGGTAAAATGTTATTGAAATTATCTTACATTCTCCCCCTTTTTGTCAGGTATCAAAAAGCAATATAATCATAAAATATCAGAGTAAAAAATGATGATTTGTTATTGAAAACAGACTGTAATGACATCTTTCAGAAACAAATAAGATAAGATGAAAAATACAGAAAACAAGTTAAAGAAAATCTAAGATGGAGGGGGAAGTCGTGTGAACAACGCTTCTAGCAAGCTCTTAATCTGAGTGCTTGATTCTTCCTGCTTTCCCAGTATATCCTTGATTTCTTTGGTAGTGTCTTCTTGCTTATCCAATTATCCCTTATTTCTTTGTTTGTGTCTTCTTGCTTATCTAATATTACATGGATTAAAGCATTCTCCTTCTTCATCTCTTCCAGAGTTTGCATGACCAGAGATGTAGCTGGTGTTTCCTCAGAGGTTGCAAGTCGTTCAGAACACTCTGCAGCATCTTCTGATTCAACTACTTCTTCTGTTGCAATTTCCTTTTCTGGAGTAGTAGTCAGAGGGTGACTATCAGAACCTGGTTCAGTGGCTTCTGAAGGTTGGTTCTCTTTCCAGGGAGCATTTTCCAGTAGAAGAATTTCTTTCTTGTCCCAGTGACTCAGAACTTGGTCTTTGAAGGCTTTCAGCTGATCACTGAAGTTCTGTTGAGCCATTTCATAACTCAATTCTTTCAGCCTCTGGGATTCAGAGATGAACCATTTTCTAAATCTATCCTAAAGAGAATCAGAAGAAGCAGGATTAGAATTCTCTTGACTTGCTTGCTTCAAAGAAGTAACCCATTACTGAATTTCTGTTTCAAAAATCAACAAGTTCTTACCAACATCTGTTTTGGTTAAGGTTGGTTTGGGTTTGGGAATGACAATTTTATTTGTGGTTGAAGTTAGATGGTCCAACGCTTCTAGATCAATGACATTTCTGAGATGATCAGCTGGACGGTTAATTGGTGAGGGAGTAGGAGAATCAGAGATCAGGATTGGTGAGTGAGGAGTGTTTGGTGATGTGGAATCATATGGTGACGGTATTTCTGTAATATCAAGAGTGGAGAGAGGTAGACGAACCATAAGAGGTTATGTTATTCCAGGAATTGGGGTAGTGGTATTAGAGTCTGTAAAAGAGTCTTCTGATTGGTTTGCGGTAGCGTGTTGATTTTCTGGTTCAGGGGTTGGATTTTCAGTTTGGGGAGTGAGAGGGTTTTCATTTTCTGGTTGAGGAGAGTTGGGATTTGGATGTTTTGGTTGTGGAGAATGAAGGTGTGGATTTTCTGGTTGTTGGGAGTGGAGGTTTAGATTTTCTGGGATTGGTGATTGAAAGTCTTGGTCAAAAAGTTCAATATCAGATAGAACTCTTGCAAGTTCTGGTTGGTTTTATTCTGGATTTGGATTAGGGGAGTGAGGTTAATTTAAGAAACTTCCAAGAGTTACAGAGGGATCAAACTCTATGTCAAAATCCTCAAATGTTTGTGGTGAGGGATTTTCTGTTGGTTGAGGGGGAACTGTTTCAGATGTTGGAAAAACTATAGATTCTACAACAGAAACAAAATATGTGTTACCTTTCTTTTTCGCAGCTTTAGGTGTCCTCTGATAGGATCCTTCTCCTACTACCTTCCTCTTTCTGGATTTCTTCAGCACTACATCTGGAGCTGGCTTATGCAGATCACAAATGTTGAGTTCTGGAATAGTTCCATCTTCTTTGCAAGCTTCAAGGTATCTGACCACAATCTCTAGAGAAGCATCTATCTCAGGAAATGGTGGAAAATACTTCATAGGGATTATCCTATACGTGATGACTTAATGAGAAGCAATTGTTGGTTCCTTCTTAATGCTTTCAATAATATTCATTTTCTTCAGATTCTTGGCATTTAGTGGTTTCCCAGCACTTGCTTCTAGAGTGTTGATCTCCCGAGCCTCTGTCAGATGTTCTATCAGCCTGTTTTCCGTCAGAATGTCAGAAATCAATCTTCCCAGAGGAATCCAATCCCTCTTTGTTCTTTCTTCTTCCCTTGTTTCCTTCACGCTTGTTCTCAGATGATTGAAGAGCAAGTGTGGAAGGTTTATTTTGGTCTTCTTTGCAATGAAGTACCACAGAAACTGCTGATCAATGTTGATGTAGTCAAGAGAGCTTGTAGGCTTCCTGTTATTTATGCAACCCAGAATGATCCTAGCCCAGATTCTGTAATAATCTTTCAAGTCTCTTATCCTGTTGGATGGCTGTCCATAAGTGAAAATGACCCTAGCAATAGATTTTAGGTCAGAACACTTATCAGCCATGTCAATGCATCTGACTCTGCCGCCATTGTACCCAATAAGTTTCCCAATCAAGTCTTCTGTAATCACTATCTTCTTCCCCATAACATATGATGTAACCTGATGGTTGGATGAAGTAGCATGAATCCAGAATTCCTTAACAAGAATAGGAAATACTGGACCCAACAGACAATCAAAGTATATGTTCCATCCCTTAGTCGTCATATCTTCATACAAATCAAACCCATTTTCCTTTAATCTCTTAAAATCAATGATCAACTCACATAGAACTTCAAGATTATCTAACAGAGTGAGAAACATTCTTATATGTTCCTTATACTGTTCTATTAAAGAAGAACCAGGAGCACTGTTGATATTTTTGATGCTTGATGAGGTGCCATTGTTCACACAGATTTGTTGAAGAAAACTGAGAAAAGGGGTTTTTGCAAAAACGAGAGCGAGAGAGAGAATAATGGATGCAGTAAGAAGTGAATGAAAAAGTGAAATTGAATCTATAAACACTTTTGAAAACTTAATCAGTAAGAAAGAGAAAATAAGTTATGATTATACTGAACTTATGAAACCTGAAAATTGGGGGATAGTGTATGGATACTGAACAGTTACCATTGACAAGTGTCTCAATGCATCCAATCAGAGCCTTAGACCCTTCAGAATTTGAACACATGTTCATCCTCAGAAGGTAGCTCGTGAGAGGATGACAGATGTTTGATGGTGTGAATTGCACGCCTCTATCTTTGAAATGAAAGGTTCAGATCTTCATAGATAGATTCTAAAGCAACTGTTCTCCTAACTTCTGAAGACACGTTGATCAGATGTTCACTACAAGAAAATTGGCAGATTGCGACAGGTATTTTTGTAGATTACGACGGTTAAAACCGTCGCAATTTGCTTTCCACGACGGTTGCTTTACCGTCGCAGAAGTGTGTGTCCCCAACCTATTTCGCGACGGTTACAAAAACTGTCGTTCAAGTTTACGACGGGTTGATACCGTCGTGACTATCTTTTGAGTTTCTTTTAATTATTGATGGCGACGGTTCGATACTGTTGTGAATATCTTTTGAAATTGATTAAATTGTTTATGGCGACGGTTCGGTACTGTCGCCATGACTTTTGTTTATGTCTTGATTTTTTTTTTTTTCTATTATATATATTTTTTATTTAAATTATTATCTATGTAAAAAAATTTAAATATAGTTTTTTTTTGTGTTCTTTTTTTCTTTAAATTATTTCTTCTTTAATATATTTATTTATAGTATTATTTTTTGTTTTATTTTCTATCACTTTGTAATATAGTAAAAATAATTTCAATAAAAAATATTTAACATCAAATAAGCATTATAATATCCAAAAAAATGTGTGTTCCATAATCATGTAAAATGCGAGTTCCATAATCATGTCAAGTAGTACAAAAAACCCAAAATATATCAATTCCTAATCTTATAATAATAAGTATCATTATGCCAAAAATACATGAGAAAGTTCACAATCTAATTATCTCGATCATAGCAAAGTCTAATTTGTCCCCCCTGAAGTTCCATTATCTCCAATACGGTAGCTAGACTCAGATGAACGTCTACCATCAGCGGGTGATTCCAATCCCTAAAAAAAGGTATTAAAATAATAATCTTTAAAATAATACTCATAAAATTTAACTTTAAATGCGTCAAATTAATATATCTGTCTTCCATTGGAATAGAGTTAGCAGTACCTCATGTAAAGGAAGGTTCAACCCAAGTTCAGACGAAGTTGATCGCAAATTGGCAAATCGTCGTAAATCCCTTTCGGCTATACATGGAAGGATATATCCATCTATTTCATGAACCAACAATCAGCATTTCAAACAACTTCCAAATTTTCATCCAAGAGGTAGCATATACCAATTCTTGACTAAGACTAATGACATGACTCGGAGCACAAATTCTTGAGTTACAAGAATAAGCATTTGAAATTAGATAAAGTACCTGTTCTCTCCGAAGGCCATTCGAAGTATACAACACATATATGATGGAGCTTAGTACGTTGAAATGGATACTGAGAATGAGCCCTACAGAAATTTTTGCAAATTCTTATTTTAAGTGCGTATCTAATTAGTAACCAGATTCAGAACTATAGCAGATAAACTTTACCATTAACATATAGCTTTCGTAGGTTCTGATTAGTATATTCTAAATTCCAATCAATATTGAGTATAGTAAAGGAACTGGAAGCAATGAATTAAATAACATACTTGAGCACAAAGTCTGAATCAGCTGAGTGGCATTTTGGCTTCAAATAAGCATCAATCACTTGTAAAATGGTATCGTCCTTTCCTATATTATTTTTAGCTCCTGCATAAACAAAAAAGATAGAAAAAATGATTTAAAAAAGTTGCAAAATGGAACTAAAATGCAATATAGATATGACAAGGGTATATATACCTTTTCTTTTTTTCACCCATCCAAGTCCTTCAGAAGCAAATTTTTTTAGAACATCTTTCTCCCCGATTTGATTTTACTATCTGACAAGCTAACTCCTACAATACAACCATGGAAACAATCATGCAAAAGCACAAGCAACCATATAATATGTAAATATTCAACCCTGCTAAACAACAAGAGGTGAAAAGGCAAAAAGTAATATGATCATGAAGGATGTGTTTAAGGACTTACCGGACCTAAACCATGAACTCCTTGATGATAGTCACTACCGAGAAGCAAAGAGAGAGCAATCTGAAGATCATGGGTTACTCGGTTACTGATTTTCACCAGAACAAGAACTCAATACCCTTGAATTTTGAATTGACAAGAAACAACGAAAGATCGTCTAAGAAAGCATTGTGACTCTTATGTTAAAACATCAATCAGAAATTTACCAATGAATCCCGTCCCAATCCAAGTTTATTTTCAATCTCTGCCATCTCATAACATACAACATATCCACCATCTCCTAACTCATTAATAAAAAGAAATTCTTGTAAGTCATATGAAAGTACAAAAAAATCCTTAGAACTTATACGAAAAATACAATTAGCACAAAAATATATTCAACAATAATATTTAAAAACGAAACCAAATGATATACTCACCAAGGCAGATTTCCCTGTACACTGTCCTTGCACCAAAGAGAAATATATCTGAATCTGAACTGAAACATCCATCCTATAATTCTCAACAATAAATGACAACAATCATGATATTAGCAAACAGCAATAGTACTAGTATCCCAAAAATAACTGATAATTACAAAGTAGACAAGTGCTTACGCATAATGATTCAGAGTTCAACAAAGCACACTGTGCTTCAGCTTCTTCAATCCTGCATTTTCAAAAAAGAGCAAGATGCTATCAGTTCAAATTGGTTCTTTAGCATCCATCAATGCAACTTGTTCAATCAACTTTCAAGAGGGCAGAATAAATCTGAACACCGCCAATATCACTGTGGCATTTACCAACAACTTCAACACCTGCTACTTAACTACAATTGAAACTCAAGTAACTTATTAACTATTGATTATATATCTATATCCAATGGCAACCATAAATACGAAGAACACACATTGTGTGGATTGCAATGTAACAAATTGGTCTTCTTGCCTTTCCCAAATAAAATGGTCCAGCCTTGAAATTCTTCTCAGGCATTACCATTCTTGCAAATATTGGAACTGCATAACCACCAACCCAACCAATTGTGCATATTGAAGTTATTGCAGTAAATACCACATTCACCTTCAATATTGGTAGACCAAGAAGAATGCATATTGCTGCACATAGCCATACAACATTTGTAGGAACCTTGTGCTTTGGATGCAATTTTCGCCATAGGAACGAAAACGGCACTCCCTTATCTCTTGACAGTGCATAAACCTGAAAATTACATTGTTTAAGATAAACTCAAATAAATCAATCAAAATCAAAAAGGCTCGTAGGGTCGTAGTACTTACGACTCTGGCAGCGCTTGTGGTGATTGAAAGTCCACCAAAGAAGAAAGAACCCCAAATTATAAATAGTAGAACTATTGCTCCTGCAGAATTGTGATATCTTCCATGGAATGCATCATACAATATTTGTGCTGGCACAAATGCTCCAGTAGTCTCATTGTTTGGATCATAAAGATAAGCGAAATCCTGAATCAGATATGGAAACCGGTGTTAATTATCACTCTTCTGTCAAAAACTGAAGTGTTAATTGGTTGATTATATTTATTTATACCTGAATGCTGAATGTGAGTGCCAAGATATAAGCCCAACCAAATACTGAAATGATGGCAAGACTACCTAGTATTGCAATAGGTCCGTTCTTGTCTGCGCCTTTAGTTTCTTCGGTTAGATGCGCTGCAGCATCGTATCCATAGAGGGAATATTGGCTCACAAGAAACGATAGAATCACCGCATACGGTTTGCTTGATATTCCTGTTGTATTAGGTGCTAATTCAAAGTTTGTGAATACATATGAAGCTGATTATGTAGTTAGTGCCACTAGAGGTAACATTATAACTATCACTGCTCCACCAATAACCTGTCACAGTAAAAATGATTATGAGTAAATTGTGATGTACATTTCAGAGTCAAGATACAACGCATTCACTGTAATCAGTAAGTTGGAATAGTTAGATAAAGAAGCAAAAGTACCTGCCACCATATTGAAATTATATCGATGAAGGCGATAACTTCTAACGCAAATGTGTTTAATGCTGCCCAAATAACAGTGAGGCCAATGTACATATATCAGGACCGATTCTCCTATCCTTGAACCCCATTTGCCTAGCTGTAACAAATCAAAGAAAATGACATATAGATTCATTCCAATTTCCAAATGATAAAATAATAACGGATCCATCAATGTATGTAATTGAATAGAATACATATTTTTTTGTATACCTACGTAATGAGAGAATCTTTCAAGCTTTGGGGGGTGACCTGCACGCGATAATCTTAAACGCGGAATGATCTTTTGATCTCGAATCTTTTTGAGATGATAACGCAATGCTATGAAAAATATCAACCCAATAGATGAGATTACCAAGATTTGTGTAAAGCTGGGTTTAGCATCATAATCTGAATCAACATTGGATTGTGTGATGTTAATACAATGTCGAATATTTGTAATGAAGGAGTTTTCCAAACTGGCATAGCTATAATAAAAATTCACCCTTATCGTATTTCCACTTCAGGATTAAGAGGAGGAGTTTAGATATAGAAATTTGTTCATGCTCAAGTTCTGATTGAACAAGGATTGTAAATAATGACGCCATAATCGTTGACAGACCAGGCTCCCATTGCAAACCGAGATCTTTCTGAACAGAACACAATCGCCTTGAGAGTTCAATTATGGGCTCATAACCACCAGAGTGCCACTGAAGACACGTCAACAGAGACAGAACTGTTCCCAGGAATTCAACAGCATGTAGTTGAACCTCGGCAATCAGCTATTAACAAGGATCAAGATCAATACAAGAGAAAGGCATAAATTACATTAATAATAATCAAGGAAACTAAATTATGACAACAGTGAATACAAATGTGAACATTAAATTACAAGGACGATACATACCAATTTCTCTCCGGCCAGAGACTTAAGTACCACTATATACGCCTCCACCATATGTTCTACAACAAATACTAATTTCCTATAGTCCTGAGGAGTCCCAAAAAGAATACAGCTATAAGATAATTATATCATTTCACCTACTACAGTAACAAAATGTAATGACCAGAAAAATGTGTAATTTAACCAATATTTCTGATGCTCCTTCTCAATATTAATAAACTTACTTCAGAGGTCTCATGTGGAAGATACTTAAGGCACTCCGTTAGCAGCATAAGAACAGGCATGGACTCACTCGGACACGAGCAACAAAATGATGCCATAGACGATACCAATTGCAATCCAAATGAAGAAGAGGGTGACTCAGAACCTAACAATCTTATGATCGAAAAATCCAGCAAGGGCTTTAAAAACTCACAAACTTGTACCATACCCAGATGCTTATTCTGTAACATAAACAGCAACACTTGCTGCAGGAGTTCAGACTGAACTTCCACCCGACAGGACAACATCTGTCAAACATCAAGACACAACAGTTAAATTAATAGTTCAATAACCATACTCAGAAAGAAAAAACTTGCTTCTGAAACTAAATTTACTTTTCCAAACGGACTCAAATAATTCACCAAACATATCACAAAAACTCAATTTCTGTGGTCAGAGTATGGAAAATCAAACATGCTCTCAGTTTGCTTGCACACCAAGGTTCAATTGTTCAATAAGTCATTTCTTGGTATGCTTTCATGTAAATTAAAAACACCTTCACAAACTTTCACTCATACATTATATAGCACCGACACTTCAGATGAAAGGCGTGTCTGGCATTTCACGAATATCATTTGGAATACTTCTATTTTCAGTGTTTCATTTCACATTACATTCTGTTATGATGCAGTAGCATCTATGTATAGGCACAGCTAACCATAACTAACTCTCTTATGTCAGTTACAACAGCTGGCTACAGCTGGCAAGCTTAACTCTAGCACATGTCTAAAAGCTAACTAATGCAATAACCAACTGACTAATCTAACAAGAGTGATTCCAGACGCATAAAATTATAACTACAATATAGACCAATTTCATTATATGAGTAGTTGCTTTTAGTTGTGTTTGCCTAAGGTAGTAGGTTTGGAAAAGGTAACAGAAGAAAGGAACTTTAATTCCACATACTCAAGAAAGGTATTACTGTTTAGCAATTTGAAATTCAAACACAAACATTAACTACAAAAAAAAAGTATATATGAATCTTGGGATTTCCTATGAATATTGACATTGGAATATCAAAAATATTTCTTTCCATTAAATGAATGGTGGTCCAAATGTTGTGATGAAACCTTCCTTCAAATAAAATACCAAACTTCAAGCTTTTATTTTTCCTTTGTCTTCAACTACCACCAAAACAACAATTCAACACGATCAATTTAGGATTCAACAAGTCCTTGAAGTATCACACAATATTTAAAAGAGACAATATCTTGTAAACATAATACCGACTTTAAGGATTCAACGAAGTCCTTGAGATCTCAGGTCTGCTGTCTTACTCTCCACCATTGTTCTTCCATCCTGAGGAAATCAAAGAAGTTACATTGAAGATATATAACAATCATCGATGCGCACTATCAAACACATGAAATTCAGATAAACACATCATAAGCCTTCTCACTGATGTTGTTTCCTGACTATTTGAAGAAGAAATGCTAGCAAAAGTATGCACAGTGACCTTCCCCTGCACTGAATTCCGAGCATGTATTACTTATGAATGCCTCTTCAGACATGAGTGCAAAACATTGAAATACATTCAATTTGCATGGAAATTTTCATTATAACTATGTCGATTCAACTTCAATTTCAATATAATTACATACATTTCATTCAAGTACATCATAACCTAATAACCCTATTTCTGGTAAGCAAAAATCATATTCATAAGATTACCAGATTTTAGATTTTGGTGAGATTTAGAAGCAGCCCTGGTGACATGAGAGGATGAAGAGTTAGCAGAAACGCGAAAAGTCCCAAAAGCGAAAGGCTTTCTTCTTGTGAAGACGTTTTTTGAGGAGGAATGTCCCAGAAGCAGAGGTTTAGGGGAAGAAACAAGGGCTAAGTTAAGATTCTCCATTTCGAAGGTATGAAAACCGAAAATTGACGAAACTGAGAAATTGGTGGTGGTTGTGAGATGAGGAAGCGAAAGAGGTTTGAAAATTTTGGAGGAACTGAAGATAGTTGAGAGTGGTCTGTGGCGGAATGAGAGTTTGGGTTTCGGGTTCCTTGTTTGCGGTAGGGATAAGTGAAAAATAGCAATTTATGATTTGGAACTTGGATTGCTAGAGAATATACTAGCAAATAAAATGCAAGGTAAAAAAGTTTTTTAAAATGGGAAAAATGAAACACTGGTCTTTTAAAAATATAAAAAGAAAAACCAAAATCTATTTATCAAAAAACTCCATAAAAGTCCATGTGAGTTACCTCACTTGGATGGGATATTCCTAGATCTTAGTAAATATGAGTGGTTAGGGTGGCTCACGGTGGTAATAAACTTTATTTAGTGATATTTATAATGTTTACGGAGTAGAAAATGAATTGATGTTTTATGTATTTTAAGAGCTTTTTAACTTTTTTACGGCGACGGGTGTTTTACCGTCGTGCCCATGAGAATTTTTAAAGGTTTTGGGTGCGACGGTTGTTTTACCGTCGTGAAATGAATTTTAGGACGGATAATTTTACCGTCGTGAAAGGTTTAAGGGTGCGACGGGTGCTTTACCGTCGTGATATGCCTTTTAGGACGGTTAATTTTACCGTCGTGACTAGTTGTTGGTGAAAAATCAATGTTAAAAGTGTTAAATGGGGGCCGACGGTTGTTTTACCGTCGTAATAATAATATTATGATGGTTAAATATACCGTCGCAAAATAAATATTAGGGACGGTTGGTGTCAACTGTCGTAAACACTGTCTCTATATGTCAATTACGACAGTTATCACATAACTGTCGCAATTTTTGTGTCGTTAAACACTAATTTTCTTGTAGTGGTTCACAAAAAAAATAAAGTTCCGAGGGTTAGAATATGCAAATAAAACTTCTTATTCTGGACATAATTTCATGCTGAGATGTTTCAGAATGAAATTAAATCTATCTTCAAAAAGGGGTTTTGTAAACACGTCAGCCCATTGATGGTCTGTGTCAATAAATTTTAAAGAGAGAATTCCTTGATGAATATAGTCCCTAATAAAATGATATTTTATTTCTATATGCTTAGCCCTAGAACTCAAAATAGGATTTCTGGATAAACAAATTGCAGAAGTATTATCAAAGAAAATAGGGATGTTACTCTCAAATATGTTGAAGTCTTCAAGCTGACTTTTCATCCAGAGCATCCGTGTGCTGCATCCAGCGGCTGCAATGTATTCGGCTTCTGTTGTTGACAATGCAATTATGGACTGCCTCTTGCTGGTCCATGAGATCAGATTGTCTCCCAGAAACTGGCAGCTTCCAGAAGTACTTCTGCGTTCTACTCTGTCTCCAGCAAAATTAGCATCACAATATCCTACTAAGCTGTATTCATTGGATTTTCTATAAAACAAACCCAGGTTAGTAGTACCTTTCAGATACTTGAAAATTCTCTTAACTGTTGTTAAATAAGATTCTCTAGGATCTTATTGGAATCTAGCACATATACAAACACTGAATAAAATGTCAGGCCTTGAAGCTGTCAGATAAAGGAGAGAACCAATCATACCTCTGTAGATCTTATGCTCTACCCTTTTACTTACCTCTTCCTTTTCCAGAATGCACGTGGGATGCATTGGAGTCTTTGATGGCTTACATTCTGAGAAGTCAAATTTCTTCAGAAGTTCTCTGACGTATTTTCTCTGGTGAATGTAAGTTTCTTCTGGAGTCTGATTGATTTGAATACCCAGAAAGAATTTAAGTTCTCCCATCAAGCTCATCTCAAACTTTGCCTGCATGCACTTAGCAAATTCTCTTCCCAGAGAAGGTTTAATAGATCCAAATATAATATCATCTACATAAATCTGACAAACTAAAATGTCATTCTTAAATTTCTTGCAAAATAGGGTTGTGTCCACTTTCCCTCTTGTAAATTCCTTTTCTAATAGAAAGTTACTTAGTCTTTCATACCAAGCTCTGGGAGCTTGTTTCAGACCATAAAGTGACTTCTTTAGTTTAAAAATGTATTCTGGGTGTTTGGAATTTTCAAACCCAGGGGGTTGGTGCACATATACCTCTTCATCAATGTAACCATTTAAGAATGCGCTTTTGACATCCATCTGATACAGAGTGATGCCATTGTTTATAACAAAAGAGATTAAGAGTGTGATAGATTCTAACCTGGAGACTGGAGCAAAGGTTTCTGTATAGTCTATCCCCTCTGCTGACTATAACCTTGTGCAACTGGTCGTGCCTTGTTTTTGATGACTTCCCCTTGCTCATTCAGTTTGTTTCTGAATACCCACTTTGTTCCATTAACGTTGAATCCTTTTGGTTTGGGAACCAGATCCCATACGTCATTTCTGGTGAATTGGTTTAACTCTTCCTGCATTGCCAGAATCCAGTCGTTGTCCAGAAGAGCTTCATCAATTGTTGTTGGTTCAATTAGAGATACCAATCCCATGAGGGATTCTTCAGAATTTCTGAATGTTGATCTTGTTCTGATTGGATCATCCTTCTTTCCCAGAAACTTATCTTCAGGGTGAGCAATGCTCCTTCTGGATAACCTTTTCTGGATTTGATCAACAGACGGTACTGGAATGCTTGTGACATTTCCTTCTGGCGTTGTTGGAGTGCCTCTGTTAGGAACTTCTGATGGGTTGCCTTCAGCACCTGTGAATTCAACTTCTATATCTGCAAAAGATTCATTATGCTTTGACTTTTCAGGGTCAAGCTTATCATCAAATCTAACACTGATTGACTCTTCAACAATCTGTGTTTCTGTATTGTATACTCTATACCCTCTTGAGCGTTCAGAGTATCCTAACATAATACACTTCTGTGCTTTAGAGTCAAACTTGTTTAGATGATCTTTAGTGTTCAGAATAAAACATGTACATCCAAAAGGATGGAAATAAGAAATGTTGGGCTTTCTGTTCTTCCACAATTCATATGGAGTCTTTTCCAGAATAGGTCTTATAGAGATTCTATTCTGAATGTAACACGCTGTGTTAATTGCTTCTGCCTAGAAGATCTTAGCAATGTTAGTCTCATTGATCATGGTTCTGGCCATTTCTTGCAATGTTCTGTTCTTTCATTCTACAACTCCATTTTGTTTGGGAGTTCTAGGACAAGAGAAATCATGCGAAATGCCTTTTTCATTAAAAAATATTTCAATTTTTTTGTTTTCAAACTCTCCACCATGATCACTTCTGACTTTGACAATTCTAAGATCCTTTTCATTCTGAACTTGGTTACAGAAAGCAACGAACACAGAATGTGACTCGTCCTTGTGTCTTAAGAACTTTACCCATGTCCATCTGCTATAGTCATCTACGATCACTAACCCATACTTCTTACCACTAACAGACACAGTTTTCACTGGTCCAAATAAATCTATGTGCAGAAGTTCTAATGGCTTAGAGGTAGAAACAACATTTTTAGCTTTAAAAGCAGGTTTTGTAAATTTCCTTTCTGACATGCTTCACACAGAGCATCTGAGCTGAACTTCAGATTAGGAAGTCCTCTGACCAGATTGAGTTTGTTAATCTGAGATATTCTTCTCATACTAACATGCCCAATCTTATGTGCCAGACCCATTGCTCGTTGTTAACAGAAAGAAGGCATTTTACATTCTGACTCTTTAGTTCAGAAAGTTTTATCTTATAAGTGTTGTTTTTCCTCTTTTCATTAAACAAAATAGTTCTATCTTTTTGACAAACAGCTTTGCATGAATTTTGATTAAATATTATATCATAACCGTTATCACTTAATTGACTTATGGGTAACAGGTTATGCATCAATCCATCAACTAACAACACATTATTAATAGAAGGAAGGTTACCATTACCTACTATTCTAGAGCCAATGATCTTCCCTCTTTGATTGCCTCCAAAGCCCACATAGCCTCCAGGTTTAAGTTCCAGGCTTTTGAACATATGCTTTCTTCCCGTCATGTGTCGAGAGCATCCAGAGTCCATGTACCATGACTGGTGTTTTAGCTTTGCTGTTAAAGATATCTGCTACATATATAATTTTTTCCTTAGGTACCCATATCTTTTTGGGTCCGTGTTTTTTAGTTTTACCAAATTTCTGTTTGAATTTTGGTTTGGAAGAATAATCATTGCTAGTGTATTTCAGATCATGTGTGTGCCCATAAGTGAAGTGAGATTTTAGTGGTGTGCATTTAATTACTAGGTACATAACTTTCCTAGGTGGAGATACCTTACCTTGGTATCCTATTCCTTTTCTTCCATTTATGCTAACTCCATAGATCATTGAAGCCATCTTGCTTCTATCTATGTTTTTAGCCAGAAACTTCTGAAAGTTGTGATCATATTCTTTTATGATCTTGTCAGCATTACTGGGAGCCTCTGAGATTATTTCTTTCAGAGAGTTTTGTAAATCATTTTCTAGTTTTGAAATCTTTTCTTTTAACTCAGAATTTTCTAATCTAAGTCTCTCAGTTTCTTCAGAGTCAGAAGCAAGATCCTTTTTTAGGTTCTTGAATTTGACTCTGAGTTGCTGATACCTTTCCAGAATTTCACTAAGACTTTCTCCTAGTTCATCTTTGGTAAAATTAACAGCGAAGTCAGGAAATACCTCTTCTGTGTGTGATTCTGAGTCTGACCCAGATGCTTCGCTGTCTTCTGTCACATTTTCCATAAGAGCAATGTTGGCTCTTTCATCATCTGACTCTGAGTCTGTGTCAGAAGTATTTTAATTATCCCATGTTGCCATGAGACTTTTCTTCTTCTCCTTGAAGAACTTCTTTTTGGGCTTCTCCTTCTGAAGCCTTGGACAATCATTTTTGTAATGCCCTTGTTCATTGCACTCATAGCAGATGATGTCTCTGTTGTTAGACTTTTTGTGACCAAAAGAAGCTTCAGACCTTCTGTGTCCAGAGGAGGGCTCAAACTTTCTGTATCCAGAGGAGGGTTCATTCTGATTCCCCGATCTTCTGGAGTTTCTAAATTTTCTTTGCCTCTGCTTCCACAGCTGATTGACCCTTCTCAAGAGAAGAGACAATTCGTCTTCTTATGATGAGGATCCATCAGAGATTTCTTCCATAGCCTGCAAAACCTTAGAATCAAGTTTTTTGTTAGATTTTAATGCTAAAGGCTTACCTTGCTTCTATGGCTCGTCATCTTCTAGCTCTATCTCATGGCTTCCGAGGGAGATAACAAGTTCCTCCAGAGATATCTTGTTGAGATCTTTTGCCAGCTTAAGAGCAGTGACCATTGGCCTCCATTGCTTTGGTAAACTTTTGATGATCTTCTTTACGTGATCAACAGTAGAATACCCTTTATCAAGAACTCTCAGCCCAGCAACTGGAATCTGGAATCTTGATAACATTCCTTCTATAGATTCACTATCTTCCATCTTGAAAGCTTCGTATTTCTGAATGAGCGTAAGGGTCTTGGTTTCTTTAACTTGTATGTTGCCTTCATGCGTCATTCTCAGAGAGTCAAACATGTTTTTGGCTGTCTCTCTGTTTGATATCTTCTCATACTCTGAGTATGAGATGGCACTGAGAAGAATTGTTCTGGCCTTATGATGGTTTCTGAAGTCACGCTTTTGTTGGTCAGACATCCTTTTTCTATCTATATTATGACCTCTTTCATCCATGGGATGCATGTATCCATCAATTACCATATCCCATAAGTCAGCATCATGGGCCAGAAAGAAGCTCTCAATTATATATTTCCAGTAGTCAAAATTTTCTCCATCAAAGACTGGAGGTTTGCCGCTGATTTTGTCCTTACCATCATGATAGTCACTACTGATGTTTTGTCTTGGTCCCACCATAGTTTTTTCTAAAGCTTGGATCTTGTACTGACACAGTTAAGTGTATGGACTCAGAACCAGGCGCTCTGATGCCAATTGAAGAAGTGAAAAACACAAGAAGGGGGGGGGGGGGGGGGGGGTTGAATTGAAACTTAAAAATCAAAAGCAATAGACACAGTGATTTTTATCCTGGTTCGCTTGATCTCAAACTACTCCAGTCCACCCGCCAAGGTGATTTCGCCTCTCTCCAATGAGGACTTAATTCAATAATCAAACTGATTACAGTTCTACTTTGACAACTGCCAAAGTCTTCTTGAGTACAACCACAAACCTGTTTATCTCAAGGAAAATTACTTAATCAAAAGAAAAGGTTTACTGTGTACTATTTGTTTTTCTTTACAAAAACTGTATCACTACTGTGATGTATTACACAAATTGAGTATAGTATGAATATGACTTTTTGCAGCTTTTTGAGATTGTATCGAGCAGTTCTGTGAAATCGTAAACGATTTACCCTTTGGACTTATTTATATAGGCATGACAATTATGTCCAAATGGAAACATGATAATGGACACTTAATGCACTTTCCATACTGAGAAGATCCTTGTCTGAATGTAGTTGTTGCACATGATAATGCCTTAATGGAAAAGTAACACTTCAAATCTTAGGAATCTTGCATGCTGCTTTACTTCAGAACTTGGAAAGTCAGAAGCATAAGGTTTTGTTAGCGTGTCGGACTTCCGTTCAGAATCAGAATATCTTTCTCTTTAGCGCAGATTCTAATCATCATGCTTCAGAACATTCTGATTACTCAGCTTGAGTGCTTCTGTGGCTTAACTTCTGATGTTGTTTCAGTCAGAACTTCTGTACAACATAGAACACAAATTTAGAGTGCATATTTGTTCTTGGTGTTTGTTATCATCAAAACTCTTGTGAGGGTTGTAGAATCAAACTATGTTCTAACAAGGTACACTACTGTATGAAGGGATCTGAGTTTTTTCGTGAGAGTTTTAGAGTTTTGAAGGTTTGAGAATGTTGGAGAGTTTAAGAGTTTGAGAGTGTTTGAGGATTTGATGATTTTTCTCTATAGCAAAAATCTGGCCCTCTTCTTTGTCAATGCTTTCTCTATTTATAGAGAAAAGGATTTGGAGTTTGAACAAAATATGGCTTGGCTGAAACGTGAATTTTAAGTTATGTCAGAATTTCCATGATCCCAAGGTGAAGTACCAAAGTTGTTGATTAAAATAGGCTGATTTCCATGACTTATGGTGAAGTATAATCAGGATTTAAGCAAAGCATGGGCTTAAGACAAATTTTGTACTAGCAAGTTTACCTCATGGAAAAAATCTTTTGGACAAAGGCTTAATTACTTGAATAATAGCTTAATTCATGGTTTAAACAATTAATTATGGAGTGAAATACAAGCATTGAGGCCTGCAAAGTAATATCATGTAGCATGGCCTATGGATTTGATCAGTGTTCCTTCAGAATTCTGTTTTCCACTTGTGTGTCGAAGAGTTTTTGAAATGTATCAAAGAAGGTTGCTTCGAAGGGAGAAAAATGCCCAAACGAAGCTTATGGATTAAACTGGTATTTAAAGAGTCTTCATGCCCAAACGGAGGACGTAACTCAAACTTGCATTCGAAGGAGATTGCTTCATGCCCAAACGGAGGACGTAACCCAAACTTGCATTCGAATGAGGTCACAAGCCCAAATGAAAGATGCATGCAGGAGGTCTAAATACCCAAACGAGGCTTGCATCAAAGGGGGCCACATGCCCAAACAAAAGATGCATGTAGGAGGTAAAGGGTACAGTCGAAGGATGTATGCAGGAGATAAATTATGCAATCGAAGGATGCCAAAAGGAGGTAAAAGGTGCAAATTAAGGAAACCAAAAAGAGGCCTTTGGTGCAATCTAAGGAAAACAAAAGAAGAGGTAAATGATGCAATTGAAGGAAACCAAAAAAAAGGTAAATGGTGCAATCAAAGGAAGCCAAAAAAAGAGGTAAATGGTGCAATCGAAGTAAACCAAAAAGAGGCCTTTGTCTCATGAATCGAAGGAAGCTACCAGGAGGTTATCAACTTTCTATGGAAGCAAAACACAGGCCTTTGCCTCCTAAATTGAAGGAAGCTAACAGGAGGTCTTTGCCTCCTGAATCGAAGGAAGCTAACAGGAGGCCCTTGCCTCCTGAATCGAAGGAAGCTAATGGGAGGCCCTTGCCTCCTGAATGAAGGAAGTTGTTTCAAAGGGAAACAAATACCCAGTCGAAGCTTGCATGCATAGGAGAGTTCAGTCGAAGTTAAGCATGAATCAAAACAAACTTGTTTTTCTTCAATTTTGCCAGAAAATCAAATTTATCTGCTTTGCTCTTTCAATAGTTTCCTTTTTGACCCGATGCTTGGAAATACAACATAATCCTTGGAAATCACAGGGGGAATTAAAAATCCAATGGTACTTGTGTAAATTCAGACTCTAGTTTTGAGTCATCAGTGTTGAGGAAGTATCTTGAACTGATCAAACCTTGTGCAGTCTTGACCCAATAGAAAGCTTGTGAGCAAATTTTTTAAAAATGAGATGGTAAATTTTGGGGTACAACAGAACCATTTGAACTTTCGACTTTGGTAATAAAGCTTGTATATAAGTGATCTAACAGGACATAGTCGTACGCTTTTAATCTCTAATTTTCGCCTGGACCGCCCTTTCAGGTTTTTAGTCCACCAGGATACTTTTTTTTGTCCAAGCCGCCTTTTCAGGTTTTCGACTTTCCAGGTGTACAATCTTTTGTATATATCCCTAATTTTTTCCTGAACCCTTTTGGTTCGTCGGGATACCCTTATCTTTTCCTAGGCATGTCAACCTAGCGGGTCATTCTTATGCGTAGTATTTTTTGACTATGTCCGTGTTCATATGGTGCAGAAAATATTTGTCGTCCTTAGTGGTTAGTGTGATCGGTGGGAATGAGAACTGACTGTTTTGGAATGCTGGTTCGCATTTTGCGTTTGTTTTCGCAAAATGTCGCGGTAAGCAGATTCGCCACCTTCTTTTATTTTATCCAACAAGGAAAGGACAAAAGCACAAAAAAATTCATTTTTGAGATGTTTCTCGGGTTCGGGAGGTAGATTATAGAAATGTAAGGTGTTAGCACCCTTTCTATCCGTGGTTATCCACGGGCTCTTAGGTACTTGCTCATTGTGTTTTCAAAAGTTTGCTTTTCTTTGTGTTTGTGGGTTTGAAAAGAGTTTTTGTTTAAAAGGAGTGTAAGTGCGAAAAATTTTGTTTTGTTTTAAAAAGAGCAAGTACTTAAGAACCATCTACCTACTCAAAAAGGAAGCAATATGTACAAGTGTCCTTAGACAATGCTATCCCACTATTGAGGAGCAGGTAGCACCGTCGTTGGAGTTTTCGGGTCAATTCGATTAAGGGACGTGTGGTCACTAAAGCAATGTTAGGACACCTTAGTGGTAACCCTAATATCCTAGATCATTTTTCCGAGGCAACCATTTCGAGGCAACTATGATCTCTGGACAAGAGGGTGACCCCTAAAACTTCCTATACTCAATGACCACGTTCGAGGCAACCAAGTGAGGTGTACCCTAAGAGTGCGCATGTGCGAGTGTGTTGTTTTTCAGTTTATTTTATCTGTACATGTCATGGGTGATCTATATTGATTTTAGGTTAAAGATTGATCTTGTCATGCATTGCCTAGTTATCAAACATCTAACAGTTAATATTGCGCGGAAATTAAATTGCGGGAAATTAAATCTAAGCTATTACAAGGCGTCGGGTATTTACATCGCCAAAAACAAACCCTTTAATTTAAATTGCGGAAAGTAAATAAAAGCGATAAATAAAAGTCCTATTAAAACTATTACATACTGGAAGCAATTACAATATTGTATAAAAATATGACGCGTGCGAGAAAATTAAATCGGCGTATTTTTTAGGGTTTTGACCCTTTTTTGAAAGAAAGTATGTTTTTTTTGTTATTTTTGAATTAAATTAAATTAAATTAAACCTAAGTTAATTAATTAATTAATAAAAAGAGATATTTTGGATTTTTTAATATTTAAGGAAATAAAAATAAAATGGTTAAAGTTATTAAAACCTAATTCTAAATTAATTTTAATTTATTACAAAGAATATTAAAGTTATACCTAATTAAAAAAAACTAAATTGATTAATAGTTATTTACAAAAATAAAAAAAGTGATGAATTTAATAAAAATATTATTTTTTGTGGTTTTGATTTTATTGAGAAGAATAAATTATTGGGTTAGTAATTAAAAATAACAAAACAAAAAAATTATAAATAAAATAAGAAAATAATGAAAGAAATAAAAAAAAAGAAGCAAACTCAGGGGGGTTTGGGCCCCAAATGGAGGTATGATTGGCAATTTGCTAGGCCCAAAATGTTCAGCCTTGTTTGATTTTCCCACTCCAGCGTGCGCTTGTTGACTTGGAGTATGGTGAGCTTGCAATCTGGACCCTTGGATTTGGCATGGAGGCCATCTGGCGCCTGGATCCATGAGGCATATGATGTTCTACACCTTGGGCGTTGCATGAGAATATCTGAAGAAAAATTAAACAAAGGTTTTGGGGGACCTGGGATTCGAACCCAGGTCCCAAGGGACTTTGCAACAATACGCTTGCCATCTGAGCCAATGTGCTTGTTTGTTAATATAATAGACAAATAATATTATAAAAGAAACGCAAGCAATATACTGAAAAATAAAGAAATGCGCGCAATTGATTTGAACGGGCCAATAACAGGAAGACACCTAATCGTCTTCTTCACTAAAAACCCGGTTTTCTTACCTGCGGATTTTTATCCGCAGAAAGATCCGTAGCTCGCTCCTAAAACTCGTTCTAGGCCATAAAAATACCATCCAAGAACATAGATGTGATCGTCTCTGCCTTCTGAGTATCCCTATAACCATTATTTGACCCAATTTTTCCTATAACTCAAACGCCTAAAAACAACACAAGAAAACCCTAGATTCGGGCATTACAATAGAGGCTATGAAAATCAAATTGAATAATGCAGAAATGTTGGAATTTAAACATTAAGCATGATGGTACAAGAAAATTGGCAAAAAAGATGCAAGAAAAATGATTCAAGATTCCATGTACAAGGCCATGTTCGTGGTGACTTACAGCACATTTCAAGTGGTCTCAAGGCATGGTTTTGATTGCTTTAGCTCCACTGGATGTCGGGCAAGGGAGTAGCGTTGAGATCTTGGGTTGAAACGTCCTCCAAACAAGAATTCGATCTCCCACTTTTTCACACTTTTTTTAGTTTTGGTTTTTGTCGTCCTCTGCAGTTTTAGGTCCTCTCCTTTGTATGCCTCGCTTGTACATGTATATTGGAATGCATTTAGGTTAAAACTTGGGCTTGAATCCATAGGAATTGATGAATCATGATTTGATATGATCTTCCATTAACAAGTTTCCAAAAATTCCTTAAATCAAATATTTTGTGCACAATAATGCTTGATACGAATTTGATTGAGTGTATCCTGATATTTTCAAGCTATAATGATCAAAAAATCTCATTCCATTAATTTTTGGATTTTATTTGAATTAATATTGATTTAAAATGAATTAAATCAATAAAAATTAAATAAAATAGAAAAACAAATAAATGGTCATGAAATTGAAGATGGGACACGTGTGTGGTGTGATAAGACCAAATCAAGTGGAAAAAAGTGGGCCCTTTTGGCAAAAATTGGAGTTTTGAGGATAGTTGACTTTTGGCAATTTTGGAAAAATGTCCAACTTCAACAATGCCTAACTTCTTCAATTTTGAACTTTTGGAGGTGTTCTTTGACTTTTTAGAAACCTTGAGATGTCCTCTAATCAACCCTTTTGGTCTCATCTCATTTTTATATTCCATGCTCAAGTTATAAGCTTTGGCAAAAAAGGTGTTTTTGTTGACTTTCAAAAATGACCTATAATGTCCAAATTTGTAACTTTTTGTGAGAGCATTTCTTGATCTTTGGGTGTGAATATGGATTGTAGGAAATTTCATCCTCTTAAAAATGAGCTTTGGATGGGTCATTTCTCATAAAGTATGAGAAAGTTATGCTTGGTCAAAGTTGAGTTGACTTTTCCTACAAAACCTTAATTTAACAACTTTTGACTCTTGATGAATCTTGAGCAATCCTTGATGAATCATGATCAACCCTTGATAAAATGATGAATTATCCTTCAAAATGAGAATTTTGACAAAAAAATATTGAGGTTTGATTGTATTTGGGTCACAGTTGACTTTTGTCCTAGCATAGTTGATTTTTGGACCTCTTGAGTAATTGACTGACCAAACTTCCTCTGCAAGGCTTGAATTTTGACATGGATGAACTTAAGAAAATATTAGGACATTGGGTAGAATTTGAGACCATTTGGATGTGGGGACCTTGATGCAACACAAAACCCTAATTTTGAATTGAATGCCTTAGGAGGTGATTTGACTATCCAATTCTTGAGCCATCTTGAACAACTTGGAGATGATTCTTTACATGTCTTGAGGAATATGGGAGGGAAAATTTTGGGGTACAACAGTTGCCCCTGTTCAATATTCTTAAACCTGAGGATATAGATTGGCGTTCAGGCCTTTCGTGATCCGAAGGTGGAAGATGATTGAACACTAGAGTGCCCAGAAATTTGCACTCGTATGAAGTATTATTTGCCTTGTGATGTTGGGAATGGGCTTACAGATGCCATTTGGAGATTGATGATGGGATATGGGCTTAAAGATGCCATCCGAAGGAGTTTCGATCGCGTAAGAGATTCCTTAGCGAGAGCTTGTATACCTGTTGTTGAGGGAGATTCTGCTGGGGAATGTTGTCCTTTGTCTTAGGAGAAATAGAACTTTAGGAGCTTCGTTCGTCCGTTATTCTACTGGGGAATCATCTCTATTGAAGAGGTGAGAGTGAACTACTATCTGGTCGTAACCCAGGCTTCATAGTGATAAGAACGACTGCTATCTGGTCGTAATCCAGGCTTTACAGTGACTTACTGGGGAGATGAGATTAAACTTGCTATCCGGTCGTAATCCAGGCTTTGCAATACCTCACTTCTTATCTGGTCGAAATCTAGGCTTCAGAACAAATCAAGTGGTTATCCGGTCGCATCCGGGCTTCAACTTGAATTTAGGGCACACTAATATCCGTCCAACTCCGGGCTTCTTAGTAACTGTCCATGTAAACTGCTATTTGGTCGGAATCCAAGCTTCACAGTGTCTTGTACCGCTATCTGGTCGTGATCCAGGATTTACGATGTGTTATACCATTATCTGGTCGAATCCAGGCTTTATGGTGTCATGTACTGCTATCTGGTCGAATCCAATCTTCACAATACCTCACTTCTTATCTGGTCGTAATCCAGGCTTCAGAACAAACCAAGTAGTTATCCGGTCGCATCCGGGCTTCCCTTTAACTGTTGGGTTTACTAATATCCGGTCGAATCCGGGCTTCATAGTAACTGGCTGGGTAAACTGCTATTTGGTCGTAGTCCAAGCTTCAGTATCCCTTAATGCTATCTGGTCGTAATCCAGGCTTCACGATGTATCATACCACTATCTGGTCGAAACCCAGGCTTCATAGCACTCTTGGTTGCCATCTGGTCGTAATCCAGTCTTCACAATATCTTCTACCATTATCTGGTTGTAATCCAGGCTTCATAGTACTCTTGGTTTCTATCTGGTCGTAATCCAGTCTTCCCAACATCTTCTACCATTATCTGGCTGTAATCCATGCTTCATGGTCTTGTATTGCTTTCTGGTCTTAATCCAGGATTCGCAATAACTTGTTGAGCTGTTATCCGGTCGTGATCCTGGCTTCACGGCTTGTGTTTATGATATACCACTATCTGGTCAAATCCAGGCTTTATGGTGCTTACTGAGTTGCTATCCGGTCGTAATCCGGGCTTCATGACTCACTGGGGAATAAACTGTTATCCGGTCGTTCTCTGGGCTTCATAGCTTACCTTTGAGAGATATCACTATCTGGTCGTAATCCAGGCTTCGCGGTAGTCTGATATTGTTATCTGGTCGTAATCCGGACTTCACAATATGCTGTAGAAATCAAGATACTATCCGGTCGTACACGGGCTTCGTAACTTGAATTTTGATTGTATCTTTCCTGAAAAGGTAAAGGATAGCTGTATGTAATGCATGATATGTATCAGGTGTGATCGGTGGAAATAGAACTGACTGTTTTAAAGCTGGTTCGCGAAATGTCGCGGTAAGCAAGAGTCGCCACCGTCTTTTATGTTCTCCAACAAGGAAAGGACAAAAGCACAACAAAATTTCTTTTCGAGATGTCTCTCGGTTCGGGAGGTAGATTTATAGAAAGGTAAGGTGTTAGCACCCTTTCTATCCGTGGTTATCCACGGGCTCTTAGGTACTTGCTCACTATGTTTTCAAAAATTGTTTGCTTTTCTTGTGTATGTGGGTTTTGAAAAAGTTTCGTTTTGAAAACTTCTAGGTAACTCTTGTATCAGTCCTCAAGAGTGTATGAAGTGTTTGTTTGAAAATTTTTTGAAAGTGTAGGTGCGAAAAGTTGTTTTTTTGTTTTTGAAAGAGCAAGTACCCAGGAGAAATCTACCTACTCTAAGGAATTAAGTTGTGTAAAAGTCCTTTAGACAATACTATCCCACTATTGAGAAGTAGGTAGCACCGTCGTTGGAGTTATTCGGGTCAATTCGATTATAGGGACATGTGTGGTCACCAAAGCAATAGTAGGACGCCTTAGCGGTAACCCTAATGTCCTAGATCCTTTTTATCTGAGGCAACCGTTTCGAGGCAACTGGATCTTTAGACAGGAGGGCGACCTCTAAAACACCCTATACTTGATGACCACGTCGAGGCAACCAAATGAGGCGTACCCTAGGAGTGGCATGTGCATGTGTGTCAGGATTCATGTTAAGATTATCTTTGCACAAGTATTATGTGAGCTACGAGTTGGTTTTATTTGTCATGCAAGTCTTGTCATGCATATTTAACAGTTAATAATTGTGCGGAAAATAAATTATGGAAAGTGAATTTACGCTATTACAAGGCGTCGGGTATTTACATCGCAAAAAACATAACCCTTTGGAAAATAAATGCGAGAAATTAAAAGAAAGCGATAAAAGCCCTAATTAACTATTACATTCTCGGAGCAGATACAAAAATATAATCAAAAATAATAATGCGCGCAAAGAAGTTGAATCATGACGTCCTTAGGGTTTTGACCCTTTTTGAGAAACGAAAGAAATTTGGTCCTTTTTTGCAATTAATTAAATATTAAACCTAAAAATAATTAATTATTTATTTAAAAGAAAAAAGTATTTTTTATGTTTTTTATGTTTTTAATGAAAATAAAAATAAAAAGGAAATTAAAAGTTATCAAAAGAAAAACCTAATTCTAGATTGATTTTATTTATTGCAAAAATATTCAATATTAATCCTAATTAAACTAAATCAATTTATTAGTATTTATTTACAAAAATAATAATTAATGGTGAAATTAACAAATAATAAAAATAAATGATATTTACATTTTTTAATTGTCTGAATTTATTATGAAAAAAATAATTATTTGTGGATTAATTAAATAATAATAATAGTTATTAAAAGAAAATAAAAAGAAAGAAAATAAGAAAATAATAAACCAGGGGGGGGTGTGAGGCCTTTTTGGAGGTGTTATTGGAATTTCCAGGCCCATTTGTTTCGCAAGCCTTTCTGACTTTCCTGGTTGTCCACACTGGCTTTGACCAGGAGCATGGTGTTCATCACCTTTTGGCCATTAGATCAATGCTTGAGGACACATGGCGCCTGGGATGTGGGAGTCTATGGTGGGACGCTTTGGGTAGCTTGCATAGGATCTTGTTAAGAAAAATAAAAAACAATTATTTGTGTAGACCTGGGAATCGAACCCAGGTCCCAATGATGCACAACCAACACACCAACCACTAGGCCATCACGCTGCATTTGATATAATGATAATCAATGAATATAATATATAAAAAAGATCAATTATGCCGGAAACAAATAAAAGCGCGCGTTATATTTGAATGAACCAACCCCATGCTTCCACGTCTTCATCTCCTTCGTTGAAGCCTGTAAATAACAAACAGATAGCGGGGGTTTTTAACCCCCACAATTTGACATGAGGAATAATAGCGATTATCTCCCTAGGCTATATAAATATGGCACGATGGTTGGGTTCAATTCATCTTGTCTCCACCAATTCAATCATGGGTCTCTCAAGGTCTAATTTTTCCTGTACAGCAAAGCCCTAATTCAAGAACTCAAGAACCCTAAAATCCTTCAATGGCAACTTGCGATTCTGTACACTATAATGCAATTAACCAATGCCATTAGCTTTGTAAAGGTTCAAGCAATGCAAAACGATGATTAGAACATGTTAATTATGCATGAATAATGAATTACGATTATGAAAGAAATATGCAAACCGTGGTTCTGAAACTAACGATTCTTGGGGCTATGAAGCTGGAAACTGATTGCAAATCGTCCTGGAAACTCCCAGCAATGTATTTGGATCCACAAAAGTCCTTAATTTGCCCTAGAACACAGAAAACAGTTTTGAGTTTTCTTTGATTTTTTTCAATATTGGCTATGGCTTTCTGCAGCAATTCTCACGTTCAATGCATTAGGGTTAGGTTCTGTATATATAATGGACTGAATTTAGGTTAAATTTTTGACCAAAAATCCATGGAATTATGATCCAATATTTGATTAAAAATCAAATATTTTTCAATCTTTTTGATTGAAAAATATTGCCAAACTTGGAGATTCTTGTCCCCTTGATGTGCACACGAAATCTCCAGCATATATTGAGCTTGTTTGCTTCACCAAAAGATTGAAAAAATCAAATCTTTGAATTTCCTACATTTTAAATTAATTAAATGAATTAAAATCAATTAAAAATCCAATTAATTAATAAAAAATAAGAAAATAATTCAATTCAATCTCAATGGGTCGTGCATAGGCCTTGGATAAAGTTTCAAGAAGGAATTTGAGGCCCATTAGCAAAAACATGGTGTTTTGAGCAAAGTTGACTTTTGCAAATTCACAAAAATTTCCCAACTTCTCCAATGCATATCTTGCTCAATTTTGATCATATGAACATGTTCTTGGACATTTTGGAAAGGTCTTGAAGTCCTCTAACCAATGCCTTTGGTCCCACGTCATTTTTATTTACCAATATCAAGTTATGGTCTTTGACTTAAAGTGCATTTTTGTTGACTTTTGAAATTGACCTATAATGTAGAAATTGATAACTTTTTGTGAGAGAATTTCTTGGACTTGGAATGTGAATATGAGTTGTAGTAAATTTCATCCCCTTCAAAATGAGCATTGGATGGGATTTTTCTGATGAACCATGAAAAAGTTATGCCTTGGTCAAGATACAGATGGCTTTTCTGCTGTCCAAAAATAACAACTTTTGCATCTTGATTATTTTTGAGCCATGCTTGTCGAATCATGATCAAGACTTGATTAAATGATGATTGTGAGCTCAAAATAAGATGTTGACCAAAAATTCTGACTTTTGACTGCCAAATGACCATTTTACCCCTACAGTTGACTGTGGATCAAATAGGTCTTTTGACTGTGGAATTTGGCACTGTGAGTCTTGAAACTTGACATGTAGATGCTTGACAATGTATAGAGGCCTATGGGACTTGATTGAGCCATTTAAAACCCCAACTTCATTACAAGAACCAAAACCCTAATTTTGACTGGCTTAAGAGGCATTTGGACTGTGCAATCCTTGATCAATCTTGAACCATTTGAAGATGATTCTTGACAAACCTTGGAGAATATGGGAGAGAAAATTTTGGGGTACAACAGTTGCCCCTGTTCAATCTTCTTAGACCTGAGGATGTAGATTGGCTTGCGTGCCTTTCGTGATCCGAAGGTGGAAGATGATTGAACACTAGATTGCCTAGAAATTTGCAC
Organism: Vicia faba; assembly: GCA_948472305.1. Classification (NCBI taxonomy): domain Eukaryota; kingdom Viridiplantae; phylum Streptophyta; class Magnoliopsida; order Fabales; family Fabaceae; genus Vicia; species Vicia faba. Next base: position 538,193,413 of record OX451737.1, read on the forward strand.
TCGCATAGTAGAATATCAACGATGTGATGTCGGGAATGGGCTTACAGATGCCATTTGGAGAGATGATGGATAGGATGATGGGCTTATAGATGCCATCTGGAGGTGTGATAGAATCTTGTCGGGAATGGGCTTATAGATGCCATTTGGAGATGTTGATCGCGTAAGAGATTCCTTAGCGAGAACTTGCGTACCTGAGAAAGAAAGATAATTTCCTGGTCTGTTACAGGGGTTGATCTTCAAACACTTCATGCAGATATGCCCTGGCTAGATACAGGTATCGAATCTACAATCAATCGCACACAGATATGCCCTGGCTAGATACAGGTATCGAATCTGGAATTAGTCGCCCACAGATATGCCCTGGCTAGATACAGGTATCGAATCTGGAACTTCAAAAGGTTGATCGAGATAACTTTCCTGGCTGGATACAGGCGTAGACCTCTAATCAGTCGCTTGCAGATATGCCCTGGCTAGATACAGGTATCGAATCTGGAATTAGTCGTCCACAGATATGCCCTGGCTAGATACAGGTATCGAATCTGGAATTAGTCGTCCACAGATATGCCCTGGCTAGATACAAGTATCAAATCTGGAACTTCAAAAGGTTGATCGAGATAACTTTCCTGGCTGGATACAGGCGTAGACCTCTAATCAGTCGCTTGCAGATATGCCCTGGCTAGATACATGTATCGAATCTGGAATTAGTCGTCCACAGATATGCTCTGGATAGATACAAGTATCGAATCTGGAATTAGTCATCCACAGATATGCCCTGGCTAGATACAGGTATCGAATCTGGAATTAGTCGTCTACAGATATGCCCTGGCTAGATACAGGTATCGAATCTGGAATTAGTCGCCCACAGATATGCCCTGGCTAGATACAGGTATCGAATCCGGAACTTCAAAAGGTTGGTAGAGATAGCTTTCCTGGCTGGATACAGGTGTAGATCTCTGAGAATGAAAGATAATTTCCTGGCCTGTTACAGGTGTTGATCTTCAAACTCTTCATGAAGATATGCCCTGGCTAGATACAAGTATCAAATCTACAATCAATCGCTCACAGATATGCCCTGGCTAGATACAGGTATCAAATCTGGAACTGCGAAAGTTGATGGTAATCGTCTTTTGATTGACCTTTTCCTGAAAAGGCAAAACATTAGTTGTATGGGATGTCATGATGTATGAAATGCATGATGTCATGATGTTCTCAAAATAAATGAGATTGTGTCGTATGCACTTTATCATGTATGTAAGCAGGATGTATGAAATGTGAACTGTCTATGAATGTACTTTCGTCTAGGAAAATAAATCCTTGACGAATGTCAGGAGCTTATTGAATCCTGGGATGATAGAGTTCTTCGTTTCCGCCGGGGATGATGATTGCAAGGATAATCCGGTAGGAGAAGATGACTCCATTGGGGAATAAACTTGTTGGAGAGATTACTCTGCGGGGAATTACTCTGTGGGAAGAGACACTTCGCTGCAATTTTGATGATAACTCCGCTGGGGGTTCCGTTGATAAGCTTTGCTGAGGGATTTGATGAACTCCTCTGGGGATAGGAAGAACTTCGCCGAGGACGATCTTTCCGTTGTATTTTACTGAGGATAAACCAATTATAAGCTCTGGTGGGGAATAACCTTTGAATATGGCCGGGAAGAGGCTTTTGCACTCTGCGGGGGATAAGCTTCCAGAATCTACTAGGGATAAGCTTCCAGAATCTAATGGGGGATAAGCTTCCAGAATCTACTAGGGATAAGCTTCCAGAATCTACTAGGGATATTGATTCAACTCTTCTGGGGAAACCTTTGGACTGTACTGGGGAAGTGGCTCCATTGGGGTGTCTGGTATTCCGCCGGGGAACAATCTTATATTAAGACTGCCGGGGATGCTTGCTTAGGAACATCTGTATACTCCGCTGGGGAATATTGAGATCTTCTGGGGATATCCGACTTCGTTAAGGCTGACAGTAGACTAACTCTGCTTGGGGAGAGTATCGCTGACTTTCTAGGGAATACTGTGCCTTTTTAGGGTTGATGGGAGACCCACCCTACCTGGGGAGAGTATGGCTTCCTCTTGTCTTACTCTGCGGTGAGTAAAGGTATCCTGGTTACATTCTTCAGCCAAACTTACCTTGGTACCTTGATGGACAGAGCAACTAGATCGCTTAGACAACTCTTTATTGCCCCTGTTTCTGATGTCACCTGTAATTAGTCCTTTGTTTCGCATGCAAGTATTTATGAGTTAGCAATTAATGTCAAATGAATATATCAAAAATGAACATTGGACGTTCTTTGCAAAACAAAACAGAAAAAGGAAAAACACTTGGCAATTTGTCTGGAAAGGTGAGCTTGTATTGATTTTTGGAATTTGCCTGTAAATAGGCGTTTGTGTACAAGAGGCTGACGTCCTAGTAAGAGAACGCCGCCGAACAAAATAGAGTTTATACAATTTTGTGAAAAGAAAACAAAACAACTATGTGAAAAAATCCCACTGGGTTCCAACTCTGCTATCGCCTTTATGCCTTCAAGTGTCTCATCACTTTGCTGCTTAGTTGACGATGAAGCTGATTGATTGGTGCCGTATGAGCCCGATGGTTGATACCGAAGTCTGGATGCAGGGTGATCCAATGAGACATAGTATTACGCTTTAATCCCTAACTTTTGCCTGGACCGCCCTTTCGGGTTTTCAGTCCACCGGGATACCCATTTTTGCCCAAGCCGCCTTTTCAGGTTTTCGACTTGCTGGGTGTACAGATTTTTTTCATTTTCATCCCTTATTTTTGCCCGAAACCTTTTGGTTCTCCGGGAAGCCCTTATTTTTGCCTAGGTGTGTCAACCTAGCGGGTCTTTGATCATGCGTAGTATTTTTTTACTATGTCTGCATTGGCGGGGTGAGGAACGTCGTCACCATCCAAGGTGGTTAGAATCATGGCTCCTCCTGAGAAGATGTTCTTAACCACAAATGGCCCTTTGTACGTGGGGGTCCATTTGCCCCTGGGGTCACCTTGAGGAAGAATGATGCGCTTGATTACCAGGTCCCCAACTTGATACTCTTGTCGTCTGACTTTCTTGTTAAATGCCTTGATCATCCGTTTTTGGTACGTCTGACCATGACAGATAGCAGTGAGTCTCTTTTCATCAATTAGATTCAGATGATCAAGCCGAGTCTGGATCCAGTCATCTTCGCTCAAACCTGCATCCTTCATTATCCGGAGAGAGGGTATCTGGACTTCAATAGGCAAGACTGCCTCCATACCATAGACCAAGGAAAAGGGTGTTACCCCTGTTGATGTCCGTGCTGAGGTACGGTATCCATGCAGAGCAAACGGTAACATCTCGTGCCAATCTTTATAGGTCACTGTCATCTTCTGCATAATTTTCTTGATATTCTTATTCTCCACTTCTACAGCCCCATTCATCTTCGGTCGGTAGGGAGAAGAGTTGTGGTGTTGTATCTTGAATTGCTCGCAGAGCTCAGTGATCATCTTGTTATTAAGATTGGTGCCATTGTCCGTAATGATCCTCTCAGGTACACCGTATCGATATATCAGGTTGTGCCAAATGAACCGTGCCACGACGTTCTTGGTTACGGTAGCATAGGAGGCTACCTCAACCCACTTCGTGAAGTAATCAATTGCTACCAGGATGAAGTGATGCCCGTTAGATGCCGTAGGTCTGATCTCACCGATCATATTAATGCCCCACATTGAAAAAGGCCAGGGTTCCGTCAAGACGTTCAAAGGAACTGGAGGAATGTGCACCTTATCAGCATAGATCTGGCATTTATGACATGTCCGAGAATGTTGATAACAGTCGGCTTCCATTGTGGACCAGAAATATCCTGCCCGAAGGATTTTCTTTGCCATAGTATGCCCACTGGAATGTGTTCCGAAGGTACCTTCATGCAGTTCTGCCATGATCCTTTCTGCTTCAGTCTTATCCACACAATGCAATAAGGTCGAATCATAGTTTCGCTTGTACAGAATGCCGTTGCTGAGGAAGAACTTCGTCGCGAACCTTCTCAGAAACTTCTTCTCATTAACAGATGCGCCTTCGGGGTATTCTTGAGCTTCAAGGTACCTCTTCACTTCATGATACCAAGGCTTTTCAGTTACCTCTTCAGCCTCAAGATCACAGCAATGTGCAGGTTCATCCAATTTCCAGATAATGATCCGGGGAGCCTCGTTGTCCCATTTGAATTTGAACATAGAAGACATCATAGCTAGAGCGTCCGCCAACTGGTTTTCCTCTCTTGGGAAGTGTTCAAAAGTTATCTCTTCGAAATGGGGGATCAATGTCAACACATACTCTTTGTAAGGAATAAGATTTGGGTGTTTCGTATCCCACTCGCCTTTGATCTGACTGATCACGAGATCCGAATCTCCGAAGACACTCAGAAACTTGATCCTTAAGTCAATTGCAGCTTGAAGACCCATGATGCATGCCTCATACTCCGCCATGTTGTTGGTGCAGTTGAAACATAGTCGGGCGGTAAGTGGAGTATGAGTGCCTTTTGGAGTTATGATCACAACGCTAATACCGTTACCCAAAGCGTTCGAGGCTTCGTCAAAGTGCATAGACCATCGGGATCCTTCCTCAGGTCCTTCATCCGGTCCAGGTACTTCACAATCTGTCACTACCATGATATTCTCGTCTGGAAATTCAAAGCTCATAGATTGGTAGTCATCCACTGCTTGGTGTGCCAAATGGTCTGCCAATACACTTCCCTTGATTGCTTTTTGAGTCGTGTACTGGATGTCATATTCGGTCAAGATCATTTTCCATCTCGCTATTCTTCCGGACAAGGCAGGCTTTTCGAATATGTACTTGATTGGATCCATTTTTGAAATCAAGAGAGTAGTGTGAGTCAACATATACTGTCTCAGCCGGCGAGCGGCCCATACCAAAGCGCAACAAGTTTTCTCGAGCAGTGAGTATCGGGTCTCACAGTCGGTAAACTTTTTTCTAAGGTAATAAATAGCATGCTCTTTTCGGCCAGACTCGTCATGCTGCCCCAACACACACCCCATTGAGCTGTCAAGTACTGTCAAGTATAATATTAGAGGTCTCCCTTCAACCGGTGGCATGAGAATGGGTGTCTCTTGGAGATACTCTTTGATTCTTTCGAAAGCGGCCTGACATTCATCGTTCCAACGTACTACTTGATCTTTCTTCAGCAGCTTGAAGATTGGTTCACAGGTAGCAGTTAGATGTGAGATGAATCGGGCAATGTAGTTCAGCCGTCCTAGAAAGCCTCTGACTTCTTTCTCTGTCTTGGGAACTGGAATCTCTTGTATGGCTTTCACCTTGGCAGGGTCCACTTGAATACCTTTGTCACTTACGACGAAGCCTAGCAATTCTCCAGATCTCACCCCAAAGGTGCACTTGTTCAGGTTCAACCTCAGCTTGTACAACTTCAAACGGTCAAACAGCTTCTGTAGATGGTCAAGGTGTTCCTCCTCAGTTTGGGACCTTGAAATCATATCGTCGACGTATACTTCAATCTCATGATGGATCATGTCATGAAACAAAGAAACCATGGCACGCTGATACGTTGCCCCAACATTTTTCAACCCAAAAGGCATGACCTTGTAGCAAAAGGTGCCCCACTGAGTAACAAAAGTGGTCTTCTCCATGTCTTCGGGAGCCATCTTGATTTGATTATAACCGGAGAACCCGTCCATGAAGGAGAATACCTTGTGCTGAGCAGTGTTATCAACCAGAACGTTGATATGAGGCAAAGGGAAATCATCCTTGGGGCTCGCCCTGTTCAAATCCTTGTAGTCAACACACATTCGGACCTTACCATCTTTCTTCGGTACTGGAACCACATTGGCAACCCACTGAGGGTAAGAAGTCACTGCTAGAAACCCGACATCAAATTGTTTCATAACCTCAACTTTGATTTTCTCGGACATCTCTGGATGCATACGGCGGACCTTCTGTTTTATCGGAGGGCATTCTTCCTTGGTGGGCAAGTGATGAACCACAATGTCGGTATCCAACCCAGGCATATCTTCGTAAGACCAGGCAAAGATTTCCATGTAGTCATGCAGCATCTGAATCAACCGTTGTTTCACACTAAGCTCCAGATTGGCACCAATCTTGACCTCCTTTCTATCTGTCTCAGTACCCAGATTTACCGTTTCCACTGGCTCTTCATGTGGCTGAATGGCCCTCTCTTCCTGGAGTAACAGTCTTGCAAGCTCACCAGGAACTTCACAATTATCTTCACCTTCGCCTTCGGCTAAGTTGATCGGATTTTCTAAGTCATAACTGGCAGTAGCAGGGTCGTTACCAGTGAGATCCAGAGTGGATTGGAACCTGTATATGTGAGTGTGTGTAAATATAGCTGTTTTGCAATGTATAATAAAGAAAGACAAGGAGCGCAAGATTTGAAATGCAAAAAACGTCCAATGCTTTTATTCATGATATATGAAAATGACAAATAATAAGCCCTCACAAATGAAGCCGCGGTGCCCCGGGTAAGACACCGGGCCATAAAGTTTCAAATTATTGTTCGTTACAAATTCAAAACAAAGGAGTTCATTACTGAGTGACAAAAGTAATAGGTACGAAGTCTCTCGCAGTCCAGTTGTTCGATCCACCGTCGGTCGTTTGGTAGATCCAGCTGTCAAATTCGGATTCCTCCACGCCGTCTTCAATAGCATTTACTCCCGGGTTGGTGATGAACATAGGAGGTTTTCCAATCCTTGCCTTACGAACAGCCCTCTGAGCCTCCTTCTCGATCACGGCCCGGGCATCCTTTAAGGAAGCCATCTTCAAAGGAGAATCTTCTTCAGTCACAGTTTCAGCTGACGCCAGTGTCTGAGGCACCTCTTCAAAGTGTTGGAAGGGGGTCTCAATGAACTCCCCATACATCTCTATGTACCGGAACGAGTTAAGGTGGCTGACCATGTATTCTTCCTCCCCCTGAACTGTCACAATTTTCCCTCTGACCGAGTATTTCAGCTTCTGATGCAATGTGGAGGTCACAGCTCCAGCCTTGTGGATCCATGGGCGACCCAGCAAACAAGAGTAGGATGGTCGGATGTCCATCACATAGAATGTAGAATCAAAAACCTGAGAGCCAACCCTGATTGGAATGTCAACTTCACCATGTACCATCCTTTTGGACCCGTCAAAGGCCCGGACAACAATGTTACTTGGCTTGAGCTCTAAACCTTCATAATCCAGCCTGTCTAGAGCTTTCTTGGGCAATACGTTTAACGAGGAACCAGTGTCAACCAGCACATGGGCAAGAGTAGTGCCCCTGCATTCAATGGAGACATGCAGGGCATCGTTATGATTCTTCCTCTTAGCAGTCAGATCGGCGTCGGAGAAACCCAAACCATTATCAGCAGTTAAGTTGGCCACACAGTCGGTAAATTGATCTGCAGATGTCTCTTGTGGCACGTGGGCCGTCTTCAGGAAAGTAATCAAGGCCTTGGCATGGGCCTCTGAACACAACAACAATGATAACATAGAAATTTTAGATGGGGTGTGCCCCAGCTGCTCCACTACATTGAAATCACTCCTCTTAATAATCTTAAGAATCTCTTCCATCTCCTGTTTGGAAGCTTCAACAGTGGTTGTCTTTGGTGCCTCCGTCTGGGCAGGCATATCAGTAGCGATCCCTTTGCCCCGAGCGTCAGATGACTCGGCAGCAGGGGTAGGACTAAGAACTTGGTCAGGAAGGGAAGCAGGCACACTTGCAGGTGTCATGACAATAGGCCTCTGGATTGTTGGTGGTGCAATATCTGGTGAGAACAGTCTACCACTACGAGTGACTTTGGCAGGCCCGGTGATATTACTGACGCCGGTGCTAGTATCGAACTCTTGTTTAACTCCAAGCACATAAACATCTGCCCCATAGTGCCACGGGACAACTTTGTCAGATGTATATGGGAGGGGCCCCGGAACAGTAATGATGATAGGAGCAATCTTCTGAGTAGACATGATTTTGACAGGCTTCTTTGAGGGAGCCTTAGGAGAGTTGTTGAAAATAGTAACAATGGACACTTCTTCAGCAGGGATAGCAGGAACAACAATCTTCTCGAACAAGATCTCTTTGTTATCCATCAGGTTTTGGACGCCTGATCTCAACAAAGGACAACTAGCAGGTGAAACAGAACATAGACGACCACCTTTACTACATCCCGGAAATAAACCGGCTAGCAACAGGTTCCTTTTGACAGTCAACAATGGAGTAACAATATCATCCACAGAGGCTACATACAGGTCTTCTTCCACAACATTCACTCCATGCTGGGGCATGGGAGCAGTCACAACATTGGGCCTTTCGGGCGCCTCGAACTGTATTTCTTTAGCATCAATAAGGTCATGAACCTTATTCCTCAGAGCCCAACAATCATCCGTAGTATGCCCCGGGCTGTCAGAGTGATAAGCGCAGCGGGCGTTGGGGTTGTACTTTGGAGATGTTGTGTTCACAACCTTTGGAGCTTCTTTGACAATTACCAGATTGGTTGGCAGTAGTTGCGGCAATATCTGAGACAGGGTCATACTGAGCCGAGTGTACTGCCTTTTGGGTCTCTCACCCCTTGGTTGGTTATATTGCTGAGGAGCAGCAGCAGGCTTTGAAATTACCACCGCGTTGACAGCTTGGCGGCGTTCCGGTTTATTCTGTCTCCCGGAACCATAAACAGCACTAGATTCTTTCTTGAAGGGCTTCTTTTCAGTACTCGAGGAGGCACCTTTCTGTATCTTCCCCGACTTGATACCAGCTTCTATCCTCTCACCAGTTAAGATCAGATCTGTAAACCCAGCAGAAGAATTCCCAATCAGATGGTTGAAGAACGTACCAGACAGGGTCCCCAAGAACATGTCGACAAGCTCACGGTCCGTCAAAGGTGGCTGCACCCTTCCAGCCAGGTCTCTCCACTTTTGCGCATACTCCTTAAAACCTTCGCCCGTCCCTAGTGACATACCCTGGAGTTGGGTACGCGTGGGAGCGAGGTCGGAATTATACTGATACTGCTTATAAAATGCAGTAGCCAAGTCCTCCCAGTTACGAATACTGGCTCCATCTAGCTGATAGAACCATTCGAGTTGAGTCCCTGAAAAACTATCCTGGAAGAAATGGATCCATAGATTCTTGTCTGCAGTATACGGTTGGATCTTCCTCACATATGATCTGAGATGCAGCTTAGGACAGGATGCCCCGTCGTACTTTGCAAAAGCAGGCGCCTTGAACTTGTGTGGGATCACCACCCCAGAAGATAAGCTTAGGTCTCTAAAGTCCAACTCGGGCACATGTTGAATCTCCATAGCACTTAGGCGGTCCTCCAGCTGTTTGTACCTATCCTCAGCAGGAGGGTACTATTCATCATTATAATCCGTCTCGTTGTCGGAGACCACGGGACTAGGAACCCTTCTCTCTTGTGGGCTGTCTTTGCCTACAGATGAGGTAGTCAGCTCAGCCTCATTCTGTAATCCATTCCCAGATCTGCGTCTAGTGTTGAACAAAACAGTCCTCTTCTTCTTCTTCCTCTCTTTCAGAATCAGAGTTTTCAAGTCCTGTTGACCCTGGGCTAGGCTCATAACCAACTCTTGGAACTGGGCATTCTTGGCCTGGAGGGCCTTGATAGCTTGTTCAGTGGAAGGTTCGGTAGACATGATGATTGCTGAAATAAACAGCGAAGAAGATAAGTGACCTGTAAAAAGTGTACCTGTAATGCAATGATATGTATGATATGCATGCAATGTTTTCCAGGATCTCGCGGGGTAAACCAAGAAACTTGTTAGAATTTGAATTTGGGTAGCTTGATTGAAGGAACTTCATGTTGTTGAGAGTCCTTCTTCAAGAGTCAAAGCTCACCATATCAAGTGGGTCATAGCCCCTGACTCAAGTTATCAACCTTGGCTAGAGGAAAATAAATCCCCTTTGCCCCTTGCTAAGTGGGTTCATCATGACCTGCATCACAAACCCTTGAGATCCTTGAAATGGGTTAGTCCTTATGCAGGATGTATGCAATGGTATGATGGTATGATGTTATGCTAAAAACACACCACAAGTATCCATAAAAAGCAAACATGATAAGGCACACAAGTCACACCAGACAGCCCTTAGAGTTTAGGCCAGCATGAAGTTCAGGTACTACTCTCTTGAAGTTGGTGGGCTCAAAACCTGTCCTATCAAAAGTAACCGGGTTCTAAGGAGCTCAATATCATTGGGTTGTTTTCTATGTTCATTGTTTTGATTTAGCCACTGAACTGGCGATCAAAATATTCCAAGAAAACAACCCTCAATGAGTGTAGTATCGAGTATCTACCAACTTTGGACTGCACCAAAGTCGGTCATCTCACTACCACTAAAGAGGCCAGGATGGTCAAGTAAGGTTCCTAAGGTCAGTTGATGCTTCACGACACCATGCGGCGGCCCCGTACTCTCCTTCACTTGACTCAAGGGTTACCGGTACTCACCAAAGTGCCACATCAATGTAGCAACTGCTTCAACTGTGTCGGTATACCCCGCACAGTTCCCTCACAGTTTGTTGCTACTTCTAAAAGGTATCCCCCAGATCCGGGTTAGGATCTATGAAACTCCAAGACAAACCCACAATATTAAAGCAAACGAAGCAAGCAATTGAAAACATAAGAGTGGTCTAATCCTAAGGTACACCTCACTTATAAAATTATCCCCAGCAGAGTCGCCAGTTCTGTGATCGGTGGAAATAGAACTGACTGTTTTAAAGCTGGTTCACGAAATGTCGCGGTAAGCAAGAGTCACCACCGTATTTTATATTCTCCAACAAGGAAAGGACAAAAGCACAGCAAAATTCCTTTTCGAGATGTCTCTCGGTTCGGGAGGTAGATTTATAGAAAGGGAAGGTGTTAGCACCCTTTCTATCTGTGGTTATCCATGGGCTCTTAGGTACTTGCTCACTATGTTTTCAAAAATTGTTTGCTTTTCTTGTGTATGTGGGTTTTGAAAAAGTTTCGTTTTGAAAACTTCTAGGTAACTCTTGTATCAGTCCTCAAGAGTGTATGAAGTGTTTGTTTGAAAACTTTTTGAAAGTGTAGGTGCGAAAAGTTGTTTTTTTGTTTTTGAAAGAGCAAGTACCCAGGAGAAATCTACCTACTCTAAGGAATTAAGCTGTGTAAAAGTCCTTTAGACAGTACTATCCCACTATTGAGAAGTAGGTAGCACCGTCGTTGGAGTTATTCGGGTCAATTCGATTATAGGGACATGTGTGGTCACCAAAGCAATAGTAGGACGCCTTAGCGGTAACCCTAATATCCTAGATCCTTTTTATCCGAGGCAACCGTTTCGAGGCAACTGGATCTTTAGACAGGAGGGCGACCTCTAAAACACCCTATACTTGATGACCACGTCGAGGCAACCAAATGAGGCATACCCTAGGAGTGGCATGTGCACGTGTGTCAGGATTCATGTTAAGATTATCTTTGCACAAGTATTATGTGAGCTACGAGTTGGTTTTATTTGTCAGGCAAGTCTTGTCATGCATATTTAACAGTTAATAATTTTGCGGAAAATAAATTGCAGAAAGTGAATCTACGCTATTACAAGGCGTCGGGTATTTACATCGCCAAAAACATAACCCATTGGAAAATAAATGCGAGAAATTAAAAGAAAGCGATAAAAGCCCTAATTAACTATTACATTCTCGGAGCAGATACAAAAATATAATCAAAAATAATAATGCGTGCAAAGAAGTTGAATTAGGACGTCCTTAGGGTTTTGACCCTTTTTGAGAAAAGAAAGAAATTTGGTCCTTTTTTGCAATTAATTAAATATTAAACCTAAAACTAATTAATTATTTATTTAAAATAAAAAAGTATTTTTCATGTTTTTTATGTTTTTAGTGAAAATAAAAATAAAAAGGAAATTAAAAGTTATCAAAAGAAAAACCTAATTCTAGATTGATTTTATTTATTGCAAAAATATTCAATATTAATCCTAATTAAACTAAATCAATTTATTAGTATTTATTTACAAAAATAATAATTAATGGTGAAATTAATAAATAATAAAAATAAATAATATTTACATTTTTTAATTGTCTGAATTTATTATGAAAAAAATAATTATTTGTGGATTAATTAAATAATAATAATAATAGTTATTAAAAGAAAATAAAAAGAAAGAAAATAAGAAAATAATAAACCAGGGGGGTGTGAGGCCTTTTTGGAGGTGTTATTGGAATTTCCAGGCCCATTTATTTCGCAAGCCTTTCTGACTTTCCTGGTTGTCCACACTGGCTTTGACCAGGAGCATGGTGTTCATCACCTTTTGGCCATTAGATCAATGCTTGAGGACATATGGCGCCTGGGATGTGGGAGTCTATGGTGGGACGCTTTGGGTAGCCTGCATAGGATCTTGTTAAGAAAAATAAGAAACAATTATTTGTATGGACCTGGGAATCGAACCCAGGTCCCAATGATGCACAGCCAACACACCAACCACTAGGCCATCACCCTGCATTTGATATAATGATAATCAATGAATATAATATATAAAAAAGATCAATTATGCTGGAAACAAATAAAAGCGCGCGTTATATTTGAATGAACCAACCCCATGCTTCCACGTCTTCATCTCCTTCGCTGAAGCCTGTAAATAACAAACAGATAGCGGGGGTTTTTAACCCCCACAATTTGACATGAGGAATAATAGTGATAGCTCCCTAGGCTATATAAATATGGCGCGATGGTTGGGTTCAATTCATCTTGTCTCCACGAATTCAACCATGGGTCTCTCAAGGTCTAATTTTTCCTGTACAACAAAGCCCTAATTCAAGAACTCAAGAACCCTAAAATCCTTCAATGGCAACTTGCGATTCTGTACACTATAATGCAATTAACCAATGCCATTAGCTTTGTAAAGGTTCAAGCAATGCAAAACGATGATTAGAACATGTTAATTATGCATGAATAATGAATTACGATTATGAAGGAAATATGCAAACCGTGGTTATGAAACTAACGATTCTTGGGGCTATGAAGCTGGAAACTGATTGCAAATCGTCCTGGAAACTCCCGGCAATGTATTTGGATCCACAAAAGTCCTTAATTTGCACTAGAACACAGAAAACAGTTTTGAGTTTTCTTTGATTTTTTTCAATATTGGCTATGGCTTTCTGCAGAAATTCTCACGTTCAATGCATTAGGGTTAGGTTCTGTATATATAATGGACTGAATTTAGGTTAAATTTTTTACCAAAAATCCATGGAATTATGATTCAATATTTGATTAAAAATCAAATATTTTTCAATCTTTTTGATTGAAAAATCTTGCCAAACTTGGAGATTCTTGTCCCCTTGTTGTGCACACGAAATCTCCAGCATATATTGAGCTTGTTTGCTTCACCAAAAGATTGAAAAATCAAATCTTTGAATTTCCTACATTTTAAATTAATTAAATGAATTAAAATCAATTAAAAATCCAATTAATTAATAAAAAATAAGAAAATAATTCAATTTAATCTCAATGGGTCGTTCATAGGCCTTGGATAAAGTTTCAAGAAGGAATTTGAGGCCCATTAGCAAAAACATGGTGTTTTGAGCAAAGTTGACTTTTGCAAATTCACAAAAATTTCCCAACTTCTCCAATGCATATCTTGCTCAATTTTGATCATATGAACATGTTCTTGGACATTTTGGAAAGGTCTTGAAGTCCTCTAACCAATGCCTTTGGTCCCTTGTCATTTGGATTTACCAATCTCAAGTTATGGTCTTTGACTTAAAGTGCATTTTTGTTGACTTTTGAAATTGACCTATAATGTAGAAATTGATAACTTTTTGTGAGAGCATTTCTTGGACTTGGAATGTGAAGATGAGTTGTAGGAAATGTCATCCAATTCAAAATGAGCATTGGATGGGATTTTTCTGATGAACCATGAAAAAGTTATGCCTTGGTCAAGATACAGTTGACTTTTCTACTGTCTAAAAATAGCAACTTTTGCATCTTGATGATTTTTGAGCCATGCTTGTGGAATCATGATCAAGACTTGATCAAATGATGATTGTGAGCTCAAAATAAGATGTTGACCAAAAATTCTGACTTTTGACTGCCAAATGACCATTTTACCCCTGCAGTTGACTGTGGATCAAATAGGGCTTTTGACTGTGGAATTTGGCACTGTGAGTCTTGAAACTTGACATGTAGATGCTTGACAATGTATAGAGGCCTATGGGACTTGATTGAGCCATTTAAAACCCCAACTTCCTTGCAAGAACCAAAACCCTAATTTTGACTGGCTTAAGAGGCATTTGGACTGTGCAATCCTTGATCAATCTTGAACCATTTGAAGATGATTCTTAACAAACCTTGGAGAATATGGGAGGGCAAATTTTGGGGTACAACATTAGGCAATGATGTTCTCAAAATAAGTGAGATTGTATGTGTGATACGGTGGGAGAACTGACTTGGTTTTTTGCGTTTGTGTTTGCAAATGTTGCGGTTTAGCAAGAGTCGCCACCGACTTTTTATTTTATCCTAAGGAAAGGCCAAAAAGCACAGGAAATACCTTTGAGATGTTTTCGTGGGTTCGGGGGGTAGATTATGAAAAGGGAAGGTGCTAGCACCCTTTTCATCCATGGTTATCCATGGGCTCTTAGTTACTTGTTTTAGATCACTTGCCTTTGCTTTTCAATTGCTTGAAATGGTGCTTTGTGTGTGTGGTTTTGAAAATGTTTTGAAAAAGATGCCTTGTCTAGGCAACCTTTGTAACAATTCGTTTGAATGTTTTACAAAGGTGTTTGTCTTTTTGAAAATATGTTTCAATGTTTTTGAAAGTGTGTTTTGAAATTGTGTTGAGATGTGTGTTTGAAAAATGGCAAGGATGTTTTGCAAGTTTGATCAAGTAACTAAGAGATATCTACCCAAATAAAACTCAAAGATCTTTCTCATGTTTTTAACCCTTTTAACAGTGTTGTTTCACCATTGTGTTTGGTGAACAACCTTGCGTTAGGATGTTGAACGGGACGCGCATGGGACGTTTGTATAGCCATAGAAGGCAACATATGGGACGTTTTAGCAATGTCGTTTTTTAGGGACTAGATCGTTTACCGAAGGCAACATCGAGGGTCATCGAGGGACTACGATCTTTTATCGAGGGTCTTTGCTAAAATGCCCATGCTCGAGGGACATGACTATATTCCGAGGCAACAAGTGAGATTACCCTAAGGGTGCATGTGTGCAAAGTGTGTTTTATTGCATGCATTTCTCTTTGATTTTTAGGTTGTCTACTTGTTGGTTTTATCTTGCCATACACACCTAGTTACTAGCATTTGTACAAAAGTAACAAAAAGTGCAAAAAATAAATCCTACACTATTACAACCATATTGAAGTGCATAAGAATATAAAGGAAAAAATAAGATAAAAAGAAGAAAAATGAGTATCTTTCGACCCAGGCAGTAGTAGCCTTCGATTTGCATTCTGTTGGCCTCCTTCGATTGGGGCCAGCACCAGTGAGGTTCTGTCCTTCGACTGGCTTGGAAGTTAGTGTATGGCGAAGCCTTCTGGTTCTGCCTTGTTGTCTTCTTCGACTGGAGGTTGAAAGCAGTGAGGGAATGCCTTTCGATTAAGCCTGGAAGTCAGTGAAGGCGTGCTTTTCGTTTGGGCCTAGAAGTCAACATGGTTTTCCCCATGGTTGTCTTTTTCGTTTAACCTGGAGAAAGAGGGTAGAAGCCAGAAGCTTCGTTCCCTATTTCCTGTTTCCTGTTTCTTTCATTTCAAGCATTAAATGACAACATGGCCTGAGGCCATGCTAGTATTTATCTTTCAAACAGTTTAATAATTAAAGCTAGTTCAGGTAAACAGCAAGCAAAATGAAAGGGTTAACTTTTAAAAACATGTTAACAGGGTGGAAACGAAAGGAACGATGGTATATACATGCTTGAAACGAACAAAAGTATTATTTACATGTTATGCCATGAAATGAAAGGTTCAAGTGTAAGAGTGACTTACCTTGATGGAGGCTTTGAATGGGTGTGGGACCTTGAGTGGAGGCCCAAGGTTCTGGATTTGAAAGAGGGGGCCAACAGTTGTGCTTGGAATGCTGGATTCGAAGGAAGGAAAGAACCAAGTCTTATGTTTCTTTCCAAACTGGATTCAAAGGATACTGAAGAGTATTTGTTCTTCAGAATCGAAGGAAGTAAGTGTTTGGGATTATGGGTTTTGATTTCTCAAGTGTTGATGAACTTGAGAGTTTTGTTGTGTTTGAGAAAATTTGGGAGATTCGTTCCTCTGGTCCAAAGATCCTCCCTTAGCTTTGTAAATGTTCCTCTATTTATAGAGAAAGAATGGACATGTTGTCCAAAGCCAGCCTTGAAAATAAATGATAAAATAATGTAATGTGGCAGTACATGTGGGGGGCCTCCTGGAAGTTGGGGTGCAGAAGATGTGACTTATGCTTCTGACATTGCTTGTGCTCAGACCAAATTCAGGTGGAAAGCTGCTTTTGTGATAAAAGTACTTTCTATGAAAAGAAAGAGTATGTAGCCTTTAACCAAGAATAGTAGTATCTAAAAGACAAAGTTTAAAACCTTTGTACAAGCTTCTGACTATGTAAAGATTTGGACGCAACACAGCCTGGCAAACGAGATTTGGTCTTGTGTCGAATGCAAGAGTGAGATCGAAGCACACCTGTTTGAAGGAAGCCTTTGCCTCAGTCGAAGCTTGTGGTCGAAACAAGCTAACTCGAAGGAAGCTATTGCCCAATCTAAAGCTCATGCTCGAAGGAAGCATATTTCCCAATCGAAAGCTCATGCTCGAAGGAAGAATATTGCCCAATCGAAGCCTGGGTCGAAGCAAACATATTTCCCAATCAAAAGTCCGTGTTCGAAGGAAGCAATGTTGCCCAATCGAAGCATGTGGATTGAAACAAACATAAAGGGAGTCATTGCCTTTTAGCGTGAGGGAGGTTTCTGGCTTCTGAGTCGAAGGGTATTCCCAAGTTGCATTCGAAGGAGGCTCCTGCTCAAAACGAAGGATGTACCTAAACTTTCATTCGAAGGAGGCTTAGAGTTCAACATGAAGGACATATCCAAGTTGCATTCGAAAGAGGCTTTTGCTAAAAGCGAAGGATGTAATCCAAGTTGCATTCGAAGGAGGCTCTTGCTCAACTGAAGTTTTCATCCAGGCACACAGAAAGTAAGTGCCCAAATGAAAACCTGCCTTGCAGGGGGTACATGTGACCAGTAGGTCATGGACTTCGATTGCAAGCATGCAGGCAGCAAAAGACACAAACGAAACCTGCAACGAGAAGTTACAGGCCCAGGCGAAAGAGGCACGCTAGTAGCCATTTTGAGCAATCGAAGGAGGCCAAGAGTCAATCGAAAGGTGCTAAATCGAAGGAGACATGTTTTCCTCCAAATTTGTCAAAATGTTATTTTTATCTATTTTCTCCCTTTTTGATAGTTTCCTTTTAATTATGGTAATGGAAAATCCAAATGCACTTGTTCAAGCTTGAACCTTGAAAATCCTTGCAAGAAAGGCCTTGAGAATTGAGAGGGCAAATTTTGGGGTACAACAGCTACCCCTGTTCAATCTTCTTGAACCTGAAGAGTTAGATTGGCAAGTTTGCCTTTCATGACTCGAAGGTAAAAGAGGATTTGACACTAGAGTGCCCGTAAAATTTGCACTCATCAAAGCGTAGTTTGAGGGAATGGGCTTAAAGATGCCATTTGGAGAGGTAATGGATAGTTGTGGAGATGGGCTTAAAGATGCCATCCAAGAATGTTTGTTGTAAGTGCAATGTTATAGGTCAGAAGAATGAGCATCAAAATGGTATCCATGTCTGGAATGCATTTGAACTGTATCTGGAGACTGAGTCTATATGAGCCAAAGAATGGCGTCCGTGTCTGGAGCGTATCTGAAATGTATTTGAATGAGTGACAGAATGACATCCGAATCTGGATCGTATCTGGACTGTATTTTGAATGAGTGACAGAATGACATCCGAATCTGGATCGTATCTGGACTGTATTTTGAATGAGTGATAGAATGACATCTGAATCTGGATCGTATCTGGACTGTATTTTGAATGAGTGACAAAATGACATCTGAATCTGGATCGTATCTGGACTGTATTTTAAATGAGTGACAGAATGACATCCGAATCTGGATCGTATCTGGACTGTATTTTGAATGAATTTAGAATAAGTATCAGAATGTCAGCCATATCTGGATCGCATCTGAACTGTCTCTAGAAGGAAATTAGAATAAGTATCAGAATGTCATCCATATCTGGATCACATCTGAACTGTCTCTAGAAGGAATCTGGAATAAGTATTAGAATGTCAGCCATATCTGGATCGCATCTGAACTGTCTCTAGAAGGAATCTGGAATAAGTATCAGAATGTCAGCCATATCTGGATCGCATCTGAACCGTCTCTAGAAGGAATCTGGAATAAGTATCAGAATGTCAGCCATATCTGGATCGCATCTGAACTGTCTCTAGAAGGAATCTGGAATAAGTATCAGAATGTCAGCGATATCTGGATCGCATCTGAACTGTCTCTAGAAGGAATATGGAATAAGTATCAGAATGTCAGCCATATCTGGATCGCATCTGAACTGTCTCTAGAAAGAATCTGGAATAAGTATCAAAATGTCAGCCATATCTGGACCGCATCTGAACTGTCTCTAGAAGGGATCTGGAATAAGTATCAGAATGTCAGCCATATCTGGATTGCATCTGAACTGTCTCTAGATGGAATCTGGAATAAGTATCAGATGTCAACCATATCTGGATCGCATCTGAACTGTCTCTAGAAGGAATCTGGAATAAGTATCAGAATGTCATCCATATTTGGATCGCATCTGAACTGTCTCTAGAAGGAATCTGGAATAAGTATCAGAATGTCAGCCATATCTGGATCGCATCTGAACCGTCTCTAGTAGGAATCTGGAATAAGTATCAGAATGTCAGCCATATCTGGATCGCATCTGAAATGTCTCTAGAAGGAATCTGGAATAAGTATCAGAATGTCAGCCATATCTGGATCACATCTGAACTGTCTCTAGAAGGAATCTGGAATAAGTATCAGAATGTCAGCCATATCTGGATCGCATCTGAACTGTCTCTAGAAGGAATCTGGAATAAGTATCAGAATGTCAGCCATATCTGGATCGCATCTGAACTGTCTCTAGAAGGAATCTGGAATAAGTATCAGAATGTCAGCCATATCTGGATCGCATCTGAACTGTCTCTAAAAGGGATCTCAGAAGATGATGATCTTTGCCTGTTGATTGATCTTTCTTGAAAAGGTAAAGAGTTAGTTGTATGCAATGTCATGATGTATGCATTGTGTAATGATGTTCTCAAAATAAAATGAGATTTGTGTCATATGTATTTTTTATGCATATGTTATGAATGTTGTCGAAGTGTAATTTTGTCTTGGACTTTGCTCAAAAATGTTTCCACCGGGGATCCCTGCTTTGTTGTTTGAGGAGAACTCCGTTGGGGGATATTGAAAACTCTGTGGGGAGTATGTTTATTTCTGCTTGGGAAAAGAGTTTAGGAGTCTTAGTCGTCCGTTGCTCTACTGGGGAGTCGAAGTTGAACTGATATCTGGTCGGGTCCAGGTTTCGCAGTAACTTGCTGGGGATTGTAGAGTAGTCTACTGGGGAAGAGGAGTTGTGGTCCTTTGATTTGTAGTAGTCGGAGAGGCAAACTCAAGCTGGGGAATCCTGGTGTTGTTGGGGAAATAAACCCTGTCGTTAGTCCTCTAGAGAGGTGACATCTTCGTTGGGGGAAGTCCTCGAGGATTCTTGAGGTTGATTCAGCTGGGGAAAGGTTTTCAGAGATTAAACCCTTGCTGGGAGTCATCCTGTGATCGGTGGATCTGGAACTGACTGTTTAACGTTGGTTCGCGAAATGTCGCGGAAGCAAGAGTCGCCACCGTCTTTTATTTTCTCCAAATGGAAAGGACAAAAGCACAGAAAAATTCCTTAAAGAGATTGCTCTCGGTTCGGGAGGTAGGTTATAGAAAGGGAAGGTGTTAGCACCCTTTCTATCCATAGTTATCCATGGGCTCTTAGATACTTGCTCATTTGTGTTTTCAAAAATGGTTTGTTTGCTTTTCAATTGTGGGTTTTAAAAAAGTTTCTTTGAAAATTCCAGTTCGACTCTTGTATCGGTCCTCAAGAGTGTTTGAAAAATTGCTTTCGAAAGCTTTTTGAAAATGTGTTGGTGTGAAAAGTATTTTTGAATTTGTTTTGAAATTTAGAGCAAGTATCTAGAGTCGTCTACCTACCCTAAGGAATTCGTCTGTGTAGATGTCCTTTAAAGTAGTGCCATCCCACCATTGAGAGGTAGGTAGCACCACCGTTGGAGGTGTTCGGGTCAATTCGAGGTTCGGGACATGGTGATCACCAGAGCAATGGGAAGACACCTTAGAAGCTACCCTCATGCCAGGTTCCCGGATCATGAGGACTTACTAAGACATCCTCTACTCGACGATCACCTTTCGAGGCAAGGCAACAGTGAGGCGTACCCTAGGGGTGGTGTGTGATTTGTGTGTCGTGTTCAGTTATTTTGTCTTTTGTCATGTCATTGGTGATCTAACGTTTGTTTTTATTTTGTTTTTGTCCATACATTCTTTCATGCCCTTATTTAACAGTTAAAAATATTGCGGGAAAGTAAAAATTCTAAGCTATTACAAAAGGTGCGGGTCCACATCGCCAAAATTAAACCAGGACCTGATTTTGACAGAAAAATAAAGAAAGTAAAAGAATTTAAAAGTGCGGGCAATTAGTTACACGGCTTTGGGAGAGATACATAAATATTATAAAGAAATAAAATAAATATGCGAATAAGAATTAAATCGAAACGAGGGCGTTGGACCCTTTTTGCAAAGTTAAATTAAATGGAATTAATTAATTAAAAAGAAAAGGGGATGTTTTTGGTATTTTTTAGTATTTTAGGATTTAAATGAAAAAGGAATTAATTGAAATTAAATGCTAACCCTAATTCTATTTGTTTTTTTTATTTATTAAGAAAAGAAGATTAAAACCTAATATTAACCCTAATTAATTTACATGCAAATTTGATTATAAAAATAAATATTTAATTATTTAATTATTATGGAATAAAAGAAAAAAGGATAAAAAATTAATATGAACCCTAATTCTATGTTTTTTAGATTTTTATTAAAAGAATTAAAATTAAAACCTAATTTAACTAATTAGTTTATGAACTTATTTACAAAATATTGACTAATTAAATATATTTAATTTTTGGTCTTTTCTGATTTTTTATGGTATTTTGTGATTTTATGAAAATATAATTAAATTGACAGAATTAATTAAAAATAATAATTGAAAGTAAAAAATATAAAGAAAAAATAAAGAATAATAAAGGAGTTTGCAAACCTGGGGGTTCAGACCCCAAATAGGAGGTGAGGCCCTTAGTAATCTGGCCCATTTATATCAAGCCTTTTGGACTTTGGCAGGACACGTGCATGTGCGTTGACTCAAGCTTATGGTGTTCCTCCAATCTACGCCTTTGGATTGACCCTGATAAGCACGTGGAGGGTTTGATCTTGAGGGTGTATGATGGTCTTTGCTATGGAAACTGCATGTGAATTTTTATTGAAAAATAATATGGGAATACTGAAGACCTGGGGCTCGAACCCAGGTCATGAACGTTGCTACCACTACGCCTTGCTAGCTGAACCAATTCACGCGTGTTAACATATAATAACGAACAAATAATATAAAAGAAAACAAATGTGTTAGTGGAAATCAGCGCGCGAAATTTAAACTGGCCAACCAACTTATGCCACGATATCATCTTCCTCGCTGTATATTTTTTTTCTGAAATAAGAACATATTAGCAACGGTTTTCAAGTGTTCTCTTAAGCCACTTTATGGAAAATAGCGAATAGCCCTATGATGCTCATAAATTGAGCGCGAGCATGGCTTCTTCTTCGTCCAAATGCGCTGATCATGACCATGGTAACGTGGTGTCCCAATTTTGCCTCATGTTAAAACCCCTAATTTGAAATCCTGTAAACCCTAATGAACAACAATGGCATAATCGCGTATAATGCACAAAAATACAATTAAACATATGGGTTAGCTTCAGAATTGCATAAGGAGTATGAATCAACAATTAAAATGTCATGAAAATGCGTAGATGTTAAAACACGATTATGAAAAAAAAGTGGAAAAGTGTGACTTCTGTACAATGATTCAAAGGGTTATGTTTGATGTTTTTGATCCAGGAAGATTGCTTGAGGTCTTAGGAGTGCAATGGGATGAAAATTTCGCCTTGAATCGTCCTGCAAAGATGTTTTCAGTTATGGAGTTTTCTTGAAAAAAATGCAAGTTTGTGCAAGGGTTTTCTGAGCAGCTGCGTGGTTCCAGGCATTAGGTTTTCGTTCTATGCTTATGTAGGAATGAATTAGGTTAAGAAATTTGATCCAAATCTTTGAATTGATGGTTTATGAGATTTGATTTTCAATCATATTTTTTTCAATCTTTTTCATGCAATTTTGTACCAATCATGATCCAATCAATCCAATTCCTTCCAAATCTGATCATGCACGAATCATTGAGCCTATTACATGTACAAAAAGATTTGATAAGTTAGGTTAAGTATTTTTCATATATTTAATTGATTTAAATGAATTATTATTAATAAAAATTCAAATAAATAAATAAAAAATGAATAAAACTTCCCTTTGGGCCAAGTGGTCGTGCACATGCTTGGGATGATGAATTGTGGAAGAAAAATGGGCCCATTAGCAATTTTAGGTCATTTGAATCAATGTTGACTTTTCAAAATATCCAAAAATTTCCCAACTTCTACAAGGCATAACTTGCTCAATTTTTAAGCTTTGCTCATGTTCTTGGACATTTTGGAAAGTTTTTTGAGTCCTCTAACCAATGTCTTTGGTCCCATGTCATTTTAATTTACCAATCTCAAGTTATGGCCTTTGACTTAAAGTCCCTTTTTGTTGACTTTTGAAAATGACCTATAATGTTGAAATTGATAACTTTTTGTGAGAGCATTTCTTGGACTTGAAGTATGAAGATGAGTTGTAGGAAATGTCTTTCTATTCAAAATGAGCTTTGGATGGAATTTTTCTGATAATCCATGTGAAAGTTATCCCCTGGTCAATTTACAGTTGACTTTTTCAGTTGTCCAAATAAGGAAACTTTTGCATCTTGATGATTTTTGAGCCAAGCTTTGAGAATCATGATCAAGAATTGATCAAATGATGTTTGTGGCTTCAAAATGGTATGCTGATCAAAAATTTGAATTTTTGACTGCCAAATGACCATTTTGCCCCTACAGTTGACTGTAGTGCAATTAGGGTTTTGACTGTGCAATTTTGTGCTGAATGTCTTGAAACTTTGCATGAGGATGCTTGGCCATATTTATTGGCATGTGGGACTTGATTGGACCTTTGGAAACTTCATTTTCTTGATCAGAACCAAAACCCTAATTTTGACTGTTTAGGAGGCCCTTGCACTGTGCAACCCTTGGGGAATTTTGAAGCTTGACTTGGCAAATCTTGAAGAATATGGGAGGGCAAATTTTGGGGTACAACAGTTGCCCCTGTTCAATCTTCTTAGACCTGAGGATGCAGATTGGCTGACATGCCTTTCGTAATCCGAGGGTGGAAGATGATTGAACACTAGAGTGCCTAGAAATTTGCGCTCACATAGTAGCAGTGATGATGGAATGGGCTTATAGATGCCATTTAGAGATTGATGGATAGGATGATGGGCTTATAGATGCCATCTGGATGTTGATCGCATAAGATATTCCTTAGCGAGAACCTGCATACCTGCAAAAGAAAAATGAGTACCTGTCATGTTGCAGGAGCTGGTTTTCAGATGCTTGGTATAGATGTGTCCTGACTGGTTACAGGAGCTGGATCTGGAGCTTCAAAAGATGATGAATGAACCAGGGATGGTTACTACCTCAGCATGAACGGTGAGAGAACCTTGGGTGACTTTAACTTCAATAACGCTCGTTGAGAAAATCTTGGTGGGAATTACCATCTTCGCAGTATCGGGAAGAGAACCATAGGCAATTATAGCCTGAAATGGAATTATCATCTCACGCACCGTCGGGGAGAGAACCATAGGAAATTATAATCTGAAATGGGATTATCATCTCACGCACCGTCGGGGAGAGAACCATAGGAAATTATAACCTGAAATGGAATTATCATCTCACGCACCGTCGAGGAGAGAACCATAGGAAATTATAACCTGAAATGGAATTATCATCTCACGCACCGTCGGGGAGAGAACCATAGGAAATTATAACCTGAAATGGAATTATCGTCTCACGCACCATCGGGGAGAGAACCATAGGAAATTATAACCTGAAATGGAATTATCATCTCACGCACCGTCGGGGAGAAAACCATAGGAAAAAACCTAAAATGGAATTATCATCTCACGCACCGTCGGAGAGAGAACCATAGGAAATTATAACCTGAAATGGAATTATCATCTCACGCACCGTCGGGGAGAAAACCATAGGAAAAAACCTAAAATGGAATTATCATCTCACGCACCGTCGGGGAGAAAACCATAGGAAAAAACCTAAAATGGAATTATCATCTCACGCACCGTCGGGGAGAGAACCATAGGAAATAACCTAAAAGAAAAACCTAAAATGGAATTATCATCTCACGCACCGTCGGGGAGAGAACCAATAGGAAATTATAATCTCAAAGAAAAACCTAAAATGGAATTATCATCTCACGCACCGTCGGGGAGAGAACCAATAGGAAATTATAATCTCAAAGAAAAACCTAAAATGGAATTATCATCTCACGCACCGTCGGGGAGAGAACCAATAGGAAATTATAATCTCAAAGAAAAACCTAAAATGGAATTATCATCTCACGCACCGTCGGGGAGAGAACCAATAGGAAATTATAATCTCAAAGAAAAACCTAAAATGGAATTATCATCTCACGCACCGTCGGGGAGAGAACCAATAGGAAATTATAATCTCAAAGAAAAACCTAAAATGGAATTATCATCTCACGCACCGTCGGGGAGAGAACCAATAGGAAATTATAATCTCAAAGAAAAACCTAAAATGGAATTATCATCTCACGCATCTTCGGGGAGAGAACCAATAGGAAATTATAATCTCAAAGAAAAACCTAAAAAGGAATTATCATCTCACGCACCGTCGGGGAGAGAACCAATAGGAAATTATAATCTCAAAGAAAAACCTAAAATGGAATTATCATCTCACGCACCGTCGGGGAGAGAACCAATAGGAAATTATAATCTCAAAGAAAAAAACCTAAAATGGAATTATCATCTCACGCACCGTCGGGGAGAGAACCAATAGGAAATTATAATCTCAAAGAAAAACCTAAAATGGAATTATCATCTCACGCACCGTCGGGGAGAGAACCAATAGGAAATTATAATCTCAAAGAAAAAAACCTAAAATGGAATTATCATCTCACGCACCGTCGGGGAGAGAACCAATAGGAAATTATAATCTCAAAGAAAAAAATAAAATGGAATTATCATCTCACGCACCGTCGGGGAGAGAACCAATAGGAAATTATAATCTCAAAGAAAAAACCTAAAATGGAATTATCATCTCACGCACCGTCGGGGAGAGAACCAATAGGAAATTATAATCTCAAAGAAAAACCTAAAATGGAATTATCATCTCACGCACCGTCGGGGAGAGAACCAATAGGAAATTATAATCTCAAAGAAAAACCTAAAATGGAATTATCATCTCACGCACCGTCGGGGAGAGAACCAATAGGAAATTATAATCTCAAAGAATAACCTAAAATGGAATTATCATCTCACGCACCGTCGGGGAGAGAACCAATAGGAAATTATAATCTCAAAGAAAAAACCTAAAATGGAATTATCATCTCACGCACCGTCGGGGAGAGAACCAATAGGAAATTATAATCTCAAAAGCGAACGTTTGAGAAAAACCTAATAACTTCTACTGAGTCTTCATCAGAAAAATCTGTTGGGAGTCGATTTAGCTGGGCTAGAGAAGGCCTTGGACTGGATAAGAACTCTTTGGAGTCGATTAACCGAACCTGTCTAGGTCTTGAAATATGATTGAGAATTTAACTGAATCTTTCCCGAAAGGTAAAGGTCAGTCATATGCAATGCATGATATGGATCAAGCAATGATGTTCTCAACATAAATGAGATTTGTATGATATGATGCGTCTATGCATGCTATAATGATGTATGTGATGTTTTATGAATGTGTTTTTCGTCTAGGAAAGTAAATCCTTGACGGGTGCCGGGAATTCATATCCTGGGCTGATGTTGGAGAATAGATTTTTGCTTCCGCTAGGGATGATAATTGCGAGAATACCGGCAGGAGAAGATGACTCCGTTGAGGAATAGACTTGGTGAATGGAAGATTCTGCGGGGAGAAAAGTACTCTAGCGATCTTGTTGGGGAGCGATACTCTGTGGGGAGAGAGATGTTTTGCTGAGTTGTTGATAATAACTTGCTGAGGATATCTTTGCTGTATCGGAAGTAATAATAGGCTTCGCTGGGGATAAGAAGACTCCGTCGAGGACGCTCTTTCCGTGGCTTTTGGCTGAAGATAACCCAGTTATATCCTGTTAAGGAAATAACTCTTTAAATAAAGCCGGGCGACGCGTTCGTGCTCTGCGAGGGATAAGCTTCCAGAATCTACTGGGGATAAGCTTGCTGCTTGGGGAGATAAAGTCCAACTTTCCTGGGGGAATTGGATTGGAC
Source organism: Vicia faba (assembly GCA_948472305.1). Classification (NCBI taxonomy): domain Eukaryota; kingdom Viridiplantae; phylum Streptophyta; class Magnoliopsida; order Fabales; family Fabaceae; genus Vicia; species Vicia faba. The sequence continues at coordinate 538,220,144 of OX451737.1, forward strand.
TCTCTTGGGGAAGTTTTGTTATGCGGGGGAAGTGATTCCTCTGGATATTTGCTATGCCGCCGGGGAACAATCTTTAGACCAAGACTGCCGGGGAATGTTGATATCTGCTGGGGGATACCCAACTTTCCTTAAGGCTGACTGTAGCTTTGCTTGGGGAGAGTGTACTGACTGCTGACTTACTCTCTGGGGGATTGAGGTGCTGGTTATGTTCTTCAGCCGAACCTGTTTTGACACCTTGGAGGACAGAACAATTAGATCGCTCTTAGACGACTCTTTATTGCCCCTGTTTCTGAGGTGGGAGAGGAAGACCTGCGAGGTGCTGATAGTTGTTGATAGACAAACCTTCTTCTAGTAGGAAAGTGACGAGATGATAGGACATAGTCGTACGCTTTGATCCCTAATTTTTGCCTGGACCGCCCTTTCGGGTTTTCAGTCCACCGGGATACCCTTTTTTGCCCAAGCCGCCTTTTCAGGTTTTCGACTTGCCGGGTGTACAGTTTTTTTTCATTTCATCCCTTCATTTTTGCCCGAACCCTTTTGGTTCGCCGGGAAGCCCTTATTTTTGCCTAGGTATGTCAACCTAGCGAGTCTTTGATTGTGCGTAGTATTTTTTCGACTATGTCCGTTCTCAGAAAGTAGGGAGTTGCCCCTGTTAGAAATGTTTTGTCATGTCACCAGAAGGTGTTTGATCAGGCGAGATTCGTTGCTGGGAATTCATGTCCAATGCCCCAAGTGGCTCAGGCGGAGGTTTGCCCCTGGCTGTTTTGGCCTTTGAGAGATTCTCCGAATCTTGATTGGACTGCCCCAGATGATGGACCATGATCATGTCATGCCCCTTGATTGAAAATGCTTTCGTTCACTAGGTATTCATCGTGCGAATTTCCTTGTTGTTCAAACAAAAAGTCATACGCAAACAAAGTTATGTTAAAAATGCAAAGCCTATGTCTGTCTTGAAGGTTTTGAAAATGCATTCTTTTTCATAAAACAAGTGAATGTTTGTAAAACGTGATGTCAACTCCTTCTTTATCATAAGCCTTAAGGAGTCAGGATACCTTACGTAACAGTATGCTTTCGAATTAACCCATGCTTCAGCTAGGACTTTTAAGGGTTGTAACATGGCCTGGTTCACGGTTTAAGAAATAAAGGATAAAGGCTCAAATTATTTGTACCCACCCGCTCTTCGTGATGTTCTCCAAACCTAAACTCAGTTGATCATACGTTAGACCTCGTTTGAGTCTTTGTCCTGATATTCCAATGATGGTTCGGATTTTGGCAATTTATTTGAATAGGCAGTCATTCCTTTTTTCGTTGCGGGTTTGTAAGACCTCTTTCTTGTCTGATTTTTGTTATCCCTTCCTTTTTTGCCTGAACTATTTCCTTTTTTGGAATTACAGTCAGCGGGATGCCCCAGTTTTGCAAGTCTCCTTCATAGGTTTTGACTTAATGGGTTTTTATTTTGAGAAATAACGACTGCCTGTCTGTATGATTGTTCGGAACCATCACTGCCTTTCTTTTTTTTTTGTAAGGATCCATTTGATGCCGTTCGTTGTGCACTTGGATCGACTGAGAGAACTACCCTGCCCCAGGTTATGATTAAGGGTTTTTAAATTTCGAAAAGAAAAAAATCCTACTTCTTTGGCTCAGAGGGGTTAACGAGGGATTATCATCCTTATAACTCCAGTGTTTAGGGATTGAAACAATGCATGTACCTCATCAGCGGGGTCTGTTCAAAAGCATACTGTAGATTATGGTATCGTTTTCGTCATCCTCCCTCAAGAGGCTTAGAATTATTAATTGAGAGTTGATCATCAGAAAAAATATGAAAATAATTTGCATATAGTGAATACGAATATATTGCTTCAAAACAGACGTATGCAATGCATTAATGGAATAACAACGTTTAACATGAGTAAATGTTTGAACAAAAGAAAATTGCAACTTGAACATTCGAATGAACAAAAGTCTTTTCATCTCAGGGCTTGTTACTTCAAATGGTGAGCCTTGGAGAGATGGTAGAAAAACTCAGCTTGACCATCTTGTGTGAACTCCAATGCTCCTTCATCAATCAGGTCCTGGATCTTGTTCTTCAGAGCCCAACACTCATTTGTATCATGTCCAGGACTGGCAGAGTGGTAGGCACACCTTTTATTGGGATCATAGACAGGAGATGCTGTGTTGGGGTTCCGGAGAGGAGCCCTTAAGGTGATCAGCCCTGCCTCCAACATTTGTTGTAGTGCCTGATCCAGCGACATGTTGATCTTGGTGAACTGCCTTTTAGGCTTGTCTGGTTTGCTCTGATCAGCCCGTTGTTCTGGGCGAGGTCGTTGTTGGACCTGTGAAGTAATAGCAACTCGGAGAGGTCTATTCATTGGACCCGACCTTTGCCTTCTTGGAAGCTGTTCTATGACCTGGTCCCTGATTTGGGCTGGTTGCTTCATGCCTTGAGGAAGTTGGCTGATCATGGCTCTCAACTCTCCTTGCTCCTGAGCTAAACCTTGAATGAGGGCCCTTTGCCCCAGCAGCTGGGTTTTCAATGTGTCTACCTCAGCTTGTAGACGTTTCAGCTATTCGTCCTTGTCATTTTCGGGACTCTTTCTGACCAGATTCCCCATGAGGAGTGTCCTCAACTCTTCCTGCCCCTTGGATAGGCTTAGGAAGATCTCTTTGAACTGAGTCTCTCGAGTGTGAAGGTCCTGGTTATCTTGTTGGGAAGCCATGGCTGAAATAAACAGCAGGGAGGGTAAGTGACCTGCAACAAAGGTACCTGCAATGCAATGATATGTATGATATGCATGTATGCAATGTTTTCAAGGACCTCGCGGGGTAAACAAGAAAATTGTTAGAGTTGGATCCGGTAGCTTGATTGAAAGAACTTCATATTTGTTGAGAGTTTTTCTTCCAAGGGTCAAGGCTCACCATATCCAGTGGGTCATAGCCCCTAACTACCTTGGCTAGAGGAAAATAAATCCTCTTTGCCCCTTTCTAGACAGTTTGATTCATCATGACCTGCATCACAAGCCCTTGAGATCCTTGAAATGGGTTAGGATGTATGCAATGATATGATGTTATGGTATGCGTGGGGTAATGTGAGTAGCCCTGTTATGAGTCCCAATTAAGGACTATAAACAGAAACCTGCAAGAACTCAAGTAAAACCTGTCATGAGTCCCAGTTAAGGACTAAAACAAAACCTGTAAGAAACTCGGTAAACCCTGTTATGAGTCCTAATTAAGGACTGCAAACCAAAACCTATAAGAAACTTAGTAAAACCTGTCATGAGTCCTAGTTAAGGACTATAAACAAAACCTGCAAGTAGCTTATGTGTCAGATAACAAGCATGCAAATAGGCAAGTACGAAGGCACACAAGTCACACAAGAGAAACCCTTAGAGTTTAGGCTAGCATGAGGTCTGGGTATTACCCTCTTGAAGTTGGTGGGCTCAAACCTGTCCTATTAGAAGTAACCGGGTTCTAAGGGTCCCAATATCACGGGATTGCTTTCATTGTTCATCGTTTCGATTTAGCCACTGAACTGGCGACCGAAATATTCCAGGAAAGCAACCCTCAATTGAGTGTAGTATCGAGTATCAACCAACCTCGGACTGCACCAAAGTCAGTTATCTCACTACCCTAAAGAGGCCAAGATAGTTCAATTAAGGTTCCTAAGGTCTGTTGATGCTTCATGACACCACGCGGAGGCCCCGTACTCTCCTTGACTGAACTCAAGGGTTACCGGTACACACCAAAGTGCCACATCAACGTAGCAGACTGTTTCAACCATGTCGGTATACCCCGCACAGTTCCCTCGCAGCCTTGTTGCTACTTTCTAAGAAGGTATCCCCAGATCCGGGTTAGGATCTATAGAACTCCCAAGACAGTCCCACAATAATAAAGGAACCAAAGAAGGAAATTGAAAACACAGTGATCTTAGTCCTAAGGTACACCTCACTTTAAGTTTAAATCCCCAGCAGAGTCTCCAGTTCTGTGATCGGTGGATCTGGAACTGACTGTTTAACGCTGGTTCGCGAAATGTCGCGGAAGCAAGAGTCGCCACCGTCTTTTATTTTCTCCAAATGGAAAGGACAAAAGCACAGAAAAATTCCTTAAAGAGATTGCTCTCGGTTCGGGAGGTAGGTTATAGAAAGGGAAGGTGTTAGCACCCTTTCTATCCATGGTTATCCATGGGCTCTTAGATACTTGCTCATTTGTGTTTTCAAAAATGGTTTGTTTGCTTTTCAATTGTGGGTTTTAAAAAAGTTTCTTTGAAAATTCCAGTTCGACTCTTGTATCGGTCCTCAAGAGTGTTTGAAAAATTGCTTTCGAAAGCTTTTTGAAAATGTGTTGGTGTGAAAAGTATTTTTGAATTTGTTTTGAAATTTAGAGCAAGTATCTAGAGTCGTCTACCTACCCTAAGGAATTCGTCTGTGTAGATGTCCTTTAAAGTAGTGCCATCCCACCATTGAGAGGTAGGTAGCACCACCGTTGGAGGTGTTCGGGTCAATTCGAGGTTCGGGACATGGTGATCACCAGAGCAATGGGAAGACACCTTAGAAGCTACCCTCATGCCAGGTTCCCGGATCATGAGGACTTACTAAGACATCCTCTACTCGACGATCACCTTTCGAGGCAAGGCAACAGTGAGGCGTACCCTAGGGGTGGTGTGTGATTTGTGTGTCGTGTTCAGTTATTTTGTCTTTTGTCATGTCATTGGTGATCTAACGTTTGTTTTTATTTTGTTTTTGTCCATACATTCTTTCATGCCCTTATTTAACAGTTAAAAATATTGCGGGAAAGTAAAAATTCTAAGCTATTACAAAAGGCGCGGGTCCACATCGCCAAAATTAAACCAGGACCCGATTTTGACAGAAAAATAAAGAAAGTAAAAGAATTTAAAAGTGCGGGCAATTAGTTACACGGCTTTGGGAGAGATACATAAATATTATAAAGAAATAAAATAAATATGCGAATAAGAATTAAATCGAAACGAGGGCGTTGGACCCTTTTTGCAAAGTTAAATTAAATGGAATTAATTAATTAAAAAGAAAAGGGGATGTTTTTGGTATTTTTTAGTATTTTAGGATTTAAATGAAAAAGGAATTAATTGAAATTAAATGCTAACCCTAATTCTATTTGTTTTATTTATTTATTAAGAAAAGAAGATTAAAACCTAATATTAACCCTAATTAATTTACATGCAAATTTGATTATAAAAATAAATATTTAATTATTTAATTATTATGGAATAAAAGAAAAAAGGATAAAAAATTAATATGAACCCTAATTCTATGTTTTTTAGATTTTTATTAAAAGAATTAAAATTAAAACCTAATTTAACTAATTAGTTTATGAACTTATTTACAAAATATTGACTAATTAAATATATTTAATTTTTGGTCTTTTCTGATTTTTTATGGTATTTTGTGATTTTATGAAAATATAATTAAATTGACAGAATTAATTAAAAATAATAATTGAAAGTAAAAAATATAAAGAAAAAATAAAGAATAATAAAGGAGTTTGCAAACCTGGGGGTTCAGACCCCAAATAGGAGGTGAGGCCCTTAGTAATCTGGCCCATTTATATCAAGCCTTTTGGACTTTGGCAGGACACGTGCATGTGCATTGACTCAAGCTTATGGTGTTCCTCCAATCTACGCCTTTGGATTGACCCTGATAAGCACGTGGAGGGTTTGATCTTGAGGGTGTATGATGGTCTTTGCTATGGAAACTGCATGTGAATTTTTATTGAAAAATAATATGGGAATACTTAAGACCTGGGGCTCGAACCCAGGTCATGAACGTTGCTACCACTACGCCTTGCCAGCTGAACCAATTCACGCGTGTTAACATATAATAACGAACAAATAATATAAAAGAAAACAAATGTGTTAGTGGAAATCAACGCGCGAAATTTAAACTGGCCAACCAACTTATGCCACGATATCATCTTCCTCGCTGTATATTTTTTTTCTGAAATAAGAACATATTAGCAACGGTTTTTAAGTGTTCTCTTAAGCCACTTTATGGAAAATAGCGAATAGCCCTATGATGCTCATAAATTGAGCGCGAGCATGGCTTCTTCTTCGTCCAAATGCGCTGATCATGACCATGGTAACGTGGTGTCCCAATTTTGCCTCATGTTAAAACCCCTAATTTGAAATCCTGTAAACCCTAATGAACAACAATGGCATAATCGCGTATAATGCACAAAAATACAATTAAACATATGGGTTAGCTTCAGAATTGCATAAGGAGTATGAATCAACAATTAAAATGTCATGAAAATGCGTAGATGTTAAAACACGATTATGAAAAAAAAGTGGAAAAGTGTGACTTCTGTACAATGATTCAAAGGGTTATGTTTGATGTTTTTGATCCAGGAAGATTGCTTGAGGTCTTAGGAGTGCAATGGGATGAAAATTTCGCCTTGAATCGTCCTGCAAAGATGTTTTCAGTTATGGAGTTTTCTTGAAAAAAATGCAAGTTTGTGCAAGGGTTTTCTGAGCAGCTGCGTGGTTCCAGGCATTAGGTTTTCGTTCTATGCTTATGTAGGAATGAATTAGGTTAAGAAATTTGATCCAAATCTTTGAATTGATGGTTTATGAGATTTGATTTTCAATCATATTTTTTTCAATCTTTTTCATGCAATTTTGTACCAATCATGATCCAATCAATCCAATTCCTTCCAAATCTGATCATGCACGAATCATTGAGCCTATTACATGTACAAAAAGATTTGATAAGTTAGGTTAAGTATTTTTCATATATTTAATTGATTTAAATGAATTATTATTAATAAAAATTCAAATAAATAAATAAAAAATGAATAAAACTTCCCTTTGGGCCAAGTGGTCGTGCACATGCTTGGGATGATGAATTGTGGAAGAAAAATGGGCCCATTAGCAATTTTAGGTCATTTGAATCAATGTTGACTTTTCAAAATATCCAAAAATTTCCCAACTTCTACAAGGCATAACTTGCTCAATTTTTAAGCTTTGCTCATGTTCTTGGACATTTTGGAAAGAGTTTTGAGTCCTCTAACCAATGTCTTTGGTCCCATGTAATTTTGATTTACCAATATCAAGTTATGGCCTTTGACTTAAAGTCCCTTTTTGTTGACTTTTGAAAATGACCTATAATGTTGAAATTGATAACTTTTGTGAGAGAATTTCATAGACTTGAAGTATGAAGATGAGTTGTAGGAAATGTCTTTCTCTTCAAAATGAGCTTTGGATGGAATTTTTCTGATAATCCATGTGAAAGTTATGCCCTGGTCAATTTACAGTTGACTTTTTCAACTGTCCAAATAAGGAAACTTTTGCATCTTGATGATTTTTGAGCCAAGCTTTGAGAATCATGATCAAGCATTGATCAAATGATGTTTGTGGCTTCAAAATGGTATGCTGATCAAAAATTTGAACTTTTGACTGCCAAATGACCATTTTGCCCCTACAGTTGACTATTGTGCAATTAGGGTTTTGACTGTGCAATTTTGTGCTGAATGTCTTGAAACTTTGCATGAGGATTCTTGGCCATATTTATTGGCATGTGGGACTTGATTGGACCTTTGGAAACTTCATTTTCTTGATCAGAACCAAAACCCTAATTTTGACTGTTTAGGAGGCCCTTGCACTGTGCAACCCTTGGGGAATTTTGAAGCTTGACTTGGCAAATCTTGAAGAATATGGGAGGGCAAATTTTGGGGTACAACACATCCCATGAGAAGGAATTTAGGGGAATTTGTCACTGCCCCTAGTAGCAAATGTTTGTGGCATTTGCCAAAAATGTTTGATTGTATGTAACCCTTTGTCGGGGTTGACGTTCAATGCCCCAAGTGACGGAGATGGAGGCCTGCCCCTGATTACTCTGCAATTCTTGGGAGATTTCTTGGAATCTTGACTGGACTGCCCCAGGTGTGCTGGATAGTGACATGTTAAGTCCCCCTGTTGATAGGAGATTCGTCAATGGAAGTGTCATCCTTCTTGAATTAATTTTTTTCACTAAGAGGGCTTTCGTTCATCGGATACTCGTTGTGTGAATTTCTCCGCTGTCAAACAAATAGCCAAATGCAAACAGTGATATTCAAGTAATGCAAAGTTTATGCTTGTCTCGAAGTTTTGAAAAATGCGTTTTTTTAGCAGAAAACTTTTTATAAGACAAATTCAACACAAGATTTAGGGCTAAGCCTTACAGGAGTCAGGATACCTTTTGTAACAGTATGCTTTCGAACTAACCCATGCTTCAATTAGGACTTTTGAAGGGTTGTAATGTGGCTTGGTTCATGGTTTAAGAAACAAAGGATAAAGGCTCAAAGTATATTTGTACCCACCCGCTCTTCGTGATGTTCTTCAATCCTAAACTCAGTTAATTGTGCGTCGAACTCTATTCGAATTTGGAACGACGTTTTGGTGATGGTTCACAAGTTGAATTTTTTGGAAGGCAGTCATCATTTGCAACATTTTTCATGTTGTTGAGGATTTCTAGTGACCTCTTTTTGATTTGTTATCCCTAACTTTTACCTGACTGTTCCTGTTTTCGAGATTACAGTTAGCGGGATGCCCCAGCTTTCTTAAGCCTCCTTTATAGGTTTTGGCTCAGTGGGCTTTTCTCTTTTGAGAGATTGACTGCCTATGAGATAAGGAACCACCATTTTCTTTTGATTCCAGAGGAATGCTTTTGATGTCGTTCGTTGTATTATGAACTGAGAGTTTTGCGACTTAAAGCGCATTTGAATTAACTGAGAGACTACCCTGCCCCAGGTTTTGATTAAAGGTTTCAATTTGTGTTAAAATAGAAAACTTCTACTTCTTTGGCTCGAAGGGGTTGACTAGGGATTATCTTCCTTATAACTCCAGTGTTTAGGATTTGAAAGAAATGCCTGTACATCGTCTGCAAGGTTTGTTCAAAAGCATACTGTATGAGATTATGGCATTGTTTCGTCATCCTCCCTCTAAAGGCTTGTAACTTTTAGCAAGAGTTGAAAGTCATAAAGAGAGTAAAAAGCATAGTTTAAATGTAATGGAAATGAGTGTATCAAATCAAGACAAACATATGCAATGCATTAATGAAAACAAAGTTTGACATTAATAGATAATTGTTTGAATAACAAAAGAGATTACAACTTGAAAATTCAAAATGAACAGAAGATGCTCTCAATGATTCGTCAAAGGAGCAGTGATTATGCTAGAGTCTCCGGAGGGTCAAACTCGATCTCCTTGGCATCAATCATGTCTTGGACCTTGTTCTTCAGAGCCCAACATTTGTTTGTGTCATGCCCTGGGCTACCAAAATGATAAGCACATCTTGCATCTAGGTTGTAGTTAGGAGAAGAAGTCTTAGGGTTCGGATAAGGAGCCTTTAATGTAATCAACTCTTTCTTCAACATGTGTTGTAGCGCTTGAGCTAGTGACATGTTGATCTTAGTATATTGTCTTTTAGGCGCGACCTCCTTACGCTGATGCCCCTGTTGACACTGGTGAGGTTGTTGTTGGGCTTATGACCCTGAAGCAAGTTGGGGAGCCTTTCCCTTGTCTTCTTGTCTCAAAGGAGGTTGAATGCTGACTTGATCTTCAACCCTAGTTGTTTTCCCCACTTGGTTGTCTCGAAGCAGTTTGTTGACGAGAACCCTGAGCTCTTTTTGTCTTTGAGCCAGGTTTTGAATGAGAGCCATCTGGCCCACCAGTTGTCCCATCATCTGGATCTTCATTGTTGCCAGCTCAATCTGAAGTTCTTCCAACTGATCATTCCTGACACTGCCTGAATTCCCCAAGACCATGCCCCTTGTGAGGAGAGCTTTCACTTCTTCTTGCCCCTGGGACAGGTTCAAGAACATCTCTTGAAGTTAAGCATTTTGAGCCTGGATGCCCTTGATAGTCTGCTCTAGAGCCATCTCTACTGAAATAAACAGTAGGAGAATAAGGAAACCTGAAAAGGAAAACCTGTTATGATACAATGCATGATATGTGGATGCATGTTTTTAAGAATCTCTCAGGGTAAACACAAGAAAAATGTTAGAGGTTGAACTTTGATCAACATCTTTGATTGGAGAACTTCGTATCGGTGGATGTCTTTCCACGAGAATCAAGCTCACCATGTCGAGTGGGTCATAGCCCCCGATTCAAGTTGTTGTACTTGATCTCCAACGATGTTCGTTTAGAGGGGAACCCTCTTGCCCTTTGGTAGACGTCTGGTTCAACGTGACCCTGCATCAAAAGACCCCCGAGATCCTTGAAATGGTTATTGTAAATGCTATGGTATAATGTTATAATGTTATGTACATGTATGCAGAAGTAAGCAAGTGTATATACAGGTAATCATATTCATACAAAGCAGACAAGTCATTAGGTTTAGGCTTGCATGGGGTTTGTAGGTAAGTACCCTCTTGAAGTTAGTTGGCTCAACCTGTCCTAAAATAGAAACCGGGTTCTAAGGAGCTCAATATCACTGGATTATTTTCTATGTTCATTGTTTTGGTTTAGCCACTTAACTGGCGACCAAAATATTCCAAGAAAACAATCCTCAATGAGTGTAGTATCGAGTATCTACCAACTTTGGACTGCACCAAAGTCGGTCATCTCACTACCCCTAAAAAAGGCTAAGATGGTCAAGTAAGATTCTAAGAGTTCGTTAGTGCTTCATGACATCACTCAGCGGCCCCGTATTCTCCTTGACTACTCAAGGGCTACCGGTACCCACAAATATGTCACACTAACATAGCTACTGCTTCAACCATGTCGGTATACCCCGCACAGTTCCCTCACAGTTTATTGCTATTTACCTAAAAAGGTGCCCCCAAATCCGGGTGTAGGATTAAACAAACCCAAGCAAGGAACCCAAAAAGTAAAGCAATCAAAGCAAACAAGGTAAGCATGTAAAAGTGATCTAAAACCCTAAGGTAACCCCACTTTTAGAAAAGTCCCTAGCAGAGTCGCCAGTTTTGTGATACGGTGGGAGAACTGACTTGGTTTTTTGCGTTTGTGTTTGCAAATATTGCGGTTTAGCAAGAGTCGCCACCGACTTTTTATTTTATCCTAAGGAAAGGCCAAAAAGCACAGGAAAGACCTTTGAGATGTTTTCGTGGGTTCGGGGGGTAGATTATGAAAAGGGAAGGTGCTAACACCCTTTTCATCCATGGTTATCCATGGGCTCTTAGTTACTTGTTTTAGATCACTTGCCTTTGATTTTAAATTGCTTGAAATGGTGCTTTGTGTGTGTGGTTTTGAAATTTTTTTGAAAAAGATGCCTTGTCTAGGCAACCTTTGTAACAATTCGTTTGAATGTTTTACAAAGGTGTTTGTCTTTTTGAAAAGATGTTTCAATGTTTTTGAAAGTTTGTTTTGAAATTGTGTTGAGATGTGTGTTTGAAAAATGGCAAGGATGTTTTGCAAGTTTTATCAAGTAACTAAGAGCTATCTACCCTAATTTTACTCAAAGATCTTTCTCATGTTTTTAACCCTTTTAACAGTGTTTTTTCACCATTGTGTTTGGTGAACAACCTTGCGTTAGGATGTTAAACGGGGCGGGCATGGGACGTTTGTATAGTCATAGAAGGCAACATACGGGACATTTTAGCAATGTCGTTTTTTAGGGACTAGATTGTTTACCGAAGGCAACATCGAGGGTCATAGAGGGACTACGATCTTTTATCGAGGGTCTTTGCTAAAACGCCCATGCTCGAGGGACATGACTATATTCCGAGGCAACAAGTGAGATTACCCTAAGGGTGCATGTGTGCAAAGTGTGTTTTATTGCATGCATTTCTCTTTGATTTTTAGGTTGTCTACTTGTTGGTTTTATCTTGCCATACACACCTAGTTACTAGCATTTGTACAAAAGTAACAAAATGTGCAAAAAATAAATCCTACACTATTACAACCATATTGAAGTGCATAAGAATATAAAGGAAAAAATAAGATAAAAATAATAAAAATGAGTGTCATTCGACCCAGGCAGTAGCAGCCTTCGATTTGCATTCTGTTGACCTCCTTCGATTGGGGCCAGCACCAGTGAGGTTCTGTCCTTCGACTGGCTTGGAAGTCAGTGTATGGCGAAGCCTTCTGGTTCTGCCTTGTTGTCTTCTTCGACTGGAGGTTGAAAGAAGTGAGGGAATGCCTTTCGATTAAGCCTGGAAGTCAGTGAAGGCGTGCTTTTCGTTTGGGCCTAGAAGTCAACATGGTTTTCCCCATGGTTGTCTCTTTCGTTTAACCTGGAGAAAGAGGGTAGAAGCCAAAAGCTTCGTTCCCTATTTCCTGTTTCCTGTTTCTTTCATTTCAAGCATTAAATGACAACATGGCCTGAGGCCATGCTAGTATTTATCTTTCAAACAGTTTAATAATTAAAGCTAGTTCAGGTAAACAGCAAGCAAAACGAAAGGGTTAACTTTAAAAACATGTTAACAGGGTGGAAACGAAAGGAACGATGGTATATACATGCTTGAAACGAACAAAAGTATTATTTACATGTTATGCCATGAAATGAAAGGTTCAAGTGTAAGAGTGACTTACCTTGATGGAGGCTTTGAATGGGTGTGGGACCTTGAGTGGAGGCCCAGGGTTCTGGATTTGAAAGAGGGGGCCAACAGCTGTGCTTGGAATGCTGGATTCGAAGGAAGGAAAGAACCAAGTCTTATGTTTCTTTCCAAACTGGATTCGAAGGATACTGAAGAGTATTTGTTCTTCAGAATCGAAGGAAGTAAGTGTTTGGGATTATGGGTTTTGATTTCTCAAGTGTTAATGAACTTGAGAGTTTTGTTGTGTTTGAGAAAATTTGGGAGATTCGTTCCTCTGGTCCAAAGATCCTCCCTTAGCTTTGTAAATGTTCCTCTATTTATAGAGAAAGAATGGACATGTTGTCCAAAGCCAGCCTTGCAAATAAATGATAAAATAATGTAACGTGATAGTACATGTGGGGGGCCTCCTGGCAGTTGGGGTGCAGAAGATATGACTTATGCTTCTGACATTGCTTGTGCTCAGACCAAATTCAGGTGGAAAGCTGCTTTTGTGATAAAAGTACTTTCTATGAAAAGAATGAGTATGTAGCCTTTAACCAAGAATAGTAGTATCTAAAAGACAAAGTTTAAAATCTTTGTACAAGCCTATGACTATGTAAAGATTTGTACGCAACACAGCCTGGCAAACGAGATTTGGTCTTATGTCGAATGCAAGAGTGAGATCGAAGCACACCTGTTTGAAGGAAGCCTTTGCCTCAGTCGAAGCTTGTGGTCGAAACAAGCTAACTCGAAGGAAGCTATTGCCCAATCGAAAGCTCATGCTCGAAGGAAGCATATTGCCCAATCGAAAGCTCATGCTCGAAGGAAGCATATTGCCCAATCGAAGTCTGGGTCGAAGCAAACATATTTCCCAATCGAAAGTCCGTGTTCGAAGGAAGCAATGTTGCCCAATCGAAGCATGTGGATCGAAACAAACATAAAGGGAGTCATTGCCTTTTAGCGTGAGGGAGGTTCCTGGCTTCTGAGTCGAAGGGTATTCCCAAGTTGCATTCGAAGGAGGCTCCTGCTCAAAACGAAGGATGTACCTAAACTTGCATTCGAAGGAGGCTCAGAGTTCAACATGAAGGACATATCCAAGTTGCATTCGAAAGAGGCTTTTGCTAAAAACGAAGGATGTAATCCAAGTTGCATTCGAAGGAGGATCTTGCTCAACTGAAGTTTTCATCCAGGCACACAGAAGGTGAGTGCCCAAACGAAAACCTGCCTTACAGGGGGTACATGTGACCAGTAGGTCATGGACTTCGATTGCAAGCATGCAGGCAGCAAAAGACACAAATGAAACCTGCAATGAGAAGTTACAGGCCCAGGCGAAAGAGGCATGCTAGTAGCCATTTTGACCAATCGAATGAGGCCAAGAGTCAATCGAAGGAGGCCAAGAGTCAATCGAAAGGTGCTAAATCGAAGGAGACATGTTTTCCTCCAAATTTGTCAAAATGTTATTTTTATCTATTTTCTCCCTTTTTGACAGTTTCCTTTTAATTTTGATATTGGAAAATCCAAATGCACTTGTTCAAGCTTGAACCTTGAAAATCCTTGCAAGAAAGGCCTTGAGAATTGAGAGGGCAAATTTTGGGGTACAACAGCTTCCCCTGTTCAATCTTCTTGAACCTGAAGAGTTAGATTGGCAAGTTTTCCTTTCGCGACTCGAATGTAAAAGAGGATTGGACACTAGAGTGCCCGTAAAATTTGCACTCGTCAAAGCGTAGTTTGAGGGAATGGGCTTAAAAATGCCATTTGGAGAGGTAATGGATAGTTGTGGAGATGGGCTTAAAGATTCCATCCAAGAATGTTTGTTGTAATTGCAATGTTGTAGGTCAGAAGAATGAGTGTTGTACCCCAAAATTTTCCCTCTCTTTTTCACAAGAAATCACAGCTTCGGGTTTTCCCATATTTTTTAGATTGGCTCAAGAATCGGTCAAACAAACTTTTCTTATCAGTCAAACAAAATTAGGGTTTCCATTGATTTTGAATCAGTCAAACAGATTATTAGGGTTTCTATTGATTTGGTTGAGTTTGGCCCAGGGTTTGATCAAGCAGACATTTCTTTGACAGTAAATCCAAAATTAGGGTTTGCACATGCATTCTCAGAAGAATTTGAATCCACAGTATTTCAATTGACTGTCACATTGTTTTGACGCTTGTTCAAGATTTCTGTTTGTTTCTCAAAGCCTAAACATCTGGGATAGAAGCTGAGGTTTCTGATTGAAAGTTTGAAGCTTTAGTTTGATCAGTAAGGTAAAAGGTGTATGGACGTTTGTTTGTTTAAACTGTGCAATGCATATGGTTAACTGGAATGTCGGGCGTATTGTTGGTTAATGCAAGGTTGCAAGACTGCAAAGTTTGTTGATATTTATTTTATCTGAGTTAAAATTATTGGGGTGTACTTCCAGTTATTTTAATTCAAGAAACTTAAATAAGTTAAATCGACAGTGCAGAAGAAATAAAGAAATATCTGACAAAAGATTTTTATTTATTTTTAATTATTGTTACAAATGTTATTGGGATATTGTAAATCTACTTACAATATTTACAATGATGTTTATTACAAATAATTGAACAGAAAATAAATCTATATTCTAAGTCTCTTGAAGTCTTCATCTTCTACTGCTGCTTCCCTCACTCCAACTGGTATTTACCTGCAAAGACAGAAGAAAGAAGTCAATACAGTTAAATTGAAAAGTATTCTCAGACAGATAATCAAAAACTCATCATTAAAGGTTGTTGGCCGGAATCAGATTGTTTTAGTTTTCATCATGTTTTACTCGTCCCCTTTGCAAATCACAAGAAGATTTCTCTTCTTGGTTCACAAAGAGGAAAGTAAAACTAAGGTTGCAAGCATATAAATCAATTAAAAAGAAGGCACAAGGCTGCATATTTTGCAAGGGACAAGCTGCACAATTTCAAACTGAACAAACTAAGCTGCATAAGTTCAAACTGAACAAACTAAGTCACAAGTTCAAACTATCAACCAAGCTATCAAAGAAGCTGTCAACAAACTGTCAAGAAGCTATCAAAACAGAAAAGCTGCCTACAAGCTATCAAAAAGGGCAATGCAGAAAATCTTGAATAAAGGACAGAATGCAGGAAAACCAAGATGCAAGCAAGTAACTTGTAAAAACACTTCATCATTTTCCCTAGCCAACAACCTTTTCAGAAATATAAAAGTATTTTAAGCAATAAAATATGCTTTTTTATGGAGAGAGAGAGAAAGAAAAGTAAGAAAGGTTTGTAGTTTGGCAGGCTTAGAAGATAGATAAATATAACATTATTCTAACAGTTCAAGGGGGGCAGAACGCAAAGAGCAAAAAACCACAAAAACTATAAACACAAGCAAAAACAGCAAGCCTGCATAACAGCAAGCCTGCCCATGCCAGAAGCAAGTCCCAAACCTGTCTTCCTTACCAAAACCAGAAACAAAAGGCTCAAACCTGCTTAAACATTCAACAAGCCTGTGAACTAACAAACTCAAGCCTGCCTGTACCAGATAAACAAACCAGAAGCAAGCCCGCACCAAAGCCTTCTCAACCTGCAAAACTACTTGAGAATGCAGGCATCAAGCCCAAACTGCATAAGCCTCAAGCCTTCCTAAAGCAAACTCAAATTTGCAACCTGTTAGAGTATCAAACAGACAATAGGTTTAAACCTGTTTCAAAGCTTACAGAAACTTCAAAGTTACAAAACCTGCCTGCACAACAAGCCCTAAAGCTTGTTCAAATCCAAACCCAACAAGTTACCAAAACACAACAAAATTCCAACAAGCCTGCCTGTACCAAACTTCAAGCAAACTTGTTTTAAAAGAAAAACAAGTCACTCAAGCCAAAACTCAGCAACCTGTTCAAATCCAAACCAAATATCACATAACCAACACTCTTAGAACAAAGTTCATCATAGAGTCAACAAAACATAACCAAAGCCAACATTCAGAAAATCAGAAGAAGGTACTAAAAACTCAGAAACAAGCAACTCAGAAACAAGCATCTCAGAAATATTATCCTCATCAAAAAGCCCACAAAGCCCAAGAGAGGAAGAAAGTCAGAAGCTAACAAACAAGCATCTCAGAAGAATATCATCATTGAAAAAAAGAAAGAGGAAGATTATAAAAGCTAGCAACAAAGTTCATCAACATCAGAACAACAATAGAAGTATCCTCAGAATCAACATAACCAAAGACAACATTCAGAAAATCAGAGGAAGGTACAAATACTCAGAGGCAAGCATGTCCAGAAGTAGGGTTTTCAGAATATAATATTCATCACTAAACATTCAAAGCTAAAGATACAAATACCAGAAATCAAGCTTTCATCACCACGTGCCTCCCATCTCCGGCCACCTGAGAGCGCCGACGTCCAACCTTTCGCCTCCTCTCCGGAAACAGTCACCAAGGTATCATTCTCCTCCTTCCTTTTTCTACATCTCGTATCACAAACACAAAATGACACAGATATCAAAACATGTAAAAGCTTAAACATGCATGAACCAAAAAACCTAAAACGCGTTGGAATGAGGAATACCTTTTCAATCACCGTCCTGTGTAACCACGGAGAGAGGAGGTTGGAGGTAGCGTTTTGGTGGCCTGAGGGTTGGAAAGAGCATCAGTCTATGCATGTTCGAGAAAGACGAAGAAGACAAGAAGGGAGCAACGCCGTTTCAAACTGAACAAACCTAATTCTGAGCCAAGCAATGAAAACCCTAAAAATTGTTAAATGTTGCAACTGGGCCTGCCCCTTGAACCAAACCCTTAAGCCCAAATATTTCAGCGTGTACACCCCCCTCTTATTCTCTTTCAATATTCATTTTGGGCCAAACATGTTCTTCAAAGCCCACTTAACTCTTTTTTTATATTTTACAAATCAATACTAACATTTTTGTCACCTTATTTTCATTTTTCTCTAACTTAATTCTTTCTCTCCTCTTTTGTTCAATAAAAATAATATATTGAATTCTTGTACAAAATATTCTTAATAACCCTTTTAATATTTATTGCATTTAAAAGTATGTAAATAATAGATTGTTTGTCCTAAAACTTTTTCTTTAAAAAAAAAACCTTTTGTTTATATAACATTAACAAAAACACAAAAAATAATAATACTTATTTTGCATTAGGTTAATATTTTGATCATTTGTAAATAATCATATGCATTTCACAATACTTTTGATTCTCTTTGATTCTTATACCTTGTTGCATTTTTACATTGAGAATACGGTGATTCGATTTGGTTGTAAATGATATTTGGACATTACTATTCTGACAAGACTCATCCCCATTTGTAAAACATTTGTACCCCCATCCCCGGATACTTATTTGTAATAGCTTAGACTTTAAATTCCCGCAATTTATCTCCTTTCATATACTGTATAGTAATTAGGATTTGTATGCGAAGATTCAAAATCAACCGCTAGATAACCTAATACAAGACAAATGCATGAAAATCAATACACCATTCACACTTACACCTCTAGGGTAACCTCGCTTGTTGCCTCGGAAAATGCAGTCATGTCCCTCGAGTATGAAACACTCTAGCAAATGTCCCTTCGATAAACAAAGATCGTTAGTCCCTCGATGACCCTCGATGTTGCCTTCGATAAAACGATCTCGTCCATTACAAAAATTGCTAGAGCGTCTCACAAAGTTGCCTTCAATGATTGTATACGATGACCCGCGCCTGTCCCGTTAACATCCTAACACAAGGTTGTTCACCAAATACAATGGTGAAACTACACTGTTAAAAGGGTTAAAAAATATGAGAAAGATCTTTGAGTAAAATTAGGGTAGATAGCTCTTAGTTACTTGATCAAAAATCTTGCAAAACATCCTTGCCATTTTTTCAAAACACACTCCATAACACAACTTCAAAACAACTTTCAAAACATTGAAACATCTTTTCAAAAAGACATACACCTTTGTATATACTCAAAACAAGAGTCATTATAAAGGTTGCCTAGACAAGGCATCTTTTTCAAAACATTTTCAAAACCACACACACAAATCACCCTTTCAAAACAATTGAAAAGAAAAGGCAAGTGATTTAAAACAAGTAACTAAGAGCCCATGGATAACCATGGATGAAAAGGGTGCTAGCACCTTCCCTTTTCATAATCTACCCCCCGAACCCACGAAAACATCTCAAAGGTCTTTCCTGTGCTTTTTGACCTTTCCTTAGGATAAAATAAAAAGTCGGTGGCGACTCTTGCTAAACCGAAACATTTGCGAACACAAACGCAAAACCCAAGTCAGTTCTCCCACCGTATCACAAAACTGGAGACTCTGCTGGGGATCATTTTAAAAGTGGGGTTACCTTAGGGTTTTAGATCACCTATACATGCTTAACTTGTTTGCTTTGATTGCTTTACTTTTTTGGGTTCCTTGCTTGGGTTTGTTTTAAATCCTACACCCGGATTTGGGGGCACCTTTTTAGGTAAATAGCAATAAACTATGAGGGAACTGTGCGGGGTATACTGACATGGTTGAAGCAGTAGCTATGTTAGTGTGACATATTTGTGGGTACCGGTAGCCCTTGAGTAGTCAAGGAGAATACGGGGCCACTGAGCGATGTCATGAAGCACTAACGAACTCTTAGAACCTTACTTGACCATCTTGGCCTTTTTAGGAGTAGTGAGAAGACCGACTTTGGTGCAGTCCGAAGTTGGTAGATACTCGATACTACACTCATTGAGGATTGTTTTCTTGGAATATTTTGGTCGCCAGTTAAGTGGCTAAACCAAAACAATGAACATAGAAAATAATCTAGTGATATTGAGCACCTTAGAACCCGATTTCTATTTTAGGACAAGTTAAGCCAACTAACTTCAAGAGGGTATTTACCTACGAACACCATGCAAGCCTAAACCTAAGGACTTGTTTTGCTTTGTGTGAATATGATTACCTGTATATACACTTACTTGCTTTTGCATACATGTACATCATAACATCATAGCATTTACAATAGCCATTTCAAGGATCTCGAGGGTTTTTTGATGCAGGATCACGTTGAACCAGACGTCTACCAAAGGGTAAGAGGTTTCATTTTCCTCTAAACAAACGTCGTCAAATATCAAGTGCAACAACTTGAATCAGGGGCTATGACCCACTTGACATGGTGAGCTTGATTCTCGTGGAAAGACATCCACCATTACAAAGTTCTCCAATTAAAGATGTTGATCAAAGTTCAACCTCTAACATTTTTCTTGTGTTTACCCCGAGAGATTCTTGAAAACATGCATCCACATATCATGCATTGTATCATAACATGTTTTCCTTTTCAGGTTTCCTTATTCTCCTACTGTTTATTTCAGTAGAGATGGCTCTAGAAAGGACTGTCAAAGATATCCAGGATCAAAATGCTCAACTTCAAGAAATGTTCTTGAACCTGTCCCAGGGGCAAGAAGAAGTGAAAGCTCTCCTCACAAGGGGCATGGTCCTAGGGAGTTCAAGCAGTGTCAGGAATGATCAGATGGAGGAACTGCAGTTTGAGCTGGCAACAATGAAGATCCAGATGATGGGACAACTGGAGGGCCAGATGGCTCTCATTCAAGACCTGGCTCAAAGACAAGAAGAGCTCAGAGTTCTCGTCAACAAACTGCTTCGAGACGACCAAGTGGGGCAAACACCTAAGGTTGAAGATCAAGTCATCATTCAATCTCCTTTGAGACAAGAAGACAAGGGAAAGGCTCCCCAACTTGCTTCAGCGTCACAAGCCCAGCAACAACCATGCCAGCGTCAACGGGGTAATCGGCGTAAGCAAAATGCGTCTGGAAGACAGTTCACTGAGACCGACATACCATCATCTCTAATACTGGAACGCTTGTTGGAGGTCAATCTGACTGCTTTAAAGGATCCTATTCGGAAGCCCAATACCTCTGCTCCTAGCTATCACCCCGATGCATTTTGTGTATACCACTCCTATAGTCCTGGACATGACACCGACGACGGTTGGGTTTTGAAAAACAAAATTCAAGATTTGGTTGACAATGGAGTGCTGAAATTCATGGCGGATGGCGAGATGAAAATTTTCCGCTGAGGTTTCTCCACCTGAAATGACAAAGCTCGAACTGAGAGACTTTTGTTCCATTTGAATTTTCAAGTTGTAATTTATTTTGTTATTTAAACAATTATCTGTTGATGTCAAACTTTGTTTCATTAATGCATTGTATATGTTTGTCTTAAATTCATCCATTCGTTTTCACTATTCTTGTGCTTTCTTTATGATATTTAACTCTTGATAAAAAGCTACAAGCCTTTAGAGGGAGGATGACGAAACAATACCGTAATCTCATACAGTATGCTTTTGAACAGACCTTGTTGACGATGTACAGGCATTTCTTTCAAATCCTAAACACTGGAGTTATAAGGAAGATAATCCCTAGTCAACCCCTTCGAGCCAAAGAAGTAGGAGTTTTTTTTTTGTTTTAAACACAAATTAAAACCTTTGATTAAACCTGGGGCAGGGTAGTTTCTCAGTTAATTCAAAAAAAAGATGCGCATTGAAGTCGCAAACTCTCAGTTCGTAATACAACGAATAACATCAAAAACATTCCTTTGGAACCAAAAGACAGTGATGGTTCTTTATCTCATAGGCAGTCATTATCTCTCAAAAGAGAAAAGTCCACTGAGCCAAAACCTATAAAGGAGGCTTAAGAAAGTTGGGGCATCCCGCTGACTGAGATCTCGAAAACAAGAACAGTCAGGCAAAAGTTAGGGATAACAAATCAAAATAAAAAGGTCATTATAAATCCTCAACAACATGAAAAATGTTGCAAAAGTGATGACTGCCTACAATAAATTCAACTGGTGTGGACCATCACCAAAATGTCGTTCCAAACTCGAATAGAGTTCGACGTGCGATTAACTGAGTTTAGGATGGAAGAATATCACGAAGAGCGGGTGGGTACAAGTATACTTTGAGCCTTTATCCTTTGTTTCTTAAACCTTGAACCAAGCCACATTACAACCCTTCGAAAGTCCTAATTGAAGCATGGGTTAGTTCGAAAGCATACTGTTACAAAAGGTATCCTGACTCCTGTAAGGCTTTGCCCTAAAATCTTGTGTTGAATTTGTCTTATAAAAAGTTTTCTGCTAAAAAACGCATTTTTCAAAACTTCGAGACAAGCATAAACTTTGCATTATTTGAATATCATTGTTTGCACATGGTTTACTTGTTTAACAACGAAGAAATTCATATAGTGAATGTTCGGAGGAACGAAAGCTCTCTCAGTGAATAAAATTACTTCAAGTGGGATGACACTTCCATTACAAAAATCTCCTATCAACAAAAGGGGATTTGATGTGGTATTATCCAGTAAACCTGGGGCAGTCCAGTCAAGATTTCGACAAATCTTTCAAAGCTCAGTGAACCCGGGGCAGTCCAGTCAAGATTTCAAGAAATCTCTCAATTACGGGATAACCTGGGGCAAGCCTCTATCACCATCACTTGGGGCATTTAAACGTCAATCTCATCAAAGGGTTACGAACAAATCTAAGTTTCCTGACAATGCCACAAGCATCTGATACTAGGGGCAGTGATGAACCTCTCCGAAATCCTTCTGAAAAGAAATTCAAGCGTCCTCGAGAAGTTTATTATCTCTCTAAACAGACCAGCTGTCATGGGTTTATTTCCCCAACATTTGTCAAGGATTTATTCTCCAAAACAAATTACATTTCAAGTAGAAAGGTCGTTCAAAAATTCCTTCATCACCTGTTGGAACTCAAGGTCGTTCAAAATTTCCTTCATCACCTGCTGGAAGTTATGATCAACATCAAAAATTCCTTCATCACCTGTTGGAAGATACAATCCAGATACGCTCCAGACATGGTTGCCATTCTGTCACTCATTCAGATCTCAGTTACAGTTTCAGATACACTCCAGACACGGAATTCATTCTACTACTCATACAAATCTCAAATTCAGATACAGTCCAGATACGCTCCAGACACGGTTGCTATTCTGTCACTCATTCAGAATTTATCCTCAGCCCAGGGATGCTCAAAATGCAGATACCTTCCTGCTTCTCAACATATAATTCAAACTCCAGATATCCCCAACAGAGTAAAGATTCTTATTCTTAAAGCGGCATACAACCTAAACCTAAACTTCTTCCAGACAGGAATAATCTTTTCCCAGAGTCTTGAGTTTTTACTCTCCAACAGGATAGCCACTCCGCAACAGTATGGCTATTCCCCACAAAATTCTTATTCCCCGAGCAGAGCGAAGACTCTCATTCTCAGTTCCTCACAGGGTATTCAGATAGTCCCCAGTGAAGATCTCCTCAAGACAGGAATCCCCAGTAGATTGGCATACAACCCAAACTCCTGATTCCCCAACAGCGGTCCCAGGACTTCTCATTTTCAACGATCAAAGGATTTTCAATCCCCAGCAGCAGTCAAGGATTTACTTTCCCCGACAGCAGTCAAATATTTCATTATCCAGGATTTATGTTCTTCAAGCAAGATAGCTACTCAGCCTACATGCGCATACATCACGTTCATAAATCACGAGCATTGATAAAACACATATATTGCATCATACATTTCATGTAACATAACTTTGTGTTTCAACTAACTATTTGCCCTTTTCAGCAAAAGGTCGACAACAGCTTTTTTTTAAATTCCAGATTAACACCTGTAACAAACCAGGACAACTATCTACTTGATCATCATGAGGCAACCCTACACCGATTCCTTCTCAAATTCAGATGCAGTTTTACACGGACTCATCATCAGGCAACCCTACACCAATTCCTTCTCAATTTCAGATGCAGTTTTACACAGACTCATCATGAAGCAACCCTACACCGGTTCCTTCTCAAATTCCAGATGCAGTTTTACACGGACTCATCATCAGGCAACCCTACACCGGTTCCTTCTCAATTCCAGATGCAGTTTTACACGGACTCATCATCAGGCAACCCTACACCGGTTCCTTCTCAAATTCCAGATGCATTTTTACACGGACTCATCATCAGGCAACCCTACACCGGTTCCTTCTCAAATTCAGATGCAGTTTTACACGGACTCATCATAAAGCAACTCTACACAGGTTCCTTTTCAGGAAATTTTGAATGAAGTTCTACACGGACTGATCATTATTCAACTTCAAGACCTCTGAAAACAGTTTACGGACGCTTCCCAACATGGATGTCAATCTATTGCTTATTCAGACCCCCAGTTCAGATATGTTCCAAACAGGGATACCTTTCTGATACTCTCCCACTCACCTACAACATTCTTGGATGGCATCTTTTAAGCCCATCTCCAGTAAGACTTCTTTCACACCTCCAGATGGCATCTTTAAGCCCATCTCAGACAAGATTCTATCACATCTCCAAATGGCATCTTTAAGCCCATTCCCTCAAACTACGCTTTGACGAGTGCAAATTTTTTGGGCACTCTAGTGTCCAATCTCCTTTTACTTTCGAGTCGCGAACGACAAAACTGCCAGTCTAACTCTTCAGGTTCAAGAAGATTGAACAGGGGCAACTGTTGTACCCCAAAATTTGGCCTCCCTTTTTCACAAGAAATCACAGCTTCGGGTTTTCCCTAATTTTTCAGATTGGCTCAAGAATCGGTCAAACAGACTTTTCTTATCAGTCAAACAAAATTAGGGTTTCCATTGATTTTGAATCAGTCAAACAGATTATTAGGGTTTCTATTGATTTGGTTAAGTTTGGCCCAGGGTTTGATCAAGCAGACATTTCTTTGACAGTAAATCCAAAATTAGGGTTTGCACACGCATTCTCAGAAGAATTTTAATCCACAGTATTTCAATTGACTGTCACATTGTTTTGACGCTTGTTCAAGATTTCTGTTTGTTTCTCAAAGCCTAAACATCTGGGATAGAAGCTGAGGTTTCTGATTGAAAGTTTGAAGTTTTAGTTTGATCAGTAAGGTAAAAGGTGTATGGACGTTTGTTTGTTTAAACTGTGCAATGCATATGGTTAACTGGAATGTCGGGCGTATTGTTGGTTAATGCAAGGTTGCAAGACTGCAAAGTTCGTTGATATTTATTTTATCTGAGTTAAAATTATTGGGGGTGTACTTCCAGTTATTTTAATTCAAGAAACTTAAATAAGTTAAATCGACAGTGCAGAAGAAATAAAGAAATATCGGACAAAAGATTTTTATTTATTTTTAATTATTGTTACAAATGTTATTGGGATATTGTAAATCTATTTACAATATTTACAATGATGTTTATTACAAATAATTGAACATAAAATAAATCTATATTCTAAGTCTCTTGAAGTCTTCATCTTCTACTGCTGCTTCCCTCACTCTAACTGGTATTTACCAGCAAAGACAGAAGAAAGAAGTCAGTACAATTAAATTGAAAAGTATTCTCAGACAGATAATCAAAAACTCATCATTAAAGGTTGTTGGCCGGAATCAGATTGTTTTAGTTTTCATCAGTATTTACTCGTCCCATTTGCAAATCACAAGAAGATTTCTCTTCTTGGTTCACAAAGAGGAAAGTAAAACTAATGTTGCAAGCATATAAATCAATTAAAAAGAAGGCACAAGGCTGCATATTTTGCAAGGGACAAGCTGCACAATTTCAAACTGAACAAACTAAGCTGCATAAGGTCAAACTGAACAAACTAAGTCACAAGTTCAAACTATCAACCAAGCTGTCAAAGAAGCTGTCAACAAACTGTCAAGAAGCTATCAAAACAGAAAAGATGCCTACAAGCTACCAAAAAGGGCAATGCAAAAAATCTGGAAGAAAGGACAGAATGCAGAGGAAAACCAAGATGCAAGCAAGTAACTTGTAAAAACACTTCATCATTTTCCCTAGCCAACAACCTTTTCAGAAATATAAAAGTATTTTAAGCAATAAAATATGCTTTTTTATGGAGAGAGAGAGAGAGAGAAAGAAAAGTAAGAAAGGTTTGCAGTTTGGCAGGCTTAGAAGATAGATAAATATAACATTATTCTAACAGTTCAAGAGGGGCAGAACACAAAGAGAAAAAAACCATAAAAACTGTAAACACAAGCAAAAACAGCAAGCCTGCATAACAGCAAGCCTGCCCATGCCAGAAGCAAGTCCCAAACCTGCCTTCCTTACCAAAACCAGAAACAAAAGGCTCAAACCTGCTTAAACCTTCAACAAGCCTGTGAACTAACAAACTCACGCCTGCCTGTACCAGATAAACAAACCAGAAGCAAGCTCGCACCAAAGCCTTCTCAACCTGCAAAACTACTTGAGAATGCAGGCATCAAGCCCAAACTGCATAAGCCTCAAGCCTGCCTAAAGAAAACTCAAATTTGCAACCTGTTAGAGTATCAAACAGACAGTAGGTTTAAACCTGTTTCAAAGCCTATAGAAACTTCAAACTTACAAAACCTTCCTGCACAACAAGCCCTAAAGCTTGTTCAAATCCAAACCCAACAAGTTACCAAAACACAACAAAATTCCAACAAGCCTGCCTGTACCAAACTTCAAGCAAACTTGTTTTAAAAGAAAAACAAGTCACTCAAGCCAAAACTCAGCAACCTATTCAAATCTAAACCAAATATCACATAACCAACACTCTCAGAACAAAGTTCATCATAGAGTCAATAAAACATAACCAAAGGCAACATTCAGAAAATCAGAAGAAGGTACTAAAAACTCAGAAACAAGCAACTCAGAAACAAGCATCTCAGAAATAATATCCTCATCAAAAAGCCCACAAAGCCCAAGAGAGGAAGAAAGTCAGAAGCTAACAAACAAGCATCTCAGGAGAATATCATCATTGACAAAAAGAAAGAGGAAGATTATAAAAGCTAGCAACAAAGTTCATCAACATCAGAACAACAATAGCAGTATCCTCAGAATCAACATAACCAAAGACAACATTCAGAAAATCAGAGGAAGGTACAAATACTCAGAGGCAAGCATGTCCAAAAGTAGGGTTTTCAGAATATAATATTCATCACTAAAAATTCAAAGCTAAAGATACAAATACCAGAAATCAAGCTTTCATCACCACGTGCCTCCCATCTCCGGCCACCTGAGAGCGCCGTCGTCCAACCTTTCGCCTCCTCTCCGGAAACAGTCACCAAGGTATCATTCTCCTCCTTCCTTTTTCTACATCTCGTATCACAAACACAAAATGACACAGATATCAAAACATGTAAAAGCTTAAACATGCATGAACCAAAAAACCTAAAACGCGTTGGAATAAGGAATACCTTTTCAATCATCGTCCTGTGTAACCACGGAGAGAGGAGGTTGGAGGTAGCGTTTTGGTGGCCTGAGGGTTGGAAAGAGCATCAGTCTGTGCATGTTCGAGAAAGACAAAGAAGACAAGAAGGGAGCAGCGCCGTTTTAAACTGAACAAACCTAATTCTGAGCCAAGCAATGAAAACCCTAAAAATTGTTAAATGTTGCAACTGGGCCTGCCCCTTGAACCAAACCCTTAAGCCCAAATATTTCAGCGTGTACACCCCCCTCTTATTCTCTTTCAATATTCATTTTGAGCCAAACATGTTCTTCAAAGCCCACTTAACTCTTTTTTTATATTTTACAAATCAATACTAACATTTTTGTCACCTTATTTTCATTTTTCTCTAACTTAATTCTTTCTCTCCTCTTTTGTTCAATAAAAATAATATATTGAATTCTTGTACAAAATATTCTTAATAACCCTTTTAATATTTATTGCATTTAAAAGTATGTAAATAATAGATTGTTTGTCCTAAAACTTTTTCTTTAAAAAAAAACCTTTTGTTTATATAACATTAACAAAAACACAAAAAATAATAATACTTATTTTGCATTAGGTTAATATTTTGATCATTTGTAAATAATCATATGCATTTCACAATACTTTTGATTCTCTTTGATTCTTATACCTTGTTGTATTTTTACATTGAGAATACGGCAATTCGATTTGGTTGTAAATGATATTTGGACATTACTATTCTGACGAGACTCATCCCCATTTCTAAAACATTTGTACCCCCATCCCCGGATACTTATTTGTAATAGCTTAGACTTTAAATTCCCGCAATTTATCTCCTTTCATATACTGTATAGTAATTAGGATTTGTATGCGAAGATTCAAAATCAACCGCTAGATAACCTAATACAAGACAAATGCATGAAAATCAACACACCATTCACACTTACACCTCTAGGGTAACCTCGCTTGTTGCCTCGGAAAATGCAGTCATGTCCCTCGAGTATGAGACACTCTAGCAAATGTCCCTTCGATAAAAAAAGATCGTTAGTCCCTCGATGACCCTCGATGTTGCCTTCAATAAAACGATCTCGTCCATTACAAAAATTGCTAGAGCGTCTCACAAAGTTGCCTTTAATGATTGTATACGATGACCCGCGCCTGTCCCGTTAACATCCTAACACAAGGTTGTTCACCAAATACAATGGTGAAACAACACTGTTAAAAGGGTTAAAAAAACATGAGAAAGATCTTTGAGTAAAATTAGGGTAGATAGCTCTTAGTTACTTGATCAAAAATCTTGCAAAACATCCTTCCCATTTTTTCAAAACACACTCCATAACACAACTTCAAAACAACTTTCAAAACATTGAAACATCTTTTCAAAAAGACATACACCTTTGTATATACTCAAAACAAGAGTCATTACAAAGGTTGCCTAGACAAGGCATCTTTTTCAAAACATTTTCAAAACCACGCACACAAAGCACCCTTTCAAAACAATTGAAAAGCAAAGGCAAGTGATCTAAAACAAGTAAATAAGAGCCCATGGATAACCATGGATGAAAAGGGTGCTAGCACCTTCCCTTTTCATAATCTACCCCCCGAACCCACAAAAACATCTCAAAGGTCTTTCCTGTGCTTTTTGACCTTTCCTTAGGATAAAATAAAAAGTCGGTGGCGACTCTTGCTAAACCGAAACATCTGCGAACACAAACGCAAAACCCAAGTCAGTTCTCCCACCGTATCACAAAACTGGAGACTCTGCTGGGGATCATTTTAAAAGTGGGGTTACCTTAGGGTTTTAGATCACCTATACATGCTTAACTTGTTTGCTTTGATTGCTTTACTTTTTGGGTTCCTTGCTTGGGTTTGTTTTAAATCCTACACCCGGATTTGGGGGCACCTTTTTAGGTAAATAGCAATAAACTGTGAGGGAACTGTGCGGGGTATACTGACATGGTTGAAGCAGTAGC
Source organism: Vicia faba (assembly GCA_948472305.1). Lineage (NCBI taxonomy): Eukaryota > Viridiplantae > Streptophyta > Magnoliopsida > Fabales > Fabaceae > Vicia > Vicia faba. The sequence goes on from OX451737.1 coordinate 538,248,781, forward strand.
TATGTTAGTGTGACATATTTGTGGGTACCGGTAGCCCTTGAGTAGTCAAGGAGAATACGGGGCCGCTGAGCGATGTCATGAAGCACTAACGAACTCTTAGAACCTTACTTGACCATCTTGGCCTTTTTAGGGGTAGTGAGAAGACCGACTTTGGTGCAGTCCGAAGTTGGTAGATACTCGATAATACACTCATTAAGGATTGTTTTCTTGGAATATTTTAGTCGCCAGTTAAGTGGCTAAACCAAAACAATGAACATAGAAAATAATCCAGTGATATTGAGCACCTTAGAACCCGGTTTCTATTTTAGGACAAGTTGAGCCAACTAACTTCAAGAGGGTATTTACCTACGAACACCATGCAAGCCTAAACCTAAGGACTTGTTTTGCTTTGTGTGAATATGATTACCTGTATATACACTTACTTGCTTTTGCATACATGTACATCATAACATCATAGCATTTACAATAGCCATTTCAAGGATCTCGAGGGTTTTTTGATGCAGGATCACGTTGAACCAGACGTCTACCAAAGGGTAAGAGGTTTCATTTTCCTCTAAACAAACGTCGTCAAAGATCAAGTGCAACAACTTGAATCAGGCGCTATGACCCACTTGACATGGTGAGCTTGATTCTCGTGGAAAGACATCCACCATTACAAAGTTCTCCAATTAAAGATGTTGATCAAAGTTCAACCTCTAACATTTTTCTTGTGTTTACCCCAAGAGATTCTTGAAAACATGCATCCACATATCATGCATTGTATCATAACATGTTTTCCTTTTCAGGTTTCCTTATTCTCCTACTGTTTATTTCAGTAGAGATGGCTCTAGAAAGGACTGTCAAAGATATCCAGGATCAAAATGCTCAACTTCAAGAAATGTTCTTGAACCTGTCCCAGGGGCAAGAAGAAGTGAAAGCTCTCCTCACAAGGGGCATGGTCCGAGGGAGTTCAAGCAGTGTCAGGAATGATCAGATGGAGGAACTGCAGTTTGAGCTGGCAACAATGAAGATCCAGATGATGGGACAACTGGAGGGCCAGATGGCTCTCATTCAAGACCTGGCTCAAAGACAAGAAGAGCTCAGAGTTCTCGTCAACAAACTGCTTCGAGACGACCAAGTGGGGCAAACACCTAAGGTTGAAGATCAAGTCATCATTCAATCTCCTTTGAGACAAGAAGACAAGGGAAAGGCTCCCCAACTTTCTTCAGCGTCACAAGCCCAGCAACAACCGCGCCAGCGTCAACGGGGTAATCGGCGTAAGCAAAATGCGTCTGGAAGACAGTTCACTGAGACCGACATACCATCATCTCTAATACTGGAACGCTTGTTGGAGGTCAATCTGACTGCTTTAAAGGATCCTATTCGGAAGCCCAATACCTCTGCTCATAGCTATCACCCCGATGCATTTTGTGTATACCACTCCTATAGTCCTGGACATGACACCGACGACGGTTGGGTTTTGAAAAACAAAATTCAAGATTTGGTTGACAATGGAGTGCTGAAATTCATGCCGGATGGCGAGATGAAAATTTTCCGCTGAGGGTTCTCCACCTGAAATGACAAAGCTCGAACTGAGAGACTTTTGTTCCATTTGAATTTTCAAGTTGTAATTTATTTTGTTATTTAAACAATTATCTGTTGATGTCAAACTTTGTTTCATTAATGCATTGCATATGTTTGTCTTAAATTCATCCATTCGTTTTCACTATTCTTGTGCTTTCTTTATGATATTTAACTCTTGATAAAAAGCTACAAGCCTTTAGAGGGAGGATGACGAAACAATACCGTAATATCATACAGTATGCTTTTGAACAGACCTTGTTGACGATGTACAGGCATTTCTTTCAAATCCTAAACACTGGAGTTATAAGGAAGATAATCCCTAGTCATCCCCTTCGAGCCAAAGAAGTAGGAGTTTTTTTTTGTTTTAAACACAAATTAAAACCTTTGATTAAACCTGGGGCAGGGTAGTCTCTCAGTTAATTCAAAAAAAAGATGCGCATTGAAGTCGCAAACTCTCAGTTCGTAATACCACAAATAATATCAAAAACATTCCTTTGGAACCAAAAGACAGTGATGGTTCTTTATCTCATAGGCATTCATTATCTCTCAAAAGAGAAAAGTCCACTGAGCCAAAACCTATAAAGGAGGCTTAAGAAAGTTGGGGCATCCCGCTGACTGAGATCTCGAAAACAGGAACAGTCAGGCAAAAGTTAGGGATAACAAATCAAAATAAAAAGGTCATTATAAATCCTCAACAACATGAAAAATGTTGCAAGAGTGATGACTGCCTACAATAAATTCAACTGGTGTGGACCATCACCAAAATGTCGTTCCAAACTCGAATAGAGTTCGACGCGCGATTAACTGAGTTTAGGATGGAAGGATATCACGAAGAGCGGGTGGGTACAAATATACTTTGAGCCTTTATCCTTTGTTTCTTAAACCTTGAACCAAGCCACATTACAACCCTTCGAAAGTCCTAATTGAAGCATGGGTTAGTTCGAAAGCATACTGTTACAAAAGGTATCCTGACTCCTGTAAGGCTTTGCCCTAAAATCTTGTGTTGAATTTGTCTTATAAAAAGTTTTCTGCTAAAAAATGCATTTTTCAAAACTTCGAGACAAGCATAAACTTTGCATTATTTGAATATCATTGTTTGCACATGGTTTACTTGTTTAACAACGAAGAAATTCATATAGTGAATGTTCGGAGGAACGAAAGCTCTCTCAGTGAATAAAATTACTTCAAGTGGGATGAAACTTCCATTACAAAAATCTCCTATCAACAAAAGGGGATTTGATGTGGTATTATCCAGTAAACCTGGGGCAGTCCAGTCAAGATTTCGACAAATCTTTCAAAGCTCAGTGAACCCGGGGCAGTCCAGTCAAGATTTCAAGAAATCTCTCAATTACGGGATAACCTGGGGCAAGCCTCTATCACAATCACTTGGGGCATTTAAACGTCAATCTCATCAAAGGGTTACAAACAAATCTAAGTTTCCTGACAATGCCACAAGCATCTGATACTAGGGGCAGTGATGAACCTCTCCGAAATCCTTCTGAAAAGAAATTCAAGCGTCCTCGAGAAGTTTATCATCTCTCTAAACAGACCAGCTGTCATGGGTTTATTTCCCCAACATTTGTCAAGGATTTATTCTCCAAAACAAATTACATTTCAAGTAGAAAGGTCGTTCAAAAATTCCTTCATCACCTGTTGGAACTCAAGGTCGTTCAAAATTTCCTTCATCACCTGCTGGAAGTTATGATCAACATCAAAAATTCCTTCATCACCTGTTGGAAGATACAATCCAGATACGCTCCAGACATGGTTGCCATTCTGTCACTCATTCAGATCTCAGTTACAGTTTCAGATACACTCCAGACACGGAATTCATTCTGCTACTCATACAAATCTCAAATTCAGATACAGTCCAGATACGCTCCAGACACGGTTGCTATTATGTCACTCATTCAGAATTTATCCTCAGCCCAGGGATGCTCAAAATGCAAATACCTTCCTGCTTCTCAACATACAATTCAAACTCCTGATATCCCCAACAGAGTAAAGTTTCTTATTCTTAAAGCGGCATACAACCTAAACCTGAACTTCTTCCAGACAGGAATAAGCTTTTCCCAGAGTCTTGAGTTTTTACTCTCCAATAGGATAGCCACTCCGCAACAGTATGGCTATTCCCCACAAAATTCTTATTCCCCGAGCAGAACGAAGACTCTCATTCTCAGTTCCTCACAGGGTATTCAGATAGTCCCCAATGAAGATCTCCTCAAGACAGGAATCCCCAGTAGATTGGCATACAAACCAAACTCCTGATTCCCCAACAGCGGTCCCAGGACTTCTCATTTTCAACGATCAAAGGATTTTCAATCCCCAGCAGCAGTCAAGGATTTACTTTCCCCGACAGCAGTCAAAGATTTCATTATCCAGGATTTATGTTCTTCAAGCAAGATAGCTACTCAGCCTACATGCGCATACATCACGTTCATAAATCATGAGCATTGACAAAACACATATATTGCATCATACATTTCATGTAACATAACTTTGTGTTTCAACTAACTATTTGCCCTTTTCAGCAAAAGGTCGACAACAACTTTTTTTTAAGTTCCAGATTAACACCTGTAACAAACCAGGACAACTATCTACTTGATCATCATGAGGCAACCCTACACCGGTTCCTTCTCAAATTCAGATGCAGTTTTACATGGACTCATCATCAGGCAACCCTACACCAGTTCCTTCTCAATTTCAGATGCAGTTTTACACAGATTCATCATGAAGCAACCCTACACCGGTTCCTTCTCAAATTCCAGATGCAGTTTTACACGGACTCATCATCAGGCAACCCTACACCGGTTCCTTCTCAATTCCAGATGCAGTTTTACACGGACTCATCATCAGGCAACCCTACACCGGTTCCTTCTCAAATTCCAGATGCAGTTTTACACGGACTCATCATCAGGCAACCCTACACCGGTTCCTTCTCAAATTCAGATGCAGTTTTACACGGACTCATCATAAAGCAACTCTACACAGGTTCCTTTTCAGGAAATTTCGAATGAAGTTCTACACGGACTGATCATTATTCAACTTCAAGACCTTTGAAAACAGTTTACAGACGCTTCCCAACATGGATGTCAATCTATTGCTTATTCAGACCCCCAGTTCAGATATGTTCCAAACAGGGATACCTTTCTGATACTCTCCCACTCACCTACAACATTCTTGGATGGCATCTTTTAAGCCCATCTCCAGTAAGACTTCTTTCACACCTCCAGATGGCATCTTTAAGCCCATCTCAGACAAGATTCTATCACATCTCCAAATGGCATCTTTAAGCCCATTCCCTCAAACTACGCTTTGACGAGTGCAAATTTTTTGGGCACTCTAGTGTCCAATCTCCTTTTACCTTCGAGTCGCGAACGGCAAAACTGCCAGTCTAACTCTTCAGGTTCAAGAAGATTGAACAGGGGCAACTGTTGTACCCCAAAATTTGGCCTCCCTTTTTCACAAGAAATCACAGCTTCGGGTTTTCCCTAATTTTTCAGATTGGCTCAAGAATCGGTCAAACAGACTTTTCTTATCAGTCAAACAAAATTAGGGTTTCCATTGATTTTGAATCAGTCAAACAGATTATTAGGGTTTCTATTGATTTGGTTAAGTTTTGCCCAGGGTTTGATCAAGCAGACATTTCTTTGACAGTAAATCCAAAATTAGGGTTTGCACACGCATTCTCAGAAGAATTTTAATCCACAATATTTCAATTGACTGTCACATTGTTTTGACGCTTGTTCAAGATTTCTGTTTGTTTCTCAAAGCCTAAACATCTGGGATAGAAGCTGAGGTTTCTGATTGAAAGTTTGAAGTTTTAGTTTGATCAGTAAGGTAAAAGGCGTATGGACGTTTGTTTGTTTAAACTGTGCAATGCATATGGTTAACTGGAATGCTGGGCGTATTGTTGGTTAATGCAAGGTTGCAAGACTGCAAAGTTTGTTGATATTTATTTTATCTGAGTTAAAATTATTGGGGTGTACTTCCAGTTATTTTAATTCAAGAAACTTAAATAAGTTAAATCGACAGTGCAGAAGAAATAAAGAAATATCTGACAAAAGATTTTTATTTATTTTTAATTATTGTTACAAATGTTATTGGGATATTGTAAATCTATTTACAATATTTACAATGATGTTTATTTTAAATAATTGAACATAAAATAAATCTATATTCTAAGTCTCTTGAAGTCTTCATCTTCTACTGCTGCTTCCCTCACTCTAACTGGTATTTACCAGCAAAGACAGAAGAAAGAAGTCAGTACAATTAAATTGAAAAGTATTCTCAGACAGATAATCAAAAACTCATCATTAAAGGTTGTTGGCCGGAATAAGATTGTTTTAGTTTTCATCATGTTTTACTCGTCCCATTTGCAAATCACAAGAAGATTTCTCTTCTTGGTTCACAAAGAGGAAAGTAAAACTAATGTTGCAAGCATATAAATCAATTAAAAAGAAGGCACAAGGCTACATATTTTGCAAGGGACAAGCTGCACAATTTCAAACTGAACAAACTAAGCTGCATAAGGTCAAACTGAACAAACTAAGTCAAAAGTTCAAACTATCAACCAAGCTATCAAAGAAGCTGTCAACAAACTGTCAAGAAGCTATCAAAACAGAAAAGCTGCCTACAAGCTATCAAAAAGGGCAATGCAAAAAATCTGGAAGAAAGGACAGAATGCAGAGGAAAACCAAGATGCAAGCAAGTAACTTGTAAAAACACTTCATCATTTTCCCTAGCCAACAACCTTTTCAGAAATATAAAAGTATTTTAAGCAATAAAATATGCTTTTTTATGGAGAGAGAGAGAAAGAAAAGTAAGAAAGGTTTGCAGTTTGGCAGGCTTAGAAGATAGATAAATATAACATTATTCTAACAGTTCAAGAGGGGCAGAACACAAAGAGCAAAAAACCACAAAAGCTGTAAACACAAGCAAAAACAGCAAGCCTGCATAACAACAAGCCTGCCCATGCCAGAAGCAAGTCCCAAACCTGCCTTCCTTACCAAAACCAGAAACAAAAGGCTCAAACCTGCTTAAACCTTCAACAAGCCTGTGAACTAACAAACTCAAGCCTGCCTGTACCAGATAAACAAACCAGAAGCAAGCCCGCACCAAAGCCTTCTCAACCTACAAAACTACTTGAGAATGCAGGCATCAAGCCCAAACTGCATAAGCCTCAAGCCTGCCTAAAGAAAACTCAAATTTGCAACCTGTTAGAGTATCAAACAGACAGTAGGTTTAAACCTGTTTCAAAGCCTATAGAAACTTCAAACTTACAAAACCTTCCTGCACAACAAGCCCTAAAGCTTGTTCAAATCCAAACCCAACAAGTTACCAAAACACAACAAAATTCCAACAAGCCTGCCTGTACCAAACTTCAAGCAAACTTGTTTTAAAAGAAAAACAAGTCACTCAAGCCAAAACTCATCAACCTATTCAAATCTAAACCAAATATCACATAACCAACACTCTCAGAACAAAGTTCATCATAGAGTCAACAAAACATAACCAAAGGCAACATTCAGAAAATCAGAAGAAGGTACTAAAAACTCAGAAACAAGCAACTCAGAAACAAGCATCTCAGAAATAATATCCTCATCAAAAAGCCCACAAAGCCCAAGAGAGGAAGAAAGTCAGAAGCTAACAAACAAGCATCTCAGGAGAATATCATCATTGACAAAAAGAAAGAGGAAGATTATAAAAGCTAGCAACAAAGTTCATCAACATCAGAACAACAATAGCAGTATCCTCAGAATCAACATAACCAAAGACAACATTCAGAAAATCAGAGGAAGGTACAAATACTCAGAGGCAAGCATGTCTAAAAGTAGGGTTTTCAGAATATAATATTCATCACTAAACATTCAAAGCTAAAGATACAAATACCAGAAAGCAAGCTTTCATCACCACGTGCCTCCCATCTCCGGCCACCTGAGAGCGCCGTCGTCCAACCTTTCGCCTCCTCTCCGGAAACAGTCACCAAGGTATCATTCTCCTCCTTCCTTTTTCTACATCTCGTATCACAAACACAAAATGACACAGATATCAAAACATGTAAAAGCTTAAACATGCATGAACCAAAAACCTAAAACGCGTTGGAATGAGGAATACCTTTTCAATCATCGTCTTGTGTAACCACGGAGAGAGGAGGTTGGAGGTAGCGTTATGGTGGCCTGAGGGTTGGAAAGAGCATCAGTCTGTGCATGTTCGAGAAAGACGAAGAAGACAAGAAGGGAGTGGCGCCGTTTCAAACTGAACAAACCTAATTCTGAGCCAAGCAATGAAAACCCTAAAAATTGTTAAACGTTGCAACTGGGCCTGCCCCTTGAACCAAACCCTTAAGCCCAAATATTTCAACGTGTACACCCCCTCTTATTCTCTTTCAATATTCATTTTGGGCCAAACATGTTCTTCAAAGCCCACTTAACTCTTTTTTTATATTTTACAAATCAATACTAACATTTTTGTCACCTTATTTTCATTTTTCTCTAACTTAATTCTTTCTCTCCTCTTTTGTTCAATAAAAATAATATATTGAATTCTTGTACAAAATATTCTTAATAACCCTTTTAATATTTATTGCATTTAAAAGTATGTAAATAATAGATTGTTTGTCCTAAAACTTTTTCTTTAAAAAAAAACCTTTTGTTTATATAACATTAACAAAAACACAAAAATAATAATACTTATTTTTCATTAGGTTAATATTTTGATCATTTGTAAATAATCATATGCATTTCACAATACTTTTGATTCTCTTTGATTCTTATACCTTGTTGTATTTTTACATTGAGAATACGGCGATTCGATTTGGTTCTAAATAATATTTGGACATTACTATTCTGACAAGACTCATCCCCATTTGTAAAACATTTGTACCCCCATCCCCGAATACTTATTTGTAATAGCTTAGACTTTAAATTCCCTCAATTTATCGCCTTTCATATACTGTATAGTAATTAGGGTTTGTATGCGAAGATTCAAAATCAACCGCTAGATAACCTAATACAAGACAAATGCATGAAAATCAATACACCATTCACACTTGCACCTCTAGGGTAACCTCGCTTGTTGCCTCGGAAAATGCAGTCATGTCCCTCGAGTATGAGACACTCTAGCAAATGTCCCTTCAATAAACAAAGATCGTTAGTCCCTCGATGACCCTCTATGTTGCCTTCGATAAAACGATCTCGTCCCTTACAAAAATTGCTAGAGCGTCTCATAAAGTTGCCTTTAATGATTGTATACGATGACCCGCGACTGTCCCGTTAACATCCTAACACAAGGTTGTTCACCAAATACAATGGTGAAACAACACTATTAAAAGGGTTAAAAAAACATGAGAAAGATATTTGAGTAAAATTAGGGTAGATAGCTCTTAGTTACTTGATCAAAAATCTTGCAAAACATCCTTGCCATTTTTTCAAAACACACTCCACAACACAACTTCAAAACAACTTTTAAAACATTGAAACATCTTTTCAAAAATACATACACGTTTGTATATACTCAAAACAAGAGTCATTACAAAGGTTGCCTAGACAAGGCATCATTTTCAAAACATTTTCAAAACCACACACACAAAGCACCCTTTCAAAACAATTGAAAAGCAAAGGCAAGTGATCTAAAACAAGTAACTAAGAGCCCATGGATAACCATGGATGAAAAGGGTGCTAGCACCTTCCCTTTTCATAATCTACCCCCTGAACCCACGAAAACATCTCAAAGGTCTTTCATGTGCTTTTTGACCTTTCCTTAGGATAAAATAAAAAGTCGGTGGCGACTCTTGCTAAACTGAAACATCTGCGAACACAAACGCAAAACCCAAGTCAGTTCTCCCACCGTATCACAATGAGCATCAAAATGGTATCCATGTCTGGAATGCATTTTAACTGTATCTGGAGACTGAGTCTATATGAGCCAAAGAATGGCATCCGTGTCTGGAGCGTATCTGAAATGTATTTGAATGAGTGACAGAATGACATCCGAATCTGGATCGTATCTGGACTGTATTTTGAATGAGTGATAGAATGACATCCGAATCTGGATCGTATCTGGACTGTATTTTGAATGAGTGACAGAATGACATCCGAATCTGGATCGTATATGGACTGTATTTTGAATGAGTGACAAAATGACATCCGAATCTGGATCGTATCTGGACTGTATTTTGAATGAGTGACATAATGACATCCGAATATGGATCGTATCTGGACTGTATTTTGAATGAATTTAGAATAAGTATCAGAATGTCAGCCATATCTGGATCGCATCTGAACTGTCTCTAGAAGGAAATTAGAATAAGTATCAGAATGTCAGCCATATCTGGATCGCATCTGAACTGTCTCTAGAAGGAATCTGGAATAAGTATTAGAATGTCAGCCATATCTGGATCGCATCTGAACTGTCTCTAGAAGGAATCTGGAATAAGTATCAGAATGTCAGCCATATCTGGATCGCATCTGAACTGTCTCTAGAAGGAATCTGGAATAAGTATCAGAATGTCAGCCATATCTGGATCGCATCTGAACTGTCTCTAGAAGGAATCTGGAATAAGTATCAGAATGTCAGCCATATCTGGATCGCATCTGAACTGTCTCTAGAAGGAATCTAGAATAAGTATCAGAATGTCAGCCATATCTGGGTCGCATTTGAACTGTCTCTAGAAAGAATATGGAATAAGTATCAAAATGTCAGCCATATCTGGACCGCATCTGAACTGTCTCTAGAAGGGATCTGGAATAAGTATCAGAATGTCAGCCATATCTGGATTGCATCTGAACTGTCTCTAGAAGGAATCTGGAATAAGTATCAGAATGTCAGCCATATCTGGATCGCATCTGAACTGTCTCTAGAAGGAATCTGGAATAAGTATCAGAATCTCATCCATATCTGGATCGCATCTGAACTGTCTCTAGAAGGAATCTGGAATAAGTATCAGAATGTCAGCCATATCTGGATCGCATCTGAATCGTCTCTAGTAGGAATATGGAATAATTATCAGAATGTCAGCCATATCTGGATCGCATCTGAATTGTCTCTAGAAGGAATCTGGAATAAGTGTCAGAATGTCAGCCATATCTGGATCGCATCTGAACTGTCTCTAGAAGGAATCTGGAATAAGTATCAGAATGTCAGCCATATCTGGATCGCATCTGAACTGTCTCTAGAAGGAATCTGGAATAAGTATCAGAATGTCAGCCATATCTGGATCGCATCTGAACTGTCTCTAGAAGGAATCTGGAATAAGTATCATAATGCCAGCCATATCTGGATCGCATCTGAACTGTCTCTAAAAGGGATCTCAGAAGATGATGATCTTTGCCCGTTGATTGATATTTCTTGAAAAGGTAAAGAGTTAGTTGTATGCAATGTCATGATGTATGCATTGTGTAATGATGTTCTCAAAATAAAATGAGATTTGTGTCATATGTATTTTTTATGCATATGTTATGAATGTTGTTGAAGTGTAATTTTGTCTTGGACTTTGCTCAAAAATGTTTCCACCGGGGATCCCTGCTTTGTTGTTTGAGGAGAACTCCGTTGGGGGATATTGAAAACTCTGTGGGGAGTATGTTTATTTCTGCTTGGGAAAAGAGTTTAGGAGTCTTAGTCGTCCGTTGCTCTACTGGGGAGTCGAAGTTGAACTGATATCTGGTCGGGTCCAGGTTTCGCAGTAACTTGCTGGGGATTGTAGAGTAGTCTACTGGGGAAGAGGAGTTGTGGTCCTTTGATTTGTAGTAGTCGGAGAGGCAAACTCAAGCTGGGGAATCCTGGTGTTGTTGGGGAAATAAACCCTGTCGTCAGTCTGCTAGAGAGGTGACATCTTCGTTGGGGGAAGTCCTCAAGGATTCTTGAGGTTGATTCAGCTGGGGAAAGGTTTTCAGAGATTAAACCCTTGCTGGGATTCATCCCATGAGAAGGATTTTAGGGGAATTTGTCACTGCCCCTAGTGGCAAATGTTTGTGGCATTTGCCAAAAATGTTTGATTGTATGTAACCCTTTGTCGGGGTTGACGTTCAATGCCCCAAGTGACGGAGATGGAGGCCTGCCCTTGATTACTCTGCAATTCTTGGGAGATTTCTTGGAATCTTGACTGGACTGCCCCAGGTGTGCTGGATAGTGACATGTTAAGTCCCCCTATTGATAGGAGATTCGTCAATGGAAGTGTCATCCTTCTTGAATTAATTTTTTTCACTAAGAGGGATTTCGCTCATCGGATACTCGTTGTGTGAATTTCTCCGCTGTCAAACAAATAGCCAAATGCAAACAGTGATATTCAAGTAATGCAAAGTTTATGCTTGTCTCGAAGTTTTGAAAAATGCGTTTTTTTAGCAGAAAACTTTTTATAAGACAAATTCAACAAAAGATTTAGGGCTAAGCCTTACAGGAGTCAGGATACCTTTTGTAACAGTATGCTTTCGAACTAACCCATGCTTCAATTAGGACTTTTGAAGGGTTGTAACGTGGCTTGGTTCATGGTTTAAGAAACAAAGGATAAAGGCTCAAAGTATATTTGTACCCACCCTCTCTTCGTGATGTTCTTCAATCCTAAACTCAGTTAATTGTGCGTCGAACTCTATTCGAATTTGGAACGACATTTTGGTGATGGTTCAAAAGTTGAATTTTTTGGAAGGCAGTCATCATTTGCAACATTTTTCATGTTGTTGAGGATTTGTAGTGACCTCTTTTTGATTTGTTATCCCTAAGTTTTGCCTGACTGTTCCTGTTTTCGAGATTACAGTTAGCGGGATGCCCCAGCTTTCTTAAGCCTCCTTTATAGGTTTTGGCTCAGTGGGCTTTTCTCTTTTGAGAGATTGAATGCCTATGAGATAAGGAACCACCATTGTCTTTTGATTCCAGAGGAATGCTTTTGATGTCGTTCGTTGTATTATGAACTGAGAGTTTTGCGACTTAAAGCGCATTTGAATTAACTGAGAGACTACCCTGCCCCAGGTTTTGATTAAAGGTTTCAATTTGTGTTAAAATAGAAAACTTCTACTTCTTTGGCTCGAAGGGGTTGACTAGGGATTATCTTCCTTATAACTCCAGTGTTTAGGATTTGAAAGAAATGCCTGTACATCGTCAGCAAGGTTTGTTCAAAAGCATATTGTATGAGATTATGGCATTGTTTCGTCATCCTCCCTCTAAAGGCTTGTAACTTTTAGCAAGAGTTGAAAGTCATAAAGAGAGTAAAAAGCATAGTTTAAATGTAATGGAAATGAGTGTATCAAATCAAGACAAAAATATGCAATGCATTAATGAAAACAAAGTTTGACATTAATAGATAATTGTTTGAATAACAAAAGAGATTACAACTTGAAAATTCAAAATGAACAGAAGATGCTCTCAATGATTCGTCAAAGGAGCAGTGATTATGCTAGAGTCTCCGGAGGGGCAAACTCGATCTCCTTGGCATCAATCATGTCTTGGACCTTGTTCTTCAGAGCCCAACATTTGTTTGTGTCATGCCCTGGGCTACCAAAATGATAAGCACATCTTGCATCTAGGTTGTAGTTAGGAGAAGAAGTCTTAGGGTTCGGATAAGGAGCCTTTAATGTAATCAGCTCTTTCTTCAACATGTGTTGTAGCGCTTGAACTAGTGACATGTTGATCTTAGTATATTGTCTTTTAGGCGCGACCTCCTTACGCTGATGCCCCTGTTGACGCTGGTGAGGTTGTTGTTGGGCTTATGACCCTGCAGCAAGTTGGGGAGCCTTTCCCTTGTCTTCTTGTCTCAAAGGAGGTTGAATGCTGACTTGATCTTCAACCCTAGTTGTTTTTCCCACTTGGTTGTCTCGAAGCAGTTTGTTGACGAGAACCCTGAGCTCTTTTTGTCTTTGAGCCAGGTTTTGAATGAGAGCCATCTGGCCCACCAGTTGTCCCATCATCTGGATCTTCATTGTTGCCAGCTCAATCTGAAGTTCTTCCAACTGATCATTCCTGACACTGCCTGAATTCCCCAAGACCATGCCCCTTGTGAGGAGAGCTTTCACTTCTTCTTGCCCCTGGGACAGGTTCAAGAACATCTCTTGAAGTTAAGCATTTTGAGCCTGGATGCCCTTGATAGTCTGCTCTAGATCCATCTCTACTGAAATAAACAATAGGAGAATAAGGAAACCTGAAAAGGAAAACATGTTATGATACAATGCATGATATGTGGATGCATGTGTTTCAAGAATCTCTCAGGGTAAACACAAGAAAAATGTTAGAGGTTGAACTTTGATCAACATATTTGATTGGAGAACTTCGTATCGGTGGATGTCTTTCCACGAGAATCAAGCTCACCATGTCGAGTGGGTCATAGCCCCCGATTCAAGTTGTTGTACTTGATCTCCAACGACGTTCGTTTAGAGGGGAACCCTCTTGCCCTTTGGTAGATGTCTGGTTCAACATGACCCTGCATCAAAAGACCCTCGAGATCCTTGAAATGGTTATTGTAAATGCTATGGTATGAAGTTATGATGTTATGTACATGTATGCCGAAGTAAGCAAGTGTATATACAGGTAATCATATTCATACAAAGCAGACAAGTCCTTAGGTTTAGGCTTGCATGGGGTTTGTAGGTAAGTACCCTCTTGAAGTTAGTTGGCTCAACCTGTCCTAAAATAAAAACCGGGTACTAAGGAGCTCAATATCACTGGATTATTTTCTATGTTCATTGTTTTGGTTTAGCCACTTAACCGGCGACCAAAATATTCCAAGAAAACAATCCTCAATGAGTGTAGTATCGAGTATCTACCAACTTCGGACTGCACCAAAGTCGGTCATCTCACTACCCCTAAGAAAGGCCAAGATGGTCAAGTAAGGTTCTAAGAGTTCGTTAGTGCTTCATGACATCACTCAGCGGCCCCGTATTCTCCTTGACTACTCAAGGGCTACCGGTACCCACAAATATGTCACACTAACATAGCTACTGCTTCAACCATGTCGGTATACCCCGCACAGTTCCCTCACAGTTTATTGCTATTTACCTAAAAAGGTTCCCCCAAATCTGGGTGTAGGATTAAACAAACCCAAGCAAGGAACCCAAAAAGTAAAGCAATCAAAGCAAACAAGGTAAGCATGTAAAGGTGATCTAAAACCCTAAGGTAACCCCACTTTTAGAAAAGTCCCCAGCAGAGTCGCCAGTTTTGTGATACGGTGGGAGAACTGACTTGGTTTTTTGCGTTTGTGTTTGCAAATGTTGCGGTTTAGCAAGAGTCGCCACCGAATTTTTATTTTATCCTAAGGAAAGGCCAAAAAGCACAGGAAAGACCTTTGAGATGTTTTCGTGGGTTCGGGGGGTAGATTATGAAAAGGGAAGGTGCTAGCACCCTTTTCATCAATGGTTATCCATGGGCTCTTAGTTACTTGTTTTAGATCACTTGCCTTTGCTTTTGAATTGCTTGAAATGGTGCTTTGTGTGTGTGTTTTTGGAAATGTTTTGAAAAATATGCCTTGTCTAGGCAACCTTTGTAACAATTCGTTTGAATGTTTTACAAAGGTGTTTGTCTTTTTGAAAATATGTTTCAATGTTTTTGAAAGTTTGTTTTGAAATTGTGTTGAGATGTGTGTTTGAAAAATGGCAAGGATGTTTTGCAAGTTTGATCAAGTAACTAAGAGCTATCTACCCTAATTTTACTCAAAGATCTTTCTCATGTTTTTAACCCTTTTAACAGTGTTGTTTCACCATTGTGTTTGGTGAAGAACCTTGCGTTAGGATGTTGAACGGGACGGGCATGGGATGTTTTTATAGTCATAGAAGGCAACATACGGGACGTTTTAGCAATGTCGTTTTTTAGGGACTAGATCATTTACCGAAGGCAACATCGAGGGTCATCGAGGGACTACGATCTTTTATCGAGGGTCTTTGCTAAAACGCCCATGCTCGAGGGACATGACTATATTCCGAGGCAACAAGTGAGATTACCCTAAGGGTGCATGTGTGCAAAGTGTTTTTTATTGCATGCATTTCTCTTTGATTTTTAGGTTGTCTACTTGTTGGTTTTATCTTGCCATACACACCTAGTTACTAGCATTTGTACAAAAGTAACAAAATGTGCAAAAAATAAATCCTACACTATTACAACCATATTGAAGTGCATAAGAATATAAAGGAAAAAATAAGATAAAAAGAAGAAAAATGAGTGTCTTTCGACCCAGGCAGTAGTAGCCTTCGATTTGCATTCTGTTGGCCTCCTTCGATTGGGGCCAGCACCAGTGAGGTTCTGTCCTTCGACTGGCTTGGAAGTCAGTGTATGGCGAAGCCTTCTGGTTCTGCCTTGTTGTCTTCTTCGACTGGAGGTTGAAAGAAGTGAGGGAATGCCTTTCGATTAAGCCTGGAAGTCAGTGAAGGCGTGCTTTTCGTTTGGGCCTAGAAGTCAACATGGTTTTCCCCATGGTTGTCTCTTTCGTTTAACCTGGAGAAAGAGGGTAGAAGCCAGAAGCTTCGTTCCCTATTTCCTGTTTCCTGTTTCTTTCATTTCAAGCATTAAATGACAACATGGCCTGAGGCCATGCTAGTATTTATCTTTCAAACAGTTTAATAATTAAAGCTAGTTCAGGTAAACAGCAAGCAAAACGAAAGGGTTAACTTTTAAAAACATGTTAACAGGGTGGAAACGAAAGGAACGATGGTATATACATGCTTGAAACGAACAAAAGTATTATTTACATGTTATGCCATGAAATGAAAGGTTCAAGTGTAAGAGTGACTTACCTTGATGGAGGCTTTGAATGGGTGTGGGACCTTGAGTAGAGGCCCAGGGTTCTGGATTTGAAAGAGGGGGCCAACAGCTGTGCTTGGAATGCTGGATTCGAAGGAAGGAAAGAACCAAGTCTTATGTTTCTTTCCAAACTGGATTCGAAGGATACTGAAGAGTATTTGTTCTTCAGAATCGAAGGAAGTAAGTGTTTGTGATTATGGGTTTTGATTTCTCAAGTGTTGATGAACTTGAGAGTTTTGTTGTGTTTGAGAAAATTTGGGAGATTCGTTCCTTTAGTCCAAAGATCCTCCCTTAGCTTTGTAAATGTTCCTCTATTTATAGAGAAAGAATGGACATGTTGTCCAAAGCCAACCTT
Organism: Vicia faba; assembly: GCA_948472305.1. Lineage (NCBI taxonomy): Eukaryota > Viridiplantae > Streptophyta > Magnoliopsida > Fabales > Fabaceae > Vicia > Vicia faba. Next base: position 538,265,414 of record OX451737.1, read on the forward strand.
GTAAATAAATGATAAAATAATGTAACGTGACAGTACATGTGGGGGGCCTCCTGGCAGTTGGGGTGCAGAAGATGTGACTTATGCTTCTGACATTGCTTGTGCTCAGACCAAATTCAGGTGGAAAGCTGCTTTTGTGATAAAAGTACTTTCTATGAAAAGAAAGAGTATGTAGCCTTTAAGCAAGAATAGTAGTATCTAAAAGACAAAGTTTAAAACCTTTGTACAAGCTTCTGACTATGTAAAGATTTGGATGCAACACAGCCTGGCAAACGAGATTTGGTCTTGTGTCGAATGCAAGAGTGAGATCGAAGCACACCTGTTTGAAGGAAGCCTTTGCCTCAGTCGAAGCTTGTGGTCGAAACAAGCTAACTCGAAGGAAGCTATTGCCCAATCGAAAGCTCATGCTCGAAGGAAGCATATTGCCCAATCGAAAGCTCATGCTCGAAGGAAGCATATTGCCCAATCGAAGCCTGGGTCGAAGCAAACATATTTCCCAATCGAAAGTCCGTGTTCGAAGGAAGCAATGTTGCCCAATCGAAGCAAGTGAATCGAAACAAACATAAAGGGAGTCATTGCCTTTTAGCGTGAGGGAGGTTCCTGGCTTCTGAGTCGAAGGGTATTCCCAAGTTGCATTCGAAGGAGGCTCCTGCTCAAAACGAAGGATGTACCTAAACTTGCATTCGAAGGAGGCTTAGAGTTCAACATGAAGGACATATCCAAGTTGCATTCGAAAGAGGCTTTTGCTAAAAATGAAGGATGTAATCCAAGTTGCATTCGAAGGAGGCTCTTGCTCAACTGAAGTTTTCATCCAGGAACACATAAGGTGAGTGCCCAAACGAAAACCTGCCTTACAGGGGGTACATGTGACCAGTAGGTCATGGACTTCGATTGCAAGCATGCAGGCAGCAAAAGACATAAACGAAACCTGCAACGAGAAGTTACAGGCCCAGGCGAAAGAGGCACGATAGTATCCATTTTGAGCAATCGAAGGAGGCCAAGAGTCAATCGAAGGAGGCCAAGAGTCAATCGAAAGATGCTAAATCGAAGGAGACATGTTTTCCTCCAAATTTGTCAAAATGTTATTTTTATCTATTTTCTCCCTTTTTGACAGTTTCCTTTTAATTTTGGTATTGGAAAATCCAAATGCACTTGTTCAAGCTTGAACCTTGAAAATCCTTGCAAGAAAGGCCTTGAGAATTGAGAGGGAAAATTTTCGGGTACAACAGTATGGTATGATGCGTATATGCATGTAGCATGATGTATTGACATGTAATGTTTTAGCTGGGGAAAATAAATCCCGGAGCTGCTGGAGAATAAAGTTGAATGCTTTGCTTCTGCTGGAGATGATGAACAAAGGTGATAAACTTGCAGGAGAGGATAACTCTATTGGGGAATAAACTGATGAGGAGATTATTCCGAGGGGAATTACTCTGTGGGGAAGAGATGTTCTGCTGAAGATTTTAACGATAAACTCTGTTGGGGATTCCGTTGATAAGCTCTGTTGGAGATTTTAATGATGACCTCCATTGGGGATGGATTACTGTTGCTGGTGATATTGGATCTGTTAAGGATTGAACTCATGTTTGGGGAAAGAAAGGACTTTGTTGGGGATGAATTACTGTTGCTGGGGAATGTCTTTATACTTCGTTGAGGAATATTAAGATCTTCTGGGGATACCAAACCCTTTTTAGCGCTGATGGTGGATGAACCTTGCTTGGGGAGAGTATTGTTGATTCGTCCGTAGTTGCAAGTCTCAGCTGAGAAAACTATCATTACTGTCCTACTCTGCGGGGAATGAAGGTATTTAAGCCATATTCTTCAGCTGGATGTACCTTGGTACCTAGTGGACGGAGCAACTTGTACAGTTCGGGCAATTCTTATTTTCCCCTGTTTCTATTATTACCAGTAACTCATCTTTCGTTTCGCATGTAAATATTTATGATCAGCAATTAATGCATATATAAAAAATGAACATTGGACGTTCTTTGCAAAACAAAACAGATAAAGGAAAAACAACTTGAAATTTATGAAAATGAATTTGTATTGATTTTGAAGTTTGGCCTGCAAATAGGCGTTTTTTTGTACAAGAGGCTGACGTCCTAGTAAGAGAACGCCGCCGAACAAATAGAATTTATACAATTTATGAAAAGGAAACAAAGCAGCTATGTGAATAATCCCACTGTGTTCCAATTCTGCTATTGCCTTTATATCTTCAAGCATCTCATCACTTTGCTGCTTAGTTGAAGATGAATCTGATTGATTAATGCCGTCCGAGCTTGATAGTCGATACCTAAGTCTGGATGTGAGGTGATCCAATGAGACATAGTGTTACGCTTTGATCCCTAACTTTTTCCTGGACCGCCCTTTCGGGTTTTCAGTCCACCGGGATACCCATTTTTGCCCAAGCTGCCTTTTCAGGTTTTCGACTTGCCGGGTGTACAGATTTTTTTTCATTTTCATCCCTTATTTTTGCCCGAACCCTTTTGGTTCGCCGGGAAGCCCTTATTTTTTCCTAGGCCAGTCAACCTAGCGGGTCTTTGATTATGCGTAGTATCTTTTTACTATGTCTGCATTGACGGGGTGAGGAAGGTCGTCACCGTCCATGGTGGTTAGAATCATAGCTCCTCCTGAGAAAATGTTCTTAACCACAAATGGCCCTTCGTAAGTAGGGGTCCATTTGCCCCTGGGATCACCTTGAGGTAGAATAATGCACTTGATTACCAGGTCCCCAACTTGATACTCTTGTCGTCTGACTTTCTTGTTAAATGCCTTGATCATCCGTTTTTGGTACGTCTGACCATGACAAATAGTAGTAAGTCTCTTTTCATAGATTAGGTTTAACTGATCAAGTCGGATCTGAATCCAGTTGTCTTCGCTTAAACCTGCATCCTTCATGATCCGAAGAGAGGGTATCTGAACTTCAATGGGAAAGACTGCCTCCATGCCATAACCCAAGGAATAGGGTGCTGCCCCTGTTGATGTCCGTGCTGAGGTACGGTACCCATGAAGAGCAAATGGTAACATCTCGTACCAGTCTTTGTATGTCACTGTCATCTTCTGCACAATCTTCTTAATATTCTTATTTGCTGCTTCGACAGCCCCATTCATCTCCGGCCGGTAGGGAGAAGAGTTATGATGCTGTATTTTGAATTGCTCGCAGAGCTCAATGATCATCTTGTATTGAGATTGGTGCCATTGTCCGTAATGATCCTCTCTGGTACACCATATCGACATATCAGATTGTGCCGAATGAACCGTGCCACGATGTTCTTGGTTACAGTAGCAAATGAAGTTGCTTCAACCCACTTCGTAAAGTAATCAATTGCTACCAAGATGAAACGATGCCCGTTGGATGCCGCAGGTCTGATCTCGCCGATCATATCAATGCCACACATTGAAAAAGGCCAAGGCTCTGTCAAAACATTCATAGGAACTGGAGGTATGTGCACCTTATCAGCATAGACCTGGCACTTGTGACATGTCCGAGAATGCTGATAACAGTCGGCTTCCATTGTGGACCAGTAATATCCTCCCCGAAGGATTTTCTTTGCCATGGTATGTCCGCTTGAATGGGCTCCGAAGGTACCTTCATGTAACTCTGCCATGATCCTTTATGCTTCATCCTTATCCATACAACGCAGTAAGGTTGAATCAAGGTTACGCTTGTAAAGAATGCCATTGCTGATGAAGAACTTCGCCGCGAACCTCCTCAGAAACTTCTTGTCATTAACAGATGCACCCTCGGGGTATTCTTGAGCTTAAAGGTACCTCTTCACCTCATGATACCAGCGCTTTCTTGTTACTTATTCAGTCTCAAGATCACAATAATGTGTAGTTTCATCCAATCTTTCAATAATGATCCGGGGAGCCTCGTTGTCCCAATTGACTTTGAACATAGAAGACATCGTAGCCAACGCGTCCGCCAACTGATTCTCCTCTCTAGGGAAGTGTTCAAAGGTTATCACCTCAAAACGGGGAAGCAATGTCAACACAAACTCCTAATAAGGGATAAGATTTGGGTGTTTCATATCCTACTCTCCTTTGATCTGACTGATCACGAGAGAGGAATCTCCGAAGACACTCAGAAACTTAATCCTTAGGTTAATTGCTGCTTGAAGACCCATAATGCATGCTTCATACTCCGCCATGTTGTTGGTGCAGTTGAAACATAGTCGGGCGGTGAATGGAGTATGAGAGCCTTTAGGAGATATGATCACGGAGCCAATGCCATTAACCAAAGCGTTTGAAGCTCCATCGAAGTACATAGACCATCGGGTTCCCTCCTCAGGTCCTTCATCCGGTCCAGGTGTTTCACAGTCGGTCACTACCATGATATTCTCGTCCAGAAATTCAAAGTTCATAGACTGGTAATCATCCACTGCCTGATGTGCCAAATGGTATGCCAATACACTTCCCTTGATTTCCTTTTGAGTCGTATATTGGATGTCATACTCAGTCAAGATCATCTGCCATCTTGCTATTCTTCCGGACAAGGCAGGCTTTTCGAAGATATACTTGATTGGATCCATTTTTGATATCAACAGAGTAGTGTGAGTCAGCATATACTGTCTTAGTCGGCGAGCAGCCCATGCCAAAGTGCAACAAGTTTTCTCGAGCAGTGAGTATCGGGTCTCACAGTCGGTAAACTTTTTGCTAAGGTAATAAATAGCATGCTCTTTTCGTCCAGACTCGTCATGCTGCCCCAGCACACACCCCATTGAGTTGTCAAGTACTGTCAAGTATAAGATCAAAGGTCTTCCTTCAACTGGTGGCATCAGGATGGGTGGCTCTTGGATATTCTCTTTAATACTTTCGAAAGCGGCCTGAAATTCACCGTTCCAACGTACTACTTGATCTTTCTTCAGAATTTTGAAGATTGGCTCACAAGTAGCAGTTAGATGCAAGATGAATCAGGCAATGTAGTTCAGTCGTCCCAGAAAGCCTCTGACTTCTTTCTCTGTTCTGGGAGATGGCATCTCTTGTATGGCCTTCACTTTTGCAGGGTCCACTTGAATACCTTTGTCGCTTACAACGAAGCCCAGTAGCTTACCATATCTCACCCCGAAGGTGCACTTGTTCGGGTTCAACCTTAACTTGTACAACTTCAACCTGTCAAAAAGCTTCTGCAGATGGCCAAGGTGTTATTCTTTATTCTGGGACCTTGCAATCATATCATCGATGTATACTTCAATCTCATGATGGATCATGTCATGAAACAAAGCAACCATGGCACGTTGATACGTTGCCCCAGCATTTTTAAACCCAAAAGGCATGACCTTGTAGCAAAAGGTACCCCACTGAGTAACAAAGGTCGTCTTCTCCATGTCCTCAAAAGCCATTTTTATCTGATTATAACCGAAGAAGCCATCCATGAAGGAGAAGACCTTATGCTGAGCAGTGTTGTCAACCAGAACGTCGATATGAGGCAGAGGGAAGTCATCCTTGGGGCTTGCCCTGTTCAGATCCCTGTAGTCAACAAACATTTAGACCTTACCATCTTTCTTCGGCACTGGAACCACATTGGCAACCCACTGAGGGTAAGAAGTCACTGCTAGAAAACCGGCATCAAACTGTTTCATAACTTCAGCCTTGATTTTCTCAGATATCTCTGGGCGCATATGGCGAACCTTTTGTTTTACTGGAGGACAGTCTTCCTTGGTAGGCAGATGATTAACCACAATATCAGTATCCAACCCCGGCATATCTTTGTAAGACCAGGAAAATATCTCAACGTAGTCACGCAGCATCTGAATCAACCGTTGTTTCACACTAAGCTCTAGATTTGCACCGACCTTGACTTCCTTCTTGTCTGTCTCAGTACCCAGATTCACTGTTTCCATTGGCTCTTCATGTGGCTGAATGTCCCTCTCTTCCTGGAGTAGCGGTCTTGCAAGTTCACCAGGCACTTCACAATCATCTTCACCTTTGTCTTCGGCTAAGTTGATCAGATTTTTGAAGTCATAACTGGCAGTAGCAGAGTCGTTACCAGTAGGATCCAGAGTGGATGTGGACCTGTATATGTGAGTGTGTGTAAAATAGCTATTTTGCAATATATAATAAAGAAAGACAAGGAGCGCAAAATTTGAAATGCAAGAAACGTCCAATGCTTTTATTAATGATATATGAAAATGACACACAAAAGCCCCCATAAATGAAGCCACAGTGCCCCGGGTAAGACGCCGGGCCATAAAGTTTCAAAACATTGTCTGTTACATATTCAAAACAAAAAGTTTCATTACTGGGTAACAAAAGTAATAGGGATGAAGTCCTTTGCTGTCCAGTTGCTTGGTCCACCGTTGGCCGTAGGATAGACCCAGCTGTCGAATTCAAACTCTTCTACATCTTCTTCAATGGCATTCACTCCCGAGTTGCTGTTGAACACAGGAGGTCTTCCGATTGTTGCACTTAGAACAGCCCTTTGAGCTTCTGCAGTGAAACCCAAACCAAACTTGTTAGTCTTCTGTGTAAAATCAGGGAGTCGGCCCCAATTTGCACACTCACCCTTCTCAATAACAGCCCGGTCATCTTTTAAGGAAGCCATCTTCATAGGAGAATCTTCAACCACAGTCTCAGCTGATGCCAGTGTCTAGGGAACCTCTTCAAAATGCTGAAATGGGGTCTCAATGAACTCCCCATCCATTTCTACATATCAGAACGAGTTGAGGTGGATGACCATGTACTCTTCCTCCCTTTGTACTGTCACAATCTTCCCTTTGTCGGGTACTTCAACTTCTAGTGGAGCGTTGAGGTTACGGCCCCAGCTTTATGGATCCATGGACGACCCAGCAAATAAGAGTAGGATGGCCGAATGTACATCACATAGAACATAGAATTGAAGACCCGAGAACCAACTTTAATTGGAATATCAACTTCACCGTGCACAATCCTTTTAGACCCATCAAAGGCCCTGACAACGATATTACTTGGTTTTAGCTCCAACCCTTCGCAATCCAACCGATCTAGAGCTTTCTTGGGCAAGACGTTCAATGAGGAACCAGTATCAACCAATACATGTGCAAGAGTAGTGCCCCTACATTCAATGGAGACACGCAGGGCATCGTTATGATTTTTCCCTTTGGCAGTCAAATCAGCGTCAGAGAAACCCAACCCATTATCAGCAGTCAAATTAGCCACACAATCTGTAAACTGATCAGCTGATGTCTCTTGTGGCACGTGGGCAGTCTTCAGGAAGGTAATCAGAGCCTTGGCATGGGCCTCTGAGCACAGTAATAGTGATAACATAGAAATCTTGGATGGGGTTTGCCCCAGTTGCTCAACTACGTTGTAATCACTCTTCTTAATAATCTTCAGAATCTCTTCCATCTCCTGTTTGGAAGCTTCAACAGTAATTGTCTTCGGTGCCTCCGTCTGGGCAGGCGCATCAGTGGTGATCCCTTTGCCCCGAGCGTCAGATGACTCGGTGACAGGGGTAATAATAGGAACTTGATCAGGAATGGCAGTAGGAACACTTGCAAGTGTAATAACAATAGTTCTTCGGGCTGTTGGTGGAGCAATATCAGGTGAGAAACATCTGCCGCTGCGGGTGACTTTAGTAGGTCCAGTAATGTTGTTGACGCCAATATCAGCATCCAACTCTTGCTTAACTCCATGAAAATAAGCATCGGCCCCATAGTGCCAAGGGACAACTTTATTAGAGGTGTAGGGGATGGGCCCCGGAACAGTGATGATCACAGGTGCGATTTTCGGAACAAATGTAATTCTAACAGGCTTCCTCGAGGGAGCCTTGGAAGAATTGTCGAAAATGGTAATGATGGCGTCTTCTTTAGTAGGAATGGAAGGAACAACAGTCTTCTCAAACAGGATCTCCTTACTATCCATCAGGTTTTGGATACCTGACTTCAGGAATGGGCAACCGATAGGTAAAACAGAACATATATGGCAACCTTCGTCACAGCCTGGAAATAAACCGGCTAGCAACAGGTTCTTCTTGACAGTCATCAGAGGGGTAACAATGTCATCCACAGAAACTACAAACAAGTCTTCCTCTACAACATTCACTCCATGTTTGGGCATGGGAGCAGTCACAACATTAGGCCTTTCGGGCGTCTCGAACTCAATCTCCTTTGCATCAATTAAGTCTTGTATCTTGTTCTTCAAAGCCCAACAATCATCTGTATTATGCCCCGGGCTATCGGAGTGATAAGCGCAGCGGGCGTTAGGGTTATACCTTGGTGACGTTGTATTTGAATTCTTTGGGGGTTCCCTTAGAGTCACCAGATTACTCTTCAGCAACTGTGGCAGAATCTGAGATAAGGTCATGTTGAGACGAGTGAACTGCCTCTTAGGTCTCTCGTCCTTTTGTTGATTGTTGTGCTGAGGAGCACCAGCAGGTTTTGAAATAACAACCGCATTGACAGCTTGGCGGTGTTCAGATCTATCTTGTCTTCTTACACTGTAGACACCACTTGACTCTTTCTTAAACGACTTCTTCTCGGTGCTTGATGAAGCACCCTTCTGTATCTTCCCAGCCTTAATACCAGCTTCAATCCTCTCACCAGTCAAAATAAGATCGGTAAATCCAGATGAAGAGCTTCCAATCAAGTGGTTGAAAAATGGACCAGACAGGGTCCCCAGAAACATGTCAACAAGCTCCCGATCAGCCAAGGGTGGTTGCACCCTACCGGCGAGGTCCCCCCACTTCTGAGCATAGTCTTTAAATCCTTCACCCGTTCCCATTGACATACCCTGGAGTTGGGTACGCGTAGGAGCGAGGTCGGAGTTGTACTGATACTGCCTGTAGAATGCAGTAGCCAAATCTTCTCAACTGCGGATACTGACTCCGTCCAACTGATAGAACCACTCAAGCTGAGTCCCTAAGAGACTGTCTTGAAAGAAATGGATCCATAAGTTCTTATCAGCAGTGTAAGGCTAGATCTTCCTCACATATGACCGGAGGTGCAACTTCGGACAGGAAACTCCGTCATACTTGGCAAAGGCTGGTGCCTTGAACTTATGGGGAATCACCACCCCAAATGATAGACCTAGATCTCCGAAGTCCAGACCGGGCACCTTCCGAATTTCCATAGCGCTCAAACGGTCTTCCAGTTGTTTGTACTTATCCTCAGCAGGAGGATACTGTTCTTCATCGTAGTCCGTCTCGTTGTCGGAGACCACAGGGCTAGGAGCCCTCCTTTCTTATGGACTATCTTTCCCTCCAGATGAGGTGGTCAGATCAACTTCATTATGTAGCCTATTCCCAAACCAGTGTCCTGTGTTAAACATGATTGTCCTATTCTTCTTCTTCTTTTTCTCCTTCAGAATTAAGGTCTTTAGGTCCTGCTAACCCTTAGCTAGGCTCATGAACAACTCTTGAAATTGGGCATTCTGGGCCTGGAGGGCCTTGATAGCTTGCTCAGTTGAAGGTTCAGTAGACATGATGATCACTGAAATAAACAGCGAAGAAGATAAGAGACCTGTAAAGGGTACCTGTCTATGAAGTGCATGGGATGAAATGTGTATGATTTATGATTTCAAAGACAATCGGGATTCAAATTTGTAAACAAGAAAGGAAACACACTTTATTAGATTTAAACTTCAAAATTTAAATTGTTCAACAAATTGTCCTTAAGGCGTTACAAAAATGGAAATATTGAAAAGTAAAAAAAACTGGAAAGGAAATCATCAAAGGTACATAAATGCTCCCATGGTCTCTTCTTCTCAGTGCGGACATAGTCGTTGAGAATCTGCTCGTTTTCTAACAGCCTAGTCAGCTTCTAGATCTTTTGCTCTTGCTCGTTGAACTTCTCTTGGTAAGAATCCCGTTCATCCCTCAACTGCATCCAAGACCTCTTCAGTGCCCCAATGTCAGTGGGCATATAAGGATGGAGAATGGTTGGAAGAACCCCTTCTTCATTAGCAACTTTAAGAGTGACAGGATGGACAGCTTCATATGGCATACCTAGCTTCTGGGCACGGATGCGGACCCATCTGAGATATGGCTCCATTGGCAGAGAAGTCTTTGGACCCAACTCATGTGGATCAGATTGGTGAACTCTGTCCCAAGCCCTTATGAATCTGTGACGTTGCTCGTCGCTATCCCCCTGAAAATCAAAGATGATATGAGGCATTAACATTTCATGAGGTCCTTCTCTTCTGGCTCTTCCAAACTGATGGAGAGCTAAGCATGGGTTGTAAGAAATTCCTCCATGGGTTCCTATTAATGGAACATTAGGATACTCTCCATAACGATCAATGACAGTCACCTCATCCATACCTTTGAGAGTCCAGATAATGTCATTATGAGAAAGAGACATCACCCTATAAGCCCAGCCCATTCCTTCTTTGTTCTTCAACACTGACTTAGGGAGGTGCGAAATAAACCACCTCGACAATAAAGGAGCACAACACATCAAAATTCCCCACTTTCGGGCAGTACGAGCATAGAGCTGATGGAGAATGTCACCCAAGAGAGTGGGTACAGGGTTCTGAGAGATGAAGATCTTTATGGCATTAACATCAACAAAAGTGTCACGATTCGGAAACAATACCAAGCCATATATCAAAAGAGCCAGAATATCCTCGAAAGCCTTGAAGTCTAGATTGTCCCAGAAGTAATTAGCCTTGCCAACCAAGAACTTAGTCAGAAATCCTTTAGCTCCACTTCTAGTCTCCCAATTAGCCATTACCTCCTCTTTGGTCAAATTAAGGGGTGCAACAATCTCTTCAGGCTTAAGAGTCTTCTACCAACCAGTAAACGGAGTCTGCTCCAAAATAGAGATACCGAGCAGCTCAGAGAACTCTTCTAGGGTAGGAAACAGTTGGAAGTCCTGGAAAGTAAAACAATGGTACAACAGATCATAGAACTGGACCAGAACACTCATCATCTGCTCATCCAATTTAGAGGTGACCAAACTGAGAAGAGAACCATGCCTCCTGATGAAGGAAGTAGTGTCAGGCATCTTGGCAACCAACTCTTTAAGCAAGGTAGGGACTTGGACAAAGTTGATCCGGATGGTATTCTTACGCATGGGCATCATGATGACCTACAAAACAGAGCAAAGATGAATCCCTCCTGTCTTTGAAATAGGTTAGTCCTTATGCAAGATGTATGCAATGTTATGATGTCATGATGTCATGATAAAGGCACACCACAAGTATCCACAAAAAGCAAACATGGTAAAGGCACACAAGTCACACTGAGATCCCTTAGATTTCAGGATGGCATGGAGCTTAGGTACTACCCTCTTTCAGTTCAGTTGGTTTAAACCTGTCCTAAAAATAGTAACCGGGTTCTAGAGGATCTCAATATCATTGACTACCCTCAATCGGTCATAATTCCAGTTTAGCAACCTTTTCTTGTGGCCGTAATCATCACGAGAGTTTAGTCTCAATGAGTGTAGCATACTGCTACTGTTCTATGGCCAAGTTGGTCAATTTAAGGTTCTAAGGTCAGTTGGTGCTTAATGACCCCTTAGAAGACCCATATTCTCCTCGTTCCAACACAAGGGATATCGGTACAGACTAAAGTGCCACACCAACGTAGCTACTGCTTCATCCGTATCGGTCTACACCGTACAGACCCCTCACAGTTTATTTCTACTTACCTAAAGGGTGCCCCCAGATCCGGGTTAGGATCTATAGAACTCTGATACAAGCCCACAAAATTAAAGCATACAAAGCATACAATTGAAAACATAATGATCTAATCCTAAGGTACACCTCACTTTATATATCCCCAGCAGAGTCGCCAGTTCTGTGATTGGTGGGAATGAGAACTGACTGTTTTGGAATGCTGGTTAGAGTTTTGCGTTTGTTTTCGCAAAATGTCGCGGTAAGCAAGAGTCGCCACCGTCTTTTATTTTATCCAACAAGGAAAGGACAAAAGCACAGAAAAATTCCTTTTTTAGATGTTTCTCGGGTTTAGGAGGTAGATTATAGAAAGGGAAGATGTTAGCACCCTTTCTATTCGTGGTTATCCACAGGCTCTTAGGTACTTGCTCATTGTGTTTTCAAAAGTTTGATATTCTTTGTGTTTGTGGGTTTGAAAAGAGTTTTTGTTTGAAAGGAGTGTAAGTGAGAAAAGTTTTGTTTTGTTTTAAAAGGAGCAAGTACTTAAGAACCATCTACCTACTCAAAAAGGAATCAATCTATACAAGTGTCCTTAGACAATGCTATCCCACTATTGAGGAGCAGGTAGCACCGTCGTTGGAGTTTTCGGGTCAATTCGATTAAGGGACGTGTGGTCACTAAAGCAATGTTAGGACGCCTTAGCGGTAACCCTAATATCCTAGATCATTTTTCTGAGGCAACCGTTTCGAGGCAACTATGATCTCTGGACAAGAGGGCGACCCCTAAAACTTCCTATACTCAATGACCACGTTCGAGGCAACCAAGTGAGGTGTACCCTAAGAGTGCGCATGTGTGAGTGTGTTGTTTTTCAGTTTATTTTATCTGTACATGTCATGGGTGAGCTATATTGATTTTAGGTTAAAGATTGATCTTGTCATGCATTGCCTAGTTATCAAACATCTAACAGTTAATATTGCGTGGAAATTAAATTGCGGGAAATTAAATCTAAGCTATTACAAGGCGTCGGGTATTTACATCGCCAAAAACAAACCCTTTAATTTAAATTGCGGAAAGTAAATAAAAGCGATAAATAAAAGTCCTATTAAAACTATTACATACTGGAAGCAATTACAATATTGGATAAAAATATGACGCGTGCGAGAAAATTAAATCCGCGTATTTTTTAGGGTTTTGACCCTTTTTTGAAAGAAAGTTTGTTTTTTTTGTTATTTTTGAATTAAATTAAATTAAACCAAAGTTAATTAATTAATTAATAAAAAGAGATATTTTGGATTTTTTAATATTTAAGGAAATAAAAATAAAATGGTTAAAGTTATTAAAACCTAATTCGAAATTAATTTTAATTTATTACAAAGAATATTAAAGTTATACCTAATTAAAAAAAAACTAAATTGATTAATAGTTATTTACAAAAATAAAAAAAAGTGATGAATTTAATAAAAATATTATTTTTTATGGTTTTGATTTTATTGAGAAAAATAAATTATTGGGTTAGTAATTAAAAATAACAAAACAAAAAAATTATAAATAAAATAAGAAAATAATGAAAGAAATAAAAAAAAAAGAAAAGCAAACTCAGGGGGGTTTAGGCCCCAAATGGAGGTATGATTGGCAATTTGCTAGGCCCAAAACGTTCAGCCTTGTTTGACTTTCCCACTCCAGCGTGCGCTTGTTGACTTGGAGTATGGTGAGCTTGCAATCTGGACCCTTGGATTTGGCCTGGAGGCCATCTGGCGCCTGGATCCATGAGGCATATGATGTTCTACACCTTGGGCGTTGCATGAGAATATCTGAAGAAAAATTAAACAAAGGTTTTGGGGGACCTGGGATTCGAACCCAAGTCCCAAGGGACTTTGCAACAATACGCTTTCCATCTGAGCCAATGTGCTTGTTTGTTAATATAATAGACAAATAATATTATAAAAGAAACGCAAGCAATATACTGAAAAATAAAGAAATGCGCACCATTGATTTGAACGGGCCAATAAGAGGAAGACACCTAATCGTCTTCTTCACTAAAAACCTGGTTTTCTTACCTGCGGATTTTTTATCCGCAGGAAGATCCGTAGCTCGCTCCCAAAACTCGTTCTAGGCCATAAAAATACCATCCAAGAACATGGATGTGATCGTCTCTGCCTCCTGAGTATCCTTATAACCATTATTTGACCCAATTTTTCCTGTAACTCAAACGCCTAAAAACAACACAAGAAAACCCTAGATTCGGGCATTACAATACAGGCTATGAAAATCAAATTGAATAATGCAGAAATGTTGGAATTTAAACATTAAGCATGATGGTACAAGAAAATTGGCAAAAAAGATGCAAGAAAAATGATTCAAGATTCCATGTACAGGGCCATGTTCGTGGTGACTTACAGCGCATTTCAAGTGGTCTCAAGGCCTAGTTTTGATTGCTTTAGCTCCACTGGATGTCGGGCATGGGAGTAGCGTTGAGATCTTGGGTTGAAACATCCTCCAAACAAGAATTCGATCTCCCACTTTTTTCAGTTTTGGTTTTTCCCATCCTCTGTAGTTTTAGGTCCTCTCCTTTGTATGCCTCGCTTGTACATGTACATTGGAATGCATTTAGGTTAAAACTTGGGCTTGAATCCATAGGAATTGATGAATCATGATTTGATATGATCTTCCATTAACAAGTTTCCAAAAATGCCTTAAATCAAATATTTTGTGCACAACAATGCTTGATACGAATTTGATTGAGTGTATCCTGATATTTGCAAGCTGTAATGATCAAAAAATCTCATTCCATTAATTTTTGGATTTTATTTGAATTAATATTGATTTAAAATGAATTAAATCAATAAAAATTAAATAAAATAGAAAAATAAATAATTGGTCATGAAATTGAAGATGGGACATGTGTGGTGTGTGATAAGACCAAATCAAGTGGAAAAAAGTGGGCCCTTTTGGCAAAAATTAGAGTTTTGAGGATAGTTGACTTTTGGCAATTTTGGAAAAATGGCCAAATTCAACAATGCCTAACTTATTCAATTTTGAACTTTTGGATGTGTTCTTGGACGTTTTAGAAACCTTGAGATGTCCTCTAATCAACCCTTTTGGTCTCATCTCATTTTTATATTCCATACTCAGGTTATAAGCTTTTGAAAAAAAGGTGTTTTTGTTGATTTTCAAAAATGACCTATAATGTCCAAATTTGTAACTTTTTGTGAGAGCATTTCTTGATCTTGGGGGTGTGAAGATGGATTGTATGAAATTGCATCCTCTTAAAAATGAGCTTTGGATGGGTCATTTCTCATTAAGTATAAGAAAGTTATGCTTGGTCAAAGTTGAGTTGACTTTTTCTGCAAAACCCTAATTTAGGAACTTTTGACTCTTGATGAATCTTGAGCAATCCTTGATGAATCATGATCAAACCTTGATCAAATGATGAATTATCCTTCAAAATGAGAACATTGACAAAAAATCTTGAGGTTTGACTGTATTTGGGTCACAGTTGACTTTTGCCCTAGCACAGTCGATTTTTGGACCTCTTGAGCAATTGACTGACCAAACTTCCTCTGCAAGGCTTGAATTTTGACATGGATGAACTTAAGAACATATTAGGAAATTGGGGAGCATTTGATACCATTTGGATATGGGGACCTTGATGCAACACAAAACCCTAATTTTGAATTGACTGCCTTAGGAGGTGATTTGACTGTCCAATTCTTGAGCCATCTTGAACAACTTGGAGATGATTCTTGACATGTCTTCAGGAATATGGGAGGAAAATTTTTGGGGTACAACAGTTAGCATCATAGCACCTCCCAAGAATACTTTCTTGACAAAAAATGGCCCTTCGTAGTGGGATTCCATTTTCCCCTGGGATCGCCTTGTGGTAGAATGATGTGCTTTATTACCAATTCATCAGCCTGGTACACCCGATGCTTGATCTTCTTGTTGAACGCCTTGATCATACATTTTTGATACATATGACTGTGACAGATAGACGCCATCCTCTTTTCGTCAATCAAATTCAATTTATCTAACCTAGTCTAAATCCATTCATCTTCGTCTAAGCCTGCTTCTTTTATAATCCTTAGAGAATGGATTTGAACTTCGACAGGCAGGACAACTTCCATTCCATAGACTAGAGAGAATGGGGTTTCCCCAGTTGATGTTCGCACCAGAGTAAGATAGCCATGAAGATAGAATGGTAACATTTAATGCCAGTCTTTGTAGGCTACCACCATATTTTTCATAATCTTCTTTATGTTTTTGTTGGCGGCTTCCACTGTGCCATTCATCTTAGGTCTATATAGAGAAGAGTTGTGATGCTTGACCTTGAACTGCGTATAGAGTTCAGTGATCATGGAGTTGTTGAGGTTGGTACCATTGTCAGTGACGATCGATTTCCATGGTCAACCAATAGTAGCTAGCTCTCATAATCTTCTTGGCCATAGTATGTCCACTAGAGTGAGTACCAAAGATGCCTTCTTGCATGTCATCCATAATTTTTTCGGCTTCCTTCTTGTGCACATAACGAAGCAGAGTTGAATCATGATTGCGCTTGTACAAAATCCCATTGCTCAGGAAGAACTTGGCAGAAAACCTCCGTAGGAATTTCTTGTCGTTGATTGACGCCCCTTTAGGATACTCTTGAGCTTCAAGATATCTTTTCACTTTGTGAAACCAAGGTTTCTCCTTTACTCCATCGGTGTCAATATCATAGCAGTGTGCCAGTTTGTCAAATCTTTCGACAATAATTTGGGGAGCTTCGTTGTCCCATCTGACCTTGAACATGGAAGACATGGTAGCTAAGGCATCTGCCAAATGATTCTCTTCCCTTGGGATATGTTCAAAGGTAACCTCTTCAAAGTATAAGATCAAGATGAGTACAAGTTCTCAGCAAGGGATAAGACTTGGATGTTTTGTATTCCACTCTCCCTTAACTTGACCGATGACCAAGGATGAATCCCCATACACGCTCAGTAATTTAATTCTTAAGTCAGCAACATCCTTAAGACCCAAGATGCTCGCTTTGTACTCAGCCATATTGTTAGTACACATGTGCAATCGATTGCTCACTGAAAGTATTTGAATTTTTTAGCTTTTTAAACTCGTGCAATCGATTTACACAGAGGTGCAATTGATTGCATGCTGAACGTTTTTGAAAAGAAGCAGCTTTGAACATACCTTTTAATAACACCATTTCAAGGAAACTTTTCATTGAAACTTGGCAATTGTTCATGATTCATTTGTAGAAATTTATGCTATTTCAAAGAGGTGATATAAACATATAAATACTGAATTTTCAAAATCATTTTGTACCTCTTCCAATCAATAGTTTCTGAATTTTAAAATATCAAAACTCATGCTTTCTCTTCACTTTCATAAACAAATTTTTTCTGCACTATTTCATATATTGTTAAACAAAAAACTTTGAGCATTTTATAGTCTTGAGTCATTGTATATTATTTTTCTTGGAAGAGAATATCAAGTCATTGATAAAATCACTCAAAGTGATTATTGCACTACAAATTCTATCAATCAAATATTGCTATACACTTTCTTATTTTTCAAGATTGTTAAAAATAAGTTCAAGTGGTTTTGTAATCTTGTTTTTCCAAGATGGTTGGATACGAGTGAGGTCACCTTGAGAGGATTGTTCTCATCATTGACATAGTGAAAATCCAAGAGGATTGTTCTTGGTCCAAGAGGATTATTCTTGGTTTTGGTAGTTCTTGTTTAAGTTTGCCAACTATAAGGAAATCTGTTTCATGTTGAAAGGGGACTGGAGTACTCTCAGACTGTAAGGGGAACCAAGATATATCGCTTGTGTCTCTTTATTTTTTTGCATTTTACTCTTTCATAAACTCACCATAAACCAGAAAAATAATATCCATCATCACTAAAACCAGAAAATTTTAAAGTGCCTAATTCACCCCCCCCCCCTCTTAGGCGCACTTCGTACTTACAATTAGTATTAGAGCAGGTTATAGGTAACATGTTCCTAAAAGATCCAGAATGGCTTCCGTAAATTAAAATCCTGTTTTCAGAGATGGTGGTAGTAACAATAAGCCTCCTCTATTTTGTGGTGAATATTTTGACTTCTGGAAAATACGCATGAAGGCACATCTAGAAGCAAAAGGAGAAGAAATATGGGACGTCGTCGAGAATGGTCCATTTATTCCTATAACTGTGATCAATGGTGCTGGCTCATCAAAGCCTAAAACTACATGGGATGAAGATGATAAGAAAAAGGTCCTATATGATAAAAAGGCAATCAATGTTCTTCAAGGTGCACTTAGAATGGATGAATTCTTTCGTGTCTCGGCATGCAAAACAACGAAAGAAATATGGGATACCTTGGTACAAACTCATGAAGGAACTGTTGAAGTTAAAAGATCAAGACTAAATACTTTGAGTCAAGAGTACGAGTTATTTCGAATGCAGCCTGGAGAAACCATCCTTGACTTGCAAAATAGATTCGTGCACTTGACAAATCATCTAAGTGCTCTTGGTAAAACCTTGATGAATGATGAACAAAATCTGAGAATACTTAGATCCTTAATTAGGGAATGGAAACCAAAGGTAACGGCAATTTCGGAGAAGAAAATTCTTTCTTCAATGACTTCTGCAATGTTGTTTGGAAAACTTCAAGAATATGAAACGGAACTCAGAAGACTTGAAAAACATGAAAATCAAGAGAAGAAATCCAATAATATTGCCTTAAAGATTAATTCCAAGGAAGTTGAAAAGGAAGACAATCTGGAAGAAGATGAAAATTTCATGCTCCTTGTCAAAAGGCTTGGTAATTTCTTGGTAGAAATGACAAATCCCTTTCTCATGCAAAAAGAAGGAAACAATTTAAGAAGAGGGAAGCTTCCACATCAACACAAGAAGTCACATGTTATGAATGAGGTAAGAAAGGTCATATCAAGCCGGATTGTCCAAAACTCTCCAAGAAAGGTGGATACAAAGGCAAAAAGGAATTTAAGAACAAAAAGGCCTATGTTGCATGGGAGGATAATGAAATAAGCTCTTCGTCCGATTCTGATAGTGATGAAAGTGCAAATCTAGCATTGATGGCCTCACACCATTCCTATAATGAAGATGATGAGGTTAGTAATGAATTTTCTCTTTTTGATAGTGGTGTACAAGTTGCTATAGATGAACTATTAAATGAATGCAAAATTCTGTATAAAACTATTTCATCTCAAAAGAATTAAATTTCATCTTTAGAAGAAAAATGTGAAACTATGGAAAAAAATTTCAAAGATGAAAAACAAAAATTAAGTGATGAACAAAAATAGAATTTTGTATGCAAAAATTGTGAATCACTCTCTTTCAAAATTGTCCAATTAAAAAGAGTTATTGAAAGATATGAAAAAGGTCAAATTGGATTGGAAGGTGTTCTTAGTCAACAAAGATATCCCAATGATAAAAGTGGACTTGGATGTTCAAAGATTTCAAAACCAAGTTATAATAAAACTATCTTTGTTAAGGCTAGTGATCAATCATCCAAAGAGAAAATGAACAAACCTAAAGTGGTTCATCATTATCCTAAAAAGAAAACATTTCCTGATAAGAAATCTTACCCTTCTAGATATAGAAGTAAATTTGAACCTACTTGTTTTTATTATGGTATTAAAGCCCACACACCTAATGCTTGCTATGTTAGAAACTTTAGTGTGGCAAGTGGGCATTATGTGTGGGTAAAGAAAGGTACTAATTATGAAGAACCCAAAGCAACTTGGGTACCTAACGAAACCTACTCTATTTTGTAGGTATGCTAGAAGACCACATGCAATCTTTGGTATCTTGAAAGTGGTTGTTCAAAGCATATGACGGGAGAAGTAAACCAATTTTAAAATCTAGTGCTAAAGGCCAAGGGTTTTGTCACTTATGGAGACAATAATAATGGAAGAATTCTTGGCAAAGGCAAAGTTGGTGCTCCACATTTCACATTTATTGAAGAAGTTATTTATGTTGAAGGACTAAAGCACAATATTCTTAGTATTAGCCAACTTTGTGACAAAGGCTTCAAGATCAAGTTCACCAAATATGAATGCTTGATAAAAGACGAAGTCACACATGAGGTTATACTTAAAGGTAAAAGAATTAATAATATATTTATGATTTCCCTTGATGATCCATCTTTGAAGGTAAAATATCTCATGGCAAAAAACGATGATTTATGGCTATGGCACAAAAGAATTGCTCATATTCATATGGAACACTTGAATATATTAATCAAGCATGATCTTGTCATTGGGTTGCCTAAGAGAAATTTTGTCAAAGATAGACTTTGTGATGCTTGTCAAAAAGGGAAATAAATAAAATAAACTTTCAAATCTAAGAATGTGGTGTCTACTACAAGACCACTACAATTGTTGCATATGGACTTATTTGGTCCATCAAGAACAAGAAGTTTCGGAGGTAATGTATATGCTTTGATTATTTGACGATTTCTCTAGATATACTTGGACATTCTTTTTAGTGCATAAAAGTGATGCATTCAAGGATTTCAATAAGTATGCTGAACAAATTCAAAATGAGAAATCTCTAACAATTTCCTCCATAAGAAGTGATCATGGTGGAGAATTTCAAAATGCTCTCTTTGAATAATTTTGTGGAGAACATGGAATATCTCACAACTTCTCGGCACAAAGGACTCCTCAACAAAATGGAGTGGTGGAAAGAAATAACAGGTCTCTTGTAGAGCTTGCAAGAACGATACTTAGCGATTCAAATCTTCCAAAATATTTTTGAGCGGATGCGGTGAGCACGACATGTTTTGTTAGCAATAGAGTTAACATAAGACCAATCTTGAAGAAAACTCCATATGAAATTTTCAAAGGAAGGAAACCTAACATTGCCTTCTTTCACATTTTCGGTTGCAAATGCTTTGTCCTAAACAACAACAAAGATAACCTTGGTAAGTTTGATGAAAAATCGGATGAAGGTTGTAAAACTGATAGAAAAAGCACAAGTGGTACTTGTCACATCCTTAGAAATGCATTAGTATCATGGGCTTGCAAGAAACAAGCATGTGTTTCTCTTAGCACGGTCGAAGCAGAATATATTGCAGCGGTTAGTAGTTGTACTAAAATATTGTGGCTCAAGCAATAACTTCGTGACTACGGACTCGATATAGGATGCATTCCTCTTCGGTGCAACAATACAAGTGCAATAAACATTACAAACAATCCGTCCATGCACTCAAGAACAAAACACATCGACATACGACATCACTTTCTTCGTGATCATGTACTTCAAGGAGATGTCGAGGTCACATTTGTAGATAATCATAATCAACTTGCTGATATCTTCACTAAACCTTTTGCAAGAGAACCATTTTACAAGATTTGACGAGAACTTGGCATTCTTGATGAACATGGCGTATAAGGTGCTTTCTGTCCTTTTTATGCTTTCACATACTTATCTTAACTTGTTTATATGTAAAAATTCATGATTATATGATGCCTTTAAATGATATATATATGTTAAGTATTATTAAAATTTAAGAAAAATGTGTTTTTGGTCACTTTTTGTTGATGCAAATCGATTGCACCATTGTGCAAATTGATTGCTCGTTGTATGTTTTATTTTCTGACCTTTTTGTTTTTAGTGAAAATCGATTGCACCATAGTGAAAATCGATTGCACGTTGTTCATTTTAATTATATGTTAGTTCTGTTTTGTGTGCAAATCGATTGCACCTGTATAAAAATTGATTGCACATGCTATAAATTGCTTTTATGACAGGCTTTTATGTTGGTCAGAATTTATCTCTCTCATATTCCCAAGTTCACCTCCACTATTGACAAATTAATTAAATATCATTAACTATATTAAAACCCACTCATCATTATCCACTCACAAATCCTATCCAAATTTATCTCATTAAATATCTACTTCTCAAAAATTACCAAACCCTAAATTCAGAAAAACACCTTCCTCATATCATCCAGACAAAAATGAAAAGTGTCAGCTACAAAGAAAGGAAAGAAGAAAGTTGCTTCATCTTCTGCAGAAAATCCATTAATCTCAACTCTCACTGAAGTTAAAGAAACAAGGTTCAAAAGGTATTTTCAAAGGAAGATAGTGTCCACTCCAAAATATGGTATGCTATCATCTTTCCCTCAGGAATGCTTTACTTTTCAGAATGATTTGACTGCATATGGATTGGAACCACTGATTTCATCATTTGGTACATACTACCCGGATCTAGTAAGAGTGTTCTTCAGTAATTTGGCAACTTACAAAGGCAAGTTTGTTACATATGTGTTGGGCACAAGAATTTCTCTAACCCCTGAAATTCTTGATGATATTCTACATATCCGTCATATTGGGAGCTCTTTGTATGATCTTGAAGATGAAGCATGGGATGATTACAAGAAAAAGGATTTTTACTACAGCATTGGCAGATTGTATAGAAAAAGGTTTGTTTTTGGAAATTTTTTGAAATATGTTTTGAAAGTGTGAAGTGTGGAAATGGTTTTGTTTGTGAGCAAGCAATTACGAGCAATCTACCTACTCAAAAAGTCTTTATTATTTTCCTCCTCCTTTCGAGGCAACAAGTGAGGTTTACCCTAGAGGTGCATCTGTGCATAGGGTTGTCTAATGGTTGGTTTTAATCTTGTCATACAAACCCTAATTACTAACAATAATAAGGAAAGCGATACATTGGGGAGTTTAAATGTCCTACGCTATTATAACGCTTTGGGGATGGAGAGTACAAAATTACAAATGGGGATGGAAAAGCAATAAAACCTTAATCATCTATTACAAACCATTGAATATAAATAATAATAAAATGCATAAAAAGTAAAGATGAAGATGAAGAAGAAAAAGAAATTGTTTTTAGGGTTTTTTGATGGAGAAAAGATTTGATTATTCAACCTAATTAAACTAATTAATTTTAATTACAGGAGAAGTTTTAATTAACTTTTAACAATACCTAAAATATAAGTTAGTTGAATTTAAGAGAATGAAACTTAAGTCTAAATAATTTGTTTAGAAAATAATTTGAATGTTAATGTTAATTTAGAAAGAAAATGTTTTTATCATGTAAAAAAGAGTAATAAAATCTAATTTAATTAAAAAAGGAAATAAACTATTTAAATTAAAATATTTTTAATTTAAGAAAATATATTTTTGTATTTTTTTGGTTAAGAAATAAATAAATAAAGAAAATATAAAAGGTAAAAAAAATAGTTGGGTTTGGGTGTCAAAAAGTAAAGAGGGGGTTAAAAAGAAAAACGAGGCCCTGGGCCCAAATATATTCTTGTTTGAAATCAGAAAAAATAAAAAAGGGTGGAGTGGGCTTGGTTGTTTTTAGTAAATAGGGTGTATGAATGTAGCAAAAATGTCAAGGCCCAGAAATAAAAGTCCAGCGCCTATGAGATCCAGTGTGGCCAATCTTTTAAAGTGCATCATGATCCTACTCATGTGGAGTGCTGGGTCTGGTTGCTTGGCTGATCTGATGGTGTTGCTATGAAGCCCATGGTAGGCGTGTGTGGCTTGTATGCATAGAATCTGAAATAAGAAATAAGTGAAAAACAAAAGGGTGCCACTGGGGCTCGAACCCAGGTCCCTATAGATCAATGCCTTAGCGCGCGCTTTTTTACCACTAGGGTGGCTGTCTCATCCGGTCTTAACACAAGTTCAACTAAATATAAAATAAACTCGTTTCTGAATTTTGAACTTCATCTTCTTCCTCCTTTGGGTGCGCAGAACAACAACACCTTTGTTCAAAACTGTAACTTCATCATTTTTCAATCATTTTCAAAAATATAAACATGAAAGTTGTTCCATTTTCCATCACAAATTCAACCATATAAATAACTAAAGCTATAAATCAAAGATGAACATGAATTTTGTTTGGTATCAAATAAAAACCAAATTTTTCAGAAAGTTCAGCTTTAAAATTTACATCACTCAGGCAACATAAATGAAAACTAAAGGCATGGTTAGCTTCAGGGCAATGATGTCTACATTTTTCATTCACAAAGTAACCATTAATGATGCTTGTATAAGGAGTTCAAAGTTGAGAAAAATTACCGCAAAATTGGAAATCGTGTTTGGAGTTTGAGCACTCCTGGAAGTGTTGTGATGATTTGGGTAGCTTCACTGAACTCCTAGGAAGCTATTGCAATGCTTACTTTGAGCTGAGAGTGTCTGAATCTTTCTGGAGAAGTCAAGTTATAGGTGGTTGTTTTTGAAAATGGAGGATGGTGCAAATGGTGTTACAGCTGTGTAGCAAGGTCTTGGATAGTTTCTAAGTGAGGTATGGAAGCTTTGTGATTGATTAAAAGTGAAAACGTACGAGTGGATTGTGAGTTTGAAGTTCAAAGTTAGAAATGGCAAACAATGGAGCTTTGGATGCAAAATCTGATTTCAGGAAGTTTGAGAGTGTTTCAGGGCTTGTGAATCCGTCTTGGCTTGTAAACAACCTCTCTATTTATAGAGAAAAGATTGTAGAGGCTGAGAAGGCTTGGTTCACCAAGTCACATGTTATGGCTAGGTTACTTAATTTTGAAGCAACATTGAAGAACATGGTTCCAATGCTTGTACTATGCCCTCTAAAGTGGTTGAACACTTTAAACATGCTTATTCTAATCTTGTAGGTTAAGTGTGTGCAGAAGAAAACAATTGAGAGGCTCAATAAGTTGACAATTCTGATAAAGCTTGCTTTTCAAGAATGGAAATGGTGCCTTTCTTCTAAAAATGTAAAATTTCTTTAGACAATGGCTTAATCACTTGGATTATACGTTAATCAATTGTGTAAACAATTAATTATGGAGTGCCTTTCTTCTAAGACAAGTTTTAGAGATGCATGTGGGTAGGTGTCATGTCCAAGTTATATTTGTATTGTTTTAGGAAGGAATTAGCAAGATCTTCCCATGTTTGAACATGAATCTGTTCCAACTGCATGTATCGATCTAAGGATGCCCCACTCAAACTGTCTTGAAAATAATGAATCATCAGCTTCTGGTCATGAGCATAGGAATGCATCTTCCTGCAATACATGCGTAGATAGTTCCTTGGGCAGGTAAGCCCCTTGTATTTCCCAAAGTTAGGTACTTTGAATTTCGGCGGGATCACCACATCAGGAACTAGACCCATTTTGAGAGCGTCTACATCGAAAGCATCGTAACCCTCTAGAATTTTAACCTTTCCTCCAAAGCATTATACTGGTTGAGCACCAAGGGATTCTCAATAGCATGAGTATGGGTTATTCTTTGAGGCGCTTGATTAACATCCTCTAAGTTGTGGTCTCCATATTGCAAGTCCAAGTAGTTGTCTGCATTATTGATCGGAATCTGTTGGGTATGAGATGCCCCTACCTTCGGTAGAGGTGGGACAAACCCCTCAGTATCAACTTATCTTGTCTCTGTTGAGCCATGGAAGTTTTTTGAGGTTTTACCTCCGGTTCTCTCCTTGGTTGGTGACCGCTCATGCACCAATAGTCTGGGCTATTTACTCAAAGGCTACCCTAGATATTTTCTCCTGTCTGTCAATGATGTTTTTCAAGGCTAGAAGAACTTGACTCATATCTCCTCTCATTGAGTCGATGTTTCTTTTGACTTTCTCAAGATCTTCCTTGAATGCATCTTAGTTCTCTTCATTTTGTTCCATCACTCTCAGTTGATGAGCTCTTATTTGGTACGGTGGCCGAAGAAGTGGTGCTTTTCTTATACCGTTGGTTTATCTGGAGAGTTTTGAAAAAATGAGTTTTTTTGTATGAGATGCAAATATTAATGAATGCATGGATGCATATGAATATGTATGAATATGCTAAGTTTTTTTTTGTTTTTGAATTTCTTATTCACTTGGATATATATATTTATTTTTTTAGGTTTTGCTTTTTTATTGGTGAGTACCTAAAAAATAAATATGCAAACGAGATACGGAAACAAAATTCCTTTATTGAAAATAGTAATCATCTTTAAAAAGAATATAATTCAGATATTGAAAAATATTCCAATTTTAAACATTAAACTTGAACAAAGAGAAACAAGTGCCTTCTAAGAGAGCCTGTGGATGTCTGCCCTGAAACCATCGAACATTATCCTACAAAGCTTGAGGAAGTCTTCAACGTCTTTTGGTAGAGGAACCATCACATTTTCTGCATCTCTCAAGCTCCTCGGGATGTCTTCAATGAGATTGTTGGCTGGGAAAGCGAGTCTAACATGATTGTCTTTGTATTATCGGTATTCATGGTAAAGATCAGGAATTATCTTATGATTATCCTTTCCTGCTCTGGTGATCTTCACATACTGCTCTTCCCAATACAACTTTTCAGCCCTCATCTCTGTATAAAGTCTCTATTGTATTAAGAACTCTTTTCGGAGGCCTTCTAGCTCAAGGCATGCTTTCTCGTATTCTTCATTCTTTTGGGTGAGCATCCTTTTTGCCATCATCCTTTTGAGGCATTCCCCTACTTCTAATTATTGGCTGTCTCGAAGTGTGGTGGTGAGATACTTCATTTGTTCCTCTTGATCTAAAGAAGCTCGTGCCAAACATTGGATTTGAGCCCTTAGATCTTCTTTCATCACCTTCTTGTCTTGCATCGCCTTTTCATACCACCTATTAATCTCCCGATTTAATTAGCAACATCCTCTAACCTTGATTATGAGAATCCAAGTTGAAAGTCTCACTTAAAAATCCTTCAATTGAACGCTTCCGTTTAAGACTCTCCTTTTCATATGCTTCACGTTCTCTCTGAATCTATTAATCTTTCGACTCAAGGATGTGTTGCATTTGTCTTTTCTCCTTGGCTATGTTATGGAGGTTAATCTCCAATTCTTCCGTTTCCCTATGAGTTTGCTTCAAAGCATTCTTCAGATTGTCTATCTCTTCCAAGGACATATGTGGAGCCTCCAGAACCTCTGGCTTGTATTCAAGATCTATGTCAAATGGTAGCTTAACAAATTGTACCCTATCCAAAACCCATCGAGTGTAGGGTTCTTTTTCCATAACATCCTTCCTTTCAGGCTTTCTTTTATTTACCCTATTCCAAGCCCGGATTCCCTTGTTGAGCAACTCTTGGCTACTTTTTCCCATGTCATGAATGATCAATTGTTGGAGTTGTTCATCTGAGGGTTTGTCTTCCAAAGGATATCCTAGTTTTCGTAGGGACAAGGTAGGGTTGTAATTGATGCAACCTCGTGATCCGATCAATGGAACATTAGGAAAGTCCTCGTATCTATATATGTATCACCAATGTCCCGCTTCCTCGCATACCACAACACAAAATTAGCATTAAGAGACCTTAATTTTTGAGGCCACTCATATCTTGTCAGATTTGGAATTAAGTAGTCTTCCTTGTATAGGTGAGTCATGAACCAATAATACAATAGTGGAATGCAACAATTTAGAGTACCCCTTCTTTTTTCGTACCACGTATGAGTGTATAATAAATGTCAGCAAGCAAAGCGGGATTTGGATGTGTATTAAAAGCTTTTGCGCCCCAAAACACACTAATAGCCGCAAGGTCAATATAGTCTGAAGTCTGTGGAAATAAGATTACACCAAATATAAGAAGTCCTAAATAATCGATACAAGACTCCCATTCTTTGTTATTAGCAAAATCGAAAGCCTTATTCTCCAAGTAGCATTTCTTAACCCCTCGTACGTCACCTTCTTTTTTGTAATTAAGTGACAATTCGGGGTAAGGGATCCCTAAACCTTCTAATAAGATTTTGACGTTAATCGTCTGCCCGATACCCACCTAAGCTTTCTCTTTAGAAAAGTTCAGAATTCTATCAAATTCTTCCAGAGTCGGTGCTAGCTAAAAGTCTTGAAAGGTGAAGCATCTCAGTGGAGGGTCGTATAACTGAATTAGGGCAGAAACAAAATCCAAGTGTACCTCTACTTTGGTTAAGTCAAGGATATCCCTATAGTGACGAGTGAACATCTTCAAAGCTCTCTCGAACAATTTCCCTTTTATAGCCTTGATCTTTGACATATTTGGCTTGATGGCATTGATACAGACAAGTTGTTTCCATTTGGTATTCATCTTTAAGACACTCACCAAAACCTTTGACTATTATATTTTTTTAACCATGTGAATGAAGAGAAACAAAAGGAAATAGAGCATAATGAATTTATGAAATTCAAAAATGCATGAATGTAGGGATTAGTGACAGGATTTTATGAAAGGTACCCTTAAAAGGTAGGCTCCTAGTTTCGGACTACGAATATTCTACCCTCTCCATAAGGTGGTTTCTTTAAGGGTATCATGAATAATACTAGAGGGAAAGGCACAAGGGCCTCCCTTAAGTGGAACCTCTTTGTAGACCGAAACTTTCGTCTCTAGGTCGTGAAAGGTCTCATTATGAGATTTTGGTTTAAAGGTTGTACAAAGAGTCATAGGATTCATTCCAAAGTCCTACTTCGCAAGAGGATGTCTCTTGAGACGTATTCCTTTCATGGAATTCCACTGAATCTAGGCAAAGTCGTCACATAAACTCATAGGGCTGATGTATCCCATTGGCTAATAGACGAACCTTCTTTCTAAGGATTTTTGAAAATATTTTTGCAATAATAAAAATCCCACCATGAATAAATATTACAATAAATAAATAAATACAATAAATAAACCAAAATAAATAAATAAAATAAATAAATAATATAAAACACCAAAACCCTAAACCCAAAATAAAAGAAACTAAACCCTAGATTTGGTCTCCCCAGCGGAGTTGCCAGCTGTTGTAACCGGTTTGAAATTTTAGAGTCGCCACTACTAGTTTTTATCCTAAGGAAGAGAATCTAATAGAAAACCCTAATTTTGTACACAAAGATTCTAGGTTCTTACTTTGTTTTAGACGAAGGGAATGTGTTAGTGTTGTACCCCAAAATTTACCCTCCCATTTTTCAAGAAAAATTGATTCAAGATACCTCATCATGCTCCTAAAGGTCTCAAACACTCAAGACTTATCAAGGATTGATCAGATGGACTCTCCTCCTGAGTGTAACACGGCAGGAGAACTGACTTGGTTATTTTGCGTTTGATTGCAATTGTTGCGGATAGCAAGATTCACCACCTACTTTTCGGTTATCCAATAAGGAAAGGTTGAAAAGAACAGTAAAGACCTTTCGAGATTATTTCTTGAGTTCGGGGGATAGATTATGAAAAGGGAAGGTGTTAGCACCCTTTTCATCCACAGTTATCTACAGGCTCTTAGTTGCTTGCTAGATCACTTTCTTTTGTTTGAAAATATGCTTTGTGGTGTGAGTTAGAAAATATTTTGAAAACATCTTTGTAATTATTCTCGTTTCTATAAGAATGCGTACAAAGTGTTGGTTTGAAAATAGTCCAAAGAGGTGTTTGTGGAATGTGTTTTTGGAAGTGTTTTTGAAAGTGATTTTGAAAAGTGTCTTTGTAATGATTCTCGTCTCTATAAGAATGCGTGCAAAGAGCTTTGACTTTTGAAAATGTTTCAATTGAAAGTGTTGGTGTGAAAAAATGTTTTTGATATGAGCAAGTAAGCAACTATGAGCAACCTACCTACTCAAAAGGTCTATGTTCTTTTCCTCCTCCTTTAGATGTTGCTATATCACCATTGATTTGGTAAGAAGCCCCATCATTGGATGTGAAGGGATGGTGTGGGTCGTTTGTATAGTCATAGAAAGCAACCTATGGGACGTTTTAGCAATTTCGTTAGGGAATAGATCGTTTACCGAAGGCAAAATTGAGGGTAATCGAGGGATTATGATCTTTTATTAAGGGTCTTTGCTAAAACACACATATTCGAGGGACATGACTATTTTACGAGGCAACAAGTGAGATTATCCTAGAGGTGCATGTGTGCAAAGTGTGTTTGATTGCATGCATTTTGTCTTTGATTAGGGTTGTCTACTTGTTGGTTTTATCTTGTCATACATCCTAATTACTAACATTTATATAAAGCAATAAAAATGCAGAAAATAAATATCCTACACTATTACAACCATATTGAATAGCAAGAAAATATAAACACAAAACAAAATAAAATATAGGAAAACAAGTTCTTCGATCAGGTAGAATGCACCCTTTGATTCTGCTCTTCCTGGCTCCTTTCGATTTAGGCCTAGCAACCAGCGTGAGATGCAACCTTCGATTCAACCTTCTTACTGCTGCTTTTGATTGGGGTCTGGAAGTCGGTGTGGGCATCCTTCATTTCTCCCTTCTTGCTTCTTCGTTTGGACTGTGAAGTAGCAAGGGGGCGAAGCCCGAGGCTTCATTTCACACAAGAACTTTTTCTTTTGTTTGGGGTCTGTACAAGTTAGTTTTAATGTATACTTGGACAAGAAAAACAAATGAAAAAAGGGCAGAAACGAAAAGTAAACAAATATTATGTACATGCTTGAAACGAAAGGGTTAAGGTCAGGGGACTTACCTTGCTTCTGAAGCTGGTGCTTCTGGACCTTGAGTGATTGGACTGGATGTTCCTAGATTCGAATGGTCGAAACAGGTGTGGTATTTCTTTGACTGGATTCGAAGGTCAAGAAGAGTGGGGTTGTGTTTGTTGTTTCTGGATTCGAAGGAGAATGAACAAGTGTAGTGTTCCTTCTGTTTCATTCGAAAGAAAGAACAAAGCGTGGGGTTGCTCCTGGATTCGAAAGGGAAAAGAAACAGGTGTTGTGTTTCTTATGTTGGATTCAAAAGGGACACAAACAAAGGTATGGTATTTTGATTATGGGTTTGAGAATGTGTTAAGGGTTTGATGATTTTCAACATAATCAATGTTTCCAGCTATCAAAAACTTCTGGATATGTTGTTCAGCCCCTTAGACGTGTTATGGAGCCTCTTATTTATAGATGAAGTTGGATGAGGTTTAGGAGGCAAAACAAAAGAAATTTGAACAAATTGGGAATATTGTTCTTGTAGTCTTTGAGGTGCAGTATTTGTATGCTAAATTGGTGCAAATACTGGAGCAGTGTAGCAGGACTGTTGTGCGGCAGTTTTGGAGCGTTGTGGCCAGTGCAGCAGGTCTGAACTTGGCAGAAAGCATATTTGAATATTTCATATCCTTCGATTTGAATTCATAAGTCCAACCTTCAACCAGATTCTCTCTTCAGACAACAATATTTGTTTCCAATCAAAGTGTCTTTCGAATGGGCCCTTTTTATGCATCCTTGGAAGGGGCCAAATGTGTTCCCCTTGAATGGGTCACCAAGATATGTCCTTCGAATGGGATATGCAGGTATTTCTTGCAGGTCCTTCAAATGGGCCACCAAACATGTCCTTCGAATGGGACATCTAGATATGTCTTATAGGTCCTTCGAATGGGCCACCAAACATGTCCTTCGAATGGAACATCCAGGTATGTCTTGCAGGTCTTTCAAATGGGCCAGCACTTGTGTGTCATTGTGTGTTAAATATTTTCATGGGTGGAATCAAAGCAAGCTATTTCAAAGGGAGATATTGTCCATTCGAAACTAGTATCAAAATAGCCAATGCATGAGGGATGTTCCTGCCTTGTAATTTGAAACAAGCAGGAAAGAAGCCTTGGTTCCTGAATCGAAACAAACACTGTAAGGGGCCATTGCTTTGTGAATCAAAGCAAACATGTAAGGGGTCATTGCTTCAATCGAAGCTTGCATGTAGGAAGCCAATTTCTTTATGGGTGCTAACATGAAGGGAAGTAATTGCCTTGTACAGGAAGGCATGCAGGAGGCTCTTGCCTTGTACCTCATATAGGAGGCCAATGCTGAAGGTGGATTTGAAGCAGATGCGAAGGTGAATTCAAAGCAAGCATGGAGGGAGTTTTTTGTCCAATCGAAGCTTGTCCAATCGAAAGAGGTATGCAGGCTTCACATGTCTAATCGAAACAGATATGCAGGAAACCATTGCATTATGAACCAAGCATACATGTAAGGCCAATAGTGTAATCAAAGCTTACATGCAGGAGGTTATTGCCATGGGCACCTACACAATCATATAGGATGCATGTGGTGCAATCGAAGGATGTATGCAAGAATCCTAAATGCCCAAACGAGGCTTGTATAAAGATAGGCGTTGCCTGCCCTGGATCGAAGCTAGTTGCTTCAAAGGAAACCTTTTTCCTTGTGGATCGAAGCATGCAGAAGGAAAGAGTTGCCTTATGGATCGAAGGAGGCAAAAAGGATACTATTGTCTTATGAATCTAAGGAGGCATGAAGGAGACCAAAGTCAAATCGAAGCCTTGTGAATTTAAGTAAACTTGATTTTTCTCCAATTTTGTCAAAAAGATTATTTTTATCTACTTTGCCCTTTTTTAACAGTTTCCTCTTTAACTTGATGCTGGAAAATCCAATTGTAATTGTGCGAGCTTGAGTTTTTGAGAATCCTTGTGAGAAATGCCTTGAGAAATGATATGGAAAATTTTGGGGTACAAAAATTGCCCCTGTTCAATCTTCTTAAACCTGAAAAGCAAGCATGGCACGTTATAATTCATAGCTTGAAGGTAAAAGATGATTGAACACTAGAGTGCCCAGAAATTTGCACTCAATGATGTGGTTGTTAATTGTGTAGGGAATGAGCTTAAAGATTCCATTTGGAGATATGATGGAGAGTTATCGGAGATGGGCTTATAGATGCCATCCATAGGTGATTGTTGCCAGAAATTAGACTAAGTCTAAGTATGACTGTATTTTGAAGAAGTATCACGATAAATCTTTGGTTGACTTAAATCTGAAGGATATGCTAGAACAGACTCGTGTTAAGCCGTGTCTAGAAACGTATTAGAAGGAATCTGTGTAAGATTACTTTATGATGAGCCTGTGTAGGACTGCTTTAGGATATATGTGAGAGGAAAGCCTGGGTAGGGATGCTTCAGGATGAATCCATGTGAAACTTCATCTGGAATTTAAAGAGAAGGAACCTGGGTAGGGTTGTTTCATGATGAGTCCGTGTTAAAATTCATATAGAAATGTATGGGAAGGAACCTGGGTAGGGTTGCTTCCTGATGAGTCTGTGTAAAACTTCATCTCAAAATGTAAGAGAAGGAACCTGGGTAGGGTTGCTTCCTGATGAGTCTGTGTGAAACTTCATCTGGAAATGCATGAGAAGGAACCTGGGTAGGGTTGCTTCATGATGAGTCAGTGTAAAACTTCATCTAAAAATGTATGAGAAGGAACCTGTGTAGGGTTGCTTCATGACGAGTCCGGGTAAGATTGCATCAAGAAATTATGAGAAGGAACCTGGGTAGGGTTGCTTCAATATGAGTTCGTGTAAAACTTTATCTGAATAATGTGAGAAGGAACCTGCGTATGGTTGCTTCATGATGAGTTTGGGTAAGACTGCATTTGGAAATGTTTGAGAAGGAACCCGTGTACGGTTTCTTTAGGATGTGTTCGTGTGAAACTGCATCTAGAAATTAGAAGGAACCTGGGTAGGGTTGCTTCAGGATGGCCAAGTAGATGATTGTCCTGTCTTTTTACAATCAGTCATTCACACATAGTTTTCCTGTCTTGTTTCAGGTATTAATCTGGAACTTGTTTTTGTTGGTCGTTGAGATAGTTGTCATGTCTGGTTTCAGGTATTAATATTTGTCCTTAGAAAGAAAGATAATTTTCCTGGCTAGTTACAGGTATTAATCTTCAATATGCTCATGTAGATAGTTTTACTGGCTAGTTACAGGTATTAATCTACAATTGGTCGTCCACATAGTTTTCCTGTCTTGTTTCAGGTATTAATCTGGAACTTGTTTTTTGTTGGTCGTTGAGATAGTCGTCTTAGATGGTTTTAGGTATTAACCTTTGTCCTTAGAAAGAAAGATAGTTTTCCCGGCTTGTTACAGGTATTAATATCCAATCTTCCCATGTAGATAGCTTTCCTGGCTTGTTACATGTATTAATCTATAATCGGTCATCCACAGATAGTTGTCCTGGCTTGTTACAAGTATTAATCTGGAACTTGTTTTTGTTGGTCATGGAGATAGTTGCCCTGGCTGGTTTCAGGAATTAATCTCTGACCTTTTTGAAAATGGTTGTGGTGTTTTCCAAAAAGGAATTTTGTTGATTGACTTTTCCCTGCAAGAAGAGGGTTAGTTGCATGCAGATGTATGCATGGCCTGATGATGTTCTCAAAATAAATGAGATTATGATGTACACATTTAATATGATGCATGAAGTGTGAATGTTGTTGGAAAGTAATTCTTTGAAAAGTGTTGGGGAGCCTTAGGAATTTAAATCCCGGACTGGTGTTTAGGGATGAAAAGTATGCACATCTTCAGACTTCGTTTTAGAATGTTTCTGCTGAGAATTCCTATTTTGTTGTTTGAGGAGAACTTCATTGGGGAATATTGATTTTTCTTGAGAAGAAAACTCTGTGGAGAGTGTTGATTCCTGCTTGGGGAAAGGAGTTCAGGAGTCTTAGTTGTCTGTTGCTCAACTGGGGAGTTATCTCTTGATGGAAAAGAAAGGAAATTAACAACTTGTTGGGGACAAAGAAGTTAACTGTTATTTGGTTGTCTCCCAGGCTTTGCAGCAACTCACTGGGGATTGTAGGAAAGTCTACTGGGGAAGAGGGGTTATGGTCCCTTGACTTATGATAGCATGATAGACAAATTCAAGTTGGGGAATCTTGTCGTTTGTTGGAGAAATAAAACCTATTGCCAGTCTGTTGGGGAGGTGTTTTATTTTGGCAGAACTCCTTGAGGATTTTTGAGATTAACTAAGTTGGGGAGAAGTTTTCAGAGATTGAAACTCTAACTGGGGATTGCATGAATCCAACTTTATGGGGATATCTATGAATTTGGCCTTGAGGGGTTTGTACCCTTATTCGTGAATATTATTCTATGGGAATAACCTTATAGAGATGACTCTATAGAGACTTGAATGGGGATCACTTTATGAAAAGTACTTTGTGGAGATTTGTCACTGCCCGAAGTAGTAAGTATTGTAGTACTTCCATAAAATATTTGCTTGACCGTACGTAACCCTTTGCTGGAATTCACGTTTAATGCCCCAAGTGATTCAGATACAGACCTTCCCCTGGTTATTCAACATTTCTTGGGAGATTTCTTGGAATCTTGACTTGACTGCCCCCAGACGAGTTGGACGGTAACATGTCATGCCCCTTGGCTTATAGGAGATTTGCCAATGGAGGTGTTTTTCCATTTGAAATGATTTTGTTTTCATGAGAATTTCCGTTCATTGGATATTCATTGTGTGGATTTCTCTGCTGTCAAACAATTAGCCATATGCAAACACGGATATTCAAATAATGCAAAGTGTATGCTTGTCTTGAAGTTTTGAAAATGTGATTTAGCATATAAAAGAATTATTCTAAGAATGTGAATTCAACTCAGGATTTGTAGTAAGCCTTACAGGAGTCAGGATACCTTTTGTAATAGTATGCTTTTGAATTAACCCATGCTTCAATTTGGACTTTTGAACGGTTGTAGTGTGGTCTGGTTCACGGTTTAAGAAACAAAGGATAAGGCTCAAAGTGTATTTGTACCCGCCCGTTCTTCGTTATGTTCTCCAGTCCTAAATTCAGTTAATTGTACGTTTGAACTCTAATTGAGTTTGGAATGACATTTTGATGATGGTTCGAACAAGTTAAGTTTTTCGGAAGGCAGTCATTTTTGCAACATTTTTCATGATGTTGAGGATTTGTAGTGTCCTCTTTTTTTTTTATAAATTTATTATCCCTGATTTTTGCCTGACTGTTCTTGTTATGAGATTACAGCCAGCAGGATGCCCTAGTTTATTTTAAGTCTCCTTCGTAGGTTTGGACTCAGTGGGCTTTTGTGTTGAGAGATAATGACTACCTATTTTATAGGGAACCATCACCGTCTTCGGATTCAGAGGGATGTTTTTGGTGTCACTTGTTGTATACGAGGTGAAAGCTTGCGACTGAACGCGCATTTGAATTAACCGAGAGACTACCCTGCCCCAGGTTTTGATTAAAGGTTTCAATTTGTGTGAAAAAGAAAACTCCTACTTTTTTGGCTCAAAGGGGTTGACTAGGGATTATCTTCCTTATAAATCCAGTGTTTAGGAATTAAAAGAACGCTTGTACATCATCAGCAAGTTCTGTTCAAAAGTATACTGTATGAGATTATGGCATTGTTTTCGTCATCTTCCCTCTAAAGGCTTGCAACTCTTTGAAACAAGAGTTAAATATTATAAAGGGAGTAAAAAGCATAGTTTAAATAGAGTGAAAATGAGTGAATTAATTCAAGACAAACATATGCAATGCATTAATGAAACAAAGTTTAGCATTAATAGATAAGTGTTCGAACAAGCGAAAGAAATTACAATTGAAAATTTGAATAAACAAAAGTTTCTCCGCCAAAACTGGTCACTTCAGATGGTGTGTTTTTGAGGGAGACAGAAAAATTCCAGCTGACCATCTTGTGTGAATTCCATCGCTCCTTCGTCAATCAGGTCTTGAGTTTTGTTTTTCAACGTCTAACAACTACCAGCATCGTGCCCCAAACTATTTGAGTGATATGCACACCTTTCATTGGGATGCTAACTAGGAGCGGAAGTATTAGGATTCCGGGGAGGATCCTTCAATGTAACCAAATTCAAATTCAACATGTGTAGCAAGACTTGCGACATCGGCATGTTGATTTTGGCATATTTCCTATTGGATGCATTCTGTTTACACTAATTATCCTGTCCTTGTTGGCGAGATTATTATTGGGCTCGCATTATAGCAGCAATTTGGAAAGGTCTACTCTCCATCAAACCGACTTCTTGTCTCATGGGAGACTGATTAAAGACTTGATCCCCAGTCTCGACTATTTGTTTCATACGGTTACATCCGTCTTGATGAAGCTTACTGACGAGGGCTCTCAACTCTTCTTGTCCCTGATCCAAATTTTGGATGAGAGCCATCTGGCCCACCATCTGTCACATCATCAGGATCTTCATTATGGCTATCTCAATTTGTAGTTGTTCCAACTGGTCATCCTTGTTGTCCTCAGGATTCTCCATGGTCATGCCCCTAGTGAGGAGTGCTTTCACTTCTTATTGCCCCTTGGATAGGTTCAAGAACATTTCTTGAAGTTTAGCATTTTGGGTCCGAATGTCCTTGATAGTTTGTTCTAGAGCCATCTCTACTAAAATAAACAATAAGAGGATGTGAAACCCGTATGGGGAAAACCTGTCATGGTATGATGCATGGTATGTGGATGCATATTTTCATGGATCTCGCAGGGTAAACAAAAGAAGATGTTAGAAATTGAACTTTGCTTGCAACTTTGATTAGAGAACTTTGTATCGGTGGATGTCTTTCCATGAGAATCAAGCTCACCATGTCAAGTGGGTCATAGCCCTTGACTCTTGTTATCATGCTTTGGTCTTTGATGGCGTTTGGTTAGAGGAGAATAAATCCTCTTGCCCCTTAATAGACGTCTGGTTCAACATGACCCTTCATCATAGGCCCATGAGATCCTTGAAATGGTTATTGAAAATTCTATGGTATGATGTCATGATGTTATGTACAAGTATGCAAAGAAAGTTGTTATGTACAAATAGTCATATACACACAAAGCATACAAGTTCTTAGGTTTAGGCTCGCATGGAGTTTGTAGGTAAGTACCCTCTTGAAGTTTAGTTGGCTCAACCTTTCCTAGTAATAGTAATCGGGTTCTAGGGGATCTCAACATCACTGATCTTTCTTCATTGGGCATTGTTTCAGCGCAAGCCTCTTTATTGGCGACCAAAATATCCCAAAAGTCAGATCTCAATGAGTGTATCATCGAGTATCAACTAACTTGGAACTGCACCAAAGTCGGCTATCTCACTACTTCCTAATGGCCTAGTTGTTCAATTAAAGGTTCTAAGGTCAGTTAGTGCTTCATGACACCATGCAGCGGCCCCGTATTCTCCTTGACTACTCAAGGGCTACCGGTACCAACAAATGTGTCACACTAACTTAGCTATCGCTTCAACCATGTCGGTATACCCTGCACAGTTTCCATAATCTATTGCTACTTACCTAAAAGGTGCCCCAAATCTAGGTAGAGGATCAAGACAAACCCAAAAAAGGAACCATGGTGTAAAGCAATCAAGTCAAACAAGGAAAGCAAGTAAAGGTGATCTAACCCTAAGGTAACGCCACTCTTAAGTAACTCCCCAGCAGAGTCTCCAGTTCTGTAACACGGTGGGAGAGATGACTTGGTTGTTTTGCGTTTGATCGCAATTGTTATGGATAGCAAGAGTCGCCACCGACTTTTCTTTTATTCAATAAGGAAAGGTTGAAAAGAATAGGAAAGACCTTTCGA
The DNA here is from genome assembly GCA_948472305.1 of Vicia faba. Taxonomy (NCBI): domain Eukaryota; kingdom Viridiplantae; phylum Streptophyta; class Magnoliopsida; order Fabales; family Fabaceae; genus Vicia; species Vicia faba. The sequence continues at coordinate 538,303,143 of OX451737.1, forward strand.
GATTATTTCTTAAGTTCGGGGGGTAGGTTATGAAAAGGGAAGGTGTTAAAACCCTTTTCATCGGAAGTTATCTACGGGCTCTTAGTTGCTTGCTAGATCACTTGCTTTTGTTTGAAAATGTGCTTTGTGGTGTGGGTTTGAAAATATTTTAAAAACGTCTTTGTAATGATTCTCGTTTCTATAAGAATGCGTACAAAGTGTTGGTTTTGAAAATAGTTCAAAGAGGTGTTTGTGGAATGTGTTTTTGAAAGTGATTTTGAAAAGTGTCTTTGTAATGATTCTCGTCTCTATAAGAATGCGTACAAAGAGCTTTGACTTTTGAAAATGTTTCAATTGAAAGTGTTGGTGTGAAAAAATGTTTTTGTTGTGAGCAAGCGAGCAACTATGAGCAACCTACCTACTCAAAAGGTCTATGTTATTTTCCTCCTACTTTAGATGTTTCTATCTAACCATTTATTTGGTAAGAAGCTCCATCATTGGAAGTGATGGAACATCGTGGGTCGTTTGTATAGTCATAGAAAGCAACCTATGAGACGTTTTAGCAATTTTGTTAGGGACTAGATCGTTTACCGAAGGCAACATTGAGGGTCATCGAGGGACTACGATCTTTTATCGAGGATCTTTGCTAAAACGCCCATATTCGAGGGACATGACTATTTTTCGAGGCAACAAGTGAGATTATCCTAGAGGTGCATGTGTGCAAAGTGTGTTTGATTGCATGCATTTTGTCTTTGATTAGGGTTGTCTACTTGTTGGTTTTATCTTGCCATACATCATAATTACTAACATTTGTATAATGCAATAAAAATGAAGAAAATAAATATCCTACACTATTACAACCATATTTAATGTATACTTGGACAAGAAAAACAAATGAAAAAAGGGCAGAAACGAAAAGTAAAAAAATGTTATGTACATGCTTGAAACGAAAGGGTTAAGGTCAGGGGACTTACCTTGCTTCTGAAGTTGGTGCTTCTGGACCTTGCGTGATTGGACTGGATGTTCCTAGATTCGAATGGATGAAACAGGTGTGGTATTTCTTTGACTGGATTCGAAGGTCAAGAAGAGTGGGGTTGTGTTTGTTGTTTCTGGATTCGAAAGAGAATGAACAAGTGTAGTGTTCCTTATGTTTCATTCGAAAGAAAGAACAAAGCGTGGGGTTGCTCCTGGATTCGAAAGGGAAAAGAAACAGGTGTTGTGTTTCTTATGTTGGATTCAAAAGGGACAGAAACAAAGGTATGGTATTTTGATTATGGGTTTGAGAATGTGTTAAGGGTTTGATGATTTTCAACATAATCAAAGTTTCCATCTATCAAAAACTTTTGGATGTGTTGTTCAGCCCCTTAGACGTGTTATGGAGCCTCTTATTTATAGATGAAGTTGGATGAGGTTTAGGCGGCAAAACAAAATAAATTTGAACAAATTGGGCATATTGTTCTTGTAGTCTTTGAGGTGCAGTATTTGTATGCTAAATTGGTGCAAATACTGGAGTAGTGTAGCAGGACTGTTGTGCAACAGTTTTGGAGTGTTGTGGCCAGTGCAACAGGTCTGAACTTGGCAGAAAGCATCTTTGAATATTTCATATCCTTCGATTTGAATTCATAAGTCCAACCTTCAACCAGATCCTCTCTTCAGACATCAATATTTATTTCCAATCAAAGTGTCTTTCGAATGGGCCCTTTTTATGCATCCTTGGAAGGGGCCAAATGTGTGCCCCTTGAATGAGTCACCAAGATATGTCCTTGGAATGGGATATCCAGGTATGTCTTGCAGGTCCTTCGAATGGGCCACCAAACATGTCCTTCGAATGGAACATCCAGGTATGTCTTGCAGGTCTTTCAAATGGGCCAGCACTTGTGTGTCATTGTGTGTTAAATATTTTCAAGGGTGGAATCGAAGCAAGCTATTTCAAAGGGAGATATTGTCCATTCTAAACTAGTATCAAAATATCCAATGCATGAGGGATGTTCCTGCCTTGTGATTTGAAACAAGCAGGAAAGAAGCCTTGGTTCCTGAATTGAAACAAACACTGTAAGGGGCCATTGCTTTGTGAATCAAAGCAAACATGTAAGGGGTCATTGCTTCAATCGAAGCTTGCATGTTGGAAGCCACTTTCTTTATGGGCGCTAACATGAAGGGAAGTCATTGCCTTGTACAGGAAGGCATGCAGGAGGCCCTTGCCTTGTACCTCATATAGGAGGCCAATGCTGAATGTGGATTTGAAGCAGATGCGAAGGTGAATTCGAAGCAAGCATGGAGGGAGTTTTTTTCCCAATCGAAGCTTGTCCAATCGAAAGAGGTATGCAGGCATCACATGTCCAATCGAAACAGATATGCAGGCAACCATTTCATTATGAACCAAGCAAACATGTAAGGCCAATAGTGCAATCGAAGCTTACATGCAGGAGGTTATTACCATGGGCACCTACACAATCATATAGGATGCATATGGTGTAATCGAAGGATGTATGCAGGAAGCCTAAATGCCCAAACGAGGCTTGCATAAAGATAGGCGTTGCCTGCTCTGGATCGAAGCTAGTTGCTTCAAAGGAAACCTTTTTCCTTGTGGATCGAAGCATGTAGAAGGAAAGAGTTGCCTTATGGATCGAAGGAGGCACAAATGATACTATTGTCTTATGGATCTAAGGAGGCATGAAGGAGACCAAAGTCCAATCGAAGCCTTGTGAATTTAAGTAAACTTGCTTTTTCTCCAATTTTGTCAAAAATATTATTTTTATCTACTTTGCCCTTTTTTAACAGTTTCCTCTTTAACTTGATGCTGGAAAATCCAATTGTAATTGTGCAAGCTTGAGTTTTTGAGAATCCTTGTGAGAAATGCCTTGAGAAATGATATGGAAAATTTTGGGGTACAACAATTGCCCCTGTTCAATCTTCTTAAACCTGAAAAGCAAGCATGGCACGTTATAATTCGTATCTTGAAGGTAAAAGATGATTGAACACTAGAGTGCCCAGAAATTTGAACTCGATGATGTGGTTGTTGATTGTGTATGGAATGAGCTTAAAGATTCCATTTGGAGATATGATGGAGAGTTTTCGGAGATGGGCTTATAGATGCCATCCATAGGTGATTGTTGACAGAAATTAGACTAAGTCTAAGTATGACTGTATTTTGAAGAAGTATCACGATAAATATTTGGTTGACTTAAATCTGAAGGATATGCTAGAACAGACTCGTGTTAAGCCGTGTCTAGAAACGTATTAGAAGGAATCTGTGTAAGATTACTTTATGATGAGCCTGTGTAGGACTGCTTTAGGAGATATGTGAGAGGAAAGCCTGGGTAGGGATGCTTCAGGATGAATCCATGTGAAACTTCATCTGGAATTTAAAGAGAAGGAACCTGGTGTTGTACCCCAAAATTTTCCCTCTCATATTTCTTAATACATTTCAAGAATAATCTCCAAGTGGCTCAAGATTGCACAAGAGTTGGACAGTCAAATCATCTCCTAAGGCAGTCAACCTCAAACTAGGGTTTTGTGTTGAATCAAGGTCCTTGCATCCAAATGACCTCAAGTTCTCCCAAATGTCCTAATATGATCTCAAGTTCATCCATGTCAAATTTCAAGCCTTGCAGAGGAAGTTTGGTCAGTCAATTGCTCAAGAGGTCCAAAAATCGATTGTGTTAGGGCAAAAGTCAACTGTGACCTACAAATAGTCAAACTTCAAGATTTTTTGTCAACATTATAATTTTGAAGGATATTTCATCATTTGATAAAGGGTTGTTCATGATTCATCAAGGATTGCTCAAGATTCATCAAGATTCAAAAGTTGCTAAATTAGGGTTTTGTAGGAAAAGTCAACTCAACTTTGACCAAGCATAACTTTCTCATACTTTATGAGAAATGACCCATCCAAAGCTCATTTTGAATAGAATGCAATTTCCTACAATCCATATTCACACCCCCAAGATCAAGAAATGCACTCACAAAAATTTTCAAATTTGGACATTATAGGCCTTAATTGTCATCATGGACAAGATCAAACTCGTATCAAGCCATATCATGCACAAAATATTGATTTTTGGACAAATTTGGAAGCTTTTTCATGGAGAATCAAATCAAATCCAAAATAATCAATGCCTAAGGATTCAAAGCCCAAAACCTGACCTAATTCATTCCATTATACTTATACAATGCAAAGGCACGAAAATTAGGACCTAGAGACTGCAAAATCACAAAAGCAAAAACTTGAAAAAAGCTTGAGAAAGCTTGAAAATGAAATCACCCTTAGAGTCGAATTCAAGGCCAAAACTTAAAGTGGTTCTCTTGCTAGACATCCACTGAGTCTATTTCAATCAAAAGCAAATCCATTCGCCTCCTAAAACGCGTTGTAAGTCTCTCAGAACCTCGCTCTGTATGTGAAATCGAAACTCCATGTTCTTGCGTTTTCTTGCCAAATCTTGGACATATTCATGCTTTTCGTTTCATTTAGAAGCTTTCTGCATTATTGAATTGCATTTTCATGGTCTGTAACCCCCTAGCCGATTCTAGGGTTTTTGGTATTCGCTTTTGGGCATTTTTGCTACAGGTAAAATCAGGGCAAACAATGGACATGGATGGAATCAGGAGAGGAAGACGAACATGGTTGTGGTCTTGGAATTAATTTCCATGGCCTAGAACTCGTTTTAGGATGAACCTAGGGATTTAGCTGCGGATAAAAATCCGCAGGTAAATAACCAGGATGTAATGAAGAAGACAATTACATGGCCATGTCCCATTCGCTGGTTCAAATATTTTGCGCTTATTTTTTATATTTGCTGGCATGTTAATTGTTTCCCATATAATTATTGCTATTCATTATAGTAACAATCAGAACGCGTTGGTTGAGTGGTTGACATGTTGGCCAGTGAGTAGCAGGACATGGGTTCGAATCCCAGGTCCCCAATATCTTTGCTATTATTTTCTTTCAGGTATTCCAGCGTACCTCATGCCTTGCAATGCATCATGCACCATCACCTGATCACGCGCCAGATGGCCTCCAGGCCAAATCTGATGGCCCAAAGGTGATGACCATCATAAGGCCTAGTCAATGCATGTGCATGGAATTCCAGAAGGTCAAACGAGGCTTGCACAAATGGGCCTCTGAATTGCTGAACAAACATCCAGATTTGGGCCCAAACCCCCCCTTTGGGTTATTTCTATTTCTCTTTTTATTTTCATTTTATTTATTTGTTTTGTATTATTATTTTTATTATTTAAATTACTAACCAATTAAACTTTTTTCTCATAAAATCAAAAACACAAAAATATATTTTATTTATTAAAATTAAATTCATCACTTTTATTTTTGTAAATAAAGATTAATTAATTAACTTAGTTTTAATTAGGGTTAACTTTTAATACTTTTGCAAATAATTAAAATTAATGTAGAAAATTAGGTTTTTACTAACTTTAAATCAATTTATCTTATTTCTCTAAATATCCAAAAATATTTTAATTAATTAATTAATTTAATTGTTAATTTAGATTTAATTCCTTTTAATTCAAAAATAACAAAAAATCACTTTCTTTAAAAAAAAAAAGGTCAAAACCCTAAAAAAAACTCGCCCGATTTAATTTCTCGCACGCGATCCATTTTTCCATATTGATGTATCTGTTTCCAGGAATGTAATAGCTTTTAATTAGGACTTTATTTTACCGCTTCATTTATTTTCCGCATTTTTAATTTCAAGGGTTGTTTTTGGCGATGTAAATACCCGACGCCTTGTAATAGTCTAGATTTAATTTCCGCAATTTAAAATTCCGCAACTTATAACTGTTAGATGTTTGATAATAGGGAATGCATGACAAGATCAAATGTATGAACTTAAAATCAACATAACTCACCCCTGACATGTACAAAGATAATATAACCGAAATAACACACTCGTACATGCGCACTCTTAGGGTACACCTCGCTTGGTTGCCTTCGAACGTGGTCATTGAGTATAGGAAGTTTTAGAGGTCGTCCTCTTATCCGAAGATCATAGTTGCCTCGAAACGGTTGCCTCGGATAAAATGATCTAAGACATTAGGGTTACCGCTAAGGCGTCCTAACATTGCTTTAGTGACCGCACGTCCCTTAATCGAATTGACCCTTAAAACTCCAACGACGATGCTGCCTACTCATCAATAGTGGGATAGCATTGTCTAAAGGACATTGGCACAGATTGATTCCTTTTTCGAGTAGGTAGATGGTTCTTAAGTACTTGCTCTTTCGAAACAAAACAAAATTTTTCACACTTGCACCTTTCAAATAAAAACTTCTTCAAACCCACAAACACAAAGAAAAGCAAATTTTGAAAACACTTTGAGCAAGTACCTAAGAGCCCATGGATAACCACAGATAGAAAGGGTGCTAACACCTTCCCTTTCTATAATCTACCCCCCGGACCCGAGAAACATCTCGAAAAAGGAATTTTCTGTGCTTTTTTCCTTTCCTTATTGGATAAAATAAAAGACGGTGGTGACTCTTGCTTACCGTGACATTTTGCAAAAACAAACGCAAAACGCGAACCAGCACTCCAAAACAGTCAGTTCTCTCCCACCGTATCACAGAACTGGCGACTCTGCTGGGGAGTATTATAAGTGGGGTGTACCTTAGGATTAGATCATTGTGTTTTCAATTGTTTGCTTTGTATGCTTTATATTTGTTGGCTTGTATCAGAGTTTCTATAGATCCTAACCCGGATCTGGGGAATACCCTTTAGGTAAGTATCAATAAACTGTGAGGGAACTGTACAGCGTAGATCGATACGGTTGAAGCAGTAGCTACGTTGGTGTGGCACTTTAGATTGTACTAATATCCCTTGTGTTGGAACGAGGAGAATATGGGTCATCTAAGGGGTCATTAAGCACCAACTGACCTTAGAACCTTTAAATTGAACAACTTGTGCATAGAACAGTAGCATTATGCTACACTCATTGAGACTAAACTCCCGCGATGATTCCGGCTGCAAGAAAAGGTTGCTAAACTGGAATTATGACTGATTGAGGGTAGTCAGTGATATTGAGATCCTCTAGAACTCGGTTACTATTTTTAGGACAGGTTTAAACCAACTAAACTGAAAGAGGGTAGTACCTAAGCTCCTTGCCAGCCTGAAATCTAAGGGCTCTCTGTGTGACTTGTGTGCCTTTACCATGTTTGCTATTTGTGGATACTTGTGGTGTGCTTACTATCATGACATCATGACATCATAACATTGCATACATCTTGCATTGGACTAACCTATTTCAAAGACAAGAGGGATTCATCTTTGTTCTGTTTTGTAGGTCATCATGATGCCCATGCGTAAGAATACCATCCAAATCAACTTTGTCCAAGTTTCCACCTTGCTTAAAGATTTGGTTGCAAAGATGCCCGATACTACTTCCTTCCTTAGAATACATGGTTATCTTCTCAGTTTAGTCACATCCAAATTGGACGAGCAGATGATGAGTGTCCTGTTCTAATTCTATGATCCGCTATACCATTGCTTTACTTTCCAGGAATACCAGTTGGTTCCAACCTTAGAAGAGTTCTCTGAGCTGCTCAGTATATCTGTTCTGGAGCAGACCCCGTTTACTGGTTGGGAGAAGATTCTTAGGCCCGAAGAGATTGCTGCAGCCCTTCATTTGACCAAGGAAGAGGTAATGGCTAATTGGGAGACTAGAAGTGGAGCAAAGGGCTTTCTGACTAAGTTCTTGGTTGGTAAGGCTAATTACTTCTAGGATAGTCTAGACTTCAAGGCATTCGAGGATATTCTGGCTCTTTTGATATATGGTTTGGTATTGTTTCCAAATTCTGACTCCTTTGTTAATGTTAATCCGGTGAAAATATTCATCTCTCGGAATCCGGTACCCACTCTCTTGGGTGACATTCTTCATCAGCTCTATGCTCGTACTGTCCGAAAGCGGGGAACCTTGATGTGTTGTGCTCCCTTATTGGCAAGGTGGTTTATTTCGCACCTTCCCAAGTCAGTGCTGAATAACAAAGAAGGCATGGGCTGGGCTTATAGGGTGATGTCTCTCTTTCATAATGACGTCATTTGGACTCTCAAAGGTATGGACGAGGTGACTATTATTGATCGATGTGGGAAGTACCCCAATGTTCCACTGATAGGAACCTATGGAGGAATTTCTTACAACCCATGCTTAGCTCTACGTCAGTTCGGGCGTGCCAGAAGAGAAGGACCTCATGAGATGCTAATGCCTAGTATCATCTTTGATTTTCAAGGGGATAGCGACGAGCAACATCGCAGATTCATAAGGGCTTGGGATAGAGTTCACCAATCTGATCCACATGAGTTAGGCCCAAAGACTTCACTTCTGATGGAGCCATATCTCAGATGGGTCGGTATCCGTGCCCAGAAGCTGGGTATGCCATATGAAGCTGTTCGGCCTATCATTGTTGAAGTTGCTAATGAAGAAGGGGTTCTTCCAACCATCCTCCATCCTCATATGCCCACTGACATTAGGGAACTGAAGAGATCTTGGATGCAACTGAGGGAAGAACGGGATTCCTACCGAGAAAAGTTCAACGAGCAAGAGCAAAAAATCCAGAGGTTGACTAGGCAGCTGGAGAACGAGCAGATTCTCAATGATTATGTCCGCACTGATAAGAAGAGACCATGGGAACATTGATTGACCTTTGATGATTTCCTTTCCAGTTTTTATTTACTTTTCAGTATTTCCATTCTTGTAACGCCTTAAGGGCATCAGTTGAACAATTTGAATTCCAAAGTTTATCTAATAAAGTGTGTTTCATTTCTTGTTTACAAATTTGAATCTCCCGATTGTCTTTGAAATCATAATCATGCGCATTTCATTCCATGCACTCCATACAGGTACTCATTACAAGTCTCTTATCTTCTTCGTTGTTTATTTCAGCACTCATCATGTCTACTGGACCTTCAATTGAGCAGGCCATCAAGGCCCTCCAGGCCCAGAATGCCCAATTCCAAGAGTTGTTCATGAATCTAGCTAAGGGTCAGCAAGATCTGAAGACCCTGATTCTGAAAGAGAAAAAGAAGAAGAAGAAGCGGACAATCTTGTTTAACACAGGGCACAGGTTTGGAAACCGGCTACAGAATGAAGTTGATCTAACCACCTCATATGGAGGGAAAGATAGTCAAGAAGAAAGGAGGGCTCCTAGTCTTGTGGTCTTCGACAACGAGACAGACTTTGATGAAGAACAGTATCCTCCTACTGAGGATAGGTACAAACAACTGGAATACCGATTGAGTGCTATGGAAGTTCAGAAGGTGCCTGGTCTGGACTTTGGTGATCTAGGTCTATCATCTAGGGTGGTGATTCCCCACAAATTCAAGGCACCTGCCTTTGCTAAGTATGACGGAGTTTCTTGTCCGAAGTTGCACCTCCGGTCATATGTGAGGAAGATTCAGCCGTACACCTCTGATAAAAACCTATGGATTCATTTATTTCAAGACAGTCTCTCAGGGACTCAGCTTGAGTGGTTCTATCAGTTGGACGTAGACAGTATCCGCAGTTGGGAGGATTTAGCTACTGCTTTCTACAGGCAATATCAATACAACTCTGACCTCGCTCCCACGCGTACCCAACTCCAAGGTATGTCAATGGGAACGGGTGAAGGATTCAAGATTATGCTCATAAGTGGAGGGACCTCTCTGGTAGAGTGCAACCACCCTTGGCTGATCGAGAGCTCGTGGACATGTTTCTGGGGACCTTGTCTGGTCCATTTTTCAACCATTTGATTGGAAGCTCTTCGTCTGGATTTACAGAGCTAATTCTGACCGGTGAGAGGATTGAGGCTGGTATTAAGGCTGGTAAGATACAAAAGGGTGCTTCATCAAGCACCAAGAAGTAGCCCTTTAAGAAAGAGTCCAGTGCTGTCTACAGTGCGAGAAGACATAATAGACTCGAACACTGTGAAGCTGTTAATGCGGTTGTTATTTCAAAACCTACTGGTGCTCCTCAGTACAACAATCAACAGAAAGACGAGAGACCTTGAAGGCAATTCACCCGTCTCAACATGACCTTATCTCAGATTCTGCCACAGTTGCTGAAGACCAATCTGGTGATTCCAAAGGAAGCCCCAAAGAATCCAAATACAACATCACCGAGGTATAACCCCAATGCTCGCTGTGCTTATCACTCTGATAGCCCGGGGCATTATACAGATGATTGTTGGACTTTAAATAATAAGATACATGACTTAATTGATGCGAAGGAGATTGAGTTTGAGGCGCCTGAGAGGCCTAATGTTGTGACTGCTCCCATGCCCAAGCATGGAGTGAATGCTATAAATGAAGACTTGTTTGTGGTTTCTATGAACGACATTGTTACCCCTTTGATGACTGTAAAGAATAACCTTTTTCTAGCCGATTTATTTCTGGGTTGTGACGAAGGTTGCTATATGTGTTCTGTTCTGCCTACCAGTTGCCATCTTTTGAAGTCAGGTGTCCAACGCCTGATGGATAGTAAAGAGATTCTGTTTGAGAAGAATGTTGTTCCCTCTGTTCCTACTGAAGAAGTTGCCATTATTACCATTTTCGACAATTCTTCCAAGGCTCCCTCGAGGAAGCCTGGTAGAATTACATTTGTTCCGAGAATCGCACCTGTGATCATCATTGTTCCGGGGCCCATCCCCTACACCTCTGATAAAGCTGTCCCTTGGCACTATGGGGCCGATGTTTATTTTCATGGAGTTAAACAAGAGTTGGATGCTGATACTGACATCAGTAATATTGTTGGACCTGCTAAAGTCACCTGCAGCGGAAGACTTTTCTCACCTGATATTGCTCCACCAACTATCCGAAAACCCGTTGTTATTACACCCTCCAGTGTACCGCTACTATTCCTTTTCAAGTTCCTATTCTTACCCCTGTCGCCGAGTCATCTGACACTCGGGGCAAAGGGATTACCACTGATGTGCCTGCCCAGACGGAGGCACCGAAGACGATTACTGTTGAAGCTTCTAAGCAAGAGATGGAAGAGATCCTGAAAATTATCAAAAAGAGTGACTACAATGTAGTTGAACAGCTGGGGCAAACCCCGTCCAAGATTTCTATGTTGTCACTGTTGCTATGTTCAGAGGCCCATGCCAAGGCTCTGATTACCTTCTTGAAGACTGCCCACGTGCCACAAGAGACATCAGCTGATCAGTTTACAGATTTCATGGCCAATTTGACTGTTGATAACGGGTTGGGTTTCTCTTACACCGACTTGACTGCTAAGGGGAAGAATCACAACGATGCCTTGCATATCTCCATTGAATGCAGGGGCACTACTATTGCACATGTATTGGTGGATACTGGTTCCTCATTGAACATTTTACCGAAGAAAGCTCTGGACCGGTTGGACTGTGAAGGGTTGGAGCTGAAACCAAGCAACATCGTTGTCAGGGCCTTTGATGGGTCTAAGAGAATATTACATGGAGAGGTTGATATCCCGATCAAGGTTGGTTCTCAGGTCTTCAACTCTACATTCTATATGATGGACATTCGGCCATCTTATTCTTGTTTGTTGGGTCGTCCATGGATCCACAAAGTCGAGGCCGTAACCTCAACGCTCCACCAAAAGCTGAAGTACCCGGTCAAAGGGAAGATTGTGACAGTGCAAGGAGAGGAAGAGTACATGGTTAGCCACCTCAACTCTTTCCGATATGTAGAGATGGATGGGGAGTTCATTGAGACCCCATTTCAGCATTTTGAAGAGGTTCCCCAGACGCTGGCGTCAGCTGAGACTGTTGCTGAAGATTCCCCTATGAAGATGGCTTCCCTCAAGGATGCCCGGGCTATTATCGAGAAAGATGGGTGTGCACAGTGGGGCCAACTCCCTGATTTTACACAGAAGACTAACAAGTTTGGTTTGGGTTTCACTGCAGAAGCTCAAAGGGCTGTACGGAATGCACGGACCGGAAGACCTCCCGTGTTCATCAGCAACTCAGGAGTGAATTCCATTGAAGACGACGTGGAAGAGTCTGAATTCGACAGCTGGATCTATCCTACGACCGACGGTGGACCAAGCAACTGGACATCAAAGGACTTCATCCCTATTACTTTTGTTACCCAGTAATGAAGCTTTTTGTTTTGAATTTGTAACAGACAATGTTTTAAAACTTTATGGCCCGGTGTCTTACCCGAGGCACTGTGGCTTCATTTGTGAGGGCTTTATGAGTTTCATTTTCATATATCATTAATAAAAGCATTGGACGTTTTCTTGCATTTCAAATTTTGCGCTCCTTGTTTTTCTTTATTATATATTGCAAAATAGTTATTTTACACACACTCACATATACAGGTCCACATCCACTCTGGATCTCACTGGTAACGACTCTGCTACTACCAGTTATGACTTCGAAAATCCGATCAACTTAGCCGAAGACGGAGGTGAAGATGATTGCGAAGTGCCTGGTGAACTTGCAAGATTGCTACTCCAAGAAGAGAGGGTTATTCAGCCACATGAAGAGCAGGTGGAAACAGTGAATCTGGGTACTGAGACAGACAAGAAGGAAGTCAAGATCGGTGCATATCTGGAGCTTAGTGTGAAACAACGGTTGATTCAGATGCTGCATGACTATGTTGAGATCTTTGCCTGGTCTTATGAAGATATGCCTGGTTTGGATATTGATATTGTAGTTCATCGCCTGCCTACCAAGGAAGACTGTCCTCCAGTAAAACAGAAGGTCCGCCGAATGCATCCAGAGATGTCTGAGAAAATCAAGGCTGAAGTGATGAAACAGTTTGACGCCGGTTTTCTAGCAGTTACTTCTTACCCTGAGTGGGTGGCCAATGTGGTTCCAGTGCCGAAGAAGGATGGTAAGGTTCGAATGTGTGTTCACTACAGGGATTTGAATAGGGCAAGCCCCAAGGCTAGTTACAGGTATTAATCTACAATCGGTCGTCCACATAGTTTTCCTGTCTTGTTTCAGGTATTAATCTGGAACTTGTTTTTTGTTGGTCGTTGAGATAGTCGTCTTAGCTGGTTTTAGGTATTAATCTTTGTCCTTAGAAAGAAAGATAGTTTTCCTGGCTTGTTACAGGTATTAATCTTCAATCTTCCCATGTAGATAGCTTTCCTGGCTTGTTACAGGTATTAATCTATAATCGGTCGTCCACAGATAGTTGTCCTGGCTTGTTACAAGTATTAATCTGGAACTTGTTTTTGTTGGTCATGGAGATAGTTGCCCTGGCTGGTTTCAGGAATTAATCTCTGACCTTTTTGAAAATGGTTGTGGTGTTTTCCAAAAAGGAATTTTGTTGATTGACTTTTCCCTGCAAGAAGAGGGTTAGTTGCATGCAGATGTATGCATGGCCTGATGATGTTCTCAAAATAAATGAGATTATGCTGTACACATTTAATATGATGCATGAAGTGTGAATGTTGTTGGAAAGTAATTCTTTGAAAAGTGTTGGGGAGCCTTAGGAATTTAAATCCCGGACTGGTGTTTAGGGATGAAAAGTATGCACATCTTCAGACTTCGTTTTAGAATGTTTCTGCTGAGAATTCCTATTTTGTTGTTTGAGGAGAACTTCATTGGGGAATATTGATTTTTCTTGAGAAGAAAACTCTGTGGAGAGTGTTGATTCCTGCTTGGGGAAAGGAGTTCAGGAGTCTTAGTTGTCTGTTGCTCAACTGGGGAGTTATCTCTTGATGGAAAAGAAAGGAAATTAACAACTTGTTGGGGACAAAGAAGTTAACTGTTATCTGGTTGTCTCTCAGGCTTTGCAGCAACTCACTGGGGATTGTAGGAAAGTCTACTGGGGAAGAGGGGTTGTGGTCCCTTGACTTGTGATAGTATGATAGACAAATTCAAGCTGGGGAATCTTGCCGTTTATTGGGGAAATAAAACCTATTGTCAATCTGTTGGAGAGGTGTTTTCTTTTGGCAGAACTCCTTGAGGATTCTTGAGATTAAATAAGTTGGGGAGAAGTTTTAAGAGATTGAAACTCTAACTGGGGATTGCATGAATCCAACTTTATGGGGATATCCATGAATTTGGCCTTGAGGGGTTTGTACCCTTATTCGTGAATATTATTCTATGGGAATAACCTTATAGAGATGACTCTATAGAGAATTGAATGGGGATAACTTTATGAAAAGTACTTTGTGGAGATTTGTCACTGCCCCAAGTAGTAAGTATTGTAGTACTTCGATAAAATATTTGTTTGACCGTACGTAACCCTTTGCTGGAATTCACGTTTAATTCCCCAAGTGATTCAGATACAGACCTGCCCCTGGTTATTCAGCATTTCTTGGGAGATTTCTTGTAATCTTGACTTGACTTCCCCCAGACGAGTTGGACGGTGACATGTCATTCCCCTGGCTTATAGGAGATTTGTCAATGGAGGTGTTTTTCCATTTGAAATGATTTTGTTTTCATGAGAATTTCTGTTCATTGGATATTCATTGTGTGGATTTCTCTGTTGTCAAACAATTAGCCATATGCAAACACGAATATTCAAATAATGCAAAGTGTATGCTTGTCTTGAAGTTTTGAAAATGTGCTTTAGCAGATAAAAGAATTTTTGTAAGAATGTGAATTCAACTCAGGATTTGTAGTAAGCCTTATAGGAGTCAGGATACCTTTTGTAACAATATGCTTTTCAACTAACCTATGCTTCAATTAGGACTTTTGAACGGTTGTAGCATGGTCTGGTTCACGGTTTAAGAAACAAAGGATAAGGCTCAAAGTGTATTTGTACTCGCCCGTTCTTCGTTACGTTCTCTCCAGTCCTAAATTCGGTTAATTGTACGTTTGAACTCTAATTTAGTTTGGAATGGCATTTTGGTGATGGTTCGAACAAGTTAAGTTTTTCAGAAGGCAGACATTTTTGCAACATTTTTCATGTTGTCGAGGATTTGTAGTGTCCTCTTTTTTTTTAAATTTATTATCCGTGATTTTTGCCAGACAGTTCTTGTTCTGAGATTACAGCCAGTAGGATGCCCTAGTTTATTTTAAGTCTCCTTCGTAGGTTTTGACTCAGTGGGCTTTTGTGTTGAGAGATAATGACTACCTATTTTATAGGGAACCATCACCGTCTTTGGATTCAGAGGGATGTTTTTGGTGTCACTCGTTGTATACGAGGTGAAAGCTTGCGACTGAATGCGCATTTGAATTAACTGAGAGACTACCCTGCCCCAGGTTTTGATTAAAGGTTTCAATTTGTGTGAAAAAGAAAACTTCTACTTATTTGGCTCAAAGGGGTTGACTAGGGATTATCTTCCTTATAAATCCAGTGTTTAGGAATTAAAAGAACGCTTGTACATCATCAGCAAGGTCTGTTCAAAAGTATATTGTATGAGATTATGGCATTGTTTTCGTCATCTTCCCTCTAAAGGCTTGCAACTCTTTGAAACAAGAGTTGAATATTATAAAGGGAGTAAAAAGCATAGTTTAAATAGAGTGAAAATGAATGAATTAATTCAAGACAAACATATGCAATGCATTAATGAAACAAAGTTTAACATTAATAGATAAGTGTTCGAACAAGCGAAAGAAATTACAATTGAAAATTTGAATAAACAAAAGTTTCTCCGCCAAAACTGGTCACTTCAGATGGTGTGTTTTTGAGGGAGACAGAAAAATTCCAACTGACCATCTTGTGTGAATTCCATCGCTCCTTCGTCAATCAGGTCTTGAGTTTTGTTTTTCAACGTCCAACAACTACCAGCATCGTGCCCCAGACTATTTGAGTGATATGCACACCTTTCATTGGGATGCTAACTAGGAGCGGAAGTATTAGGATTCCGAGGAGGATCCTTCAATGTAACCAAATTCAAATTCAACATGTGTAGTAAGACTTACGACATCAACATATTGAGTTTGGCATATTTCCTATTGGATGCATTCTGTTTACACTGATTACCATGTCCTTGTTGGCGAGATTATTGTTGGGCTCGCATTGTAGCAGCAATTTGGAAAGGTCTACTCTCCATCAAACTGACTTCTTGTCTCATGGGAGACTGATTAAAGACTTGATCCCCAATCTCGACTGTTTGTTTCATACGGTTACATCCGTCTTAATGAAGCTTACTTACGAGGGCTCTCAACTCTTATTGTCCCTGAGCCAAATTTTGGATGAGAGCCATCTGGCCCACCATCTGTCCCATCATCAGGATCTTCATTATGGCTATCTCAATTTGTAGATGTTCCAACTGGTCAACCTTTTTGTCCTCAGGATTCTCCATGGTCATGCCCCTAGTGAGGAGTGACTTCACTTCTTCTTGCCCCTTGGATAGGTTCAAGAACATTTCTTGAAGTTTAGCATTTTTGGTCCGAATGTCCTTGATAGTTTGTTCTAGATCCATCTCTACTGAAATAAACAGTAAGAGGATGTGAAACCCGTATGGGGAAAACCTGTCATGGTATGATGCATGGTATGTGGATGCATATTTTCATGGATCTTGCAGGGTAAACAAAAGAAGATGTTAGAAGTTGAACTTTGCTTGCAACTTTGATTGGAGAACTTCGTATTGGTGGATGTCTTTCCATGAGAATCAAGCTCACCATGTCAAGTGGGTCATAGCCCTTGACTCTTATTATCATGCTTTGGTCTTTGACGGTGTTTGGTTAGAGGAGAATAAATCCTCTTTCCCCTTAATAGACGTCTGGTTTAACATGACCCTGCATCATAGGCCCGTGAGATCCTTGAAATGGTTATTGAAAATTCTATGGTATGATGTCATGATGTTATGTACAAGTATGCAAAGCGAGTTGTTATGTACAAATAGTCATATACACACAAAGCATACAAGTCCTTAGGTTTAGGCTTGCATGGAGTTTGTAGGTAAGTACCCTCTTGAAGTTTAGTTGGCTCAACCTTTCCTATTAATAGTAATCGGGTTCTAGGGGATCTGAACATCACTGATCTTTCTTCATTGGGCATTGTTTCAGCGCAAGCCTCTTTATTGGCAACCAAAATATCCCAAAAGTCAGATCTCAATGAGTGCATCATCGAGTATCAACTAACTTGGGACTGCACCAAAGTCGGCTATCTCACTACTTCCTAATGGCCAAGTTGTTCAATTAAAGGTTCTAAGATCAGTTAGTGCTTCATGACACCATGCAGCGGCCCCGTATTCTCCTTGACTACTCAAGGGCTACTGGTACCAACAAATGTGTCACACTAACGTAGCTATCGCTTCAACCATGTCGATATACCCTGCACAGTTTCCACAATCTATTGCTACTTACCTAAAAGGTGACCCAAATCTAGGTAGAGGATCAAAACAAACCCAAAAAAGGAACCATAGTCTAAAGCAATCAAGTCAAACAAGGAAAGAAAGTAAAGGTGATCTAACCCTA
Source organism: Vicia faba (assembly GCA_948472305.1). Taxonomy (NCBI): domain Eukaryota; kingdom Viridiplantae; phylum Streptophyta; class Magnoliopsida; order Fabales; family Fabaceae; genus Vicia; species Vicia faba. The sequence goes on from OX451737.1 coordinate 538,320,409, forward strand.
AGGTAACGCCACTCTTAAGTAACTCCCCAACAGAGTCTCCAGTTCTGTAACACGGTGGGAGAACTGACTTGGTTGTTTTGCGTTTGACCGCAATTGTTGTGGATATCAAGAGTCACCACCGACTTTTCTTTAATCCAATAAGGAAAGGTTGGAAAGAACAGGAAAGACCTTTCGAGATTATTTCTTGAGTTCGGGGGGTAGGTTATGAAAAGGGAAGGTGTTAGCACCCTTTTCATCCGTATTTATCTACGGGCTCTTAGTTGCTTGCTAGATCACTTGCTTTTGTTTTAAAATGTGCTTTGTGGTGTGGGTTTGAAAGTATTTTGAAAACGTCTTTGTAATGAATCTCGTTTCTATAAGAACGCGTACAAAGTGTTGGTTTTGAAAATAGTTCAAAGAGGTGTTTGTGGAATGTGTTTTTGAAAGTGATTTTGAAAAGTGTCTTTGTAATGATTCTCGTCTCTATAAGAATGCGTACAAAGAGCTTTGACTTTTGAAAATATTTCAATTGAAAGTGTTGGTGTGAAAAAATGTTTTTGTTGTGAGCAAGCGAGCAACTATGAGCAACCTACCTACTCAAAAGGTCTATGTTCTTTTCCTCCTCCTTTAGATGTTGCTATCTCACTATTGATTTGGTAAGAAGCTCCATCATTGGATGTGATGGAACATCGTGGGTCGTTTGTATAGTCATAGAAATCAACCTACGAGACATTTTAGCAATTTTGTTAGGGACTAGATCGTTTACCGAAGGCAACATTGAGGGTCATCGAGGGACTACGATCTTTTATCAAGGATCTTTGCTAAAACGCCCATATTCGAGGGACATGGCTACTTTTCGAGGCAACAAGTGAGATTATCCTAGAGGTGCATGTGTGCAAAGTGTGTTTGATTCCATGCATTTTATCTTTGATTAGGGTTGTCTACTTGTTGGTTTTATCTTGCCATACATCATAATTACTAACATTTGTATAATGCAATAAAAATGAAGAAAATAAATATCCTACACTATTACAACCATATTGAATAGCAAGAAAATATAAAGACAAAAAAAAAGAAAGGAAAACAATTTCTTCGATCAGGCAGAATGCGCTCTTCGATTCTGCTCTTCCTGGCTCCTTTTTATTTGGGCCTAGCAATTAGCGTGAGATGCAGCCTTTGATTCAACCTTCTTGCTGCTGCTTTCGATTGGGGTTTGGAAGTCAGTGTGGACATCCTTCATTTCTCCCTTCTTGCTGCTTCGTTTGGACTCTGAAGCAGTAAGGGGGCAAAGCCTGAGGCTTCGTTTCACACAAGAACTTTTTCTTTCATTTGGGGTCTATACAGGTTAGTTTTAACGTATACTTGGACAAGAAAAACAAACGAAAAAAGGGCAGAAATGAAAATTAAACAAATGTTATGTACATGTTTGAAACGAAAGCGTTAAGGTCAGAGGACTTACCTTGCTTCTGAAGTGGGTGCTTCTGGACCTTGAGTGATTGGACTGGATGTTCCTAGATTCGAAGGGAAGAAACAGGCGTGGTGTTTCTTTGACTAGATTCAAAGGTCAAGAAGAGTGGGGTTGTGTTTGTTGTTTCTGGATTCTAAGGAGAATGAACAGGTGTAGTGTTCCTTCTGTTTCATTCGAAAGAAAGAACAAAGCGTGGGATTGCTCTTGGATTTGAAAGGGAAAAGAAATAGGTGTTGTGTTTCTTATGTTGGATTCAAAATGGACAGAAACAAAGGTATGGTCTTTTGATTATGGGTATGATAATGTGTTAAGTGTTTGATGATTTTCAACACAATCAAAGTTTCCAGCTATCAAAAACCTTTGGATGTGTTGTCCAGCCCCTTAGACGTGTTATGGAGCCTCTTATTAATAGATGAAATTGGCTAAGGTTTAGGAGGGAAAACAAAAGAAATTTGAACAAATTGGGTATATTGTTCTTGTAGTCTTTGAGGGGCAGAATTTGTATGCCAAATTGGTGCAAATACAGGAGCAGTGTAACAGGACTGTTGTGCAGCAGTTTTGGAGCGCTGTGGCCAGTGCAGCAGTTCTGAACTTGGAAGTAAGCATCTTTGAATATACCATATCCTTCGACTTGACTTCATAAGTCCAACCTTCAACCATATCCTCTCTTCAGACAACAATATTTGTTTCCAATTAAAGTGTCTTTCGAATGGGCCCTTTTTATGCATCCTTCGAAGGGGCCAAATGTGTGCCCCTTGAATGGGTCACCAACATATGTCCTTCAAATGGGACATCTAGGTATGTCTTGCAGGTCCTTAGAATGGGCCACCAAACATGTCCTTCAAATGGGACATCCAGGTATGTCTTGCAGGTCCTTCGAATGGGCCACCAAACAAGTCCTTCGAATGGGACATCCAGGTATGTCTTGCAGGTCTTTCAAATGGGCCAGCAATTGCGTGTCATTGTGTGTTGAATATTTTCAAGGGTGGAATCTAAGAAAGCTATTTCAAAGGGAGATATTGTCCATTCGAAACTAGTATGAAAATAGCAATTGCATGAGGGAAGTTCCTACCTTGTGATTTGAAACAAGCAGGAAAGAAGCATTTGCTTCTTGGATCGAAACAAACACTGTAAGGGGCCATTGCTTTGTGAATCAAAGAAAACATGTAAGGGGTCATTGCTTCAATCAAAGCTTGCATGCAGAAGTCCACTTGCTTTGTGGGTGCTAGCATGAAGGGAAGCCATTGCCTTGTGCATGCAGGCAAGCGGGAGGCCCTTGCCTTGTACCTTATGTAGGAGACCAATGCGGAAGGTGGATTAGAAGAAGATGCGAAGGTGAATTTGAAGCAATCCTGGAGTGAGTTGTTTGTCCAATAGAAGCTTGTCCAATCGAAACAGAGGTATGCCGACGTCAAATGTCCAATTGAAACAGACATGTAGGCAACCATTGCATTGTGGACCAAGCAAACATGTAAGGCCAATAGTGCAATTGAAGCTTGCATGTATGAGGTTATTGTCATGGGCACCAACACAATCATATAGGATGCAAAGGGTGCAATCGAAGGATGTATGCAGGAAGCCTAAATGCCCAAACGAGGCTTGTATAAAGATAGGCATTCTCTGCCCTGGATTGAAGCTAGTTGCTTCGAAGGAAACATTTTTCCTTGTGTATCGAAGCATGCAGAAAGAAAGAGTTGCCTTATGGATCGAAGGAGGCACAAAGGATACTATTGTCTTATGGATCGAAGGAGGCATGAAGAAGACCAAAGTCCAATCAAAGCCTTGTGAATCGAAGTAAACTTGTTTTTTCTCCAATTTTGTTTAAAAGATTATTTTATCTGCTTTTCCCTTTTTTAACAGTTTCCTCTTTAACTTGAGGCTTGAAAATCCAATTGTACTTGTGCAAGTTAGAATTTTTTAGAATCCTTGTGAGAAATGCCTTGAGAAATGAGAGGGAAAATTTTGGGGTACTGTAGCGATAAAAAATGTAGCGGGGTAAATCGGAGATCGAACTATTAATTAATTCGTCTCGCAAAAGCAAGAGTCGCCACCACGCTTTATTATTTCCAAGGGAAAAGGGAAAAGAGCGAAATAAAACCCTAAAGTATGCAATGTAAAATAATACTTCCTAAAAGTAATAAAAATACAAGGCGTTTTGAAAAGAGGTCTATGGTTCGGGGGTTGGTTATACAATGGGAAGGTATTAGCACCCAATGTATCTATAGTATTCTATAGGAACCTTTTGAAATATCTGTTTATTAAAATGTTTGTTTGATTAAAAATAAATTGTTTTGGCCGAAAAGGGGTACGGACGGGTTTTTGAAGGTACGACGACCTAATGTCGAAGTTTTTGACTTAAAAGGTATAAGTTTTGGAAAGATTGAATATCTGGGGGAAAATTATCTTAAGTTTTAATGAAATGAAGATGTTCGCGTGATTGGATTTGAGGACATGAAGTCAACAAATTTAATCATTTTTCCTTGGATTTAGACGTAAACAGAATAACCAAGTAAATACTGAATAATCAAACAGACAATTTAAGTAGCTAGGTGATATACAACCATAACAATGATTAAATAACAGACTAAATGGTGTGAACATGCATTTTTGTATTTTTGTTTAATATGTATAAAGCAAAAGAATTTAATTAAAGAAAAGAAAATGTTTTAACTTTTAATTATTTATGTATTTTTTAGTATTAATACAAATAATAAAATACCCTAATGCCTTATACTAATTCAAGTATTTTAACTAATCTTTTTATATATAAAGTCTTAATTAATATATAAAAAGGGATTGTTCATTAGGAATTAATATCAATAAAATTAATATATTTAATTAAATTATATATGAAAAATGATTTGTATTATTTAAAATTATAAAAGAAAGGTGAATCAATTTTTTGGTTTAGGAATGTGTAAAACAAAATAAAAGGAAAAAAAATGAAAGGGCCAAGAGTTTTTAAGGGCCCAAAATAAGAACAACAGAACTGGGATGGGGGGTGTTCTAAGAAATCGTTGGGTTTAGGCGTAGAAAATGGGGTGAGGCCCAATTGCAAATTGACGAACGTTTTTTAGGGTTTCTGACTGTTGTTTCATTAGGGAATTGTTAGGGTTTGCTGAGACAGAGGCGCCGTTTGTTCATAGTTTCACTTCGCCTTCTTCGCCTTTGCCTTTGCCTGAGCTTCTCTTCTGTCTAGGGCCACCGGTGCAGCCTCCACCTCTTCTCCCTCCAACGATTGCTCCAGCGGTGTTTGTTCAAGGTAACAAAACCTTAATCGTTCGCGTTAGGGTTTCAGTTTATATCTCATATGTTTTACTTTTTTGCTTACTGATTCGAATTAAATGATGTTGTTTTTGTGAAAGGAGAAAGGGGATGGGTTTATACCTCTAGTCTTGAAGGTGGAGACGAGGTGGACCAGAGGTGCGTGGAGGACCGGACGGCGAGGGAAACGTGAATGAAGCTAGCTTTGCAAGGAGATCTGGTACTCTGTATTTGTGTCTCTTTGGCCCTTAGGTTTGATGATGACTTGAAAACCTTTTGTGAAATTCCTTTTCCTCTTCTTCTTGATAGCCCTTGTATGCTTCTTTTTCTTCTTCTTTCTGTGGGCCTGCTGAATATGTTTGATGCCTTATTGCCCTGTGATGAATCACAATTCTGAGGGCTTCTTTGCGTTGCCTTTGAATGTTGTAGCTTGTGTTGAAAGCTTGCCTTGATATGCTGGACCCTCTGTATGCTTGTTCTGAGCTTGACAATGTTGATATTGCTTGTTGTTTGCCCAATGATGAAGAAATTTTGAGGGCCTTTTGTGTTGCCCTTGAATGCTTTAGCTGGATGGTTTGGAAGTTTTGAATGTTTGGTTGATGTGTTTGGACATATTTGGCTTAGGTTTAGAGCTGGATAGGTTTTGGGCATATGCTGGTTATGGCCTTGGCTTTGGCTTGGCAAGTTTTGTTTAGGCTTGATGATAGGTACAGGTTTTGGGCATATGCTGGTTTTCTGTTTGTGCTTATGCAGGTTAACTGGTTTTGATTGAAAGGTTTGGTTTATCAGTTTGTATCAAGGTTTATGCAGGTTTTGAATTCATGTTTTTGGCTTGGACAGGGTAGGCCTTTTGAGTAGTAAGGCTTGAGGCTATCTTAGGCTTTTTCTGGTTCTGAAGCTTGGCTTCAGTTTGGTGCAGGTTAAAAGCTTATGCAGCTTTTGGGTCTGGAGGGCTTTTTGACAGTTTGTGGTTTAGAAACTGGTGGAAGGCTTAGTGTTTACTGGTTTTCAGGCCATGGTTATTGGTTTTAGCTTGAGACAGCAGGTTATACTGGTTTTTGAATGCAGGTTCTTCAAGCTTCTTTCTTTCTTTGAGAATAGGCTTGTGGTATTTTTGAACTCAGTTTTTGTTTTTAGGCTTCCAACAGGTTATGAACTCTTGCTTTTTTGAAGAGTTTGTTTTTTGTATTGTTTTATATCAGTTGGTTCGCTTGGCTTTGGATGGTTCAGGTTCTTGTATATTTTAACCATTCTTTGCCTTTGATACTTCTGCACATCTACTGTTCCATTCAGCTTGTTTTGTATCCTTTTTCTATGCTTCCCTTTTTTTACTGTGTTGCTGCAGTTTTGTTTTATATCCCTTTTCTGCCTAAGGACAAAACCTGTAAACCCACACTCTTTTCTCTCTTCTCTCTCCTTAGTACAGTTGAAACATTAAAATGTTATATGTACTTTGTGTTCTGAAAAAGCAAAGCTGGAAAATGATGAATTTAGGAATATTTGCTTGCATATGGTTTTAATCTGCACACTTCCTCTTTGCCATCTGCATTGTTACAGTATGGAGCCTTTGTATTTCCATAATTCCATATCTTTGGGCAGTTTACGTTGGACTTTGGCTTTGAAAAAGTAACTTTGACTATGCATATGCTGTGGGTTTTGAAATATGCAGTTGGTTTTGAAATATGCAGTTGGTTTTGAAATATGCAGTTTTGACAATTGAAATGTGCAATTTTAACTTGTGCATTCATATTTATCAATAAATATCCATCCTTTTTTGTGAACCGGGAGAAATCCCGTGATTTGCAAAGAGGGTAAAACTGATTCCAGCCGTTTGCTTTTAATGATGAACTCAAAATTAATTGTCTGCTTTTAATTATATTTATTTCTGACTTTTTTCTTTTAATTCTTTGCAGGTAAAATCAAATGAGCATCAAAGAAGTATTGGATAGAAGATGAAGATTTAGAACTTAGAAAAAATTAGGATAGTTTTTATTTCACTTTAAACATTTGTAAAAATTATCATTGTAAATACTTTGTAAATAAATACGGTATTTAAACAACAATTGTAACAATTGGAATAATATGAATAAAACTCTATTATTTTACCAATTAATTCTTTTCTTCTTTCCAATTATTTACTTTATCATTTATAATTCTTTAAATTATATAATAACTGAAAATAAATTCCAATTATTTAAATTCAGAATAATAAGTAATTAAATAAACATCATTGATCAATTAATAAACTTCTCTTCAATTATTTACTTCATTATTTATAATTCTTTAAATTATATAATAACTGAAAATAAATTCCAATTATTTAAATTCAGAATAATAAAATAATTAAATAAACATCATTGATCAATTAATAAACTTCTTTTCAAATATTTACTTTATTATTTATAATTCTTTAAATTATATAATAACTGAAAATAAATTCCAATTATTTAAACTCAGAATAATAAATAATTAAATAAACATCGTTTTGGCATTGATCAATTAATAAATTTAGCGTTTCAAAAATAACCAGCTCTTGACTTGAAAAGGTTATGAATTTAAAATCTGCTTTGAAAATTGATAAAATAGGTCAAAACACTTGCAATGTAATGATGCAGATGAGAGATGGTATCTTAGGTCAAAATTTAGGGTACAACAGTTGCCCCTATTTAAGTTTCTTCTATCCGGAGATATGAAGATTAAAATCTTCGTCTCGACGAGATTGAAGGTACTTAAATACATAATACGCAAATTTTTGCCCTAAGATACCACCATTATGTTTGATATGAATGTAGTAATTGAATTCACAGAGAAAGATTTTGTATGAAACAAGACAATGCTGGAGAAATCAAACACCAACAAAACACAGGGACAAGGATTATACAATACTGGGGAAATAAACCATGGACTTCAAGTAATAGACTCTTGACGGCGAATAAAAAAAATTGAGGGAACACGACCTCTGACCCTAACAAAGAAGGCATCTTGCATAGGCCATAAAAACAGATTATTGACCCAAAAATATCAGTGAGTTCACAACTCAAGGTCAAAGATAGACAGAAAAATATCAATTTTGCTGATAATGGACTACCAACTTCTGAAGGCAAAGATTTCATAACAAACTTCTCTGCGAGATTTCCAGAGATATGCTAATTAATGATGAAATAATAATATGGTTGCAGATACACAAGCTGCTCAAATAAAGAAGCCGCCACTTGCTGTCTTCCAAAAAATACTATGACATACAAGCTGCTCAAATAAAGAAGTTGCCACTTGCTGTCGTCCAGGGATGTCAATAACATACAAGCTGCTCAAATAAAGAAGCTGCCACTTGCTGCCTTCCAAAAATACTATAACATACAAGCTGCTCAAATAAAGAAGCTGCCACTTGCTGTATTCCAGAAAAATAATAGCGTACAAGTTGCTCAAATAAAGAGACTGTCGCTTGCCGTTTTCTAACGATGTCTATAACGTACAAGTTGCTCATGAAGAGACTGCCGCTTGTCGTTTTCCAAAAAATAATAACGTACAAGTTGCTCATGAAGAGACCGCCGCTTGTCGTTTTCCAAAAATAATAGTAACGCACAAGTTGCTCATGAAGAGACCGTCGCTTGCCGTTTTCCAATGATGTCGATAACGTACAAGTTGCTCATGAAGAGACCGCCACTTGTCGTTTTCCAAAAAATAATAACGTACAAGTTTCTCATGAAGAGACCGCCGCTTGTCGTTTTCCAAAAATAATAACGTACAAGTTGCTCATGAAGAGACCGCCGCTTGCCGTTTTCCAAAAAAATAACTCAGAAGGAAATTGCGATGACACTGGCAGAGAATAAAATCTTCGTCAAAGAGAACCGTGAATCAATCCTTCCCGAGGAGATCACGTACTTAAATGTGCAAAATAAATGCACCATTCGTCTATGTCGCGAATTCACTGGGGAAAATCATGAGATAGCCTATGCAAGAGACAACAACTTCCTCCAGGAATAAACCAGAGAGAAAATAGTCAAACAAGACTCCAACCAATGAGAAAGTAACTCGATTGGGGAATTCATCCTATCCAGAAATGGACAAGGAAAGCTAAATCAAAAAAATCATCCACGAGGATTAGCTCAGTTGGGGAATTTAGAAAGGAAGCACATTTTCTGCCTAAGCTAACCTTCTACTTGGAAAGAACATGTACGCTGTTTGAATAAACAAAGTACAACCCAAAATCAACGACAAATGCGAATATGCATGCTGATATGAGTGTAAATGAGTAAATGAATGTTATGCTGACAAAACAAACAGACAGAATAACTTGAAGACAATAAGATGTCACGGCATAATAGATACTCGGCCAATCTTAAAAAAGGACAGAAAATAACTGGAACTGGAACCACAAAGCAACGTCAGAGCGTAACACGCTACAAGGCCCAAGTCTTCTGAGGAGAAAAGTATTCAAATCCAATCTTCTAATACCAATAGACCACTGGCATGATACAAAACGTACCACACTTTAGAAATCGCCCAAATAAAGGTAACCAAAACAACGCTTAACTGGAACAACTGGGGAGTCACCAAACTTAGTACCACAAGAAACGCAAGTTTACACAACCAACGCCTCATGACGATTTTGAAATAAAACATGTTCATCATGCAAGGATAAAATACTGTATTGTTTTGCATTTCATGGCTTGACCATCCTCAGAACAACTGTTAATGTTCCTTTCATTATTCACGACACATTTTTAAAATAAGAATACTTTAAATAACTTTGTTTCAAATATTTCCGTAAAAATTAAAATTTTGCCCACAAATGGTAAATGCTCAAATTTCATTAATAAGATGGTAGTTCGCTAACAACGCGACTCCAACGGTTTACAAAAGTTTGGGAAATAGTACATGAAAGAAAAAGGTTACACAAAAACGATGATCACTATTCTCCCTAACAACTTCGAATTCCGAAATGTGTTCAAATGCCCAGACTGGTCTAACCAAAAGCTTGCCTAAGCCGCCCTTTCGGGTTTTCAACTTAGCAAACTGTCAACTCAAACCTAAGCGAAATACTTCTTGACTGCATCGGCGTTCATGGAGCGCGGGAGCTCTTCACCGTCCATATTTGTGAGAATCATGGCACCTCCAGAGAAAACTTTCTTAACGACATACGGTCCTTCATAATTCGGAGCCCACTTGCCCCTAGAATCAGGTTGGAAAGATAATATCTTTTTGAGCACGAGGTCACCTTCTCTGAACTCGCGTGGTCGAACCTTCTTATCAAAAGCCTTCTTCATTCTCTGCTGATATAATTGACTGTGACACAATGCTATCAATCTCTTTTCTTCAATTAAATTCAACTGATCATATCTACTTTGACACCATTCAGCCTCAGAAAGTTTGGCTTCCATCAACACTCTCATAGACGGAATCTCAACCTCCACGGGGAGTACTGCTTCCATACCATAAACTAGGGAAAACGGGGTTACGCCCGTTGAAGTTCGAACTGAAGTACGGTATCCATGCAGAGCAAACGGAAGAATTTCATGCCAATCTTTATAAGTTACCACCATCTTCTGGACAATCTTTTTGATGTTCTTGTTAGCAGCTTCAACAGCCCCATTCATCTTCGGTCTGTAAGGAGAAGAATTATGATGTTCGATCTTGAACTCCTCACAAAGCTCTTTCATCATCTTGTTATTCAAATTCGAACCATTATCAGTGATGATCTTGCTCGGGATGCCGTATCGACAAATGATCTGATTCTTGATAAATCTAACTACCACCTGTCTGGTTACATTAGCATAAGATGCTGCTTCCACCCATTTAGTAAAATAATCGATCTCTACCAAGATGAAATGATGACCATTTGAAGCTTTGGGTTCAATCATTCCAATCATATCAATGCCCCACATAGAGAAAGGCCAAGGTGAAGATATAACGTTAAGGAGGGTCGGTGGCACATGTATCTTGTCCGCATAAATTTGGCATTTATGACATTTCTTCACATATTTGCAGCAATCAGATTCCATTGTCCTCCAATAGTAACCAGCTCTCAACATCTTTTTAGCCATTGCATGTCCGTTGGCATGAGTGCCAAAGGATCCTTCATGTACTTCTTGCATCAGCATGTCTGCTTCACGTCTGTCTACACATCTGAGCAAGACCATGTCATAATTCCTCTTATACAATACTTCTTCATTGAGGAAGAAACTACTTGCCAATCTCCTCAACATCTTCCTATCTTTATTGGATGCCCCAGGCGGGTACTCTTGAGTTTGAAGAACATGTTTAATGTCATAGAACCACGGTTTGTCGTCGGTGACCTCTTCTACTGAAAAAACGTGAGCAGGTATGTCGAGACGCATAACCCGGATTGTAGGCACATCGTTCCAACCATTCACTTGAAACATTAAAGACAAAGTAGCTAAAGCATCAGCCATTTGGTTTTCATCTCTAGGGATATGATGTAATTCCACTTTGTTAAAGAAAGTTAACAATCTTCTAGCGTAATCTCTGTAAGGGATCAAACCAGGATGACGAGTCTCCCATTCTCCTTTGATTTGATTAATTACCAATGCTGAATCTCCGTAAATATCAAGAATCTTAATCCTTAGATCCACTGCTTCTTCGAGACCCATAATACATGCCTCATATTCAGCCATGTTGTTCGTGCAGTTAAACTTCAATCTCGCCGTGAACGGGATATGAGTACCTCGGGGAGTGACGATGATTGCCCCAATTCCATTTCCATAAGAGTTCACAGCTCCGTCAAATATTAAACCCCAATGGGATTCGGGATCAGGTCCTTCTTCAGGTAACGGCTCTTCACAATCTTTAGCTTTCAAGTACATAACATCTTCATCTGGGAAATCAAACTTGATGGATTTATAATCGTCAATTGGTTGGTGAGCCAAATGGTCGGCTAAAATACTCCCTTTGATTTCTTTCTGAGTGTGATACTCAATGTCATATTCGGATAACAACATCTGCCAACAGGCTATTCTTCCAGATAAGGCGGGCTTCTCAAAGATATACTTGATCGGATCCATTTTGGAGATCAACCAAGTGGTATGGTTAATCATATATTGGCGCAGACGGCGAGCAGCCCAAGCTAAAGCACAACAGGTTTTCTCAAGCAATGAGTATCGAGACTCACAGTCTGTGAATTTCTTACTCAGATAATATACAGCATGTTCCTTTCTTCCAGCCTCATCTTGTTGACCAAGCACACATCCCATGGAATCTTCCAATATAGTCAGGTACATAATCAAAGGTCTTCCTTCCACTGGAGGAATCAAAATGGGAGGTTCAAGTAAATATTCTTTGATGCTCTCAAAAGCTCTCTGACAATCTTCTGTCCACACACATCCCTGGTTCTTTCGGAGAAGCTTGAAAATCGGCCCACATGTAGCAGTCATATGAGATATAAATCTAGAAATATAATTCAGTCTCCCAAGGAATCCTCTTACTTGTTTTTCCGTCTTGGGTGCGGGAATTTCCCGAATAGCTTTGACTTTATCAGGATCTACCTCAATACCTTTCTGACTGACAATGAAACCCAGAAGTCTTCCAGAACGAACACCAAAAGTGCACTTGTTGGGATTCAGACGGAGTTTATACTTTCTCAAACGCTGGAATAACTTCAATAAATGTTCCAAATGATCTTCTTCAGTTTGTGATTTGGCAATCATGTCATCTACATACACTTCTATCTCTTTATGCATCATGTCATGGAACAAAGCAGTCATGGCTCTTTGGTATGTTGCACCAGCATTCCTCAAACCAAACGGCATAACTTGATAACAAAATGTTCCCCAAGGTGTAATGAAAGCTGTCTTCTCCGTATCTTCTGGTGCCATCTTGATTTGATTGTAACCAGAGAAACCATCCATGAAAGAAAAGACTTTGAACTTTGCGGTACTGTCGACCAAAACGTCAATGTGCGGTAATGGGAAGTCATCCTTTGGGCTAGCTCTATTCAGATCTCTATAGTCTACACACATTCGAACTTTGCCATCTTTCTTAGCAACAGGCACTATATTGGCTAACCACTGAGGATAGACCGATGTAACAAGGAAACCTGCATTAATCTGTTTTTGAACTTCTTCTTTGATCTTGTCAGCCATATCGGGACGAGTCCTTCTCAACTTCTGCTTAATCGGCGGACATTCAGGTCTCAACGGTAAACGATGCTCCACAATATCGTTGTCCAAACCTGGCATATCTTGGTAGGACCAAGCAAACACATCAACATACTCTTTGAGAAGCTCCAACATTTTCTCTTTGACCTCTGGGATAAGCAATGCTCCGACCTTAACTTCCTTTTTATCTTCTTCATCACCCAAATTGATCAACTCTATAGGCTCTTCAAACGGCTGAATAGTCTTTTCATCGTGCTCAAGTAAACGGGAAATTTCATCAGGAATCTCTTCACTATCCTCTTCTTCGACTCTGAACACAGGGAATTCAAAGTTGGGAGAGGGCATAGGATCATTGTTTTCAATGGTTAAGTCATGGATTAATCTGCACATATGATTATGCTTTATTTTAGAAATCGATCAATATGAATGTTGTACAAATGAAACAAAATATTATTATACTTTCCTATTACTACCAATTAATTTTCATTACTATTTCCCAGAAAAAGTGAAAAAATAAAACAGTAGTCTACAAAATAACATTTTTATTCATGAAGGGAAATACTTGAAACAAAGAGCCCAGACATTTTCTCTTTTGCCTTGGGCAGAGCAAAAGGATTTATTTTCAACATAGCCCGACACAAATACTTTTCGCCTTGGGCAGAGCGAATTTTTTTTCAAAAATAAAACAAAACATTACTCAGAAATGTGCATCACAATAGGAACATCAACAGCAATCCAGTTCTGGCAAACCACTCCATGCGTTACAAAATCGGGTAAATCCTCTTCAGAATCGTCTCCTATTATAGCATCAACTTCAGGAGGAGTCGGATGGATAAAACCTGCGCTTCGGAAAACCTCTTGTATCGGACGAGTAACTACTTCCTGCTTGACTCTTGTAGACACGGGATGAAAACCAAGACCTTCTCCAGACTTGTTCTCGGGTAAAGTCAACACCTGGCCCCAACCTTCAGCCTAACCACTTTCAACCACTCGTCGCGCATCCTCAAAAGAAGAAATAGATGTCCCTTGCTTCTTCACTTCATTATTAGCAACAGACAGAGCTTGGAATTGGGTTCCAACATCCTCATCAGCATCAATAAAAGAGAAAGATGACAAATGGCTTACCACCATAGCCTGCTCTCCACCAATCATTACCAGCTTTCCATGCCTTACAAACTTCAATCTTTGATGGAGCGTGGAAGTGACTGCCCCTGCATCATGGATCCATGGACGACCCAATAGGCAACTGTAGGCGGCACGAATATCCATTACTTGAAAAGTGATCTGAAAAGTATGAGGACCAATTACTATAGGAAGATCCACTTCACCAATGACAGTCTTCCTAGAACCATCAAACGCTTTGACAATTACCCCACTAGGTCTCATGGGAGCACCTGGATATGAGAGTCGAGATAATGTAGTTTTGGGCATTACATTTAACGACGAACCTGTATCTACCAACACACTTGATAAAGTATCATTTCCACAACTTATTGAGATATGCAAAGCCATATTATGGTTCCTTCCCTCCTCCGGAAGCTCTTCATCACTGAAACCAAGATTGTTACACGAAGTAATATTTCCCACGATTCCATCAAATTGGTCAACCGTCACATCATGATCCACGAATGCCTGGTCCAAGACCTTCATCAAAGCTTTTCTATGGGCACCAGAATCTCTCAGTAAAGCAAGCAAAGAAATCTTGGAAGGAGTTTGCAAAAGTTGGTCCACAATCTTATATTCACTTCTCTTGATGAGCTTCAGAATCTCATCATCATCGGGATATGGGATAGGTTCATTGGATCGGCCTATCTCAACCCTTGGTTCAACATTTCTCGCTGGAATTTCTGCCGGTATGGGCCTCCTGACTTGAACTTCTGGTCTCTTCAAAGGTACTTCTGCAAAGACACGTCCGCTTCTCGTAACTCTACTCACATCAGCGATGTTAACAAAAGACGGCCTTGTTGGTATAGGGACTTCTACTCCATTCTCAATCATTGTGGCATTATACTTATACGGTATAGCTTGGTCTGAGTTGTAAGGCACGGGACCAGGTGGATAAATGATCAAAGGAGCAACAGGTGCAGTCTGACTGTCGTAAACGATCTCTACTGGTTCAGGCAAACTGAATTGTGGTATTATAACATTCACTTCATCCTCTGGATCTCTGTCATATGTAATAGTGATAACCCTCTGGTCTAACAATTTTTGAATATCCTCCTTCACAATAGGGAAATCAACCTCTCTTGAACAAAATTCACAAACATCATAATCATGTTGATGCCTAACAAAGGAAAGTCTTCTTAAGCTCTGATGTAACCTGATCAACGACTCCCTTATGTGTTCAACTTGAAAAACTCAAAACTTTCCTGGACAACCTTCCACCATATTCACTGATGCTGCCCCATGTCGAGGCAAAGGATTATCTCTAACATTCGGGTTAACATCCTTGAAAGACAAGATACCATTCTTAATCAATCTCTGCACGTCCGCCTTTAGAGCAAAACAATTCTCAATGTTCTGCCCCGGCGACCCTTGATGATATTCACAAAACTGATCTGCCTTGTACCACGGAGAAGTACTATTTGGTGCGACAGGAGGAGGCTTCGTCGTTATGAGGTTCTTTCTGATAAGAGCAGGGAAAAATTCAGTATAAGTCATGGGAATGGCATCGAACTGCGGTTTCCTTGGTGAACGGTTCTGGTTGTTGAATGGATAAGCCTGTTGTCGAGGCTGCTGCTGAAATGGTCGTTGTTGAGGTGGTGGGGTTTGATGAGTTGGGGTCATCAACGTTGAGCGGACAGCCGGAGTGAGTGCCGCAACGTGTGAGTAACCTCTCATTGGTCTCCCTGGGAAGATTGCGCTGACATCCTGTTCTTTTCTTTTTGGGAAAACACTTCCAAACTTCTTGGTACTGCTAGACGGACTTCCTTCTTTAACCAAACGCCCTTCACGAATCCCTTCCTCCAACCGCATGCCCATACTTACCATTTCAGTGAAGTCACTGGGTGCGCTGGCAATCAGTCTTTCATAGTAAAAGGAACCTAAAGTCTTCAAGAATATCTTCGTCATCTCTTTCTCCTCAAGAGGAGGATAGATTTGAGCAGCAATTTCGCGCCATCTCTGGGCGTATTCCTTAAAGGACTCTCTGTCTCTCTGGGACATCGCCCGGAGTTGATCCCTATCCGGCGCCATGTCAACATTGTACTTATACTGATGAACAAAAGCTTCACTAAGATCGTTGAAGTTGCGGATCCGAATGCTGTCTAAACCCATATACCACTTTAGAGCGGCACCAGTCAAACTGTCTTGAAAATAGTGAATCAACAAGTCATGATCATCAGAATATGTAGACATCTTTCTCACGTACATAGTCAAGTGACTCCGAGGACACGAATCACCCTTATATCTTTCAAAGTCTGGCACTTTGAATTTTGCTGGAATCTTGACATTCGGAACTAAACAAAGGTCATGCGTGTTCTTTCCAAACAAATCCTTCCCCTTTAACGCTCTGAGCTCCCTCTGCATTTCTTGGAATTGGTCTTGAAATTCTTCCATTCTATCAAAAAGACCCAGACTTTCAGCAGGCTCGGCAGGATAAGTAGGTTCATTCAAGCATGGCATAGAGTGAACCACAGGAGCGACAGTTGTCATCAACGGTTGCGGGAAAGGTGTCACAGACGGGATTACCTGCGGCATGGCAGTTGTCTCTGGTTGAGGAAGACACAAAGTAGGTTGAAACAAAGGCTGTACGACAGGCTGATACCCCTCTGGCACAAAGTTGTAAGGCATTCCCCACGGAAAACCTTTTGGCATCTGATGTTGAAGAGGAGAGTTAATTTGAGTCACGGATGTTGGAACGGTGACAATCTCGGAAACCACAGTAGTTGAAGTCTGAATCTCAGCAGCTGTAGTCGATGGCTGATTCTGAGCAACCATCAAACTTTCCACTAGCGCAGTTAACTTTTCCATACCGACACGAAGGGTAGCGACCTCCTCACGAAGCTCGTGGTTTTCCTGTTCCAGATCTTCCATCTTCCTCTGACGATTGGCTCGAGTATCGTATCGATGAGACAGCTTGACAATCTATCGGAGTGGAAAAAGAAAGAAGGATAAGACTCTAGAAAACATGTGAAGTGGAATGTTGGATGATGCATGATATGTGATGCAAATGATAATTCATTTTAATAGTTTTTCAAGGAACTTCAATAATTTTGCACACATCAATGGTAAAAACTCATTTCATTAATCAGAAGCGGTAAATTACAACTTACAACTTTGGAACAACAAAACAATAAATTACACTTTGGGATAACAACCCAATAATAAAAGCAGTAAACTACAACTTTGGAACATGAAGCCCATAACAAAAGCAGTAAATTACAACTTCGGAACATGAAGCCCTTTTACAGAGTTTTACAAAATGACATCAGTAAAATAAAACTAAGAACTAAAGATCACTCAGAATCATCAGATGAAGGACCAAATGCCAACTGTAACCGGAGCTTCCTGATCTTCTCTTCATAAAAGTCTTCCATCTCTTTCTTCTCAGCTACCAGTCGATCAATGATTTCCTTTTGTGGATTAGGAACGAGAGCAACGCTTATCGAACCTTCCCTCTTTCTCTTCCTTTCACTAGCATACTTCTTCAGTAAAGCATCCTTTTGACGAAGCTTCTCATTATGATCAATGAACCAGCCGTCTTGAATAAATAGCAAATCCTCCTTTTCCTTTAGTTGTCGAGCCAGGACCCGATTCTCATATTCAGATATATTATACTTTTCTTTCCAAGCATCTCTCTCGGACTTCATCCTAGCCAGATTTCCTTGGTATTCTCCCATATTCTCGATAGGGATATCAACAGGTGATGATGCAACAGTAGGGAATAAAGGTTTCTCAGGTTTATAGGGCATCTTGAGAGCACAAGCCCTAACACGGACCCATTGTAGGTAAGGCTCCAACGAAACGGCACCCCTATGTCCTAACATATCTCTCCCTTTCCTATGGATGTGGCGCCAAGCTCCTTCGATCTCCCTCTTAGCTGCCTGGTGATCTTGTCCTTCTTGTAAAAAGAAACCACTCACATGGATGTTGTTTGGCTTGTCCCTCATCGGGTATCCAAACTGACGGCACGCGAGAACAGGGTTATAGTTTATTCCTCCTTTCGTACCAAGAAGAGGCACGTTAGGAAAAGCACCACAGCTATCGATGATCTTCACGTCATAGTAAGCTCGATTATACCAATCAATGTCAAAATGAGTGAGAGCCATAATTTTTGGCGCCCATCGCGGCTCCTTCTCGAGATCCCAAAAAACATCAGACCTAGGTAGATGAGAAACATACCACTGATACAGCAACGGTGCACAACAAATAATCATCCCTCCTTGATAAGAGTTTCGAAGATGGATGGAGTAGTAGGTATCTCCTAGCAGCGTAGGGACCAGATTTCCAATCAAGAAAATTCTGATGGCGTTGATATCCACAAACTTATCAACGTTAGGGAACAAGAATAGACCATAAGCGAGTAAAGCAAAGACGTCTTCAAAGGCAATAGTATCTTTTATCTCAGTGAAATGATGAGCTTTCCTCAACAAAAACTGCGCAGACAAGCCTCGGATTCCCCCTTTTGTAGTCATGTTCTCCTCTATCTCTGACTTCTTCAAGTGGGTGATGGTCGCTATCTCGTGAGATTTGGGTTCCTCTTCTAATCCAGAAAAAGGAACACAGTCGGTGATCGGAAAACCAAGTATGTAGGAGTACTCTTCTAAGGTGGGCATTAACTGGTAATCCGGAAAGGTAAAACATCGGTACAAAGGATCGTAAAATTGGACTAACGTATTAAGGATGCCTTCTTTCATCTTGCGCTTCATGAGAGGTATAATGGACCCATACTTTTTTTGAAAATCCGTCGGGTTCTTGATCTTAGGAATTAAACTCTTCAGTTCTTCAATCTCGGGCTCCTTAAAACTAAAACTTCGAGTGTTTCTCCTTCCAAATTCCATAATAATAGTACCTGAGATGTCTGCAAAAATCATTCCTAAGTTCCTTGAAAAACAAGTTTTTTACAAAAAATGTTGATGAGTGCATGAATGAATGATAATGCAACAGTTACACACAAGTTCACAAACATGGGGTTCAAAGGTTCAACGTTTCAGCATGGAGTCAAAGGTAAAGCCCACCCCAAGGTATGTACTAACGGTTCAATCACACCTGTAAGACAAGGTTCTAAGAGTTCCCAGAGTCTACATTCCTCCTTCGGATATTGCCAACGTCTTGATTACTCAATAATTAGCAATATTCTCAAGAGAAACTCATCCGAGCGTAGCATCGCGTAACAACTACTTCCGAATTGCTATGTTATAGTTTCCGCGCTACACCTAAAAAGGCCAAGATGGGTTAGGGTTCTACGGTTCTCAATTTCTCTGGCTCCCAGATCGAAAATAATAATGTCTTCCCGATTACTCGGTAAACAAATATTATGTTCAAAAGGGCCTTCCATTGAGTGGGGGATCTCACGCCTCCTTCTTCGGGATTACTCCCTCAAAGTTAACATGACTATACCACCCGTCCTATTCTTAAGTGTAACTTAATCCGGGTATAGGATCCATCCTTTGCAAAAAACCCAAACAACCCCAATTTAAACACATAATCAAACAAAACAAATAATAATAAAACAGATAAAACAAACTAGGCTTAACCCACTTAGGGATGGACCAGCAAGAGGTCAATCTGTCCCCAGCAGAGTCGCCAATTCTGTAGAGATAAAAAATGTAGCGGGGTAAATCGGAGATCGAACTATTAATTAATTCGTCTCGCAAAAGCAAGAGTCGCCACCACGCTTTATTATTTCCAAGGGAAAAGGGAAAAGAGCGAAATAAAACCCTAAAGTATGCAATGTAAAATAATACTTCCTAAAAGTAATAAAAATACAAGGCGTTTTGAAAAGAGGTCTATGGTTCGGGGGTTGGTTATACAATGGGAAGGTATTAGCACCCAATGTATCTATAGTATTCTATAGGAACCTTTTGAAATATCTGTTTATTAAAATGTTTGTTTGATTAAAAATAAATTGTTTTGGCCGAAAAGGGGTACGGACGGGTTTTTGAAGGTACGACGACCTAATGTCGAAGTTTTTGACTTAAAAGGTATAAGTTTTGGAAAGATTGAATATCTGGGGAAAAATTATCTTAAGTTTTAATGAAATGAATATGTTCGCGTGATTGGATTTGAGGACATGAAGTCAACAAATTTAATCATTTTTCCTTGGATTTAGACATAAACAGAATAACCAAGTAAATACTGAATAATCAAACAGACAATTTAAGTAGCTAGGTGATATACAACCATAACAATGATTAAATAACAGACTAAATGGTGTGAACATGCATTTTTGTATTTTTGTTTAATATGTATAAAGCAAAAGAATTTAATTAAAGAAAAGAAAATGTTTTAACTTTTAATTTTTTATGTATTTTTTAGTATTAATACAAATAATAAAATACCCTAATGCCTTATACTAATTCAAGTATTTTAACTAATCTTTTTATATATAAAGTCTTAATTAATATATAAAAAGGGATTGTTCATTAGGAATTAATATCAATAAAATTAATATATTTAATTAAATTATATATGAAAAATGATTTGTATTATTTAAAATTATAAAAGAAAGGTGAATCAATTTTTTGGTTTAGGAATGTGTAAAACAAAATAAAAGGAAAAAAAATGAAAGGGCCAAGAGTTTTTAAGGGCCCAAAATAAGAACAACAGAACTGGGATGGGGGGTGTTCTAAGAAATCGTTGGGTTTAGGCGTAGAAAATGGGGTGAGGCCCAATTGCAAATTGACGAACGTTTTTTAGGGTTTCTGACTGTTGTTTCATTAGGGAATTGTTAGGGTTTGCTGAGACAGAGGCGTCGTTTGTTCATCGTTTCACTTCGCCTTCTTCGCCTTTGCCTTTGCCTGAGCTTCTCTTCCGTCTAGGGCCACCGGTGCAGCCTCCACCTCTTCTCCCTCCAACGATTGCTCCAGCGGTGTTTGTTCAAGGTAACAAAACCTTAATCGTTCGTGTTAGGGTTTCAGTTTATATCTCATATGTTTTACTTTTTTGCTTACTGATTCGAATTAAATGATGTTGTTTTTGTGAAAGGAGAAAGGGGATGGGTTTATACCTCTAGTCTTGAAGGTGGAGACGAGGTGGACCGGAGGTGCGTGGAGGACCGGACGGCGAGGGAAACGTGAATGAAGCTAGCTTTGCAAGGAGATCTGGTACTCTGTATTTGTGTCTCTTTGGCCCTTAGGTTTGATGATGACTTGAAAACCTTTTGTGCAATTCCTTTTCCTCTTCTTCTTGATAGCCCTTGTATGCTTCTTTTTCTTCTTCTTTCTGTGGGCCTGCTGAATATGTTTGATGCCTTATTGCCCTATGATGAATCACAATTCTGAGGGCTTCTTTGCGTTGCCTTTGAATGTTGTAGCTTGTGTTGAAAGCTTGCCTTGATATGCTGGACCCTCTGTATGCTTGTTCTGAGCTTGACAATGTTGATATTGCTTGTTGTTTGCCCAATGATGAAGAAATTCTGAGGGCCTTTTGTGTTGCCCTTGAATGCTTTAGCTGGATGGTTTGGAAGTTTTGAATGTTTGGTTGATGTGTTTGGACATATTTGGCTTAGGTTTAGAGCTGGATAGGTTTTGGGCATATGCTGGTTATGGCCTTGGCTTTGGCTTGGCAAGTTTTATTTAGGCTTGATGATAGGTACAGGTTTTGGGCATATGCTGGTTTTCTGTTTGTGCTTATGCAGGTTAACTGGTTTTGATTGAAAGGTTTGGTTTATCAATTTGTATCAAGGTTTATGCAGGTTTTGAATTCATGTTTTTGGCTTGGACAGGGTAGGCCTTTTGAGTAGTAAGGCTTGAGGGTGTCTTAGGCTTTTTCTGGTTCAGAAGCTTGGCTTCAGTTTGGTGCAGGTTAAAAGCTTATGCAGGTTTTGGGTCTGGAGGGCTTTTTGACAGTTTGTGGTTTAGAAACTGGTGGAAGGCTTAGTGTTTACTGGTTTTCAGGCCATGGTTATTGGTTTTGGCTTGAGACAGCAGGTTATACTGGTTTTTGAATGCAGGTTCTTCAAGCTTCTTTCTTACTTTGAGAATAGGCTTGTGGTATTTTTGAACTCAGTTTTTGTTTTTAGGCTTCCAACAGGTTATGAACTCTTGCTTTTTTGAAGAGTTTGTTTTTTGTATTGTTTTATATCAGTTGGTTCGCTTGGCTTTGCATGGTTCAGGTTCTTGTATATTTTAACCATTCTTTGCCTTTGATACTTCTGCACATCTACTGTTCCATTCAGCTTGTTTTGTATCCTTTTTCTATGCTTCCCTTTTTTTACTGTGTTGCTGCAGTTTTGTTTTATATCCCTTTTCTGCCTAAGGCCAAAACCTGTAAACCCACACTCTTTTCTCTCTTCTCTCTCCTTAGTACAGTTGAAACATTAAAATGTTATATGTACTTTGTGTTCTGAAAAAGCAAAGCTGGAAAATGATGAATTTAGGAATATGTGCTTGCATATGGTTTTAATCTGCACACTTCCTCTTTGCCATCTGCATTGTTACAGTATTGAGCCTTTGTATTTCCATACTTCCATATCTTTGGGCAGTTTACGTTGGACTTTGGCTTTGAAAATGTAACTTTGACTATGCATATGCTGTGGGTTTTGAAATATGCAGTTGGTTTTGAAATATGCAGTTGGTTTTGAAATATGCAGTTTTGACAATTGAAATGTGCAATTTTAACTTGTGCATTCATATTTATCAATAAATATTCATCCCTTTTTGTGAACCGGGAGAAATCCCGTGATTTGCAAAGAGGGTAAAACTGATTCCAGCCATTTGCTTTTAATGATGAACTCAAAATTAATTGTCTGCTTTTAATTATATTTATTTCTGACTTTTTTCTTTTAATTCTTTGCAGGTAAAATCAAATGAGCATCAAAGAAGTATTGGATAGAAGATGAAGATTTAGAACTTAGAAAAAATTAGGATAGTTTTTATTTCACTTTAAACATTTGTAAAAATTATCATTGTAAATACTTTGTAAATAAATACGGTATTTAAACAACAATTGTAACAATTGGAATAAAATGAATAAAACTCTATTATTTTACCAATTAATTCTTTTCTTCTTTCCAATTATTTACTTTATCATTTATAATTCTTTAAATTATATATTAACTGAAAATAAATTCCAATTATTTAAATTCAGAATAATAAATAATTAAATAAACATCATTGATCAATTAATAAACTTCTCTTCAATTATTTACTTCATTATTTATAATTCTTTAAATTATATAATAACTGAAAATAAATTCCAATTATTTAAATTCAGAATAATAAAATAATTAAATAAACATCATTGATCAATTAATAAACTTCTTTTCAAATATTTACTTTATTATTTATAATTCTTTAAATTATATAATAACTGAAAATAAATTCCAATTATTTAAACTCAGAATAATAAATAATTAAATAAACATCATTTTGGCATTGATCAATTAATAAATTTAGCGTTTCAAAAATAACCAGCTCTTGACTTGAAAAAGTTATGAATTTAAAATCTGCTTTGAAAATTGATAAAATAGGTCAAAACACTTGCAATGTAATGATGCAGATGGGAGATGGTATCTTAGGTCAAACTTTGGGGTACAACAGGTACAACATCTGCCTCTTTTCAATCTTCTTAAACCTGAAAAAGCAAGTATGGCACGTTTCTGTTTGTAGCTTGAAGGTAGAAGATGATTGAACACTAGAGTGCTCAGAAATTTGCACCCGATAAAGTGGTTAATGATTGTGTAGGGAATGGGCTTAAAGATGCCATTTGGAGAGATGATGGAAAGTTGTCGGAGATAGGCTTATAGATGCCATCCAAAGGTGATTGTTGACAGAAATTAGACTAAGTCTAAGTTTGACTGTATTTTGAAGAAGTATCACGATAAATCTTTGGTTGACTTAAATCTGAAGGATATGCTAGAACAGACTCGTGTTAAGCCATTTCTGGAGACGTATTAGAAGGAATCTGTGTAAGATTACTTTATGATGAGCCTTTGTAGGACTGCTTTAGGAGATATGTGAGAAGAAAGCCTGGGTAGGGCTGCTTCAGGATGAATCCTTGTGAAAATTCATCTGGAATTTGAAGAGAAGGAACCTGGGTAGGGTTGCTTCATGATGAGTCCGTGTGAAACTTCATCTGGAAATGCATGAGAAGGAACCTGGGTAGGGTTGCTTCATGATGAGTCTGTGTAAAACTTCATCTGAAAATGTATGAGAAGGAACCTGGGTAGGGTTGCTTCATGACGAGTCTGGGTAAGAATGCATCTGGAAATCATGAGATGGAACCTGGGTAGGGTTGCTTCAGGATGAGTTAGTGTAAAACTTCATCTGAAGAATGTGAGAAGGAACCTGGGTAGGGTTGCTTCATGATGAGTCCGAGTAAGACAGAACTTGGAAATGTCTGAGAAGGAACCTGTGTAGGGTTGCTTCAGGATGAGTTTATGTGAAACTACATCTAGAAATGAGAAGGAACCTGGGTAGGGTTGCTCCAGGATGGTCAAGTAGATGATTTTCCTTGCTTGTTACAATCAGTCATTCACAGATAGTTTTCCTGTCTTGTTTAAGGTATTAATCTGGAACTTGTTTTTGTTGGTCGTTGAGATAGTCGTCTTAGCTGGTTTTAGGTATTAATCTTTGTCCTTAGAAAGAAAGATAGTTTTCCTGGATTGTTACATGTATTAATCTTCAATCGGCTCATGTAGATAGTTTTACTGGCTAGTTACAGGTATTAATCTATAATTGGTCGTCCACAGATAGTTTTCCTGTCTTGTTTCAGGTATTAATCTGGACCTTGTTTTTTGTTGGTCGTTGACATAGTCGTCCTGGATAGTTTCAGGTATTAATCTCTTTCCTTAGAAAGAAAGATAATTTTACTGGCTTGTTACAAGTATTAATCTTCAATCTTCCCATGTAGATAGCTTTCCTGGCTTGTTACATGTATTAATCTACAATCGGTCGTCCACAGATAGTTGTCCTGGCTCGTCACAGGTATTAATCTGGAACTTGTTTTTGTCGGTCGTTGAGATAGTTTCCCTGGCTGGTTTCAGGAATTAATCTCTGACCTTTTTGAAAATGGTTGTGGTGTTTGCCAAAAATGAATTTTGTTGATTGACTTTTCCCTGCAAGGAAGAGGGTTAGTTGCATGCAGATGTATGCATGGCTCGATGATATTCTCAAAATAAATAAGATTATGTTGTATGCATTATGATGCATGAAATGTGAAATGTTGTTGGAAAATAAATCCTTGACAAGTGCTAGGGAGCCTTAGGAAGTTAAATCCCAGACTGTTGTATGGGGATGAAAAGTATGCACGTCTTCAGACTTTGTTTTAGAATGTTTCCGTTGGGGATTCCTGTTTTGTTGTTTGAGGAGAACTTCATTGGGGAATGTTGATTTTTCTTGAGAAGAAAACTCTATAGAGAGTGTTGATTCCTTCTTGGGGAAAGGAGTTCAGGAGTCTTAGTTGTTCGTTGCTCTACTGGGGAGTTATCTCTTGATAGAAGAGAAAGGAAATTAACAACTTGTCGGGGACAAAGAAGTTAACTGTTATCTGGTTGTCTCTCAGGCTTTGCATTAACTCACTGGGGATTGTAGGAAAGTCTAATAGGGAAGAGGGGTTGTGGTCCCTTGACTTGTGATAGTCTAAGAGGAAAATTCAAGCTGGGGAATCTTGCCATTTATTTGGGAAATAAACCTTATTGCCAATCTGTTGGAGAGGTGTTTTCTTTTGGCAGAACTCCTTGAGGATTCTTTAGATCAACTTAGTTGGGGAGAAGTTTTCAGAGATTGAAACTCTGGTTGGGGATTGCATGAATCCAACTTTATGGGGATATCCATGAATTTGTCCTTGAGTGGTTTGTACCCTTATTCGTAAATATTATTCTATGGGGATAAACTTATAGAGATGACTCTATGGAGACTTGACTGGGGATCACTTTATGAAAAGGAATTTGTGGAGATTTGTCACTACCCCAAGTAGTAAGTGTTGCAGTACTTCCAAAAAATGTTTGCTTGACCGTACATAACCCTTTGTTGGAATTCACGTTTAATGTCCCAAGTGATTCATATTCAGACCTGCCCTGGTTATTCAGCATTTCTTGGGAGATTCCTTGGAATCTTCACTTGACTGCCCCCAGACGAGTTGGACGGTGACATGTCATATCCCCTTGCTCATAGGAGATTTTTCAATGGAGGTGTTTTTCCATTTGAAATGATTCTGTTTTCTTGAGAATTTCCGTTCATTGGATATTCATTGTGTGGATTTCTCTGCTGTCAAACAATTAGACATATGCAAAAACTGATATTCAAATAATGCAAAGTTTATGATAGTCTTGAAGTTTTGAAATTGTGTTTTAGCAGATAAAAGAATTTTTGTAAGAATGTGAATTCAACTCAGGATTTGTAGTAAGCCTTACAGGAGTCAGGATACCTTTTGTAACAGTATGCTTTCGACCTAACCCATGCTTCAATTAGGACTTTTGAAAGGTTGTAGCATGGTCTAGTTCACAGTTTAAGAAACAAAGGATAAGGCTCAAAGTGTATTTGTACCCGCCCGTTCTTCATGATGTTCTCCAGTCCTAAACTCAGTTAATTGTGCGTTTGAACTCCAATTGACTCTGGAATGACGTTTTGGTGATGGTCCGAACAAGTTAAGTTTGTCGGAAGGTAGTCATTTTTGCAACATTTTTCATGTTATCGAGGATTTGTAACGTCCTCTTTTTTTTTTATTATCCATGATTTTTGCTTGATTGTTCTTGTTCTGAGATTACAACCAGTGGGATGCCCTAGTTTTTTTTAAGTCTCCTTCGTATGTTTTGACTCGGTGGGATTTTGTGTTGAGAGATAATGATTGCCTATTTTACAGGGAACCATCGTCGTCTTCAGATTCAGAAGGATGTTTTTGGTGTCACTCATTGTATATGAGGTGAAAGCTTGTGACTGAATGCGCATTTAAATTAACTGAGAGACTACCCTGCCCCAGGTTTTGATTAAAGGTTTCAATTTGTGTGAAAAAGAAAACTCCTACTTCTTTGGCTCAAAGGGGTTGACTAGGGATTATCTTCCTTATAACTCCAATGTTTAGGAATTGAAAGAACGCTTGTACATTATCAGCAAGGTCTGTTCAAAAGCATACTGTTTATCTTACCTTTTCATAACTTACCCCCCGGACTAAAAATCTACAAAGGTCTTTCTGGTTCTTTTCACCTTTCCTCATTGAATAAAATAAATGTCGGCGGATACTCTTGCTATCTGCAACATTTGCGATAAAATGCTAAACAAGTCAGTTCTCCCACCGTATTACAAAATTGGCGACTCTACAAGGGAAAATTTTAAAAGAGGGGTTACCTTAAGATTTTAGATCACTTTACTTGCTTAAATTGTATGCTTTATTTGCTTTAACTTTAAGGGTTTGCTTAGGTTTATTATTTGAAAGGTCCTACACCAGGATCTAGGGATGCCTTAGGTAGGTAGTAATAGATCATAAATATTGTACGGCATAGACCGATATGGTTAATATGATAGCTACAGTTAGTGTGACACTTTGGTTTGTACTGATGTTCCTTGAGGCAGTCAAGGATAACATTAGGCTTCCGCGTGGTATCATTAACACTAACTTACTTTCAGAACCTTAATTGAACCATCTTAGCCATTAGAGGTGTAGCGATAGAAATGTTGAGACTAAGCCATTAGACTAATTTGACTCGCACAGATCAAATAAAAATTGCCACCACACTTTATTGTTTCCAAAGGAATGGGAAAATAGCGAATAACCCAAAAATAAGAAGGAGAGAATCTAAGTTAGAGGGTTGGTTATGCAAAGAGAAGGTATTAACACCCTAAACATCTACGGTACTCCGCAGGAACCTCTTTGAAAATTTGCGTATTTTGGCTATAAGAGTTGTATACAAAAAATAGATCGTGGGGATGAGAAAAGAAGTATTTTTTTATAATTTTTTTGCATCCTCCGTGGTTGTGAAGCTTTAGTGCCTACGTACCACCTTCCGTGCAATAGGGGATCAGGGTACTTATAGTTTACCTTTTAAATTTTAAAACACAACTGTGTTGGTTAATTTTAAGAGATGAGACGTCATTATCGTATCCGAGTGGAAGAACATACTTACTACCCACGATTATGAGAAAGGAGAATTTGTGTCATCTCAAAGTGGAGGATATGGCTTGGATTTTAAAATCAAAAAATCCTCGCTCAACATCAAAGTGGAAAATATCTCGCTTCACTACAAATCGTAGAAGTATAGTAGTTCACATCACTACAAGGATTGACAAGAGTCTAATATTTTGAGAAAAGAGTATTAAAGTAAAAAGCCAAAGCCGAAAAATGATTTGAATGAGGTTGATTGACTTTTAGTCTTCTCACAAAAAATGTCAAGGTATTATTAAGTTGTTTAAAGTTTGATTAAGAAAAATGTTTTCGAAAATGCATGGACCTATGTCCAAGTTTATTGTGAAAGCGGATCAAGTTTAGAAACCAAGAATAGTTTTGAAAAGGAGGGAGAAGATATTTGAAATTAAAGAAGATGGGAGGAGATTAAGGGACTATCCTAAAGTATAAGGTAAAAGCTAGGGAAAAGAAATGTCTAACCAACAAGAAGCCAACACTTGACAAAATGAGTCAATGTAGAATTCTCATCCTTTAGATTTGAAATGAAAAAAGCAAAGATAATAAACCTCTAAAGAAAACCAAGCTTCAAATGCATTAAGTCTTCACAAAAATTGGGCAGAGTAACGGTTGTATACAAATGAATTCTCAATCATAGACAAAATATATAATCAGAATAACCTGCACACAAAGAAAACAAACAACCCAAGTGACAAGGTCTCAAGGTAGGTCAAGGTCTCTACTCCTAAGTCCAAGAAGTCCATAACTCCAAAATGCCAAGGATAGTAACCAAATAGTCCAAGTCACCTTAAATCTTTTTATTGTTTAAGTTTGTTATTAAGTATCTTCAAAAATAAAATGAAAATCTTGTGAGCAAAACAAAATGACATAAAAAATAAATGCTCAAGTGAGCAAAATAAATATAGCATGAAATGAAGATGCTAAGATAAATGGTGCTTAAAGTAAAAGCATAAAGTAAAAGCATAAAAAAAAGTCAATTATTAATGGGTTAGAAATTAGAGGTTAGTTGAATGACCATCTTGAGTCTTGCATTTGAAAACTCATTAGAAGATTGATAAAATCAAATCCTCTCGACAATAAGTTTCATTTGCTTTTTCTCAAGTATATCATTCATTTCAAATTCACAAGGCAACAAGAAATGATCAACGATGTTTAAATGATTCACTTAGTCCAACATTTATGATGATTCATTATAAGATTGATAATACCAAAGCCTCCTAACAATGAACCTCAAGGTTATTAGACCAAAGGTTTCAAATTAAACATACTTAGGCTTGCAAACATAAGTTTGGGCCACAAATGATCATTTCTTGAATCGGGATAAAATTTAGCACTTTGTTAAGCAATCGTAAGTGGACTTATGTAGAAGTCACACCTATTCTGAGGCTGGTCAATATCAATCTATGTGCCATATGTTTGGAGTGATGATATATAGATCAACCTCTTACAACATGTAACACAAAAGAGAAGGGGAAAAGATGAAGAAGGAGGGGACATATTTGAATAAAAAATTTAATCAAAAATATCATTAAAATCATCCATCCATTTTAGTGGAGTTAAACTCAATACTCAAGATCCAAAATAAATAAACTGAATTTAATGAATAAAATAAAAGAAGAAAAATGACTTTCAAATTGTTTTTAAAATGAGAATAAAAGGTAAAATGACAAAATATATTCAAAGTATCAAATAAAAATTTAAAAAGACATAGAAAAATCAGAACTGGCCTTAAATATTTTTATAAAATTTTTGGTAATTTTTTAACACCGAAAAGCATTTTTAAATTAATTAAAATCTATCAAATAAGTGGAAAAAAAGATAAAAAAATAGTAGATGTCAAAATAAAATTCTAGAAAAATTTCAGAAAGTCGGATATAAGGAGAAGGATTTTTACAAAAAAATTTAGAATTTAAAAATATCAAAAAGTATTTTTAAATAATTAGAAACAAGTCAAAATAAAGGAAAAAAAATATCAAATCTGAAAATAAAATCATGAAAAAATAAAAACCGGCAAGAGAATATTATAAAATATTTTTGTGAATTTTTTCATAACTTTTGAGTCAGAAATGAATTTTCTATGATTTTTAAAGTTTAAAACAATTAAGACAAAAAATTAGAAAATAAAATAACAAACCAAAAAATTATGGACCATTTGATCATTGTCAAAACGCGTTAGTAAACAGATCTGGTGCATCTGGCGCGCTGTGCATGTCATGAACTTTATTGAATATCACACCTAATCATTTTTTATAAAATAAAAATAACTTAAAATATGACATGTTGGATTGAGTCTTACTCACTAAAGTAATCAGATTCTAGGGCTCCCAACACGCGCGATGGTCTAATGAAGTACCAAATCTGTTTCAAAAAAATAATGTGGCTAAACGTCATTGGTTGAAGACAGACATATCATCGTCTTCAACCTCCACCCAACCTGAAATCGAATTCCACAAACTGTAAAATTAGCAATCCAGACCGGTACCATTAGATTCGTCTCTTTAAGACGATTCTAATTGTACCATTGTGACAAATTTATATAAATCGGGTAAGGCTTAAATTGAGAAAATGCTGAAATAATAGCGAGCACGAAATTCTGGAATATCTCACTCAAATCTCAATGAAATTGAAAATTATAAAAGCATGAGAATCAGAAGGATGCAGAGAGTAGATTAGTCTTTTATTTGGATCGATTTGACCAAGAAATCTACCTGAACGAAGTAGCAAAAGGTGGCTCTGAGTATAGGTTACAATTCTTGAAGGTAAGAGTATGGTTAGCTTCAGAGAAGTTCAATGAAGCTAACTGAATGGAGCTTTTGGTGTTTTGGAGTGAGAAAGCAAGAAATAAAAAATTCAAATTCAGAGTTCATGTGGGGTATGAACAGGGGTTAATTGGTTATCAAAATCATGAGAGAATGAGTGAAATATAACCCTCTATTTATAGGGAAGCAAATAGGATGCTCAAGCGTGTGGAATGATGAAGTTTGGAGGGAATTCGTGTGAAGTTGCAAGCATGGAAAGTGTGACTCATATTTTGTTCAAAACTCAGCCAAAACTTGCATTTTAAGGTGCTAATCACTTTAGGAAGACTGTTAAACATGATTAAAAGTAAAAACATGCAATAATTTAGTGATTAGAAGCTGAATTGTGCATTTAAAATTCTGACTTGGAGGAAAAATTCAGCTTCAAGTGGCTGTCTTTGAACTCATGGTATGCATGATTTAGGGAACCTTAGAACCAGCTTATTGATGCATTAGAAAGATGAGGTAACATAATTTACAATGTAAAAATATTGAGATTAATTAGATGCTTGAGTTAAAAGTTGTGATGAGTCAAAATTGAGAAAAAGATGCTGACTTTTGGTACTTAGAAAAATTCTAAGTTTTTCTTCAAAAGTGACCTATAACGTTTTGAGTTCAACCAAGGCTTTCCTACAAAATTTAGCTTTGATAAATGATGCTATATTGAAGTATACTTCCCAATGAGAATTTTGAAACTTGAATCACTCAAAAATACCAAGTATTGAAAAAGTTATGGCCTTGTGAAATTGGTGAAAACTCATGAGATGACCTAAAATATTTTGCATTCTTAGGGCATCTTCCATCCATTTTCAAGCTTTGCACATAAAAGAATAGTTGAAGTTCACATCCTTAAGATAATTTTGGAAAATGAATGGGCTCAAGGAGATAAAAATTGTCCAAGTTATGATCTTTTGAAGTCACATTAGAGAATTTGATGGAATATCTAGAGGACATGTAATCTTTCTTCATCATTAGGAATCTTACACATAAAAGTTTCTTGAAACTTTTGAAGTGATTTGTTGATAACTATTTAAATATAAGCATGTATTTGGAATAACTCAAAAATACCAAAAGATGAGCAAGATATAACCCTTAGAAGTTCAAAACCCTAGCTCTTGGAGCAACAAAATGCCTTGGAAACCCCTTTCAATTTTGACAAACTTTCTTGCACAAATACTTTTTTCATGTGAATAGAAGTTGTTGAAGATGATAATGAGAAACCATATCAACCATAACCACTTCCAAATATTAAGACTTTATGGAATTATGCACTTGTGATCAATGAATCAAGAACTTGTTCAATTAGGTCAAACCTCTCCAATCAACTTTTGCATCCTCTGACTTTCTTTGATAAATTAAGGTATGATTAATCATAGTAGACCTCATCATGATGTTTCTTTGAAGTACTATAAATGATAAAGCTTGAATCTCAATGAAGCTTTGTTGAAGCAGGCATGGAAATAAACTTATGCACCTATGAACCAATTGATGAGACGTGGCGTGCCTTCACCTATATGATCATCAATTAGAGCAAACATTCATTGTATTTGTTAGTTAAAAGTTAATCAATACAAAACATAGATGGTCACATTATACAAATCAAGGTTCTTGGTGATTCCTCATAAGCAAAACTAGAGATATGGAGAAGAACCAAACCCTAGTGTGATCTTGTTGTGATTGGGATGATATGAGATGATAGAAGAATCTTAGGGGGGAAATCGGGGTACAATAGTTTTCCTTATTTAAGTGTCTTCTATCTGGAGATATGAAAGTAAAAATCTTCGTATCGACGCGATTGACGATACTTGAATAAAAAACAAGCCCCATTTTTTACCCTAAGATTCTATGCAAATGTATATGATTGTGCATGCAAACGAACAAATCTAAAGGTGAATGGGACACCACTGGGGAAACAAAAAATAAAAGATCTAAAGAAAAATAAACCAGGAAAATAAATCACTGGTGAACAGGAGATTCGACTCCATTGGAGTAAAGCCAAAGGAGGAGAAAAATATCATCAACTCAACTATTAAGGAGAGAAAATAAAAGATAACAGTGATCGACTGACAACTGGAAATTGTCCATCATTGAGAAGATAGTAAAAATGGTATCATCGACTCACAAGGGGGAGAAATAGTAGGATAATACCAGCAAATACCAATACTAGGGTAAGCCATAAATGACCAGCATTAATACTTATGACTATAAACAAACAAACTTCTTCATAGCAAAGTGAATCTCAATGACGAACTATCTCCCATAATGACGAGACTACCATCAATTGGAGTAACAAAATCTTAACAACGAAGTATCTCTCATAATGACGAGACTACCATCCATTGGAGTAAAAAATCTCAACAACGAACTATCTCTCATAATGACAAGACTACCATCCATTGGAGTAACAAAATCTCAACAAAAAAGATCTCCCATAATGATGAGACTACCATCCATTGGAGTAACAAAATATCAACAACAAACTATCTCTCATAATGACGAGAATATCATCCATTGGAGTAACAAATCTCAACAACAAACTATCTCCCATAATGACGAGACTACTATCCATTGAAGTAACAAAATCTCAACAACAAACTATCTCCTATAATGACGAGACTACCATCCATTGGAGTAACAAATCTCAATAATGAACTATCTTCCATAATGACGAGACTACCATCCATTGGAGTAACAAAATCTCAACAACAAACTATCTCCCATAATGACGAGACTACCATCCATTGGAGTAACAAATCTCAACAACGAACTATCTCCCATAATGACGAGACTACCATCCATTGGAGTAACAAATCTCAATACCAAACTATCTCCCATAATGACGAGACCACCATCCATCAGAGTAACACATCTCAATAATGAACTATCTCCCATAATGACGAGACTACCATCCATTGGAGTAACAAATTTCAATAACGAACTATCTCCCATAATGACGAGACTACCATCCATTGGAGTAACAAATCTTCTCGGGGAACTAACAGACTTACTGGGGAAGTGCAGCTTGCTCAAATAAAGAGATCTGCCATCTGTTGTTATTATAAGAAACCCTTTGAGCAAAGAAATATGACTTCTCTGGTTAAATACCAATATATTCCAGTTGAGGAAGTAAAGTCTTCTAAAAAATAAATGCACATTCTCAAATCAGGGCTCAAAGCCTGTAGAAAACAGAATAATAATATTGTCGGGAACCATAAATTCGAACTAGAAATAAACCAGAGTGAACCAAGATAGCACCTGATGAGAGATAAACTCAAAAGGGGATCATATTCCATCTAGAAAATAAGTATAATAAGAAGGCTAAAGAAAAATTCTTTCACGAGGGATAACTCAGTGGGGAAATTGAAAGAATATACATTTTCTGCTTAAGGTCAACACTCTTTTGGAGAGAAGGTAACATAACTGTGAAAAATAGGGTAACATGCTAACAAAACATCAATGAATGTAAATGGGCAATGAACTTTAATTCAGCTATGCATGATATATGTATGAATGTTATTATGTATATGATGACAACACAGACGTACAACACTGAGGATAACCAGACAAAACCAACTTGGGTAAAGTCAACACTCAGCTAAATGACATCCGAGATAAAAATTTCACAAGAAAGTAACCACCAACTGAGGAAAAAAATTCCTCTTTCATGGCTTAACTTCACTGGGAAGAAACATAATTCGAAAAAAATTAAGCCAAAATGATAAATCAGTACAGATACAAGGCTATAACATTCTCCTCTAGGATTCAACGGGGAACACTCGCACATACTTCAATGGAGAAAACAAAGTCTTAATGTTTAGACTTCCACTGGAGATAATAATAATGACTTCACTAGGGATTATAGTACTGATTTCAATAGGGAAGATAGAAATCACATCATCAAGATATCAACTGGGGATCTGGTGCTGACTCAACGGGGAGGATAATACCGCATTGTCGAGAGGAGCCCAAAATACATTATTCAATACCAAGATCGATGATTATACAAACTTCTTTGAGGATAAATCATGAAACCTCATGCGAATAACAACTTTCAAAGAGAAATATTATCTCAGCTTTACTTTGAGGTTTAAGAAGTCAAACAATACAGCAAGGAATCAAAATTATGGGGATTTCAAATCAAACCCAGCACTTGGTGGGAGAAAACCCAAGAAGTTGACAATTGTTTCAACACTTCTTAGAATATATGTTTCCCTTATCTAGTTGCTTGGGAAACAAACAACAACAATAATGCCATTACTACAAAGGGTGATGTTTTGAAAATGATTCCACCGTAACATACAAAGGGAGAAGGAACTTTCGTCGTATGAGTGAAGACCTCACTGGGGACTCTGGGATAGAGATTTCAAACCATGCACACCCGAAACCAAAATTATCAACCTGGGAGAAAAAACTGAACCAAGACCTGACTGGGGAAAAAGGATCACAAATCTAGTACTGCACTATACATCAATTGGTACCATCTCCAGCCATTTGAGAAACAAAAAGAATATCAAAATGCATATCATCGAAAGCGACCTGAGAGAACTTTCCTGGGAAACATATACTTCGAAAAATTTAGAGCTCGTCCATCCTCGGAGTCACTATTTCTGTTTTTCTTGAGTCACAAAATCTAAAGTAAAAAGTAATTTGTAAATTCTTTCCAAAAACAATTTTATTATTAAATCTCTTTGTTTTGAAAATTACCATCATTAGTAAATGGAGTTTTTGTAAGCAGAATAAAATGAGAATTGCAAAGAATTGGATAAAAGCTTCAAACTTTATTAATAAAATGGTTGTCTGCGAATGGTGAGACTCCGTAGATGATTACAAAGTTTGGAAAATGGCAATATACTGGAAAAGATACATTTAAATACAATGACCATTATTCCCCTTAACAATATTGAATTCCTGAGCAGCGACTTTTGTTAAAGTATGGTGAGGGTCCAAGAAGACTGTTGCTTCAAATGATCAAGTCTTGTCTGACGCAGTTACTTTCCCAAGAAATCCCTAACTTTTTCCTAAGTTGCTCTTGCAGGTTTTCAACCTACCGGGAAAATTTATTATGTTTATGTCTCTAATTTTTGCTTAGACCGCCCTTTCGGGTTTTCAGCCTACCGAGACGCTCTTTTTTGCCTAAGCCTCCCTTTTGGGTTTTCGACTTAGCGAGTTGTTCTTTTATTTCTTTAGGCGAAGTATTTCTTGACTGCATCTGCATTCATAGGACGTGGGAACTCCTCGCCATCCATAGTTTCAAGAATCAATGCACCGCCAGAGAAGGCTTTCTTGACAATATATGGGCCTTCAAAATTGGGAGTCCACTTGCCCCTTGAATCAGCGTTAAAAGACATGATCTTCCTAAGCACGAAGTCACCTTCTCTAAATTCACGAAGACATGATCTTTACAACTTACTTTATGTAACTTGTGACAGTTTGTGGGAAGGATGGCCAAGTTGTACCTTTTGTGCAGTTCCAACAAAATAGGTGATATCTTTTCTCTCTCTCCTCTCTCAATGATAAAAGAAAATTTCTTTTTCTCTGTTTTTCTGAAAAGTTTTCCCAAAATTTGGAAAATGATGAAAAGCTATATGAAACAAGCCCCTTGCTTGTTATTTTGGTTTACCATACTGCTTTCTTTCTTCTTGCCTGCTGTTGCTTATACTTTTTTTCTGCTATTTGTATGCTACTTCGCCATGCTGTTGTGCTTGTTCAGTTACTTGACATTTACTGCTTGTATTTTGTTGCAGTCTGTACTGCTATGTTGTTGTCTAGTTACTGCCTTGTACTTTGTCCAATTTAGTTTGGCTTTGTTTAGTTTGCCTTGTTGCATTGTTTGGACAGCATGCTGCAGTTTGGAATATTTTTCAGTTTGGCGCAATTGTTTGCATTTGGATAAATTTGCTTTGCATTCTTTTTTATTTGGACAACTTGCATTTTTATTTTTCTTTTTGTGAACCAAGAAGAGTAATCTTCTTGTGATTTTCAAAGAGAAAAATAAAAACGTGATGAATTGAAAATAGCCCTCTGATTCCAAACGACAAACTTTAATGATGAACATTTTTCTTTCTTTTTTTGAAAATTCTTGACCATATCCAATTAACTGTGCTAATTAATTTTTTGTCTTTTGTTTTTTCATGTGAGCGCAAACTGGATGGTGACAAAGCAGAGGAAGCAGGAGACTCCGTGGCAAGCATGGAAGCAATAGAAGCTTAGTCATCCTTAGGCTTAGACTTTTCTTTGTAACTTAGAGAGAAATACTCAAACAATTGTACTAATTCATTTTTTCAAATACAATAAGTTGTAAAACTTAAAGCATTTAAATAATAAATTGTATTGTAACAATTTTTTTGAAATAAATGAAAAAGCCTTTATGAGATAACCTGATGTTCAATAAAATTCATTATTGTTAGCAATTTGTAATTCTCTCTTTGTGTCTTCACTGATTCTTAATATTCCTGGTTAAGATAATTGAAATTGTATTCCAATAATTCCAACCAAGATGACTTAAACTCCAAGTAATCCAATAACTTTGTAATCTTGCAACTGTAATCCAATCAAAACACGCACTGTGTATTTCATAAACAAACAAATGTTTATTCCATAAACAAGCGAATATTTTTTAAAAGACGCAAATTATCTGGTTAACCTGAATCAAACAAACACTGCCTTTCAGTAAATTTGAGAGAGCATGAAAACATGTGAAAATCAATTGAATTTCTGAGAACTCAATTTCTTCAGAGAAATGCGAGAAAAACCCTAATTTTAAAAATTAGGTTTCTTGGTGAACAAGCTTCATGTTTTGACACATCTTGATGAAAAATGACCCTTGGCATTTGATTTTGACCAAAAAGTCAAAGTTTGACTTTTTAGTGTACAATTGATTTTTGATCAGTTGATTGGAAAATTCATTTGTCAATCCAATGCATTTGAAATCTTTTGAACCTTGTGATTAGGTCAAGATGATGCCATTGAGTCCTTGAATCCATGCTTGAAACCAATTTGCCATTGGCTAGGTGAAAAACTAGAAATTGCCCTTCTGCAGTCAAAACCCTAAAAATGACCATTTTGCCCTTTTGATGATCTGATCAAATTTCTTGAGGAGTTGTGGTCCAAACTTGATTAAATGGTTCATATGAGCCTATAATGTTGATGTGGATTAAAAATTATGAGGTTTGACTGTAAATTGGCCACAACTGACTTTTTCCCCAATGCAGCTGATTTCTAGGTCAACTGTCCAATTGACTGGGCAAAAATTTGATTCAAGGCTTGGAACTTGGTATGGGCAATCTTATAAGTCCAGCATGAAGTATGAAAGTAATATTGAGCATTGGAAGTCCAAAAATCCCTGTGCAAACTCAAACCCTAATTTCAGGTCATCAGTGCAAGGAGATGTCTTGAGCAGAGCAAACCATAATCCTGTCTGGAGTCAAAGAGTCTTGTGAGGGGAAATCTTGATAAAATGAGAGGGCAAATTTTGGGGTACAATAGCTGCCCCTGTTCAATCTTCTTGAACCTGAAGAGTTAGATTGGCGAGTTTGCCTTTCGTGACTCGAAGGTAAAAGATGATTGGACACTAGACTGCCCGTAAATTTGCACTCGTCAAAATGTGGTTGAGGGAATGGGCTTAAATATGCCATTTGGAGATGTGATAGAATCTTGTTGGAGATGGGCTTAAAGATGCCATCCAAAAATGTTTGTTGAATTGTATGTTGTAAGTCAGAAAAATGAGTGTCAGAATGGTATCCGTATCTGGAACGTATCTGAACTCAATCTGGAGACTGAATCTATATGAACAAGGGTATAGCTGCCGTGTCTGGAGCGTATCCGAGCTGTAACTGGGGTTAAATTTGCGACAGAATAGCATCCGTGTCTGAAGCATCTCTGGGCTTGGGGGGAAAGTCAAAATAAGTGACAGAATGGCAACCGTGTCTAGGGCGTATCTGGATTGTATCTGAATCTTGTATTTGAATAAGCGACAGAATAGCATCCATGTCTGGAGCATCTCTGAGCTGTTTTCTGAGGTTTGAATCTGAATAAGCAATAGAATAGCATCCGTGTCTGGAGCATCTCTAAATTGTTTTCTTTGAACTTTGAATTTGAATAAGCGATAGAAAAGCATCCGTGTCTGGAGCATCTCTAAGATGTTTTCTTTGCTTTGATTTTGAATAAGCGATAGAAAAGCATCAGTGTCTGGAGCATCTCTAAGTTGTTTTCTTTGCTTTGATTTTGAATAAGCGATAGAAAAGCATCCGTGTCTGGAGCATCTCTAAGCTGTTTTCTTTGAGCTTTGAATTTGAATAAGTGATAAAAAAGCATTCGTGTCTGGAGCATCTCTAAGTTGTTTTCTTTGTGCTTTGAATTTGAATAAGCGATAGAAAAGCATCAGTGTCTAGAGTATCTCTAAGCTGTTTTCTTTGCTTTGATTTTGAATAAGCGATAGAAAAGCATCCGTGTCTGGAGCATCTCTAAGATATTTTCTTTGAGCTTTGAATTAGAATAAGAGATAGAAAAGCATCCGTGTCTGAAGCATCTCTAAGCTGTTTTCTTTGCTTTGATTTTGAATAAGCGATAGAAAAGCATCCGTTTCTGGAGCATCTCTAAGCTGTTTTCTTTGAGCTTTGAATTTGAATAAGCGATAGAAAAGCATCAGTGTCTGGAGCATCTCTAAGTTGTTTTCTAATTGTATATTGGGAGCTTGTTAATATTATCCTGAAAAGGGTAAAAGGTTAGCTGAAACACAAGGTTATGTTTCATGAAATGTATGATGCGATATATGTTTTTTATCAATGTTTATGATATATGAATGTAATGTATGTGCATGTAAGCTGACTAGTTGTCTTGCTGGGGGAAATAAATCCTTGACGGTTGGAGATAGTAGAATCTTTGACTGTTGCCGAGGAAAATAAATCCCTGACCGCTGTTGGAGATTCAAAATCTTTGATTGTTGAGGATGAGAAGATCCTTGGACCACTGTTGGGGATAGAAAATCCTTGGCAACTTGCGGGGATTATCAAAACTTTTGACAACTTCTGTGGGGATGTGAGAATCCTTCATGGCTTTCTTGGGGATACAGGGATCCTCCAAGTCTGTTTGAGAAAACTGCTTGGGGAATCCAGAGAACTTCGATGACTATGGCTGGGGTTTACACCATGGGAATCCTTACTCAGCTGGGGAATAGGGAAAACTCTGACGATCTCTATCGGGGATCAGACAAAATAAAAACCTTGATCTGTTGGAGAATAAGGAAGACTCTGATGGATTCTGTGGAGAATTAAGAATGAGAAACTTCGATCTTCTAGGGGAATTTATGCTGAGGAGTCAAGAACGAGAATCTTCGATCTGCAGGGAATTAAAAATTCTGACAAATTCGATGCTGGGGAGTAAAGAAGGCTTATAGCAACTTCACTGGGGAATTGAGAATGAGAATCTTCACTCTGTTAGGGGATGAAAAGCTCTGTGGGGAGTAGCTATACTGCTGGAGAGTAAGTTATCCTGCTGGAGAGTAAGCTCAGGACTCTGTGGAAAAGCTTATTCCTGTTTGGAAGAAGTTCAGGGGTTTAGGTTATATGCCACTTTAAGAATGAGAATCTTCATTCTGTTGGGGATATCAGGAGCTCGGGTTGTATGCCACTTTAAGAATGAGAATCTTCATTCTGTTGGAGATATCAGGAGCTCGGGTGTATGCCAATCTTCTGGGGTTTCAAGAATGAGAATCTTCATTCTGTTAGGGATATCAGGAGTTTGGGTGTATGCCAATCTTCTGGGGTTTCAAGAATGAGAATCTTCATTATGTTAAGGATATCAGGGGTTTGGGTATATTCTAATCTTCTGGGGTTTCAAGAATGAGAATCTTCATTCTGTTAAGGATATCAGGAGTTTGGGTGTATGCCAATCTTCCGGGGTTTTAAGAATGAGAATCTTCATTATGTTAAGGATATCAGGAGTTTGGGTGTATTCCAATCTTCTGGGGTTTCAAGAATGAGAATCTTCATTCTGTTAAGGATATCAGGAGTTTGGGTGTATGCCAATCTTCTAGGGTTTCAAGAATGAGAATCTTCATTCTGTTAGGGATATCAGGAGTTTGGGTGTATGCCAATCTTCTGGGGTTTCAAGAATGAGAATCTTCATTCTGTTAAGGATATCAGGAATTTGGGTGTATGCCAATCTTCTGGGGTTTCAAGAATGAGAATCTTCATTCTGTTAAGGATATCAAGAGTTTGGGTGTATGCCAATCTTCTGGGGTTTCAAGAATGAGAATCTTCATTCTGTTAGGGATATCAGGAGTTCGGGTGTATGCCAATCTTCTAGGGTTTCAAGAATGAGAATCTTCATTCTGTTAAGGATATCAAGAGTTTTGGTGTATGCCAATCTTCTGGGGTTTCAAGAATGAGAATCTTCATTCTGTTAGGGATATCAGGAGTTTGGGTGTATGCCAATCTTCTGGGGTTTCAAGAATGAGAATCTTCATTCTGTTAAGGATATCAGGAGTTTGAGTGTATGCCAATCTTCTGGGGTTTCAAGAATGAGAATCTTCATTCTGTTAAGGATATAAGGAGTTTGGGTGTATGCCAATCTTCTG
The DNA here is from genome assembly GCA_948472305.1 of Vicia faba. Lineage (NCBI taxonomy): Eukaryota > Viridiplantae > Streptophyta > Magnoliopsida > Fabales > Fabaceae > Vicia > Vicia faba. Next base: position 538,361,848 of record OX451737.1, read on the forward strand.
GGGTTTCAAGAATGAGAATCTTCATTCTGTTAAGGACATCAGGAGTTTGGGTGTATGCCAATCTTCTGGGGTTTCAAGAATGAGAATCTTCATTCTGTTAAGGATATCAGGAGTTTGGGTGTACGCCAATCTTCTGGGGTTTCAAGAATGAGACTCTTCATTCTGTTAAAGGTTAACTATTATCTGGTTGATTTCCAGGCTTTAAGAGAACTTGCTGGGGAATTGGAGAAACCGGATGATTTCCGCTGTGGGTTGATAGTTTCAGCTCCGCTGGGGATTGGTAGTTGGTAGTCTCATCTCTGCTGAGGATCTTAATGATGTGCTGTAGAGATTGTGTATGGAAATGGGCTCAAAGATGCCATCCAAAGGTGATTGTCGATGGAAAGTTTGAACTGGATCTGATCAGAGAATGAATCCGAATAAACCGTTGAGAGATTTAATCTGTTGAGAAATTTTATCTGAAACAGCAAAATCTAGAAGTGAATCAGAGTAAACCGTTGAGAGATTTATCTGAAACAATAAAATCTGGAAGTGAATCAGAGTAAACCGTTGAGAGATTTATCTGAAAAAATAAAATCTGGAATATCTTCAACTGGAATAAGAATCAGGGTGATCTTAGTGTCGATCTGACTGAGCCAGAGAAGGTCTTGAATGAACTTTGACTGGATAAGAATCAAAAAAATCTTAGAATTGATTTAACTGAGCCATACGAAAGTCTTGGAATATCTTCAACAGATGCCGGGGAAAATAAATCATGGACTGCTGTAAAAGGGGAAAGTTGAATGAACTACTATCTGGTCGTCGTCCAGGCTTCATAGCTTGAATTTTGTGAGAATTTGATTGCATCTTTCCTCTCGCTGGGGAAAATAAATACTGAATTGGTGATGGAGAAAAGAGTTGAATTCTTCGTTTCTGATAGTGAAAAAACTGGAGACTTCAATGGGAAAAATTCTCAGGAATTTTTGAGGTCGACTTAGCTGGGAAGAGGTTATCAAAGATTGAAACTCTGGCTGGGAGCCATCTTATGAGAAGGATTTTGGAGAGATTTGTCACTGCCCCAAGTAGCGAGTGTTTATGGCTTTGCCAGGAAATGTTTGACTGTATGTAACCCTTTGTTGGGATTGACGTTCAATGTCCCAAGTGATGGGGACAGAGGCTTGCCCCTGGTTACTCGGCACTTTGAGAGATTTCTTGAAATCTTGACTGGACTGCCCCAGGTGTACTGGACAATGACATGTCATGTCCCTTTGTTGATAGGAGATTTTTGCAACTGAAGTGTCATCCCACTTGAAGTGATTTTGTTCACAGAGACAACTTTCGGTCATCGGATGTTCACTGTGTGAATTTCTTCGCTGTCAAACAAATAGCCATATGCAAACAACGATATTCAAATAATGCAAAGTTTATGCTTGTCTTGAAATTTTGAAAATGCATTTTTTAGCAGAAAACTTTTGTAAGAAAAATTCAACTCAGGATTTAGAGCAAAGCCTTACAGGAGTCAGGATACCTTTTGTAACAGTATGCTTTCGGACTAACCCACGCTTCAATTAGGACTTTCAAAGGTTTTAATGTGGCTTGGTTCACAGTTTAAGAAACAAAGGATAAACCTCAAAGTATATTTGTACCCACCCGCTCTTCGTGATGTTCTTCAGTCCTAAACTCAGCTAATTGTGTGTTTGAACTCCAAATGAGTCTGGAACGACATTTTGGTGATGGTTCACACAAGTTAAATTTGTTGGAAGGCAGTCATTTTTGCAACATTTTTTTTGTTGAGGATTTGTAGTAACCTCTTTATTTTTGTTGAGGGTACCTGTAATGCAATGATATGTATGTATGCATGCAATGTTTTCAAGGATCTCGCGGGGTAAACAAGAAAATTGTTAGAGTTGGGATCCAGTAGCTTGATTGAAGGAACTTCATGTTTGTGGAGAGTCCTTCTTCAAGGGTCAAGGCTCACCATATCGAGTGGGTCATAGCCCCTGAAAACCTTGGCTAGAGGAAAATAAATCCCCTTTGCCCCTTGCTATACAGTTTGATTCATCTTGACCTGCATCACAGACCCTTGAGATCCTTGAAATGGATTAGTCCTTATGTAGGATGCATGCAATGGTATGATGTTATGCTATGCATGGAGTAATGTAGGTAAACCCTGTTATGAGTCCAGATTAAGGACTGTAAACAAAACCTGCAAGAAACTCAAGTGTCAGAGAACAAGTATGCAAGTAGTCAAGTTTGAAGGCACACAAGTCACACAAGACAGCCCTTAGAGTTTAGGCCAACATGAAGTTTAGGTACTACCCTCTTTCAGTTTGTTGGTTAAGACCTGTCCTATCAGAAGTAACCGGGTTCTAGAGGATCCCAATATCACTGACTACCCTCAATCGGTCATAACTCCAGCATCGCAATCTTTTCTTGCGGCCAGAACCATCACGAGAGTTTGGCCTCAATGGGTGTAGCATACTGCTACTGTTCTATTGGCCAAGTTGGGTCATTTAAGGTTCTAAGGTCGGTTGGTGTTTAATGACTCCTCAGAAGACCCATATTCTCCTCGTTGCGACACAAGGGATATCGGTACAGACCAAGGTGCCACACCAACGTAGCCACTGCTTCACCCATGTCGGTCTACGCCGGACAGGTCCCTCACAGCTTATGCTACCTAACAGGGTATCCCCAGATCCGGGTTAGGATCTATGTAACTCCGATGCAGCCCACAATAATAAAGCAAACAAAACATTCAATTGAAAACATAAGTATGATCTAATCCTAAGGTACACCTCACTTTATAATATCCTCAGCAGAGTCGCCAATTCTGTGATCGGTGGATCTGGAACTGACTGTTTAACTCTGGTTCGCGAAATGTCGCGGTAAGCAAGAGTCGCCACCGTCTTTTATTTTCTCCAACATGGACAGGACAAAAGCACAGCAAAATTCCTTATGAGATTGTCTCTCGGTTCGGGAGGTAGATTTATAGAAAGGGAAGGTGTTAGCACCCTTTCTATCCATGGTTATCCATGGGCTCTTAGATACTTGCTCATTTGTGTTTTCAAAATGTTTGCTTTTCAATTGTGAGTGGGTTTGAAAAAGTTTCGTTTAAAGATTTCAGATCGACTCTTGTATCAGTCCTCAAGAGTGTTTGAAAAATTGTTTTGAAAGCCTTTTGAAAAGTGTCGGTGTGAAAAGAGTTTTGTTTGATTTTGAATAGAGCAAGTATCTATGAGTCATCTACCTACCCTAAGGAATTAGGCTGTGTAAATGTACTTAAGGTAGTGCCATCCCACCATTGAGAGGTAGGTAGCCCCACCGTTGGAGGTGTTCGGGTCAATTCATTTGTTAGGGACAGTGTGGTCACCAGAGCAACAGTAGGACACCTTAGAAGCTACCCTTATGCCATTGATCCTTTCTTAATCCGAGGCAACCATTTTGAGGCAACTGGATCATGTCATGAACATAAGGACTTACTAAAACGTCCTATACTCGACGACCACGTTTCGAAGGCAAGGCAACAGTGAGGCGTACCCTAAGAGTGGTGTGTGAATTTGTGTGTTGTTTTCATGTTAATATTTGTCTTTGATCATGCATTTGTGGTGATCTATGCTTGTTTTTAATTTAGGCCATACATTCTTTCATGCAATTATAATTTAAAAGTGCAGAAATTTAAATGCGAAAAGATAAATCCTACGCTATTACAAGGCGCGGGTCTATACATCGCCAAATTAACAAAGACCCGTTTTAATAAAAAAATGCGGAAAATAAATAAATTCCTAATTACTATTACACGGCTTGAGCAGTTACATAATATTCACAAAGAAAAAATAAGAATAAATGCGCGAATGAATTAAAGTTGCACGTTCGAGGGCGTTGGACCCTTTTGAAATTAAATGAAATTAAAAAGCTAATTAATTATTAAGATAAAGAAAAGAAATGTTTTTTAGGTTTTTTTTGTATTTATGAAATAAAGAAAACTAAAATTAAAAGAAACCCTAATTCTAAGTTATTTTTAATTGATTGAGAAAAGATTAAAGTTTTGAAACCTAAATTAATAAATATTTAACTACATGTTAATTTACAAAATAAATTAGTAATTAATAATAATAATAAGAAAAAGTTATTTATTAAGAAAAGTGATGAAAAGTTAAAAAACCCTAATTTCTACATGTTTTAATTTGTTAAGAAAAATATTAAAGTTTTGAAACCTAAATTAATCTAATTCATTATTTAAAGTTTATTTACAAAAATAATGGTGAAATTAATATTAATAACAATAAACATTTTATTTTTTTGATTTTTTCTGTATTTTATTTTTATTATGAAAATTATTTGATGGAATTAAAAGAAATAATTAAAACATTAAAAGAATTAAAAGAAAATCAAATAGAAATCAAAAACAATGCAAACCATGGGGGGTATTCAAACCCAAAGGGATGTTTTTTGGAAGCAATTTGGCCCATTAGACAAAAAGCCTTGTTTGACTTTCTGGTATCACGTGCGTGTTCATTGACTCCTGAGTACCGTGGTCTGCATTCTTTGGCCATTGAATTGGGTTTCATGGCCATTTGTGTTCTGGCTGTTGGTCATTTGTGTTCTGGCCTCAACGTTCCTTAATCTTCTCAGGATGTCTGTCTCGCCATGTATTGGTGTCATGCATAAGTTGTTCTTTTGGCCATTTGGCTTTTGGCTTTTGGCTTTTGGCCATTTGGCTTTTGGCTTTTGGCCATTTGGCTTTTGGCTTCAACGTTCCTTAATGAACCTGCATGGGATCCTGTCTAAATCTGTAGTGTTGAATCTCATGAACACATTAAATAAAATCATAAAATGCAAATAAAGCCAATATATGAAGAAATTTAATGTTTAGACACAATATGGCATGTATGAATGATTATACCCTTTTGATCATGGAGATCAAATCAATCTTACCCTTACTGGAAAATTAGTGACATGAATGCTTTTATGCCCTTTTGATCATGGAGATCAAGCCAGCCTTACCCTTACTGAAGAAATAGTGAGATGTTGGTTTGTAACTGAATGGCTTGTTTGTAGTGAGAGAGGGATTTGTAATAAGGATTTCAAGGTTTTAGGGTTCTTGAAAGAATTTGATATTCTAACAGTGTTGTGGCAAGGTTTTTTTCTCTCTTTTCCTCCTCCCTGGTTTGTGTGAAAAGAAGGTGATTATATAATGGAAATTAGGGTAAAGAAAATGGGCTTTGAATGTGCAATTGGGCCTCCAATATTCACTTTAGTTCGTCACTTTCCAGGCTAAATCGCAGGGACTTAAGTGGAATTTTTGAAGTTTAAATGTGAAAACAAAATGTAGCCGACATCGAGAACTTACTTTTGTCCTAAAATCGGCTCAATCGGATAAACGGTGAATTAGTTATGAATTTTTGAAGTTTCAGCTCAGACAAACTTATTTTGGGCTCCAGTGTCGACTCTGACACGTTCTTCAATAAAAAACTGGTATTGATCGGAGCATAATCCGGTCTCGACTTTTGAAGAAAAGTTGTAGATCTATGAGTCAGGGACCTTGTGTAAAAATATGAGCCCAATCCGATAAAAATTGACCGAGTTATGAATTTTCGAAGTTTCGGCCCAGATGAAATAATATTCAGCATTCAGGATTTTCAGTGTGTCACGCACTCTGAGCAAAAAACGAAGGCCTTTTGAATACCGTTTGAACTCAATACCTTCTGTGAAAATGTAGCCAACTCAATTTGTGGAATTTTGGCGCTGGAACCAGCTCGATACGATGAAAATCGACCAAGTTATGATTTTCTGAACATGACACAAATAAACTTCTGTCACAAATTTTCTGTATGAAAATACTTGATAAATCCACATTTTTGAAGACCTTCTGATCGAAATTGGCTTCCAGCCGTGATAGATGAAAACATAGATAATGTCAAGACGGAATTTTGGCCACCGAAACGGGTTCAAAACGAGCCACGATCTTCAAGTTATGAATTTTTTAGCGCGTAAAAACTGCACTTTCAGCACACTTTTTCACCGTATTTCTTCGAGAAAACTCACACATTCGGATACCTTCTTTAAAGAATTGACTCTTGAGCTGAACCTGAATTTGAGAATACGTTATCAGAGATATCTTGGCGAAAGAATACCTGAATATGACGCGCCGGGTTGGACTTGTGAATTTTTCTTGAAATATTTTGAGAAATATGGGAGGGCAAATTTTGGGTACAACAGTTGCCCCTGTTCAATCTTCTTAGACCTGAGGATGTAGATTGGATGGCGTGCCTTTCGTAATCTGAAGGTGGAAGATGATTGAACACTAGAGTGCCCAGAAATTTGCACTCACATGTTAGAATGTCAGCAGTGTGATGCAGGGAATGGGCTTACAGATGCCATTTGGAGACTGTAGGTATGTGGAGATGGGCTTATAGATGCCATCTGGAAGTATGATAGTACCTTGTCGGGAATGGGCTTATAGACGCCACCTAGGTGTCGATCGCATAAAAGATTCCTTAGCGAGAACTTGCGTACCTGAGAAAGAAAAATAATTACCTGGCCTGTTACAGGAGTTGATCTTCAAACTCTTTACGTAGATGTGCCCTGACTGGATACAGGAATCGAATCTTTAAACTCTTCAGACGTGCCCTGGAAGGATACAGGAATCGAGTCCGGAGAATATTAGTCGTCAACAGATACACCCTGGCAAGATACAGGAATCGGATCTTCGAACTCTTCAGACGTGCCCTGGCAAGATACAGGAATCGAGTCTGGTAATGTTAGTCATCAACAGATACACCCTGGCGAGATACAGGAATCAGATCTTCGAACTCTTCAGACGTGCCCTGGACGGATACAGGAATCGAGTCTGGAATTCAGAAAGGTTGGTGAGTTGTCTCTACTGACAGGTTATTTCCATGGACGGGTGGTCTTTAACGACGAGTGTCTATAACGACGGATGTCTATAATGACGAGTGTCTATAACGACGAGTGTCTATAACGACGAGTGTCTATGACGACGAGTGTCTATAACGACGAGTGTCTATAACGACGAGTGTCTATAACAACGAGTGTCTATCACGTCGAGTGTCTATGACGACGAGTGTCTATGACGATGAGTGTCTATAACAACGAGTGTCTATAACGACGAGTGTCTATAACGACGAGTGTCTATAACGACGAGTGTCTATAACGACGAGTGTCTATCACGACGAGTGTCTATGACGACGAGTGTCTATAACGACGAGTGTCTATAACGACGAGTGTCTATAACGACGAGTGTCTGTAACAACGAGTGTCTATGACGATGAGTGTCTATAACGACGAGTGTCTATAACGACGAGTTTCTATGACGACGGGTTGTATCAGAGAAATCTTTAGGCATTGATTTAACTGGATTTGTATTCTTTGACTGGGTTGGTCTCTTTTGACTGTATTCGTCTACATAGCTGATCATTTAACTGTATCCTTCCTGAAAGGTAAAAGTCAGTCATATGCAATGCATGATATGAATCAAGCAATGATGTTCTCAACACATGAGATTGTATGATATGATGCGTATATGCATGTATCATGATGTATAACAATGTGATGTTTATGAATGTATCTTCGTCTGGGAAAATAGATCCTTGACGGATGCCGGGAAGACAAATCCTGGGCTGATGTTGAAGAGTGAGATTCTTCGTTTCCGTTGGGGATGATGATTGCAAGAATACCGATAGGAGAAGATGACTCCGTTGGGGAATAAACTTGGCGAATAGATTACTCTGCGGGGAGGTAACTCTGTGGGGAAAGAGAGGTACTTTGCTGAGGTTGATGAGGATAACTCCGTTGGAGATACCGTTGTTGTGCTCTGTTGGAAGTTTTGATGAACTCCGCTGGGGAATAAGAAGAACTTTGCCGAGGACGATCTTTCTGTGGCTTTTAGCTGAGGATAATCCAGTTATAAGCTCTGGTGGAGAAATAACCTTTGAATAAAACTGGGGAGACGAGTTCGCTCTGCATGGAGTGAAGGTATCTTGGTCGCATTCTTCAGCTGAACTTACCTTGGCACCTCGGTGGACAAGGCAACCGGATCATTTAGACAACTCATTATTGCCCCAGTTTCAGTTGGAGAAGAAGGTACCTGTGAAGGTGTTTGATGACTGTCATTTGACAAATCTTCTTCTGGTAGGCAAGTGACGAGATACCGGGACATAGTCGTACGCTTGGATCCCTAATTTTTGCCTGGACCGCCCTTTCGGGTTTTCAGTCCACCGGGATACCCATTTTTGCCCAAGCCGCCTTTTCAGGTTTTCGACTTGCCGGGTGTACAGATTTTTTTCATTTCATCCCTTATTTTTGCCCGAACCCTTTTGGTTCGCCGGGAAGCCCTTATTTTTGCCTAGGTGTGTCAACCTAGCGGGTCTTTGATTTTGTGTAGTATTTTTTTGACTATGTCCACGTTCTCAGAATGTAGGGAGGTGCCCCTGTTGTTGTGTTGCCATGCCACCAGAAGATCTTCGTTTGATCGTCCAATGCCCCAAGTGACTTAGACGGAGATTTGCCCCAGGCTATTTGGCATTTGAGAGATTCTCTGAATCTTGACTTAACTGCCCCAGATGACGGACAATGATCATGTCATGCCCCTTGTTTGGGAGTGCTTTTATTCATCCGATATTCGTCGTGCGAGCTTCTATGCTGTTCAAACAAATAGTCGTATGCAAACAAAGTTATGTTAAAAATGCAAAGCTTATGTCTGTTTCGAAGTTTTTGAAAATGCAGTTTTTTAATAAAACAAGTGAGTTCTTTTGTAAACTGTGATGTCAAACTCGTTATTTTACTCCGAGCCTTACGGAGTCAGGATACCTTTGTAACAGTATGCTTTCGAACTAGCCCATGCTTCAGCTAGGACTTTTAGGGTTGTAACGTGGCCTGGTTCACGGTTTAAGAAACAAAGGATAAAGGCTCAAATTTTATTTGTACCCACCCGATCTTCGTGATGTTCTCCAAACCTAAACTCAGTTGATCATACGTTAGACTTTGTTTGAGTCTTTGCTTTGATATACCAGTGATGATTCGGATATTGACAGTTTATTTGGAATAGGCAGTCGTTTCCTTTTTGTCGAAAGTTTTTCTTTTTCTTTTTTTTGATTTTGTTATCCCTGTTTTTTGCCTGAACTGTTTCTTTTTGTATTTACAGTCAGCGGGATGCCCCAGTTTTGTAAGTCTCCTTCATAGTTTTTTGACTTATTGGGCTTTAGTTTTTTTTTGTTTTGGTAATGACTGCCTGTCTTTATGATTGTTCGGAACCATCACTGTCTTTTTTGTTTTGTAAGGATTCCTTTGATGCCATTCATCGTGCACCTGGATCAACTGAGAGAACTACCCTGCCCCAGGTTATGATTAAGGGTTTTAATTTAGAAAAAGAAAAAACTCCAACTTCTTTGGCTCATAGGGGTTGACGAGGGATTATCTTCCTTATAACTCCAGTGTTTAGGAATTGAAACAATGCCTGTACCTCATCAGCGGGGTCTGTTCAAAAGCATACTGTAGATTGTGGTATCGTTTTCGTCATCCTCCCTCAAGAGGCTTAGAATTATTAATTGAGAGTTGACATCAAAAAATGAAAGCAGTTTGAATATAGCGAATACGAATATATTGATTCAAAACAGACATATGCGATGCATTAAGGAAATAATAACGTTTAACATGAGTAAATGTTTAAACAATCAAAAGAAAATTACAAACTTGAAAATTCTAATAGACAAAAAGTCTTCTCATTTCAGGGCTTGTTACTTCAAATGGTGAATCCTGTAGGGATGGTAGAAGCACTCAGCCTGACCCACTTGGGTGAAATCCACTACTCCTTCATTAATCAGGTCCTGGACCTTATTCTTCAGAGGCCAGCAGTCAGCAGTGTCATGTCCAGGACTATCAGAGTGGTATGCACATCTTCTGTCGGGATGATAGTTAGGAGCAGAGATGTTGGGGTTCCGGGGAGGAGCCCTTAGTGTAATTAGATTCAACCTCAACAGGTGTTGCAAGGCTTGAAACAGCGGCATGTTAAGCTGGGTGAATTGCCTCTTGGACCTGCTTGGCTTACTCTGATCCACCTGTTGCTCTGGGCGAGGTTGATGTTGGGCTTGTGAAGTGGTAGCAACTTGGAGGGGTCTGTTCTTCACCATACCAGACTCTTGTCCTCTTGGAAGCTGATTAAAGACCTGGTCCCTGACTCGGACTGGTTGCTTCATATTGGATCTGTCTTGGTGGAGTTGACTGATCATGGTCCTCAACTCTTCTTGCTCCCGAGCTAAACCTTGGATGAGAGCCCTTTTCCCCAGCATCTGGGTTTTCATTGTATCTACCTCAGTTTGTAGATGTTTCAGCCGTTCGTCCTTGTTATCTTCGGGACTTTTCTTGGCCAGATTCCCCATGAGGAGTGTCCTTAACTCCTCTTGCCCCTTGGATAGGCTTAGGAAGATCTCCCAGAACTGAATCTCTTGAGCCTGAAGATCCTGGTTATCTTATTGGGAAGCCATTGCTGAAATAAACAGCGGAGAAGGTAAGTGACCTGTAAAAAGGGTACCTGTAATGCAATGATATGTATGTATGCATGCAATGTTTTCAAGGATCTCGCGGGGTAAACAAGAAAATTGTTAGAGTTGGGATCCAGTAGCTTGATTGAAGGAACTTCATGTTTGTGGAGAGTCCTTCTTCAAGGGTCAAGGCTCACCATATCGAGTGGGTCATAGCCCCTGAAAACCTTGGCTAGAGGAAAATAAATCCCCTTTGCCCCTTGCTATACAGTTTGATTCATCTTGACCTGCATCACAGACCCTTGAGATCCTTGAAATGGATTAGTCCTTATGTAGGATGCATGCAATGGTATGATGTTATGCTATGCATGGAGTAATGTAGGTAAACCCTGTTATGAGTCCAGATTAAGGACTGTAAACAAAACCTGCAAGAAACTCAAGTGTCAGAGAACAAGTATGCAAGTAGTCAAGTTTAAAGGCACACAAGTCACACAAGACAGCCCTTAGAGTTTAGGCCAGCATGAAGTTTAGGTACTACCCTCTTTCAGTTTGTTGGTTAAGACCTGTCCTATCAGAAATAACCGGGTTCTAGAGGATCCCAATATCACTGACTACCCTCAATCGGTCATAACTCCAGCATCGCAATCTTTTCTTGCGGCCAGAACCATCACGAGAGTTTGGCCTCAATGGGTGTAGCATACTGCTAGTGTTCTATTGGCCAAGTTGGGTCATTTAAGGTTCTAAGGTCAGTTGGTGCTTAATGACTCCTCAGAAGACCCATATTCTCCTCGTTGCGACACAAGGGATATCGGTACAGACCAAGGTGCCACACCAACATAGCCACTGCTTCACCCATGTCGGTCTACGCTGGACAGGTCCCTCACAGCTTATGCTACCTAACAGGGTATCCCCAGATCCGGGTTAGGATCTATGTAACTCCGATGCAGCCCACAATAATAAAGCAAACAAAACATTCAATTGAAAACATAAGTATGATCTAATCCTAAGGTACACCTCACTTTATAATATCCCCAGCAGAGTCGCCAGTTCTATGATCGGTGGATCTGGAACTGACTGTTTAACGCTGGTTCGCGAAATGTCGCGGTAAGCAAGAGTCACCACCGTCTTTTATTTTCTCCAACATGGACAGGACAAAAGCACAGCAAAATTCCTTATGAGATTGTCTCTCGGTTCGGGAGGTAGATTTATAGAAAGGGAAGGTGTTAGCACCCTTTCTATCCATGGTTATCCATGGGCTCTTAGATACTTGCTCATTTGTGTTTTCAAAATGTTTTCTTTTCAATTGTGAGTGGGTTTGAAAAAGTTTCGTTTAAAGATTTCAGATCGACTCTTGTATCAGTCCTCAAGAGTGTTTGAAAAATTGTTTTGAAAGCCTTTTGAAAAGTGTCGGTGTGAAAAGAGTTTTGTTTGATTTTGAATAGAGCAAGTATCTATGAGTCATCTACCTACCCTAAGGAATTAGGCTGTGTAAATGTACTTAAGGTAGTGCCATCCCACCATTGAGAGGTAGGTAGCCCCACCGTTGGAGGTGTTCGGGTCAATTCATTTGTTAGGGACAGTGTGGTCACCAGAGCAACAGTAGGACACCTTAGAAGCTACCCTTATGCCATTGATCCTTTCTTAATCCGAGGCAACCATTTTGAGGCAACTGGATCATGTCATGGACATAAGGACTTACTAAAACGTCCTATACTCGACGACCACGTTTTGAAGGCAAGGCAACAGTGAGGCGTACCCTAAGAGTGGTGTGTGAATTTGTGTGTTGTTTTCATGTTAATATTTGTCTTTGATCATGCATTTGTGGTGATCTATGCTTGTTTTTAATTTAGGCCATACATTCTTTCATGCAATTATAATTTAAAAGTGCGGAAATTTAAATGCGAAAAGATAAATCCTACGCTATTACAAGGCACGGGTCTATACATCGCCAAATTAACAAAGACCCGTTTTAATAAAAAAATGCGGAAAATAAATAAATTCCTAATTACTATTACACGGCTTGAGCAGTTACATAATATTCACAAAGAAAAAATAAGAATAAATGCGCGAATGAATTAAAGTTGCACGTTCGAGGGCGTTGGACCCTTTTGAAATTAAATGAAATTAAAAAGCTAATTAATTATTAAGATAAAGAAAAGAAATGTTTTTTAGGTTTTTTTTGTATTTATGAAATAAAGAAAACTAAAATTAAAAGAAACCCTAATTCTAAGTTATTTTTAATTGATTGAGAAAAGATTAAAGTTTTGAAACCTAAATTAATAAATATTTAACTACATGTTAATTTACAAAATAAATTAGTAATTAATAATAATAATAAGAAAAAGTTATTTATTAAGAAAAGTGATGAAAAGTTAAAAAACCCTAATTTCTACATGTTTTAATTTGTTAAGAAAAATATTAAAGTTTTGAAACCTAAATTAATCTAATTCATTATTTAAAGTATATTTACAAAAATAATGGTGAAATTAATATTAATAACAATAAACATTTTATTTTTTTGATTTTTTCTGTATTTTATTTTTATTATGAAAATTATTTGATGGAATTAAAAGAAATAATTAAAACATTAAAAGAATTAAAAGAAAATCAAATAGAAATAAAAAACAATGCAAACCATGGGGGGTATTCAGACCCAAAGGGAGGTTTTTTGGAAGCAATTTGGCCCATTAGACAAAAAGCCTTGTTTGACTTTCTGGCATCACGTGCGTGTTCATTGACTCCTGAGTACCGTGGTCTGCATTCTTTGGCCATTGAATTGGGTTTCATGGCCATTTGTGTTCTGGCTGTTGGTCATTTGTGTTCTGGCCTCAACGTTCCTTAATCTTCTCAGGATGTCTGTCTCGCCATGTATTGGTGTCATGCATAAGTTGTTCTTTTGGCCATTTGGCTTTTGGCTTTTGGCTTTTGGCCATTTGCCTTTTGGCTTCAACGTTCCTTAATGAACCTGCATGGGATCCTGTCTAAATCTGCAGTGTTGAATCTCATGAACACATTAAATAAAATCATAAAATGCAAATAAAGCCAATATATGAAGAAATTTAATGTTTAGGCACAATATGGCATGTATGAATGATTATACCCTTTTTATCATGGAGATCAAATCAATCTTACCCTTACTGGAAAATTAGTGACATGAATGTTTTTATGCCCTTTTGATCATGGAGATCAAGCCAGCCTTACTCTTACTGAAGAAGTAGTGAGATGTTGGTTTGTAACTGAATGGCTTGTCTGTAGTGAGAGAGAGATTTGTAATAAAGATTTCAAGGTTTTAGGGTTCTTGAAATAATTTGATATTCTAACAGTGTTGTGGCAAGGTTTTTTTCTCTCTTTTCCTCCTCCCTGGTTTGTGTGAAAAGAAGGTGATTATATAATGGAAATTAGGGTAAAGAAAATGGGCTTTGAATGTGCAATTGGGCCTCCAATATTCACTTTAGTTCGTCACTTTCTAGGCTAAATCGCAGGGACTTAAGTGCAATTTTTGAAGTTAAAATGTGAAAACAAAATGTAGCCGACATCGAGAACTAACTCCTGTCCGAAAATCGGCTCAATCGGATAAACGGTGAATTAGTTATGAATTTTTTAAGTTTCAGCTCAGACAAACTTATTTTGGGCTCCAGTGTCGACTCTGACACATTCTTCAATAAAAAACTGGTATTGATCGGAGCATAATCCGGTCTCGACTTTTGAAGCAAAGTTGTAGATCTATGAGTCAGGGACCTTGTGTAAAAATATGAGCCCAATCCGATAAAAATTGACCGAGTTATGAATTTTTGAAGTTTCGGCCCAGATGAAATAATATTCAGCATTCAGGATTTTCAGCGTGTCACGCACTCTGAGCAAAAAACGAAGGCCTTTTGAATACCGTTTGAACTCAATACCTTCTGTGAAAATGTAGCCAACTCAATTTGTGGAATTTTGGCGCCGGAACCAGCTCGATACAATGAAAATCGACCAAGTTATGTTTTTCTGAACATGACACAAATAAACTTCTGTCACAAATTTTCTGTATGAAAATTCTTGATAAATCCACATTTTTTAAGACCTTCTGATCGAAATTGGCTTCCAGCCGTGAGAGATGAAAACGTAGATAATGTCAAGACGGAATTTTGGCCACCAAAACGGGTTCAAAATGAGCCACGATCTTCAAGTTATGAATTTTTTAGCGCGTAAAAACTGCACTTTCAGCACACTTTTTAACCGTATTTCTTCGAGAAAACTCACACATTCGGATACCTTCTTTAAAGAATTGACTCTTGAGCTGAACCTGAATTTGAGAATACGTTATCAGAGATATCTTGGCGAAAGAATACCTGAATATGACGCGTCGGGTTGGACTTGTGAATTTTTCTTGAAATATTTTGAGAAATATGGGAGGGCAAATTTTGGGGTACAACAACTACCCTGCCCCAGGTTTTGATTAAAGGTTTCAATTTGCGTTAAAACAGAAAACTTCTACTTCTTTGGCTCGAAGGGGTTGACTAGAGATTATCTTCCTTATAACTCCAGTGTTTAGAATTTGAAAGAAACGCCTGTACATCGTCAGCAAGGTCTATCCAAAAGCATATTGTATGAGATTATGGCATTGTTTTCGTCATCCTCCCTCTAAAGGTTTGTGTCATAAGAGGAATAAAAAACATAGTTTAAATATAGTGAAAACGAAAATATGAATTCAAGACAAACATATGCAATGCATTAATGAAACATAGTTTGACATTAACAGATAATTGTTTGAATAACAAAAGAAATTACAACTTGAAAATTCAAATGAAACAAAAGCCTTTTTGTCTGAACTTGTCACTTTAGGTGTAGAGCCTTCAGCGGAAGATTTTCATCTGGTTATCTTGTGTGAACTCCAGCACTCCTCTGTCAATCAAGTCTTGGGTCTTATTTTTCAAAGCCCAACAGTCATTCGTATCATGCCCAGGATTATTGGAGTGGTATGCACATAATGCATTGGGATGATAGCTAGGAGCAGAGGTATTGGGATTTCGAGGAGGACCCCTTAATACAGTCAGCTTGACCTCCAATAAGCATTGCAGTACTTGAGATAATGGCATGTTAATCTCAGTGAAGCACCTTCCAGATGTATTTTTCTTACGCCGATTACCCTGTTGACATAGGTGAGGTTGTTGTTGGGCTTGTGACCCTGAAGCAAACTGGGGAAGCTTTCCCTCGACTTCTTGTCTCAAGGGAGGCTGAATGATGACTTGATCTTCAACCTTAGTTGTTTGCCCCATTTGGTTATGTTCGCCTAGATGAAGCTTGTTGATGAGGACCTTTAGCTCCTCCTGTCCTTGTGCCAAGTTTTGGATGAGAGCCATATGGCCCACCAGTTATCCCATCATCTGGATTTTCATTGTTGCCATCTCAATCTGTAGCCCTTCCAACTGATCATTCCTGATGCCCCCTAGATTCCCTATGACCATGCCCCTTGTGAGGAGAGCTTTCACCTCTTCTTGTCCCTTGGACAGGTTCAAGAACATATCTTGAAGTTGAGCGTTTTGAGCCTGGATGTCTTTGATAGTCTTCTCTAGAGCCATCTCTACTGAAATAAACAGTAGGAAGATAAGGAGACCTGAAAGGGGGAAACCTGTCATGATACGATGCATGATATGTGGATGCATGTTTTCAAGGATCTCGCAGGGTAAACACAAGAAAATGTTAGAAGTTGAACATCTTTGATTGGAGAACTTTGTATCAGTGGATGTCTTTCCACAAGAATCAAGCTTACCATGTCGGGTGGGTCATAGCCTTTGACTCAAGTTGTTGTACTTGATCTTTGACGATGTTTGTTTAGAGGAAAATGAATCCTCTTGCCTTTTGGTAGATGTCTGGTTCAACGTGACCATGCATCAAAGTCTCTAGAGACCCTTGAAATGGTTATTGAAAATGCTATGGTATGATGTTATGATGTTATGTACAGATATGTGAAGTAAGAAAGTTTATATATAAATAATCATATTCACGCAAAGCAGACAAGTCCTTAGGTTTAGGCTTGCATGGTGTTTGTAGGTAAGTACCCTCTTGAAGTCTAGTTGGCTCAACCTGTCCTAGAAATAGTAACCGGGTTCTAAGGAGCTCAATATCACTGGATGTTTTCCTTGTTCATTGTTTCAATTTAGCCTCTTACAGGCAACCGAAATATTCCAAGGAAACAACCCTCAATGAGTTTAGTATCGAGTATCAACCAATTTTCAGCTCTACACCGAAACCGATCATCTCACTACGTCCTAATGGCCAAGTTGGTCAAGTAAGGTTCTAAGATAAGTTGATGCTTCACGACACCACGCGGCATCCCCGTACTCTCCTTGATTCAACTTAAGGGTTACCAGTACCAACCAAAGTGCCACATCAACGTAGCTACTACTTCAACCATGTCGGTATACCCCGCACAGTTCCCTCACAATTTATTGCCACTTACCTAAAAGGTGCCCCCAAATCCGGGTGTAGGATTTAAAACAAACCCAAACAAGGAACCAAAAAGTAAAGCATACAAATCAAACAAAATAAGCCTCTAAAGGTGATCTAAAACCCTAAGGTAACCCCACTTTTAGATTTATCCCCAGCAGAGTCGCCAGTTCTGTCATGCGGTGGGAGAACTGACTTGAGGTTTTTTGTTTTGCTATGCAGTTTTTGTTTTCTCAGTTTGAAAAAAATATTCTCCGCTCTTCTTACAGTTTGATAGTATTATATCCTAGTTGCTTTTGTTTTACAACTTACTTTATGTAACTTGTGACAGTTTGTGGGAAGGATGGCCAAGTTGTACCTTTTGTGCAGTTCCAACAAAATTGGTGATATCTTTTCTCTCTCTCCTCTCTCAATGATAAAAGCAAATTTCTTTTTCTCTGTTTTTCTGAAAAGTTTTCCCAAAATTTGGAAAATGATGAAAAGCTATATGAAACAAGCCCCTTGCTTGTTATTTTGGTTTACCATACTGCTTTCTTTCTTCTTGCCTACTGTTGCTTGTACTTTTTTTCTGCTATTTGTATGCTAATTTGCCATTCTGCTGTGCTTGTTCAGTTACTTGACATTTACTGCTTGTATTTTGTTGCAGTCTGTACTGCTATGTTGCTGTCTAGTTACTGCCTTGTACTTTGTCCAATTTAGTTTGGCTTTGTTTAGTTTGCCTTGTTGCATTGTTTGGACAGCATGCTGCAGTTTGGAATATGTTTTCAGTTTGGCGCCTTGTTTGCATTTGGATAAATTTGCTTTGCATTCTTTTTTATTTGGACAACTTGCATTTTTATTTTTATTTTTGTGAACCAAGAAGAGTAATCTTCTTGTGATTTGCAATGAGAAAAATAAAAACGTGATGAATTGAAAATAGCCCTTTGATTCCAAACGACAAACTTTAATGATAAACATTTTTCTTTTTTTTTTTGAAAATTCTTGACCATATCCAATTAACTGTGCTAATTAATTTTTTGTCTTTTGTTTTTTCATGTGAGCGCAAACTGGATGGTGACAAAGAAGAGGAAGCAGGAGACTTCGTGGCAAGCATGGAAGCAATAGAAGCTTAGTCATCCTTAGGCTTAGACTTTTCTTTGTAACTTAGAGAGAAATACTCAAACAATTGTACTAATTCATTTTTTCAAATACAATAAGTTCTAAAACTTAAAGCATTTAAATAATAAATTGTATTGTAACAATTTTTTTGAAATAAATGAAAAAGCCTTTATGAGATAACCTGATGTTCAATAAAATCCATTACTGTTAGTAATTTGTAATTCTCTCTTTGTGTCTTCACTGATTCTTAATATTCCTGGTTAAGATAATTGAAATTGTATTCCAATAATTCCAACCAAGATGACTGAAACTCCAAGTAATCCAATAACTCTGTAATCTTGCATCTGTAATCCAATCAAAACACGCACTATGTATTTCATAAACAAACAAATGTTTATTCCATAAACAAGCGAATATTTTTTTAAAATACGCAAATTATCTGGTTAACCTGAATCAAACAAACACTGCCTTTCAGTAAATTTGAGAGAGCATGAAAACATGTGAAAATCAATTGAATTTCTGAGAACTCAATTTCTTCTGAGAAATGCGAGAAAAACCCTAATTTTAAAAATTAGGTTTCTTGGTGAACAAGCTTCATGTTTCGACACATCTTGATGAAAAATGACCCTTGGCATTTGATTTTGACCAAAAAGTCAAAGTTTGACTTTTCAGTGTACAATTGATTTTTGATCAGTTGACTGGAAAATTCATTTGTCAATCCAATGCATTTGAGATCTTTTGAACCTTGTGATTAGGTCAAGATGATGCCATTGAGTCCTTGAATCCATGCTTGAAACCAATTTGCCACTGGCTAGGTGAAAAACCAGAAATTGCCCTTCTGCAGTCAAAACCTTAAAAATGACCATTTTGCTCTTTTGATGATCTGATCAAATTTCTTGAGGAGTTGTGGTCCAAACTTGATTAAATGGTTCATATGAGCCTATAATGTTGATGTGGATCAAAAATTATGAGGTTTGACTGTAAATTGGCCACAACTGACTTTTTCCCCAATGCAGCTGATTTCCAAGTCAACTGTCCAATTGACTGGGCAAAAATTTGATTCAAGGCTTGGAACTTGGTATGGGCAATCTTATAAGTCCAACATGAAGTATGAAAGTAATATTGATCATTGGAAGTCCAAAAATCCCTGTGCAAACTCAAACCCTAATTTCAGGTCATCAGTGCAAGGAGATGTCTTGAGCAGAGCAAACCCTAATCCTGTCTGGAGTCAAAGAGTCTTGTGAGGGGAAATCTTGATAAAATGAGAGGGCAAATTTTGGGGTACAATAGCTTCCTCTGTTCAATCTTCTTGAACCTGAAGAGTTAGATTGGAGAGTTTGCCTTTCGTGACTCGAAGGTAAAAGATGATTGGACACTAGACTACCCGTAAATTTGCACTCGTCAAAATGTGGTTGAGGGAATGGGCTAAAATATGCCATTTGGAGATGTGATAGAATCTTGTTGGAGATTGGCTTAAAGATGCCATCCAAGAATGTTTGTTGAATTGTATGTTGTAAGTCAGAAAAATGAGTGTCAGAATGGTATCCGTATCTGGAACGTATCTGAACTCAATCTGGAGACTGAATCTATACGAGCAAGGGTATAGATGCCGTGTCTGGAGCGTATCCGAGCTGTAACTGGGGTTAAATTTGCGACAGAATAGCATCCGTGTCTGAAGCATCTCTGGGCTTGGGGGGAAAAGTCAGAATAAGTGACAGAATGGTAACCGTGTCTGGGGCGTATCTGGATTGTATCTGAATCTTGTATTTGAATAAGCGACAGAATAGCATCTGTGTATGGAGCATCTCTGAGCTATTTTCTAAGGTTTGAATCTGAATAAGCAATAGAATAGCATCCGTGTCTGGAGCATCTCTAAGCTGTTTTCTTTGAGCTTTGAATTTGAATAAGCGATAGAAAAGCATCTGTGTCTGGAGCATCTCTAAGATGTTTTCTTTGCTTTGATTTTGAATAAGCGATAGAAAAGCATCCGTGTCTGGAGCATCTCTAAGTTGTTTTCTTTGCTTTGATTTTGAATAAGCGATAGAAAAGCATCCGTGTCTGGAGCATCTCTAAGATGTTTTCTTTGAGCTTTGAATTTGAATAAGCGATAGAAAAGAATCTGTGTCTGGAGCATCTCTAAGCTGTTTTCTTTGAGCTTTGAATTTGAATAAGCGATAGAAAAGCATCCGTGTCTAGAGCATCTCTAAGCTGTTTTCTTTACTTTGATTTTGAATAAGCGATAGAAAAGCATCTGTGTCTGGAGCATCTCTAAGCTGTTTTCTTTGAGCTTTGAATTTGAATAAGAGATAGAAAAGCATCCGTGTCTGAAGCATCTCTAAGCTGTTTTATTTGCTTTGATTTTGAATAAGCGATAGAAAAGCATTCGTTTCTGGAGCATCTCTAAGCTGTTTTCTTTGAGCTTTGAATTTGAATAAGCGATAGAAAAGCATCCGTGTCTGGAGCATCTCTAAGATGTTTTCTAATTGTATATTGGGAGCTTGTTAATCTTATCCTGAAAAGGGTAAAAGGTTAGCTGAAACACAAGGTTATGTTGCATGAAATGTATGATGCGATATATGTGTTTTATCAATGTTTATGATATATGAATGTAATGTATGTGCATGTAAGCTGATTAGTTGTCTTGCTGGGGGAAATAAATCCTTGACGGTTGGAGATAGTAGAATCTTTGACTGCTGTCGGGGAAAATAAATCCCTGACCGCTGTTGGAGATTCAAAATCTTTGATTGTTGAGGATGAGAAGATCCTTGGACCACTGTTGGGGATAGAAAATCCTTGGCAACTTGCGGGGATTATCAAAAAATTTGACAACTTCTGTGGGGATGTGAGAATCCTTCATGGCTTTCCTGGGGATATAGGGATCCTCCAAGTCTGTTTGAGAAAACTTCTTGGGGAATCCAGA